>OX104063.1:92845147-93225969 GCA_944474145.2 Dicrocoelium dendriticum
ACTTGCCGACCCGCTGTATACTGGGCAGTCAATAGACTTCACACGTATTTGTTTGGTCTCTGATTTACTATTGTGACAGATCATGAAGCACTAACGTTTATTTACAACGCTGCCAGTCCTGTAGCTAAATCTTCAGCAGTTCTGGTTTAAAAGTGGAGTGTTGCTCTTAGCACATACAACTAGATGGTTGAGCACAGAAGTGCAAAGTTCATTCCTCACATCGAATACTTATCGCGAAATGCAACGGTATTCGAAGCCGTTTCTGAGGTGAGCTGTTTACTCACCCAGCCGCTTGCAGTCTCCCGTTCATCCCTTATCAAGGAGACGGGAAAGTTTTACGGGTCATTGATTTCTGCTGTCAAACGAGGATGGTCTGTTGCTCTACAACGGAAGTTCCCACAATTTTATGCACTTCGTGATGAATTGTGTGTTACACCTGCTGGACTGCTATGTGTGAATGGTCGTGTGGTTATTCCGCCAACTTTGAGATCAACTGTTCTGACGGAGTTACTTTCTGGCCATCTTTGTGTTGAGCAGATGAAGTCCTTAGCTTCATGCTTGTGCTGGTGGCCTGAATTAAGTGCAGATATTCGACGAACTGCTTCTGATTGCCAGAACTGTAAACACAAGATTATACAGCAGCCGTCCAAGTGGACACCAAGGCCGATGACACGCGAGCCCTGGTGAAGGGAACATAAGGATTATTATGGACCATTACAGTATCAGCACTATGCACTTGTGGCGGATTAGTATTCGAAGTGACTGGTGGTATTCCTGACTAACAAACCAAATGCTGTGTTTACTATCCGTACCTTGAGAAAAGTGTTCAATAGGGAAGGAGTCCCGTTAGCTGTTGTAAGTGACTGTGGTTCACCCTTTTCCGCTTCAGCTGTTACCAATTAACTGCTAAGTCTTGGGTGTCGTCCACTTTTTACTGCTCCACAACATCCATGCTCCAACGACTTAGCTGAAAACTTTGTTGCAACTTTAACACGTTCTGTTACATCCTGCGCTCCTATTACTTTTGATGAACTCGATTACTGTGTTGATAACTTCCTTCTTCAGTACCGTAACTGTATACATTCCACCACTGGAGATACACCTGTTAAATTGTTTAAATCCAGACCATTAAGGTCGAACATGCAGACGTATCTTATTTCTGAGATAATGATTAACCTCCTTCATTTAGAACCATTATTAACAACCTGTGAAGTCATATGGCTAACATTTTGGATAAAAATGACTGCTCTGTACATAAACGGCATATTGATCAGGTGCGATACAAGGATTCTGGTCAGTGGTCATTCGATACTGTGTGCACTGAAAATACTAATGACAATTCAGTTTCAGCTTCGCATGAGAGTCCTGAGCGAAGTCAGCCTCCAAGAAGATCAGCCAGATCACAACAGAAATCCCAACCGAATTACAGGAACCTAGAGTTGCATTCAGGCTGAGGAGGATGTGATCCTTTACATACAATACTCACTGTTTGATTATTGTTATTCCTTTTCACAAATTAATTTGGAATAAATACATGTTAAAATCGGATTCCAATTCGGGTGTTCTGATTACGAGTCGAGACTAGCTTGGTTGGAACCTAATTCTAGTTCAATTCCGAACCTACTATAGTTACGTTCGATCATCGCTGCCTTCGCAGCATAGCTCATGTATGGTGGCAAGACCGCATGAGTAATGAACCTGTTCGGCGTCGCGTACTTGGGGCAGGAAGAGCGAGTGAACCGCTCAGCACTATTATATCACGCACCAGGCTCAGAAGGCTGGGCCACGTGTTGCGCATGCCAGCACACCCATTGCCGCAACGTGCGTTGGTTGCGCACGCGGGGTCTGGATGAAAGAATAGGAGGGGAAGCCAGGCGATGGTCTATCCAAGAAGAATGGAATCCCTCCCTTCGAACTTGTCGTCGGTCGATGTTTCCCGACTGCCGGGCTGAGGTCAGAAGGACGCTGAACACATTTGGTTGGATACACTAGTTGACATGACGAGGAACCGATCTCAATGGCGTTTGTGTTGTGAGTCTTTTTGTCCCTCCTCAACTTTAGCTTCCCATTCCAACAACAATCTCAGTCCAATGCATAATGTGATTTTAGTAATAGGTTACATTTCAGCTTATCAAACTATTCATATCGGCAGACGTTCGATAGATGACCCAGACATATTTTGATTTTATCATATTCACCTCAACCATCCTACGGGACGTGTCAAGCACTTGCTTTTATCCCGTGATAAATCATTGTTCATTGTTCAACATTTGGTGGCGACGAAGGTATTGAACAATCATGGTTATTTCATTCGAGCAGATGCAGTCTATCCTACGGCAGCAGCACTTTGCACAGCCACAGAGGTAGTTAACTGAGTTGCTGTCACGAATGATGATAAACCCTGTAGAATGGGAACAGGAACGGAGGCTAACATCACAGGAAATTTCGTTTGAATGCCACAGGATACTAAGTTTGGATCATGATCCAAAGTTCCTGAAACTGCAGATCCCAGAGGAGAACCCCTGTTCCATCAAACTGCTATCCGTGGCCAAAATGAGAGTCAAGCTGGGCCGGACCGGAAGCCCTCGACTGCATCTTGGAAAGGTGGTGAGAGGCATTCTGGGAAAGATTGCGCCTACCGAAAACATCATTATCAAAGGCGCACAACTTCAGATGCTTGCGTAATCCATTGTTGTAAGGTAGCTGCAAATTCAAATGGAACAGTTTTCGCGGCACAGAGAAGGCGGCGATTTCTGCGGTATTTCACACAGACTTTTCAGGAAACAGAAAATACTCTGCGGATAGCGGATAGCGCCGTCCTGGTCGTATTTTGCTTGTGTTCTCGTCTGGCCAGTTTACCTCATTCTTTACATTGTTAAAGTCGCTTTATCCCCCAAAGTCTTGTCTAATGCACTCACATTAGTGATTTGGAATTACTTCCTCATAACTACTTGTACTAGTTTAGTGTATTTTCTGTGCTTCTACAGTACGCTGATTTAGTCGTATCAATCTGTACCTAATTTTGAATGGCAAAGCAGACATCTTTTGGTAGTTGCTCCAAAGTCATTGGACATCGCGAAAATACGATTTCATGAAGTTTATATAGCAAGAAGTTTCCTATTTCGTGCATTGGTCTGTCTGTGCGCAAATTTCGTGCACTTCAAGGGATTCAGCACTATATTCTGAAGACCATTTATAAACACTGTCAGTCTAAGGTTGGACTGAAGGGAAACGAAAAGCCTGACAAGCGGATCAGTAGAGGGAAGCAGACTGAAACGCGTAGCTCGATTCGTTCTGCACCACAGTCAGCAAAACAGCCACCACCCAGTACGCCAGCGACTGTATTCAGCAAGCTCGGCTTCCCCGTTTACGTTTTATTCGGTTGACACTAAAGCTCTGATGCACAATAAGCAAAATGGTGACAATGAATGGAATAATCAAATACCAAAGAAACCGAGAACAATGTCCAGCGACCTGAGGCACCGCAGCCTTATGGTCTTTCACGCACTTGAATCATGTGATTCCAATCCTCAGGTGCGCTATGGGCACGACGTCGAGGTTCTGCAAAGTCTGGTTGATAGATTGCTCCATGTAGATGAAGATGGGCAAGTAAAACAAATCTCCCGTCACGGAAAGAGAACCGAGGGCAAAGTCAACCTAGGAGGGTGACTTTTGTTGAACAGACAAGTCCTAAGTTGATGTTATCCCGCCTTAGTAGGCTGAAAGGTGTAAAGTTCCACATGCGTGCTGATTTAGACCCAGCAGACAGAGCGGAACTCAAGTTTGCAGATTAAACTAAAGCGATGCAGGGACGATGGAGAAACAAATATTCGGATGCGAATTTTCGGCAGTCGAGCAGATTCCTCCGCGAATCCGGATAAACAGATTTCTGATGCTCTAGGCGCGCCCAGCGGTTCATAACGCTACCAGCGCGTAGTATTTACTAATATCTGCAGTCTGCTGAGCAAGCGCAATGAGTTATGCTACTTTGTAATCTCCGCCGCCAGACTCATTAGGCCTTACTAGAGATGGTTAAACTCCAGTGTGACCGCACAAGAAGTGGAAACCAGCGGCTATTCATGCTTCTGCTATGATAGACCATCAAGTGATCAAAGGTGGCGTTCTGCTTTACATAATGTCCTCCTTGTGTGGAAGACTGGTGAGCACCTACCGAAGCGCTGATGGTCTACGTGAGCAGTTATGGTGTTAGATTCACCTCAGACCCTGCTAGACGCTCGTGGGTGTGGCATATCGCAGTCCACTGAGCTGCTGCTTAGATTGGTTGCAGTATGTCTTTAACCACATGAGTCGACCGCTTTTTCTACCCATGGGCGATGTCAACTTACCTCGAATAGAGTGGCCTGAAGATGAACTTCTCCCCGGCCATTGTGAAGTCGAGAGGAAGTTTGTGGAGTTGATATTTGAAACTGGGCCATAAAACATCAACCAGCCGACGCGCATAACTGCGCTCGCAACTCCGTCGTGTTTAGATCTGCTGTTGACTAGCTGTGAGCAACGCGTACAGGAGATTCTTGGAGTCCCTGGGAGCGAGTAACCATTCGTTAGTTATAGCCAGCTTGGAACTGCGCTGACGTATTATCCCTCGCTGGAGTCAGTCTTCAACTATTGGAAGGCGGACTTTAATGGCCTTACTCGAGCAGCGAATCAGATGGACTGGTCGTTACCAGAGGATTCGTCTTTTGAAACCTGTTGGATTATCATTAAAGGGGTAGCGAAATCGTTGTGCGCCTGATTTGTACCCCTCAAGTATCGGAAAGTTAGGCCAGTCAAACCACATTGGTTCGGCAAGGAGTACAGCAAATTGGCCCGACGACAATGAAAAAATGGAAGAATGATTTTATACATGTAAACAAGCCAATGCTTAACAGCTCCCGTGTGATGATTATGGTGAAACTTCAAAATATAAAAAATGTTTAGCAAAATTGGGTTTACATCAGTGAACTCACTGGAGCATAAATAGTATAGACTGTAAATCCGAGGTAAATCCATATGAATTGACGGCAAATGGGAGGTGGGTAAAAATCGTGTCTCCTTCAGATGTACACATAGAGGAGGTGAAAAATGCGGAACGAACTCTGTGATTTGACCGCCAATGAAATCGCTTACGGACACTTGTGTTTATCCATAGGTAATGGGTCATGTAAGATGGTGTAGCGAAATGAGTACACGATCAACTCGAACTTTGAACTCTGCAAGCGAAGGAACACATATGACAGATTCCGGTAGGACATTCCATGTTCTGTAAGTGCGTACGGAAAAGAAATTCCGACGGCATTTCAAGCGACTGTGCTGCTCCGCCAGTTTGAAATGATGGTCGCTCAAATTGCTGTTGTGACTGAGCTAAAGTAAGAAGCGGCACATGCGGTTGGGATCTCTCAAAATTTGGTAAGTCAAAATGAGGTCCCCGCGCAATCGCCGATACTGTTCGATGGACCCCGAGCACTCATAACATTCGTTCATACGGCAAAGTATACAAACCCTTGACATTCTTGGTTGCCCGGCGTTGGGGTATCTCCAGGGCCGTAAGATCTCTCCTCAGCTAGGGCTGCCAGACCTATATTGCGTATTCCACATGTTGCCGTATGTATAAGCCGAGAAGTCGTGGAAAAATCAAAGGTTCGAATAGTCCGAATGCACGATGCAAGAGGTCCACATTTTGGATGCGCCGCCTTGACGCCGTTTCAGCCTGCTTCGAACAGCCAAGGTCGACTTGAACCAAAACGCCCAGATCCTACTCGCCAGAAGAGGTTTGAAACTCCTGGTTGCCGAGTTCATTGGAGTGCGACAAATTGTGCCGTAGATGCAGCACTTCACATTTGTCCACATTGAATCTAACTAGATTCTGGGTTGACCGCACGCATACTCTATTCAGATCAGCTTGAAGTACTGTGATATCGTCGGGTGCTTTTGTGTAGATTCGTCACCGTTAGACACAGGCGGGCAGTCCAAATAGGACGAAACGGCCGTCTAGCGTTTTCCTGGATGTGTGGCGGCTGTCTGCCTATGTCTAACTGCGATGAATCTAAACAAAAACACAATAAATCTCCTATTACTTATAAACAAGCAGTAGCCGCCTTAATAGCCTATATGTCATCTCTATTGGTGGCGGCTTGCAAAGGAAGTCGTTGCTCTGGGTGCCAGCCCTGTCCTCTGCACATACATAACCTACAAGAAAGTAGAGGATGAGCCGCGCTATATCGCAGTTAGATATCAGTCATGGCGGTCCACTGCCGTCATCTATAACTCAGTGACATAAGTCGCTGATTCACAAGAGCAAGGTAGTGGGTTCGGATCCGGCAGGATTCGGCGGGGGCGTGCTACTGACGAGTCCCAATAGGACGAAACGACCGTCTAGCGCTTTCCTGGATGTGTGGTGGCTGTCTGCCTGTGTCCAACTGCGACGAACCTACACAAAAATCTAATAAATCTTCATACCACCTACAAATCATCTGGTGTATGTATCGCCCTCCACACCTGGATGTCGTCGGCATAAAGAAGGCAGTTTGAGCGTATGATGCGTGTGACCTCGTTACTATACGTCAAAAATAATGCCGGTCTTAGTACCGACCATTGTGGTGCTCTACATTCAACTCGGATGGGATCTGACAGCGAAGCACGCACACGTACTTCCGGTCGGGGGTGCAGAAGAAAGCTTCTGATCCATCCTAGGAGAGAAACATCAATACAAAACGACTGGAGTTTGCAGAGTAGAATGTCATGGTGTAACCGGTCGAGCACCTTTGAGAAATCGAGAAAGGTTACATCAACTCTTGTGCCAACGTCTATTACTTCAGTCCAGCTGGATCGTGCTAGTAGTAGATTTGTAGTGCACGATCGATTTCGTCGGAATCCATGTTGTTCCGCTGCTTGGCAGTTAAATTCTTCCAAGTAAGCAGTTAGCGCATCAGAAATAATAGCTTTCATTACCTTTGAAAGAACCGGTAGTAAGATTATAGGACGGTAGTTGACTGGATTGGAACGACTACCTTCCTTGTGAATAGAAGTAAACATCTTGTGTTTCCACATATCGGGCACGTACATTCCGTCAAAACAGCGTTGGAAGAATCGAGCAAAAGGCTCAGCTAAACTCTTTCCTACTGCTGTTAGCGATTTCGTGTGTAAATTATCAACTCCAGGAGAGCTGTGCTTGCGCATACTCAAGTGCTTTTTTAATACAGCTTCTGCTGTGAAGGATATGTGAGTGCATTTTGGTGGTGCAACAACGATCGTCATAGGGTTATGTGGCCAGTGATCGCACTGAAATGTTGCAGCATATTGTAGGCGCAAGGTATTCGCCGCCTCCTTCGGTGTCTGTGTGGGTCCGTCCGCTGTTTGAAGAGGAGGAATTCCCCGTTTCACCTTACGTAGACTGTTGACGTGTTGATACAGAAGCTTGTGCTTTGAGGCCATACGCACTGCCAACTTCTGCTGGTACGCCATTCTATCCTCGCGAACAAGCTGAGTACAGTGGTTACGTTAGGTCGCATAGGCCATCCAGTTCTCGGTGCTCGGGAGAGTTTGTAGATATGCCAGGCTGAGTTTCGCACCGCTATACACTTGCGTGTTCTGCTTCGCAGAAACGAGACCACGTTTCTCGGGCGGAAGGTCTTAGTCGCTGACGCTTCGGCAACCAAAGAGTTAAACTGGCTGACGAAATTTTCCCATGCCCTAGCTGATGCCTCGTCTACCAGAAATGTCCAGTTGGCCGTCTCAGCTAATCAAGCTAATATGTCGTAGCGTACGTAAGGTCACGTTGCGACGGCAATTCCCACGGAGTATTCTACAAAGCAAATGTATTCAAAGAGTAGTACTGCATGGTCACTGCGGCCCAGTGGGACATCGACGATCAACTTCTTGACCATTAGTTCTTCATTGGTGAAATCCGATTCAGTATCGAAGGCTTATCTTTTGCTCGGAATCGGGTGGGAGTGTTGGTGTATACATACAGCGGGTAACTGGAGACAAACTCTTGTAGATCGGCCTTAAACTTTTATTTGGGAGCTGCTTGAGATTCCAGAGTGTGGATGTTCAAATCACCAGAAAAGAGCATGTGACTGTAAGTTGTGTTTATTACCCTTCCTATTGCGGATGCCAAATGGGAGTGCATCGCGGGGGTGGAGAAAGGAGGGCGGTAAATGACAACCACTAAGTAAGTGTCGTCGCCTTTTAAACGTAGACGGCACCAAAAGGGATCTTGTACAGTGCTGACCGGATCCTCTATGAGCTCACATTGGAGGTCATTGCGGAAGTACAGAGCCACCCCTCCACCTTTGCTGGGTCGGTCGTGCCGAACAATGGACATGCCTGGCAGTGCGATCTCCATGTCACTTATGTCAGGCGTAACCATGTCTCCGTTATTGCGATGAAGTCGCAGGCTTTTGATACATGACACAGCCGCATTTAGTAAAATTTACTCAGTAAGCCTTGAGCGTTGGTGTACATACAGGAAAGCTTCTCGGATGTCAAAAGCTGTTGACTAGGAGCACATGAATGATATGGATTTGTGCCGACCGATGAGAGGCCGGCACCTAATCGTTTTTTTTGGTGAACTGCCAAATCTCGATAGGAATGCAATCTGTTTTTGGTCTCACTTGCACCTGCGGTATGTAGTCCATCTGCAGCCTTCTCGATAGCTACGGGTCTTAGCACACAGGTTGCTGAATCGCTGTTCTGTTTACATTGAGTCCCGGTTGGTCTCGTTTCCGCGAGAACAGCGAGTGGCTGCCGCTCTCTAACCTGTCTTCAGTCGTAGTTCCAAAGGAAGTGTGTTGTGTAGTAACTGCCAGCTACGGATTAAGTTCACGGCCATCTGTTGTGATTACACCGTTAGTTTCAGTACCCTCGGGCCACTGCCTCTGTAGTTTGGCGACATCGGTTACTGCGCAATCGACTGAAGTATGACGTCGCCCGCACAGAGAGCTTCACGGATGTAACGCCGTTCTTCCAGGTAGTGACCGTGAGCTTCTTTTTTGCTAGTTGTCAGTAGCTCGGGCACGCCATGAACGAAAATAATTATTTTGCTACTCTCCGTGTGGTGCTCATTTGGATTATTTTTGTCCCGCTGGCATTCGCTCCATAGGACAACCGGAAATATGTGTTGTCCACTGTTTTCAGTCCACAGGCGGTAGGTCCACAAAACCATTTTATCGACCTAATCTTTTGATCCGAAGGCTACTCGCATCAACTGGGGCTTCCCATAATGACTTGAGGTTGTGTGTCTAATGATGCGCAGTATATTAGTCGGACTCGTTTGAACTTCGATTTTATCGTAAAGGTAATTCCACTGCTTTAAGTAATCTAACTGTTTACCGTTTAGGGAGTTTGCCTTGAACTCAGGAACGTTGGCGCATATAACTGTCAAGGCACCGTACTTCCGCCTGATGTTTGGTGATGTGGAAAGCACGGTTATCGAGGAATTTAAGGACGTCGCCGCAGACTATGAAACAAAATCAGGTTGTCTGGCTGTGACGAGGGTTACAAGGCGTACAAGGTACAGCGAAATCTCTGCAACAACGCGAAAGCAAAAAGCGCAGAAGCTTCGAAGAGCAACTTGCAGCCGACGTAAAAGCTGCTCCCAAGAGGATCTTCTCCTACGTGAAACGGCGCCTGAGGCCTGTAGACAATGTGCCGTTGTTGGAAGACTCAGATGGACAGCCCCTAATCTCCAGCACAGATCGTGCGTCCGCATTCACAGCGCACTTCGCTTCCGTATTTGTAAGTGACCAGGTGTCTGTATCGAGTTCGACGGGTACCGCCCCCGCTGAACTAGACAGCCTGGATTGCAGCATTGAAGATGTACGCAAGCTGCTGACAAGTCTTGACGGGACCAAGCCTACGCGGACAGATGGAATCCACCCACTGATCCTCAAGTCCCTATCGGCCATCATCTCGCCTTCTGTAAATAAGTTACTCAACAAGTCACTATCCACTGATTTATGAAGGAACGACTGGAAATGATCAGTCATAAAGCCAATGCCGAAAGGTGGTAACCCAAGCGAAGTGGATAACTACCGGCCGATCTGCCTGAAGGCTGTTTTGGCAAAGACGCTCGAGAAGATCGTGAGGAAGAGTCTTCTGCAGTTTCTCGAGTCGAAAAGTCTCTTAACGCCCGCACATCATGGTTTCGTGAAAGGTCGTTCGTGCATCACCAACACACTGTTGACGAGGCACGAATAACTGTAAGTGTTAAACCAAGGCAAGTCGGTCGACGTCATTTATATTGCCTTCAGTAAGGCTTTTGGTAAGGTGAATTATGAAGTGCCCCTCGACAGGCTGAAGGTGTGCGGTGTTGGCGGCTCGCTGCACCGATGGATCAGGAATTTCCTTGTTGGTTGAAAGTGGAGGGTCCAGATCGACAACCGTTTGACCGATTGGTGTCCATCGAGCAGGAGTGTGCCCCAAGGCACTGTACTGGGCCCATTTTATTCCTGATCCATATAAACGATGTGTCTCAGCTACTCCGTTCCCCTTGTGCTTTGTTTTCAGATGACTTAATGGTGCGGAAAGTAATCCGCGCACCCAGTGACTGTGATCTGCTTCAGCAGGACCTCGACCGCCTCTCCATGTGGTCTGCAGAGGTCAACCTTCCGATCAACCCAGTCAAGTCGCAATCAGTCAGGCTGGGTAAGTGTGAGCACAGTCAAACACACTGTGGCCGGTCACCCGTTGCATCTCGCGCCTTTCGTGCGAGACCTCGTGGTACTCTCACGCTACGACCTAAAGTCCATGGACAACACGAATGGGCTTTACCAAAACGGCCTTCGTATGCTTTGGGCGCACAGCCACAGCTTCAGCACCTGGTCCGAAGAGATTGCCACGCCTCTTTGTCTCAATAATAAGGCCGCTTTTAGAGTATGGCTCTCCCGCGTGTTGTCCTATCACCTGGGGCGAGGTAGAAAAGATTAAGCGAGTGCAGCTTATGACCAGTAGGCTGATTCCTAATTTACAAGGTGTGCCGTACGAATACCGGTGTAAGAAACTGGGGTTTTACATCCTAGCTTATCGTCGACTGCGGGTTGACCTCATGATGATGCATCGGATAGTACATCTCGATGAACACTTTGTGTTGAGGCCGCTGATGCATCTGCGGACATCAAACAGCACACGAGGACACCGGTACAAGCTTGTAGTACCGGATTTGAAGCGGGTCGCCCACCAACTCTGTTTCGAACGGAGAGTGGTGAAGGTATGGAACAACTTGCCGAAGCACGTAGTTGAGGCAAAGTCGGTGTCGAAATTCAAGAAATTGCTGGACAAAATGTCGATATAAAATATATCGAGCGCACTCCACCATAATAAATCTTTGCACCTGAGTGATATTAGGTGCAGCTACACAGAGATATCTCTTCTTGCTGCTTCCAACCAGTAACCAGTAACCAATGAGACACCCCTATGTCCCGGTTTCGCTTGGACCAGAAATAGTGCATGCTATCAAGACCATTTCTCGATCGACCCGGCAAGTCTGGGCATCTCGTCAGTCAAACCTATAATTCTAACGGTTCATAATGTTTCAGGAGAACCTGTGAAGCTGAAAAGAAAAATTTTCCGTAAACGCCGACGCAACGATCTACAACTCCATGGAAATAGTTACCCAGACTACTGTACCGATATTAATCTGCCCCCAACCGATTGGATTGTGAAATTAAATTTACTCAAATAGCCACTGAGTTACGTGCGTTTTGAAACGATTGTTATTGTCTGCAATAGTGGCCTTACCTGTTCTTAATACTGGTGCGGTTACAGGTTACCTTTATGGACGACCCTGGAACAAAATACTGATGGAGTAAATGTTTCATGTTCACCACACAGTCCTCCTCCTAGTAGGCTGAGTGAGTGAAGCCTTCGACAGAGATGTCAGGTAAGGAGACAAATCGAGGATGGGAGATCAGGGTATCAATTGTAGTTGTCGTAAGCAAACAGAAGGGAACACTTATAGTCCGCTGGGTCTAGGTTTTCTTGTTCTTTATTATTTATGGTTCGCTGTGGACTGGTGTGCATCATCGGTGGGCCGTCGTGGCTGCATGGTCTAACTACAAACACTGAATTGTCTGGAATAAGGTCGACAGGATATTGTTTCCGCTACTTACTCGACAGTGCACATAGGAGCAGTCACTACCCCGGCCGCACACCAGTCCACGGACAAGACGATCACTGTCCCGCGAATCCCAGATATCGTTCTAGGAAAAGAGTAGACAAGTAATCATGAGTCATATTAGTCGCCGTCAGCACCTGTAGAGTGTGGCATGATGGTCACTAGTGACGAATCGGTTGAACTTCGCGCTAACGAAAGGTGACCCGTTATCGGTGCATAGGGTTTCCTGAATACCGAATGTGGCGAATGATGAACGCCAATGACGGTTTCGTATGTCGCTTACGTAACGGGATACATTTCAACCCACTTGGAGTTGGCGTCGATGAGTAACAAAAGCATGGTTCCATTAATCGGGTCGAAGTGGTCGGCGTGGATCCGTGGCCATGGCTTTTCCAGGCTGCGCCACGGATGTACTGGACCAAGGGTTCACTGCGTTGGTGTGCTTGACAGGTATCACAATGTTTCAGCACGTGCTTGTCCTTGACCACCAGTAGTATCCCTCCGCTGATGCTGTCATTCTCGTGACACCTGGATGTGCGCCATGGGGCTTGTTTAGGATCTGTGCACAAGCCTTGCTAGGGGGGATTAACCGGGAACCCAAGAACATACAAACATCGAATAAGTGCAGTTCATTTCTAGCTGCTATAAATGGCTGTAAATAGGTGCTTTTTTCGGCAGGCCGTCTATCTGTTAAGAATCGTTTGATTATTGAAAGAACTGGGTCTCGACCTGTTCACTGACGGAGTGTGGAACTATGTAGAGGCGTTGTATCTAGATGTTGCATCAGATGAACCAAACCACAGGGAGAAACCAGTTTCTGGGATGTCCCTACAACTGGTAGACGGTTCAGGGCATCAGCTGTGCGATCGCTGATACCTGGGATGTAGGTAGTTTAATAGATATGCGTTCAACGTTAGAGTCAACCTCTGCATGCTTGGTGAAGGCACTTATTGCTCAGAGTTCGGAGCTCTTTCTCGGACCCCATACAAGTGGAGTGTGGTGTGCCGCAAGGCTCAATTCTAGGTCCACGTTCCTTTTTGATGTTGATTAATGACCATGCACAGGGAATCGCTTCAAACTTCCTAATGTTTGCCGACGATATCAAGATCTGCAGCAGGATCCAGGTGAACGCCGATCAACATGTGCTTCAGAGCGACCAAGATACGGTGTATCACTAGTCGACCCAAAACTTATTGCATTTCAACCTCAGTAAATGCAAGGTGCTTTCCATCCGACATCAGATCAGCTACTCATACCGGCTCGGAACGAATATACTACAACGATCAACTCTCAAACGTGACTTCGGTGTCCTGGTTCAAAATGTCTTGGGTTGATCCAGGAAATCCGAAAAGGTGGCGAAGACTGTGAACCAACACGCCGGGCTGTTGCGACGGCCATTTGGACAAATAAACAACTCCAAATTTCGACAAATGCTCAGTGCGTATGTTCGTCCTTATGTCGAATACGCAATTCAAGCCTGGCGTACAAGGCTGAAACACGACCTTAGTGCACTGGAGCAGCCACAACGTCGGGCATCTAAGAATGTAATTATAATGCGCAATCTTTCATGCCAGGAGAGGTTGCAACAATTGGGGTATTCAGTGGAAGCTATCGCAGACTACGAGGCGACCTGATTATGGCATACTTGATTCCGTGAAACCAACATCATGCGTGCCGCCCTTTACTGCAACTCAGCACCACTACAACCCTAAGGAGCCACTCATTGAAACTCTGTACAGTATAGCCGTCTGGAGTGCCGCAGAAAATACTTTTCCATTCACGCCTGTCACCCGTGGAATGCTTTCCCAGAATCAGTCGTCTCTGCACCGACATTAACAGTATTTAAAAGGCGGTTGGATGATGCAATCATCCACTTACACCTTGTCACTTAGAACTACTCCTCCATCCTACACCTGGAGTTTACCATGGAATTATTTGATGTTCACTGCGGGTGCTGTGACCCTAAACGGATTGCAGGACTACGGCGGAGCAAACGATAAGTCCTTGTTTTCATATTTAAAGTATTAACCCTTTGACTATCGTTATTCCCATTATTGTTGTGTCGATATCCCCACCAAATATTCAATGGGACTTGTAAAGCAACGCTACTTAACCCGTAGAAAATTATTGTTCATTGTTGCATGCCTTTGGTCTTTCCTAACAATGATACCAGTTGCCACTGCGGAGTTAGAAAGCGGGCTGAGTCACTAGACAAACGCACGGTTTGTGCAGTGGAACCAAGAGCAGTGAGTAGAATGAATTGTAATGTTAAACCGTGGTTCTAAAATCGTGCTTTTAAGGATACAGTACAATAGCTTTACGAATAAGTGAAACGACTCGCACATAAACCAGCGGTAAATCCGCAGAGCGTTCAGTCAGTAACTAATGCGAGTGAACAGCTAAAACTATGGCGCAGTAAAATAAAGTTAATAAAGTTGTGAAATGTCGTAATTTTTCACTTTTGAACAGAAATACTTAGTAATGGAAATTAGGCAAGTCTGCAAACCGTTAAAGTATAAAGTTAGCTGTCAGATTGTGATTGGATAACATGCCTCGATGAAGTTTCGCGGGTGCATTCTGATAATGAACAAGCTACTCATTAATTGTCAGTAGAAGAATTCACTATAGTGCGTTTAAAATTCCCACTCCGCCAGCGTCATCGATCTCATCCATAGCTTCTTCGTTCAATATCGCTTCCAGTAGACAGACTTGTTTCACATCTCTCCGGATTCTTGCTTTGTTAGCGCCAACAATAAGTTCCCGAACCAGCCCATCGCGCCCCGTTCTTGCTTCTTCCACGATGCCTTTCAGCCACAGACCTCTTGCGATGCCGTCAGAACTAAGTCGCCAACCTTTAAGTTCCATCTTCCTTCATGCCACTTTTGCCGTGCCCGCAATGTAGGTAAGTAAAACTTCAGACACCTCCAAAACTCATCTGACAACTGCTGGACTTGTCTCCACTGTCTTGTTAGCCTGTTCGGAATACGTGTCCGCGTCTCTAGGGACCTGTCAGCAGTCCGAATCCATCGGAATGACTGGGGTTAAGGGTCAGAGACCGCTGATTGAGGATCTGTTCGATCCCAACAATCGTTGTCTGCAGTATTTTGTCACTAACTAGCTGTTCGCCCAGTAACACGAGAAGTATTCTTCGTATCGATCGGATTAGACGTGCCCAAACACCTCCACGGTGACTGCCGTAAGGTGGATTGAATATCCGTTGGCAATTTCTCTCGCTTAGTAACCTTTGTAATTTGTCTTGATTCCATGACTGAATCATTGCTTTCTACGCGCTTTCTGCTCCACGAAAATTTAATCCGTTATAGCTGTACAGCACCAAGGGAACACCGTGCCATAAAACGAATCGCACGGAGAAGGAAAGAAACGAGTCTTTGTCCATGGCATGGGTGATTTCAATATGAACTGCTTCAACTGAAAGGCAAGACATCCACAGCGTTTCTCCGTTCCCCGCCTTACTTTGACCAACAATGGTCCAATGTAATCAACTCCAACCGTTGTGAATGTCAGTTGAAATGCCAGGGAACGGTCCTCGATCAATGGTGCCAACTGCTGCGCATATGGCCAAGTGTACCAAATCTTATAACGTGCGCACCCTTCCAGAGCTATGCGAACTGCTGAAGTGCCGCGTACTATCCAGTAACCTTGCCTTAGCTCAGAATGTACGTGAGAAGGATCAACATGTCCATTTTTCCGGTGACAGTTACTAGTTACAAAGTGCTGGGATGGGAGCAGTATCGGATGCATGGTGTCTTATGGCACTGGGGCCCAGTCCAGTTTTCCGCCTACTCTTAGAATGCCTTCGCGCAAAAATGGACAGAGCTTTCTGATGGGATATTTGAGCCTTTGAGACGTCTTATCGACTCCTTTAGTTGGTTACCTTTCAGTGCCTAAATCTCACTTTCAAACGCTGATTGTTTAAGATTTCGCAATATTGCAGCTTCCGCTACTTTAAGTACGCTTGACATCAACCCCCTTTCGATCCTGTCATTCGGATATCTAACGATTTTCTGCATCAGTTACCTCTTGAACTTGAGGATAATGGCGACACGTCGTTTAAGCGCGGTCCAGTTACCACAATTTGAAAAGAATTCCATCTACGTCTTCGTCGATTCTGTACAATGGATCCAGAGGTCTTCCTTCTTTAACCACTGTTTCGGTAGTTTTTTAGTATCAGGTACCTTGGGTTAGTTAGACTAGTCGAACTTCAAGGAATTGGAACCTTCAAGCCATTTCTTCATTCGTGTTTATCGCTGGCTGGAAAATCTCCAGAAGCGAGATTAGCTGACTTCTCTGATATTTAGACATACATCCACTGTGTCGGGTCGGTAAACTGGTGGATTTCGGAAAGCCGGTTGGCTACGAACGTCATAAAACGTCTCGTCGTACAACGTATAAGCCGCAACACCACCATTGAGTTGGTCCAAAACAGCAGTGATCTTTCTCTCTGTAGCTCTTATGATACTTGAGCGGCTAGTCGAACCGGCAAGAACAGCGGCTGTTTGCTCTAGCCGTGGTATCCTAATTGAGTTTATTGGTGATACACGAGAGTTTCCCATAAGGATAGAGGTTTTTATTTGATTATCTCGGTTGAAAATACTGGCGTACACTACTGGTCCGTAATCATCATCTGATGCGTCTGAGATACAGTGCAAATGTATTTCCTCATCAACAAAATTTTCCGGGCTCCATGCATCGCGGCATTTTTAACTGTTTTAATGTACAACCACCATGTAAGAAGCGATACCACTCGTCTCGTTTGGTCTCATCGGCACATGTGTCCCACCCCATTGCTTTCCGAACATAGGTTTGTAGTAGCTGTTCTACTCACAGTAGAACGGGAGCAATCAAGCCCAATGGGTCATAAATTGACGCAATGAAAGACAAAATTGATCTGCTGGTGCGATCCGGTACGAAAGTTGTCAAACAAAATGTTCTACAATCATCGGCCAAGTTCCACTTCAGTCACAAGGTAGGATGCATGTCATCGAATTGTAAACTTAACTTAATGAAATCGGATGGCGACTCACGTAGAGTTAGATGGTCGTAACACTTCCACTTGGTCAGCCGAAATCCTCCTTTAGATACAATTGCACGAAAACGGCCGATAAGATTCGAGCTACATTTCGACTTCTGCAACTGAACAAACAACCATCGAGGTAAAACTTCATTGTAGCATTTACAAAACAGACTCGGGGTACACTTTTGTACAATCCACAATTGTTCTCCTGAGAGCAAACGAGGCGCAGCATGCGGACGATGTTGCTCCGAATGGGTGGAAGATCATACGAACCACCTTTGGAGACTCATGCAGTTGTCCGTCAGGCTACCACAAAAATTGTAGTTAGTCTCTGTGACTTAGCGCTACCTTCACTTGACGAAATAGTGCTTCAATATCTGTGACCACGGCAATAGTACCTATTGTAAACAGTAACACGCGCACTAGTCTGTTACTTAAATCGACAACAACAGCTGTCGGTTTAAGGAAGCATTTTGGTAAGTACTTGCTCAATCGAAAACAACGCGGACTTTACTTACTTTGCTTGGACGCGTAACTTCCTGGTGAGGCATATACCAGGCTCTGTTATGGTGGGTAAATGGTCTAGAAGCAACTAATTCCGCACAGCCTTTCGATATACATTCCTCGACGACTGCCTTATACATCTGACTTAACTCAGCATTTGTCATAAGTTTTTTTCCCAGCAACTTCAGTCTATAGCAGGCGAAGCATAGTTCTTTAGAAGCTTCGGACATTCACACTTCCATATAAGGCCAAGTTGCTATCTGAACCCACACTTGGTGATGGGCGCTTCCAATTGCTTCAGCCCATGTTCGTCTTCAACAGACATTCCGATCCATGATCTACAAGGCTTGGTGAACTCCAACTCACATTCCCATGAAAGGGGGTTAAGATCGTTCACAGAAAAAGTGTTTGCGCAGACTGTCTGTTTGTCTGATTCTGCAACCGGTCACAGCTAGATCCAGCCCAACGGTGTCCGTACTGCAAATAGTTCCGGTTTTCCATAGCGCTGCTCGAGTACCCAAAGAGCATGTGGGACGTTCATAACTATAAAAACATCAATGTCTTCGATTATCTACGAGTCGCAAAAGTTTCAGGTGTTCCCTGCGCTGTAGACATTTCGACTGGTATTACGCGTTTGTCTTGACGTATCATCTGAACAGACCAAGCGGGTCTACCAAGATGTATTCACCTCCGTCCAAGGGCATCAGCACTAATTTCACCGCCTGTGAGCAAACACTTGATTCTCCATTAACGATGGACATTCTAACTACCGACGGTTCCGGTTGCAGCTGAAGCTCGTGCAGGAGTTGCTCTTTCATCAACAAGGTATTCGAGCCAGGATCGAGTAGAGCGTTCGTCACCAGAACTTTGCCGTTGCCACGGAGTTTCACGAGTACGACTCCCAAGGCTAGTTGATTTACAGTAGCTGTCGCCTCATTCACAACGGCACGTGAAGGTGTTCGCACTACCAGGGCATTGTGCAGCAGGAGGTGGTGCTTCAACTGTCAACCATCTAGTCCACCAGCAAACCGGGATTTACAGTTCATTGACAGATGCCTCTATTTCCGACGTCAATCACATAGGTCTTCCTTTGGAACGAGTGATAGACGTTCAGCATTGTTCATCGAGAGAAACCGAAGGCACTGATGCAACTAATGAGTCTGCGAGCACCCTACGCACATAGGCGGACGACTTTGAGTCGGCTGCGCCTCTTATCTTAGTGCCAAGACATTTACGCGGTTTCCTCGATTCTCAGGACAGTTCGATCTTTGAGGACCCTCACGCCTATGCGCTATCTAGTCTACGTACATTGATTGGGTGGTGGCGATCTCAGTACACTCGCAAACAAAGTGATACAAATCTTCGAAAGCGGGCTCTCTACAGGTTTGGAGGATGCCGGCTGCCTTCTTGGACAAATCAATCTGTTGGTCTTAGGGAAGTCTTCTGACAACTGCTGTTATTGTCAGTGTCGCGCTCATGTCAGCTTGGTAATTCAGCTGATGTAGCATATTGAGGCAGGCCTTCTTTTGTCCAGCTAGTTTACTCAACTTATCCTTGGCCATTATAGGCGGTCCTTTAACTAAATGATCGAAGCGGGCTCTGGCCATCAAATGTGGGCGTCCGAACCTGGAGATCAAAGTCTCTAGTGTATCTCGAAGACCCTCCTCCGGTTATAATATCACACATCTCGACTGTTTCCGTCGCCTGCCCTTCGCAGTAGTTTATAAGGTAAGACTTGTCGTTGCATTCATCATGTTCACTTGTAAGCTATGGATAAACATCTAATAACGCAAGGGATCACCGTCAAAACGCAGTATCTCCCTTTTGGGTAGTCAGGACAAGTTCTCCAATGTACCAGCGTTAGAAACTGCCGTGCCACGCTCGCTATATAGACAACTTCGAATCCTGTCGCAGGTTCCAGGCGGGGTCCGAACCGTGACAAAGCAAGCGGAAGTCGCATCAACAGCCACTTGGTCTACCTGCGTCTCGGTCGGGTGGTTGCAAAGCATTTGTCCGCACACGCACCGGAAACACTGGTGTAATCACGTTTCCACAGATCATATTCTGACGGATTACCCCGTTTAACAGCACCAGTTAACACTACATTCTCTTCCTTCAAAAGGATTGAGTCTAGGATTTTTTTCCAATTCTACAATTATACCCAAGGTGACAGCCAGCGGCTCAGCAGATGACACCGGTGTTGCTCTATCCTCATCCTGTGACAGTTCAGTGACAGAGATTTCACTAAGTTCATCCATTTATCAGCGAGTCGCAATTAATCAACATATATTAATACCGGTCAGAAAGCGGACAGAGCCAAAATACAAACGCACGGTCTGGGCGGTAGAACTAAAGGCGGTGGACAGAATGAATTGTAATGTTAAACCCTGGTTCTAAAATAGTAGTATTTTTAACAATACAATACCATAAGTGAAACGACCCGCACGTAACAAACCAGCGGTAAATCTGTAGAGCGTTCAGTTCTAACACAATATAACCCGCACTGGATTCTTTGAGTTAACCACGGGGTTTAGTGTCTATTTTAAATGTATCACTTTGGCTGAACCGAACATTCATTAAACTGTTCGGTTATTTTACCCCTCGTTTGGCTTGCTTCTACTGCGCATGCGGACAGTAAACGTGATTGTCCGATTTACGCTCGTTCTCGTTGCGTCTAGCGTTCGGCACTACGACTCAGGCCACACCCGTACTTCTATCGTGGAACAACATTACACAGTCAGTAACCAATGCGAGCGTAGAGAATAATATGACACCGTAAAAAAGGTAATAAAGATGAGAAAGGTCGTAAGTTTACAAGTTTGAACAGAAATAATTTGTAACAGAAATTAAGTAAACCTGAAAACCGTCAAACTATGACATTTAGCTGTCAGAGTGCAAGTGGACAAAATACCTCGATGAAATTTAGCGTGTGCATTCTGAGAATAGACATGCTACTCAATAATTGTCAGTAGAAGAGTTCACCACTGTGAATTTGGTATTCACAATATCAATGGCTTGTGGTCTGTGTAAAGTATTGACGAAACCTACTCACACTGAAGATTACAGATAAGGCTTCCTTGTCTAACTGAACAGTCTCTCCGCTAGTTGCAGAGTGAGTGTTGCAAGTGCTATGAGACGCAAGGTTTGTGCATTCATGCGGCGGCACAGGACAGTACTCACACCCCAAGGAAATGCGTCACATTGGAGGAAGGGTTTCCTAGGTTGATAAATAACTGGCTTTCGTGAGAAGGGAAGGACTTGTTTGGCTTTGATTAATGCAATACTTTGCCGAGGACCCCAACATCACAGCATGTTTTTATGCAGTAACTCATTCAGTGAAGATAACATAGTAGATACATCAGGTAAGAAACGGCGGTAAGAAGAGCATTCTTAGAAATGAACGGAGCTAATCAACGTTTTTCGGTTCAGGGCTTTCTAAAATGGATTTTATATTGTCATGTAACCGACCTTAACAAGCCTATACTCAAGATGGCACACATATGAAGAAGGGAACACACTTAGATCTTCTCAATTTAATTTAGTTTCATGCCAATCTTCCAAGCACAACAGAGTGTGTTCTGGGTCAGAGCTTCCTAAATCACCAATAATCCTTTGAATGATTCCAAGTGCAGAGTTGATGCCAAAAGGTAAACCGGTTTATTGGCAGAGGCGTAGCATAGGGGGCGGCGGTCCGCCCCCGGCCGCATTTTTAGCACCGTTGCTTTTTCACTCGTAAATAGGGAGGGCAAAATATCCGGATAAGCTGACGGTTAAAGATGTTAATGTTAATCTGACCAAGAACACATCTGCGCCATGTGTCACCCCTGTGCAAACCTTCTTCCCAGTAATCTCTTTACGTGTCCCTTTGTCGTCACTTCCCCCAAACGATTATTCATTTCAAGTGACAAAATATCCCGGGAGTAGACATCAAAACAAATGTTAGCGAATAAGCTCGTTTTCAATGGTCCCTTATCAGGCTAATACACCACAAATGAATTACATGAACGCAAACATCAGCTAAGAGCACAGGTTCAAAACCCAGATGGTCTGAGTGACCAAGCTAGGTGATTGGACCCACGGCGATCAACAGTGTGTGTGTGTGTGTGTGTGTGTGTGTGTGTGTGTGTGTGTGTGTGTGTGTGTGTGTGTGTGTGTGTGTGGACACATAGTGTAGACAACAGAACCAGCGAAAACGAGCTTGTTCGCTAACATTTGTTCTGATTATTCATTTCAGTGGAAACTAGTGTGCACCTTACTCTGAGCCGATTGTGTGGCCTTCATGCGTCTATTCTGCCCTTAGTCAGGGCAAAACTTTTACCATCGCCACCCGGGCGGTAAAAGTAGTTGCGAAGGCCACCGTGTATTGGTAAAGTCCCGTGTGTGTGGTGACAATAATTTCTCAGGAAGGCTCATCGAGCTCTATTTGTGCATATGCGTTACTGAGATCAAGTTTGTGAATGTTTCACCACCTGCAAGGTTAATAGATATCTGACTATCATGAAAGACTGGTTAGCAGTCAGCTTGTAGTCGCCACAAATTCGTACGGAGCCATTCAGTTTGGCCACCGGTACGATTGACGTTCCTCAGTTGGAGAATCGCACAGATATTATAATGCCCTGAGGTTGTAAGCCGTTTAATTCTTCTTCAACTTTTGGCCTTACGGCATACGGCAGTGTTTGTGCTTTGATGACTTTGGGCTGGGAGCTTTCCTTCAAGCTTATTGTAGCTTGGAAGTTATTTTTAGTTTCCCCAAGTCATCTGCAGAAACCTCTGCGTTTTGTTTTAAAATGTCATCCAGTCTAACAACTCCATTAACGGTCTGGAGTACATCCAACGCATTTGGGAATGCGTCCATGCAGCCTCTCCCCAGTAGATCCGGTCGATCTTCCTACACTACATACACAGGAAGTTTGTGTGTCTATGCCACATTGTGTCTGGACAAGGCTTGTACCGAGTACAAGAATCAGCTCACCTGTGTACGTCCAAAAACTGGAAGTGCATGATGACAAGGGGGTAAGTGCTTCACAACGTTCGCCATACTTAGTGTCACCGAGGCTCCCGTAGCTATCTCCAACACTACTTTCTACCCTTGGATGTGGAGCTCCACAGTGCATGGCGCTGAACGCAGCTTGGACAAAGTATTCAGCCCTAGTAAATGTAACACTGGTTGGTCTACTTCACCACAGTCCACCGATTTTATTGTTTTTGCCCTTGGTTTATGCAATTCCGGTTTCAGGTTGACTGACCTGGATACTTGTGCTAAACGACCAACCTTCCCACAATTTCGGCACTGTTTTCTGGTGTCGACATTCACAGGCGCATACATGTTGACTACCACATCAGTAGCATACAAGCGGTTTTTCGTCCACGGACATTCTAGTTAGTTGTGCCGCCCTTTTCATCAACTGTACCCTTTCGGAAGGAGCTGGTAGAGTAAATGCGGACATTTGTTGCCTTAGATTCTCTCTTTGGTGCGCACTTGAACAAGTCGTCTCCCAATTAAGTGCACTGTCATCCTGTGAAAGGAATTTTTCCCGTGTATTCCACTCTGATGCGCCAGCTATCAGGCACTGAAGGAACATAGTTTCTTCGAACTTCGCCGGAGCAACTTCATTGTATCTGCAATCAGGGGTAGCCTGGTGTATACGAGCGATGACTTCATTTCACTTTCTTCGGGGCTCTGGTAAAGTCAGGAAAAATAGTACCCGGCCGTAAACACGCTTTGTCGAACACCCGAGATAGCAGTGAAGGAATCCAAGACACTGGTTGCGGTTGTACAGACATCGTAAATCCGGAGGGCGTCGAAGTATCGCTGGCCTTCTTCATCAACTCTGTAAGACAGAATAGTGGATTCAAGATTGAAGTAATTCTAGGTAATCAAAAAATCTATCCCAACTAGCCACAGTGGCTTTTCTGTAGAACATGACCAAAACTGCTTGGGTGTATTCACAATGGACCTGGTAATCTCATTCGCCAAATGGTACGTATTAGTCACAGTAAGTAAATGTACGAGGGCGTATGCTCCGTAGGCCTCAGAACCCTATCATGGATAACACGTCTGGACAGAACCCTGAGTAATCGACCACTGACAAAACAATATACGTTCACTGGCGACACGATAAGCTCGGTATGTGTGTGTGTGTGTGTGTGTGTTTGTGCCTGCGTGAATGTGTGGTGTCCATCCACTGAGTGGATTAGGGTCTGACCTTGAGCGCGCACGTGACAGTGATGTGACCTGAGGTTTCGGGCAGTAGGGCAAAAGACCCAGGTGACTTGGGTTATGGCATCTAAAAGTCGGGGAATTGGAGAGGTGTTCGAAATAGGCGGGGTAACACCAATTCCAACACGATTTCGTTCAGACTTTGTGAAAATTGCCAAAACAAGATACAGCCAGGAAGAGTAAAGCCAACGTGTAGGCTTCATCATTTCATTGCGAACAGCTCCGTTTGTTTGGCCCAACAACCTAGCCCGAAGAGCCTTCAGGTTTCAGCTCAGTCTTCCTCCACTACCCGTGCAAACACACCGGTGCGAAGTCCAACCGTTGAGAGAAGCCCAGTTTCACCTGGCATAAAGTGTTTGCCTCTGTTTTGTCCAAAGAGCACAGCTGTCCCAGTATGTGAAAGCCTGAGTGCTGAAGACGAGTGGAAAGAACAAAGAACTAAATTACGAAGGGATGTTGGGTTTTTAACTTCTCTAAGTCAACGGTTAGTCAAACCACGTAAATCTGGTAATGTACTTCACCCTGCAAGGTCAACCTCGTCCGATCAGAGGCATCATAACTTAGTGACCTTCCAGGCGCCGGATTCCAGTGATCCATCACCCCAAGTGCGCTACGATCACGATGTCGTTTTTACAGTCTGATTGACAGACTCCTCGACGCTGGTGAGGACTCGGCAAAAGTGAGGCAAATTACCCGTCTTGGAAAGCAAGGTAATCAACAAAATCGGCCTATGAGAATCAGTTTTGTGGACGAAGCCAGCCCAAGACTGATCATGTCCCGCCTAAGTAGGCTAAAAGCTCTGCAGATCCATGTTCGTCCAGACCTGGACTCAGTAGACAGGGAGCGGCTCAAGTCTGCCATCGTTGAGCTGAAAAGAAGTACTGGTGAGGGGGAAACAAATCTTCGTATCGTAACTTTTCGGGTGGTTTCCTAGAACCGCCAATCAGGATAACCAGGCTGCTCACACTTCAAGCACGCACGGTGGCTCCTGCTGCGGCCTGCGAGTAGCCTTCATCAACGTTTGCAGTGTTATGAACAAGCGCGATGAGCCTTGTTGTTTCTTTGTGTCTGAGCGGCGTGACGTAATGGGACTCGCAAAGACATGGCTGCATTCAGATTTATACACCCAGGAACTTGAACTCAACGATTACTCATGCTTCCGATGCGATAGACTAACGAATGCCCGCTATGGTGTCTTGCTTTATATCCAGTCTTCCCTACGTGGGACTTGTGAGTACCTACCAAAGTGATGATAGTTTGTGTGAGCTACTGTGGTGCTCCATCCGCCTCAGGCGCGTAGAACTACTTTTGAACGTAGCCTATCGCAGTCCCCTGAGTCGTTGTTCAGATTGGCTGCCCCATCTTCGAACCCACATGAGTCGCCCATATTTTCTACTTATAGGGCGATTTTAACTGTCCTCCAATACGATGCCCTGATGTGCATTTGATGCCTGGGCATGGTGAGATTGAAGCAAAGTTTGTGGATTTGGTACTTAAAACTGGTGCACCTCAACACATATGAACAATGATATATTACAGGTAAAAAAGAAATTGCTTTACAAGTCCCGTAGGATGATTGAGGTGAAAGCAAACATAAGTGTAAATCGTCAATTTAAGTGCCTAGCGATTCAAATGCCCTACTCCATTAAAACATTTTAGAATGCGTATTGACTTGTTGCTGTAGAGTTATATGGGGAAGTAATATGGGGAACGTATGTCTCAAGAACAAAAGAAACGACAACTCTTACTCTTGCGCCGCTTTCTTGGACTGAGGTAATTGATGAGTGCAGTTGTGGTATATCCGAACGATATTCCACAGCAGCAGCGTATAAGTAGTAAGCTGAGAATGAGCACCATTTGTTGGCGTTTGGTTGACGTATACGTCTCTGATTATATAGCGTAATGTAAGTGGAAAAGCGAATCATCCAGACGTCTTTTGAATACCGTTAGCGTGGGAGAAGAAATAACCTAGGTGGGAAGAGCGTTCCAGTGACACACGCGAAAGGAAAAGAAATTCCGGCGGCATTCCAACAGGCTGCATTGTGTGTCCAGCTTTAGATGGTATCCTCTGAGTGTGGTATTGCTATTCGGCTCTAGTAGTGCAGTGTACCGGAAAACAAGCTCTTTCTGTATTTTGTAACATTGGATGTTACGGTTGTTTTAACCTCCGAAACGTCCAATTGTTTTACTGACTGCACATCCGTTGACACAAACCGTTTTGGCGAGTACCTCGCTGCACGTTTCTCACTCTGTCTGATTCGCTTCCTATTCTTGTAGCCTGCACAATATACGTTGGGTTCAGTCACCTCCGACTTCTATGTTGTCGTATTTGACACGTCTTACTTGTCATTGCTTACCGAGTAGTATCCTAGGCTCCGCCCACCAATTGGTGACCCCCTATCAGGAACACGCCGCCCGCCATTTTGCATTTTCATCCTGGTGAGCTCGTTCCAGTGATTTTGCGATTCATTACTTGTGATCATATTGTTTTCTCACCTACCACATTTTTTATCTGCTTTTTGCGATGGATTATCTAGAGGATAAGCCATCTCCGTGCGCCGTTAAAGCCGTTCAGCCTGTCATGGTCCATTCTGTTGCCTTAGCCCCTCTCCCTTTTTGGGAGAATGATCCTTTATTATGGTTTTTGCACCTAGAATCCGTATTGTATATTCGCAGGATTCCTTCTGATTTCGCCATGTATAATCAGCTAATATCTTGCCTTCCTCAGAGTATATCCCCGTAGGTGAGAGACATCATAATTTGCCCGCTCTAGTAAGGAAATACGAGACTCTTAAACAGGCTATTATTCAGCGAATCACGCCTTCTGACAAGGTCCGCCTCCAGCAACTATTTAGTGATCTGCAGCTAGGAGATAGGATGCCCTCAGCCTTGTTGCGCGAAATGCAACAGCTCATCGGCACGTCCAACATGGGCGTAGGGATTCTCCGCGAGCTGTGGATGCAACGTCTTTCTGCAAGCACTCAGGCTATCCTTGCAGTAGCAAGTGACTTGCCCATCACAGCAATTGCAGATCTAGCAGACCGCGTCGTCGAACGGCACCAGCCAGAGACTGAAACCAAAGCACCTAAGCAGCTTTGTGCTGGCGCAACCACAACGACAGGCGCGACTAGCCCGCCGTCGGCAATAGACGCATTATCATTGCAGATAGCGTCGCTTCAGCGCCAGATCGAGGAACTCACTTGAACAATGATTTATCACGGGATAAAAGTAAGTGCTTGACACGTCCCGTAGGATGGTTGCGGTGAATATGATGCAATTAAAGTATGTCTGGGTCATCTATCGAACGTCTGCCGAGATGAATACTTTGATAATTAACATAAGTGTAAACCGTAAACACCATAACCGCTCTGGATCATCGCCCCGTCGCACAAAACCTGATGTCACAGGTTACTGCTTTTACCACTCGCGTTTCGGTAATAAAGCCCGTAAGTGTGTACAGCCGTGTAGCTACTCCGCTATAGATGATCCGCCACGCCGGGCTGAAATGGCCACGAACGTCGGCAAAGCCCAAAGTCGTCTCATCTATATTAGGGATTATGACTCCGAAACCCAGTCCTTAGTTGATACCGGGGCGGAAGTCAGCGTCATTCCCCCTATGCCAGGTGAGTCTACCGCTTCTCTGTCGACAAGCCTCAGTGCCGCCAATCGCACCCAAATAGCCACCTACGGTCATCGGTCGCTTACCCTGGACCTAGGTCTTCGGCGCACTTTCCGCTGGGTATTCACTGTCGCTGCAGTCCCCTTTGCCATCATCGGCATTGTCTTTCTCAGGCATTTCGACCTCTTGGTCGATGAGAAACGTCAGATGATAGTCGACGCTGCAACGAAACTCAGTGTACGTGGCATCACCGCCGATGTCACATCTATATCCCCGGTCTATGCATTTCCCCAGACCTCGCCAGACTACGCTAATCTCTTTTCTCAGTGTCCCAAGCTCGTTCAACCAATGAACGCAGCTTTGCCCGTGGTAGCTCAACTCACGCACCACATGCGGACGTATGGCCCACCTGTGTCATGCCGTCCATGCCGACTATCGCCTGAAAAACTAAAGGTAGCTAGGGCGGAGTTTGAGCACATGCTTGAACTTGGAATAATCCGCCCTTCCGACAGCCCTTGGTCCTCGCCCCTGCAGATAGTCCCCAAGAAATCTGGTGACTGGCGCTCTTGCGGTGATTACCGCGCACTCAATCGCCTAACCGTCCCAGATAGGTATCCCATCCCACACATGCAGGACCTTACCGCATGCCTCACAGGTAAGACAATCTTCAGCAGGATCTATCTGGTTCGCCCCTATCACCAGATACCTGTGGAAGACAATGACATTCCTAAAACAGCCGTCATCACTCCTTTCGGTTTGTTTGAATTTTTAAGAATGCCATTTGGACTGTGCAACGCTGCACAAACCTTCCAACGCTTCATCCACGATGTCACTCGTGGCCTAGACTTCGCCTATTCTTACCTCGACGATATTTTAGTAGCCAGTTCATCGGAACAGGAGCACCTCGAGCATCTCCGAACTCTCTTCCAGCGCTTGACCAAACACGGTGTCACACTCAACCCTAAGTGCGATTTCGGCAAATCAACGGTAGAATTCCTAGGCCACCTCGTTTCATCGTCTGGTATCGAAGTGCTTCCTGATATGATCCAGACAATCAAGGACTTCTCAGCTCCGACTTCGTTCAAGCACCTCCGTCGATTTTGTGGTTTGGTCAACTACTATCGACGCTTCATTCCGCGCTGCGCTCAGCTCATGCAACCACTGACTGACCTACTCAGAGGAAATGAACGTAAGTTCGCTTTCCCTGACACAGCACAGGCAGCCTTCGCCGAGCTCAAAGATGCTATCTCTAACATAGCCCTCCTCGCTCATTCCGAATCGACTGCACCCCTTTCTATTACGACTGATGCCTCAGACGTCGCGGTAGGAGCCGTCCACCAACAACACGTCGGTGAAAATGGCAACCCCTTGGGTTCTTCTGCAAGCGCCTGCAGCCAGCGGAATCCCGCTGCAGCACGTTTGGCAGAGAACTGCTCGCCATTTACCCAGCGATACGTCACTTCCGGCACACACTCGAAGGCCGCGCTTTCACGGTCTACACTGACCACAAGCCCCTTATCTTTGCCTTCAACTTGGCTTGCGACAAATACTCACCACGGGAAACAAGACACCTAGACTTTGTCACGCAGTTTACTGCTGACATAGGCCATGTCTCAGGTGTCGACAATCCCGTCGCTGACGCTCTCTCACGCGTCAACCTCACTCTGCAGTCTTTGCCTACCGTCGACCTGGCCGCTATGGCATCGGCTCAGGCTCAAGAGGAAGACATACAGCGCACTCTGCAGTCCACTTCGCTGCATGTGCAACCTGTTCCTCTCCAAACCACGGAAGGAACCATTCTCTGTGACACTTCCACAGGTTGTCCTAGACCCCTCGTGCCCGTCTCCTTCAGACGCACAGTCTTTGACGCACTGCACTCACTATCACATCCCCGTATCCGTGCATCTTTGAAACTGGTCACCGAACGTTTCGTCTGACCACGCGTAAACAAAGATGTTCGTACCTGGGCTCGCGCTTGCCTTCAATGCCAGCGCTCTAAAGTACATCGTCAGAGGAATACTGTGGGGGGGGGGGGGGGGGGGGGGGGGGGGGGGGGGGGGGGGGGGATATTTTAGTATTTTTTTTTTTTTTTGGGGTTTGGGGGGGGGGGGGGGGGGGGGGTGGTTTTGTGGGGTTTGGGGTTTTAAAAGGGTGTGGGTGGGGGGGGGGGGGGGGGGGGGGGGTGGGGGGGGGGGGGGGGGGGGGGGGTTGATTTATATGGTAGAGGGGGGGGGATGGAAAGAAAGTAGAGAGGGAAGATGGTATAGGTTAAGTGGTGAATGGGAAGAAGGATAGATTGGAGTGTATGGAGGTATGGGGAATAAGGATAATTGGAATTTGAATGGAAAGTATGTGATATATAGGGGATAGGGGGTGAAGGGAGTAAGGGGGGAGAGGGATAGTTAGGTGAAATGAATAGTGGTATTAGGTAAGTTAGAAGGGATTTGAGGATATTAGGTGAGAAGGATTAGGGGATGGGGGAATAGATGGATGTAATATGAGTGATAAATGATAATTAGGTGGGGGTTAGGGAATGTGTATGAGGTTTGAAGAGAGAGAAAGAAGAAGTAAAGTAGGTAGTTTTATGGGAGAGAGGTAGAGGTGATGGAGATGATATGATTTGAGGTAGGATTGGGATAATATTGGGGGGGTAGGGGATTAGGGAGAGATTGGGGTAGTGGTTTGGAGGGGGATAAGAAAAGATGAGGGGGGAGGTGTGGAGAAGGAAGTTAGGGGGAGGGAGAAAGTAGATTAGATGGAGGGATAGTAGAAAGTAAAAGAAAGAGGGTTATGTAGTTGTGGGGGATTTGGATATGAGGTAGAGGGAGTAAGGATAGAATAGGAGGAAGAAGGATAAGGTAGATGGGAGAGAAAAGAATGAAGAAAGTATAGGAAAGGGATGTGGGAGGATTAGGGTAGAAGTTTATGGGGTAGGGTGTATATTTGGGGGGATAAGTTATTAGGGGTGTAATTAGATAGAATATTGGGATAGTTGAGTGAATCTTGATTAAATTAATGTTGATAGAGAAATTGATAAAGATATGTGGGTATGAAAGTGATATGGTTTAAATTAAATAAGTTAAAAGGTGAAAAGAATAGTGATGAAGTAGATTAAAATGGATAAAGTAAGGGTAGAGGTGTATGGGTATCGTCCGGTCCGTTTTGCAGATTTTGTAAACGTTTACTATTTTCATTAACACGCCTTTTTCGTCTTTAGTGGCTATCCTGCGTCTCATGAACAAACGTTTTGCAAAATCAAGAAAAAAAACCCCGAAACATATTGAAAAGCTAAAAAGCGTATTTGCTTTTATCATGCATACAATGTTCCCTCTCCGGCATCAAGCCACTTCCCCGACCCTTGTCCACTCCCTCTGAGTTCTACCTTCCAGAAACTCCACCGCCGGAACTGCCCAGGCAACCCACGAGTGACTCGCCAACCGGCTCAACGCAACCCCGAGTGACTCGCCAGCATGTCCAAGACCCCCTTCCTCACCCAAGGAACAGACAGTCGCCCTCTGCCGTAGACAGCCACTAACGGATTGGTTCCCAAACGCCACCTATGTGTTGCTTGCGAAGACGCCGGATTTCTTCGTGGGATAAGGACACCTGGGTTTCTTCGTGGGACGAGGACCGTGGACTAAAATACGGTGGGGAGAGTGACACCTCCCAAGCGCACCGTCGGGTCTGCAGCAAAGGGAAGGTCCTGTCGACCTTTCTTCTGGACTAGCCAGTTTTTGCAGTCCGACCAGCCCGCCCCGACGGCCCACCGATGATGTACTCTGGTCCGCACAATCGTCATAAATAATAACTAACAAAAGCCTGGACCCAGCGAACTCTGCTACACACCCCACCTTGGAAGCCCTTACTCAAGCCCATGCAAATATTCACAGCCACCCACACCTTCCGTTGTCCCCCACTAACAGCTCTATCGAAGGCTTCCATCCTTCAGGCTTCTAGGGGGAGGCCCTTGCAGTATTTTGTAACATTGGATGTTACGGTTGTTTTAACTTCCGAAACGTCCAATTGTTTTACTGACTGCACATCCGTTGACACAAACCGTTTTGGCGAGTACCTCGCTGCACGTTTCTCACTCTGTCTGATTCGCTTCCTATTCTTGTAGCCTGCACAGTATACGTTGGGTTCAGTCACCTCCGACTTCTATGTTGTCGTATTTGACACGTCTTACTTGCCATTGCTTACCGACTAGTATCCCAGGCTCCGCCCAACAGTAGGTGACGACAAGAATGGTTTGGATTCCTCAGGATCATATAAGTCATTATCAAGTCGCCAAGCAGGCGTCGATATTGTCCATTGTAGACCCCGAGGGTATTCAGCCTCAATCGGTAAGGGAGATGAAACAGGCCGTTTGCGTTCTTGGTCGCCTTTCGTTGTGGCAATTCAAGAGCGGTAAGGTCTTGCTTTTGCCATGGCTGCCAGGCGTGGATGGCGTACTCAGAATGAGGCCAAATGTAGGCGTTGAGCATTTGAGAAAAGATGGAAGGATCGAAGCGTCCGAATGCCTTCCGCAAAGGGCCAACTTGTTAGTTAGATTTTTTGGAGACTTTCTCGGCCTGAAGGGAACATCCCAGATCTTCCTGCACTATCACGCCTAGATCGCATTCCGTTGAACTGCGCTGCAATATTTGATCCTCCAGTCTGTATTTGCAAGTGGCTTTATGGCGTATGCTCAGCACCTTGCACTTCGTACCGTTGAACTGAAGCAGGTTCTGAGTCGATCATTCGTAGATCCTGTCAAGGTCATCCTGAAGTGTTGCATTGTCGCTGGTTGTTCTAATGGCTCGCCATATCTTGAGATCAGCAGCGAAGAGTAAGGAGTTGGAGGTGATTACTATCGCGAAATCGTTTATATAAATCAGGAATAGTCGTGGACCGAGTACTGAGCCCTGGAGCACTTCGCACTTAACGTTGATTGGGTCAGAGATGACGCCGTGAACTCTTACCCTCAGATGTCCTTGAAGCAAGAAGTTACCTGTCCGACCGAGGATTGGGTCACCAATTCCACAACACTGTAGCTTGTGAAGGAGGATACGGTGGTTCAGACGGTGAAAGTCCTTTGAGAAGTCTAGATATGCTGCGTCAATACCTACGCCGCTGTCGACGGTCTCAGTCCAACTGGATCTAGCAAGTAGTAAGTTTGAAGTGTAAGATCGGTTCTTGCGAAATCCACGTTGTTCTTGTGCTATGATATTGCGTTCTTCCAAGTAGTTCATGAGCGCTTCGGCAACAATCGGTTCCATGATTTTGGAGAGCACCGGAAGTAGTGTTATCGGGCGATAGTTGGCCGGATCTGTACAACTTATGGATGGGAATGACGATGCCCTGCTTCCACATTGTTGGCACCCACATCTCTTCGAGGCATCGTTGGAAGAAGTTGCAGAGTAGGTCCGCCAGGGTTACTGCAGCCAATCTCAACGCCTTTGGACGAAAATTATCAAAAAACGATTAGATGTTGCTCTTAGCTCCCAACATTTTGTTACCTAAACTCCCCTACTGTGGATTACGCCAAGGATGCATTTCAATAGGATTTATGTATCAAATGGACCTAAGTGAGCGACCATATTTTACTTTTCTGACTCTTTAGCTTAATGATCACTGCACCTCAGTGTCTTTCTGAACATTTACGCCCGATAATGTATTTTAATTTTACATTGATGTTACTTATCAAACTATTCATCTCGGCAGACGTTCGATAGATGACCCAGACATATTTTGATTTCATCATATTCACCTCAACCATCCTACGGGACGTGTCAAGCACTTGCTTTTATCCCGTGATAAATCATTGTTCATTGTATGTCCGCGCAGGGCAATTAGCCTTTTCATAATATCCGCAGTCATAAACTTGATGTGGCTAAGTCTTGGTGGTGGTACAATAATCGGGAACAGTGTATGCGGCGATGTCGTGCTCTGGAAGTTCGGGGCGAATTGTTGACATAGGGCGTTGGCCGCCTCGGTTGCGTTTTGTGTAAGTCCGCACAATGTGCGTAGAGCAGGAATTCCTCGATGTACTTTGCTTAGCTTGTTAACGTGTCTGTACAGGAGCTTGGGGTTTGAAAGGAATTTCTAGGCTAGATTCTGTTGGTGCTGTATTTTATCTTTGCGTACCAGATTTACGCAGTGATTCCTTTGGATAGTGTAGGCTTCCCATGTTTCGGCACTCGATGACCCCTTGTATCTTCGCCAGAGTAAATTCCTCGTAACGATACACTTCCGTGAGGGTATACGCGTGTTCGCCGACCTGGTTGAGTTGGCTGCAAACGTTTCATCCTCAGGCTAGCAGATATCATCAGTGCAATTTATGCGGGCCACTTACAGATCCAAGTGATTATTGACCACTTGATTCGAACGTCAGGAGTCGACTGGTCCACGTGAGCTGACCGTGTAGTCAGCTCTTGCGTACTGTTGGCTAGAGTCCGCTTCAACGACGTTCCTTTGTCCTCGTGCAGGTTCGTCGTTGTTACACACAGGCAGACAGCCACCACACATCCAGGAAAGCGCTTGACGGCCGTTTCGTCCCATTGGGAATCGTCAGTAGCATGCCCCCGCCGAATTCGAACCCACGATCTTACTCTTGAGAGTCAGCGACTTAGTTCACTGAGCCATGGGCGACGGCAGCGGACCGCCATGACTGATATCTAACTGCGATATAGCGCGGCACATCCTCCACTGTCTTGCACGTTATGAATGTGCTGAGGACAGGGCTGGCCCCCAGAGCAACGACTTCCTTTGCAAGCCGCCACCAATCGAGGTGGCATGTAAGCTGCTAAGGTGACTACTGCTTATTTGTAAGTAGCAGGGGGATTTATAAGGTTTTCGTGTAGGTCAGAGGAGCCAAACGTGTCACGTCCAGATGAGCCACAAGTTCCTTAGGGTGGATAGGCGACGTGTGTGCTATTGATCCACCCGGTAAGTGGATAGGCAGCGATGCAGCGTAGGATTGAGGCAAAGCAAGGTGACTTGGAAAATACTGTCTAATGACGACAGTGGCTGCTCCAACTGTCGACAAAATTGACAACTATCGCTTTGTGCAGCGCATACAAGAAATGGTAGTAAGATGTTCGGGTGACTCTCAAAAAGAATTTTAAAGTAAGACCACAAGAGTTCTTGTGCGACGAGAGGAAAAATAAATTCTCCGATAAGATTCAAGCACGGTTGACCTCGAAATTGCAAAAACACAGTTTGCTGGTGATCCGAGAATGACCGATCCAAAAGATGAACAGTGGCAGGAAGAGCTTGTGGAGCCAAATCGAGTGATAGTACGTAGGTCTCTGTGAGAATAAATCCAAAGATTTAAAGGCAAATAACGCAGGAGGACACCTTTTTGGGATCTGGTGTTAACGTGCTAGGAACAACGGGTGCGTGACATTCGGATCCTGGAGCCGCTGGCCACAAGCGACCACTCAGTGCTCATAGCTGATATGAAATTACCTTTGTCGTATTCACTTCCGCTGGAACCAGCTTACAATTACTGAAAAACGGACTTTGATGGTATAACTCGAGCTGCAAGCCAACTGGATTGGTCTTTGTCACAAGCTATATCTGTGGAAGACTGCTGGATATTTATAAAAGAGAGATTAACATCATTGTGCTCGCAATTTGTGTCCTTGAAATGTCGGAAGGTTGGACCGATTAAGTCTCATGGGTTTGACAAGGCGTATGGAAAGCTGGCCCGGAGGCGGCGCAAACTGTGGGACAGATTCCTTCCCTCTAGCTCTGCCAATGATTACGAAGGGTACAAAATTCAGCGGAACCTCTGCAACCGTGCAAAAAGGAGTAAGCACCGACATTTCGAAGAGCAGCTAGCAATAGCCACGAAAAGCATCCCACATTGCCTCATTCATTTCACTGGGTTCCACTCCAAATTCCTTCTGGGTCACTGAGCTCATGATCATATTTCCGACAACAAACTTCAACATATTTTGCATTACTCGAAAATGTAGGTCGCTGTGTCCCCTCTCTGGCAACCTTCATGGGGGGGCAATAGTTTATGATTTAAAATCTCAGCTCCATTGGTGTAGAAAACGAGCGCAACGAATTTTCCCTGATTTTTGAGGGTTACATCCGCTGCTTGCCTGCTTGTAACTGCCCCATGCCATGTACGTGATGGACAACTAAGCTGGGGTTGACGATGTTCACATATGCATCATGTGTCTCAGTCGGGATGCGTAAACCGTTCTGCAACTCCTCCACTAAACTCGATAATCGTGTTCACGAACCGGGCATGATCGTCAAGTCCCTTGGTTCTTACATAGCATAAGTCGCTTCTAATTCGGCCCCACTGCATCACTATCAACTGCAGATATCAGTTTTAAATGCGCGATTGTCGGTCAATTTGGAACAGCTGGTTTCATTTCGGTTACACCTTAGCCTGCGTTCCAATATCACACGGCCCCTTCGAATCGCCAAGGTTCGGTGCCGCTTGCTCACCGCATGAAATCGCATTCAACCAATGCGAGTTGCAGCTTCCGCTAGCACTGACGAGAAAGGCGATTAAGCTGATTTCGCTCGCTGGCATTATGCAAGCTAGATGGTGAGACTCGGCCTGACTGAGTTTATTAACAACGTATGTTCTGTCTGGTCCGTAGTCTAAACGGTTAGAGAGCCACGCGTAAACAAAACACGGTGTTATCTTCGTTGACTTCGCAATTACTCACCGTCCATCCGGACTGCGGTACGCAATCCCGATTCAGACCAAAATTGACCCGCTTAGTGACCATGGTATCAACTGTGAATCACTACGCCTCGGGTTATAATCTTTTTCCAGCTATATCTAACGGTAGGGTCCAAACTAGCATGAAACGGATTATAAAGCGCAGTGTTGGAAGCGAACGACACCGAATTTCTCCACTTCGTGAGTTTACTTCTAGTCTTGCTGTAGTCCCCATAAAGATTTCGCATCGCAATTCAAACCCGGTGTGTCCTCCACACCATGGCAGTGCATTTCTAATCACCATGAAAAGGGTTGTTTGCGGAGCCCAACAGTGTATACAATCACTATCTTGACCGTATCGCTCACTATATGTACGGCAGGGATGAAAAACCAGGTGTGCATGCGCGTGAACCTACCTCAATAATCTCAGCTGTAGTTCGTCGCAGTCCATCACAGTCAGCAAGTTCCCGCACGTCTGGAAAAGCACCAGGCGGCTGTTTCGACATTCTGGGTCTCAGTGGTGCGCGTTTCTCAGACAAACGCTGGGTTCCGAACCCATGATTTCCGGATGCACTATGTGCACAGAAAATCTTGGGGCAATCAATTTGGTTGCCTTGGTCCTCACTGTGAAATTCTGATTGGTGTCGCTTGTTTTCCCATGTAAATAATCGTTTGTGCGTTGCTGCTCGTATTGTGTTTGTGACTGAAGAGAGCAATCAAAATACTGACATATCGCAACCTATTACTTCTTTCTGCGTTGACGAAATTTATTGATGCCCTGGCCGTCGCAGAGGATAATCAGCGGTCCCTTGTCTGCTGCGTCGAGCGGAATGGATAGAAGTAATAATGCTGCTGTTCGGATCTTCCAATCTTTTTATTCCCCATTTAACGGTCTTTCATCCTTGTTCCATTCCAACTTCAATTTATCCCCCAGTTTTCATGATCCCAAACCTTAAACGTCCGTCTTGCTTCGGCAGTCGCATGTCTTCTAGTTTCAGCTCACACGCAGTTGCGGAGCATCACCCGCTCCCTTCAGCAAGTTCACGTTCAACCAAGCGGACAACATAAGTCATCCGATTTTATTCAGGGCTCTCGTTCTTTGCTAAGACTGGCACGGCAATACGTGCACATGTTGTTACAACTCGGTCAACTGACGTCATTTGTCCGAACATCAAAGAACCTATCGATCGATATCTGCTGCTTATCGTAAATCTGCTTGCAAAATTCGATCTCTGTGCTCACTCTACGATCCCCTTCGCGTGACACCGACGACACTTTCTCATTGTCTTCTGGAGATGACGCAGCTACAAATGCCGGTCACATCGGCGTGGGTATTAATTTGAGCTTCTCGGGCTGAGATTGCTCTCATTGTCTGGATTCCACACAGCAGAGTAATGTGCGCTGTCAAGCTGGCTGACTCGTTCAGCTTTGAAGTCGCGCCAGGCCAATAATTTCCTCTTTGCCATTGCTGCCTGTGTCCCTACAAACTGTAACGATGACGCGGCGAAAGATGACTTCTGTCCTCAACTGAACGAGTTGTCTCGTCGCAGTAGAAATGCAGATACTGTAATACTGCTTTACTTGGAAAATGTTCAAGTGATGGGATTTATCTTGGTGGCCAACACGGTGTAGGCTCCCTCAAGGATAACGGTGAGCGATTGCTACATCTGTGTGAAGATGCTCGTCTATTTTTCGTGAGCACTGCCTTTTGACACAGATTCCGCAGAAGAGTGACAAGACGCCCACCACTAAAGGATCACTTGTAACGGCGGAGCTTGAACAAATTTAATTACCTCGCACGAAACAGTGCTACTAAACCCACGATTGGAGCAGATCTTGTGATACAATCCTGTGACCGTGGTTCTTAATGGTAGACTAATGTACAAAGCGGCACACACGACTAGATTTGCAACGTGTGGGCACCTAGCTGAAACAAATAATTGTAACTGTTGTATTAGTATACACTAGATGAGAATCTGTTCTTAAGACCCGTCGCAATGACGCTGGACCTTAACATGATGCGATGGTTTGCGTACCTCCTTGACCCATTGAGCTATACTGGGTGGTACCTCCGGGCACCTTGAGAGCTACTCCTACCAGGTTGCTCAATGGTGAGAAGTCAGACAAACTCAGTCGCCTGGTCCTCCAGGTTAGGGGTTTGAAATTGGATGGCGTCTATTTCTGTAAAACTAAATCATTGCCACCTCTCCGCTGCCTCGCGGACAGTCTTTTGAGCCAAAGGCTTTGGATGAGGACCCTAATCGTCCTCCTGTCTAGGTCTGGGCTCCCTGGCAGTTTCTCAGCCCGCATACAACCATAACTTTATCTTCAAACATAAATTGCATCCTACATCGGCCGTTGCGCAGATTATCAAGCGTCGTCTTATCTGTTGCATAATAATAATAATAGTAATAGTAATAATACGTATCTTTCCCGATTGTACGAGAAGCTGTCCCTGGATTGTGGACAGATCATGGGTGTAATAATTTTCATGCTCATGCATTAGTGAAATATGTAATATGGGGTGTATGATATCAAACTAATTTGGAATCACGCAACTTTTGTTGTTACTGTATTTTTTCTACCATCTTTAATCATTGAATATGTATTTCTTGGTCCATCCTGAAAGAACTCGGGTGATGATTTGTCCGATGGAAACGTGGTCATTATTGAGTTATGGTCAAGGAATTTGCTAAGCTGAATGTGGAATGCTCTTGCATTTGTGCAAAACCTGATTATGGCTGGTAGGCTATTTCACACGACAGCGTATCTGACGAGGAAGAAGTTTGATCGGATAGCTGTCCTTGTTCTCGACACACCCGGCTTATCCTCTCGTTATCGGTTGCACGCATCCGGAGACGCCGATGCAGCACTCACGGGTCAAGCGGGTGTAGGTATCATTCTAAGCTCCAAGGCTGAGCCATCGTTGGTTGATTGGATTCCGGTGAACAGCCGTTTATGTGCAGCCAGTTTGACGACATCAGCTAAGGTTGTTTCACGAAATAGTACAAGACGCCGTGTGCTTGTGAATTTTGCTTATGCTCCCACCGACTGCAGTTCTAGTACTGTCAAGGACACCTTCTATCACGAACTGAACGCGCTACTACGCAGTGCTACTAGTTCAGATGTTATAGTAGTTGCAGGGAATATGAACGCACAAGTAGGGCGTCTGAGCGCTTCAGAAGCTCAGCTGGGTGGTAATTATGGGCTTAACTCCGAACGGACTGACAACCGTGAGCGTCTGCTGCAACTGTATGCGGAGACCCGGTTGCTTCTTAGTAGCACTGCTTTTAGACACAGTGGGCGCCGAAGTGCCACTTGGCGTCCTCCTGTAGCTGGCCAGCGATGGACCCAAATTGACCACATAGTCATAAGTTACAGGTGGCGGGGTTCCATTCTGGATTGCCGTTTATACTGGAATACCTGCGTCAACTCTGGTAATGCCTTGGTACGCTGCGTTTCTCCATGAACTTTACCGGGAGGTGCAGCAAGCGTCTGCTCCGAGTGGCAATTGAGAAATTGTTTCAGCCCTCGGTCAAGCAAGACTATCAAGAATGTGAGGAGAATAGCTAGTTGACATTCAGCTTTTTGAACTAGCTTAATAGCCATTCATTATTCTTCCTATATTTTTTTTACTTTTTTACTTGTTTTAACGCCCTACTGTGTTAGCCCGATTGATACACACACCTCATTGTTAATGGACGCTCATCTCCGTGTCATCTTCAACAGTGCCAGTTGCAAGAACACATGCAATTGGTTTTTCTCCGCATCACTCTTCTACTTAGTTATGTTAAAGCGGGTTTTCCTATTCCTGACAACACTCTCATTATATCGAACTCATCATGCATAAAGAGTAAAGGAATGTCTAAGTGCTTGAAGCAGTGGAGTAATGACAACTCGTTTAATATATCACAACCCGGTCCAAAGCAACAAGACAAGTCCAAGGATGGAGAACCTGATATAATTCATAGTCCACTGTCGCTCAAGGACGACTTATCCAATCCAGGGACCTGTGCCTTTAAAAAATAGTTCAATAGTGTATGATGGGATAAAAAGCATTGGCTTTACAAGACCCATAGGATGGTAAATGCAAAATAAATAAAAATCATTAGATTCCGACATGGAACTGAAATGCCAATAGTCTAAACCTAGTACATCACACCACAATGTGTTGTTTGTCACTCAGATGAATGTCTAACAATTGTTTGAAGGCTGTAATGTTCGGAGCGTTTACCACATGCGTTGGCAAGTCATTCCATTGTGAACAGATTCTAAGAGAGTAAAATATTTTTCTACAGTCTAATCGGGAGTGTTGGATTATCAGCTTGAGGTTATGACCTCTCGATCGTTTATATGAGGCTAGGGTGAGCAGCGATTTGCACGGGTGATCGCTTTCCGTTAATATCCGGTATGCGAGAATGAGATCTCCGCGTAGTCGTCGGTATTCGGAGGAAAACATTCCGATTAAACTGAGACGCACTTCATAATTGAGACCAGATAATCCGCGTGTTGCCTTGGTAGCTCTTCGTTGGGGCTGCTCTAAGAGATGAATGTCCCGTTTTAACCATGGGCACCAAGCCTGGACGGCATATTCGACGTGGGGACGGATATAGGAGTTGGCAACCATGGGTACCAACCGTCGTTCAAAAACACCAAAAGCTCGCCTCAAAAGTCTCAGATTCATGTTCGCCACGTTTGCTGCTTTCGAACATTGGAGCGAATTCCCCAGACTTTCTTGCACAATGATACCTAAGTCTCTTTCTGTGGTCACGCGCCGTAAAACGTACTGCCCCAAGAGGTACGTGTTGGTAAGATTGCTGCGCAATGACAGTAGGTGACACTTGGCAGGATTCAGGGGGAGGTGGTTTATATCTGCTCATTTGTTGATTCGATCCAAATCATTCTGGAGGAGGGCACAGTCTGATGTTGAGCGAATAACTCTCCAGATTTTTGCGTCATCTGCAAAAATTTGCATCGAGGATTGAATATTATCCGGGAGGTCGTTAATGTAGACCAGAAAAGGAGGGGACCAAGAACGGATCCTTGAGGAACACCGCTGGAGATGCAGAGGGTTTCCGAGAGGGCATCGGCGACCCTGACCTCGATCGTTCTGTCATGCAAATATGTTGCTAGCCAGGTGAGTAGAGAACCATGGATACCGTAGGCACGAAGCTTATGAAGCAGAGCTAAGTGATTGACTCTGTCGAATGCCTTCGAAAAGTCAAGGTAAATCACATCAAGGGGATCCTTCATCAAGCGCTTTGGTCCATGAATCCCGAGCAAGAAGCAGAGTTGTGAGGCAAGATCGTTTGCGCCTAAAGCCGTGTTGGAGGTGAGAAATTAGCTTCATACTCTCAAAATATCGTGTAACTTCATCTGCAGCTAACGATTCCATTACTTTTGATAAAACAGGGAGGAGAGTAATGGGTCGGTAGTTGGCAGGATCCGATCGCTTACCTCCTTTGTATACCGGAGTGACTATCCCGCTTTTCCACTCAGACGGAAGTGTTTGGGAATTGAGTAGACTTTGGAAAAAGCTTGCGAGGTGTGCTGCTAAGGTGGGAGCGAGTTTTAAGAACTTTGGATCTGATCTTGTCGACTCCCGGAGCGCTATTTTCTCTTAGAGACCGTAATGTGCTAGCGACAGCTGCTGAGGTAAAAGTGATAGTTGATATGCCGACCACGTTGGGTGAATGCTGGTTTGGCAAAGGTTCTATGGCGTTTGCAGTCACTGTGCCAAACTGCAGAAATAATGCGTTCGCAGCATCCACAGCAGTAGTCGTTAGGCCGCCATCCGTCTTGAGTGGTGGTATTCCTGTCTTAACTTTCCTTCTGTTGTTCACGTAACTGTACAGCAGTTTTGTATTGTTCGTGAATTTAAGTACCATGTTTTTTTGCCATTCGTACTTATCGGCTCTAATCAGTGATGTGCAATAGTTCCTCACTATTTTGTAATTCTCCCAGGTGGCGTCGCAATTGTTCAGCGCGTATTGTCTCCAGATCTCCTCTCTGGTGCTAATCCATTTACGCGTTCTGCTTCGGATCCAGGTGTTCGTCCGGCGCGGCACTCGTAATGGTATGACTTTAGAGGCTGCTTGCGTAACACAGCTAATTTTGTCTTTTAGTTCGTTCCACGCGTCGTCTGCCGTGCTCTGCAGATTGAGGTCCCAGTTGACGGTTGTCGCTAGGCTGTGAAGCACGGAATAATTGGTTATAGTTCGTCGGTTTTCATGGCTGAATTCAGTAGTATTGGCAAAATTTAACACTGAGTGGTCACTGTTGTCTAATGGTGGATCGTATGAAACTGTCTCAATCATCAACTCTTCGTTGGTTAGGATTAAATCCAGAAGCGATGGCTTATTTGAACCGCGGTGTCTAGTTGGTCGGTGCACGTGGTTGTACAGAGCTGCTGTATCCATAAACTCGAGAATCTTTGATTTAAAGTAAGGACCACTAGAAGTCGCTGAGATAATTGAGGGTACATTAAAATCGCCCATGATTAGACAATGTGAGTACTTTTGAGAAACTGCATAATGAAGCGCGTTTAACAGAATGTCATCTCGGTCTGCGGTGGCCTGTAGACAACTGCTAACAGACAAAGCATCCCACGTCTTCTTCGAAGGTTCACCACCTCGGCCTTTTAGCTGCATTCGGCAAAACAAAGCGTCGGAGACAGCAAGGTGACGTTCGTTAATAGCCTCACATCTCAGACAATTCCGATAGTACAGAGCAACGCCGCCACCGCGAGATGGACGATCATTGCAAATAACTGACAAATCACTGATTTCGATTTTCGTGTCGAGCATGTCATTGGAGAGCCAGGTTTCAGTTACAGCTATGATATCCCAATTGATTGTGTTATGTCGATGGCGCAATTCATGTAGCTTAGAGTTGAGCCCCTGCGCGTTTGTGTAGCAGCACTGTATCTGTTGACACATTAGGAGCTCGGTTCGTTGTGGTTGACCGGCACGGATTGTGCCGGTCTGGGTACGTATTTTGTCAGAGGCGCTTGCACATTTGTCTGACCTGAGTTAGGAACAACCGAGTCCGGTTCGTCTGTATCTGTGGCCCGTACTTTGTTTAGGAACGGTCTTAAACGTACTTCAGGTGGCCCACGTTTTCTGTTGTCGTGCCACGGTTGGACGGCCGTTGATACCATCTCAGGTGTGGCCACGGTGACTTTCAAAATTTTTGGCCCGTTACCCTGATAGTTTAAGGAGGCCGCTAGACGGGTGACATCGAAAGTCACGACATTTTGTATGTTGTAGAGCTCCGTTATGTACCTCCACTCTTCTATATCGCACTTCTGATGTTCATTTATATCGCCATGGTAAGTTCTGGAACACCGTGGACCAGCACTACTTTCTTCGTCGCACCATGTCCTGACGCGACTGGGTCGGATTTCCATTTTTGCCTTTCTATCCATGGTTTATCTGGCAAAATGCGGGCGCTGAGAGAGGAATTCGTTAGCTTGTGGCCTGTCAGGAGCACATCCTCCAGATCGCGTGTGTTACCAAATGTTACTCGTAATAACCGAGGTTGTCCTAAAGGCGGCGAGGATGCATTTCGGGAAATGCGCGTAAGACTAGTTGGAGGAACGTTAATTTCGAGAGCACAGCATATCTCTGCCCAGCGGTTTTGTTCTTCTACTTGCCTACCTTTTAACGACTCGCTCGTGGGCTCTGGTATATTTGAACACATAATTGTCAGAGCGTTTTTGTTGTACACTAACTGCTTATCCTGAGAGTTGTTACTGGTGGACATTTGTCTAGTTTGAGTACTCATCTTGTCCCTTGTGCAGGGAGAGCCTGCGCTGCTACATGACTGCATACGCGGAACGCCGTTTGTTGTGCTGTTTATGGGGGTCAAATGTTGCTGTCCAATCCGTGACAAGGTTGAGCGTGCAGTTTGTGCATAGCTGTTTAAGCCTTGTGACACTTCACAAAACTTGGGAGGTCGTTCGACAGGCCTGTCTTTGCTGGCGTCCATCAACAATGGTGTGCTTTTTTCACCGTACTTTGTGACTTCTTTACTAAATGGCTCTCGCGTTTTGAAAGGTCTAGGATTCGGGCTACTTAATACACTAATCTGCGACTCAAGTTCAGTGGTTTTTCTTACCAAGCTAGCGGGCAATTCCTTTTCTTCTGTGACCGTTAGGGCTAAACTCTCACATTTCGCCATAAGCGCTTGAATGATCCCGGCCAACGGTTTGGTTGAACATGCGTCAAACACACACAAGCCGTCGAGCGACATATAGTGTTTTGTGGCCCCATCGAAGGAATTGAACCAAAGCGAGCATGTGGTGACCGACGTGTCTGGACCACTATTGACCTTGGATTTATTGTTCATTTGCGTAGCTGAGACACTGCGTCGGCTCATCATGTGCGCACGGTGAACAGTGAAATATCACAAAGGCTTTGCGTGGCAAAACGCGCTAAGAGAGTTACAGCGGTAATTACGTGATCACAAAATAGCCTCTATTTGTGGTATCTAGAGGTGCACTGCAATAAGTAATGTGTCGTCTAGTAGCCTTAAAAAAGCTCCGTCAAATGGTATCCCAATGTGGTGGGAAAAATAAAAAAACGCAGTTTCACAAGCAGGTCTTACCGAATGAACTGTCAAAGACGGTGTTCAGGATTTACCAGTGTGTCGTTAGTAGTATGGATACTAAATACGCGGTGACACCAAAAATTCCCTATCGACCAATCTCCTACAACCACCAGTGCAAACAAAATTCCATGTTGAATAAGACCAATAACAACTAGCTTGGCCACTACAGACGAGTCATGGGGGCGGAACCCGGCAGGTGTCCGCTGGGAGGCGCACCGCTGAGGAGACCTAGGTCGAAACGCCGGCATCTGGTGTTTTTCCAGACTAGCCTAAGCCTGCTGATTGGGAGTGACGATGATGAATTAGCTGAATTATCTTGGCTATGCCCATTTATCATCCTACACTCCACAACAATCACTGGAAGTGCATAGATAATGGAAGGACATCGGACAGGAGGACTATGTTACCACCTGCTCCGTTCCATGTTCGTTCAACCTCTCAAGCGGCTTCTTCTAACAACCACTTTTAGAGGCGACTGGAATGGACTCGCACCCATTCCCATCTCAGATGTATCCGGAGGAGGTCAATATCGTGATCACACTCTTCCTCCAATTTGTCCAGAAGACAAAGCTAGTCCATTGCCAAACCAACGACAACCAAAGCATGATGTCCCGGTACCCGTCGTGCCCCCAACTGTCTCGATATCCGCACGTGACATGCTACTCTTATCAACAAACGCTATAATGGCTAACTCGGGCCCACCATACTCGCACTTACCTACCATGTGCACCATGCTCGAACGCAAAGATTCAGACGAGCACACAACGGACAGCGATCATCCTCCAATACTTAGTACATTTTCAGTGATTCTGATTAATGCCAGATCCATAATCAACCAACTTCATTTTATAAACACACTTGCACAGTTCAATGACCCACAAGCGATCCTCGTCACTAAGACATGGTTCTTCAGATAAACTTGACTCTACTCTGATGATTCCAAACGGTCACCTATTTCGAAAAAATCGCTGCGAAGGAAAAGGTGGAGGGTGCATTTTGTACCAACGCAAACCATACAGCTAAACCTATAGACAACACACAATTGGAAAATATCCCCGAATCTATTTGGCTGTCAGTTGTGGATGTCGCATCTTACACACTTCTCATATGTATCTACAACCCACCGAATGCGTCTAACGTATCAACAACATCATTTCTGCATTTGACTTCGCATCAGAGTTGCCACACAGCTAGATTATTGACAGTGATTCCAACCTACCGAAAGTACGCTGGTCATCCCACCCAACGTCCACCTTGCTCGACTCTTTGCTTTCTTCTATCAGAGCTGGGAGCTGGACACAATGGATTACCAGTCCAACCAGGTCCGTTAATGTACTGCACTTAATATTCACATTGGGGATACCCGATGTTACGTGTTCAACCAATGATCGCTCACTATGACCGTGTACCTGATTGGCCCTATACACACACGTAGATAAGCACGCACACACGCACTCAAGGACACACCCTAACTTTCCGTGTTCACATGTAAACCGTTAAGTGTTCAGTATACTGTGTGCCAGGCTGACGCGTCTTCTTGCTTATTCGCTACTAGTTAAATTACGTACTTGCGGTTAGAGTCCAGCTGTGATATCTGGCGACGGAGGTCAACATGTCCATGACAAATACTCCACCGGTCTTCTGGTCGTGCTCTACCGACAAACCTTCCCTGGACTCGTGGCATAGATGGCGGAAAACCTTTACGGATTACTTGGAATTGCTTCCAATCTTGAATCCAGCAGTATCTCTTACTGAGACAACCAAAGTGAAGCTCTTGAGACAGTTTCTTGGAGATGAGGGTCAAAGGTATTTCGATGCACTTCGCATTGATCAAATCTCTTCTACGATAACCGGCGCTTTGGAGACCTTCAGTGCTCTTTGGGGTGCTCGCCAGAATGTTTTTACGGCTAGATACTACTTCTCGAAACTCTGCCAGAAACCAGATGAGAGTGTGAACGAGTTCATCGCTCGTGTACTACAAGCAGCACCTGATTGTAAATACAATGAAGTCGATCCAACGAGATTTGAAGAGACCATGTTACTCCAATGTTTGATAGCCGGAATCTCAGACCAGAGCACGCGGGAGAAGCTCCTTTCACAAGATGATTGTTCACTGACCTGGGAGACGGCCTGCTCGATTGCCCGGCAGAGGGAACACCTTACACAACAACTCGCAACATTTACGCTGAAGGACTCGTCAGATGAGCTGCGATTGATTAACACTACACCAAAACCAAAGCCACCCACTGGCGTCAATTTGTTTGTGTGCTATCGCTGTGGTGAGCAGCACAGTTGTCCATCCGACTGCCGGCATCAGAAGACAGTATGTCGAAGCTGCGGGAAGGTGGGCCACCTGGCGCGAGTGTGTAGATCGGTCAAGCGACGTTCAGGTGGGGCTTATCGAGGAGCAAACCCCATCAAAACTGTGGACGAGTCTGATGGTAGCGACCCTGAATTACATTCCATTTGGCTTAATTCCGTTTCTAGCATGCAGCCGGCGCCATACACTCTAGAGCTTTACATTGAAGGACAAAAGGTACAGATGGAAATCGATACAGGAGCATCCGTGACGATAATCCGGGAAAACGCTGTAAAAACGCTCCCGAACTTATCCGCTTGCAATTCTGTTCTTCGTACATACACCGGTGAACCTATACGTGTCCTTGGTAAATGCTTCGTGAAGGCACAGTATGGCGACAAAATACGCACACTTCCTGTATATGTGATTCCCGGGGATCGTCCAAATCTGCTTGGAAGAGACTGGATACGTGCTTTCCCGGATACAATGAATGTGGTAAAATTAGTCACCGAGATCTCCGGACTTGAAACATTACTTAAACAACATTCAGCTGTTTTTTCCGAGGAGCTTGGGAAGTTGAAAGAATTTCAGGCTGCGATAAAACTAAAGGAAGACGCTCGACCAAAATTCATTAAGGCGCGCACACTACCATACGCTATGAGGCCTAAAGTTGAAGAGGAACTAAACCGCCTACAGACTCAAGGTATTATTACTCCTGTACACTTTTCCGACTGGGGAACTCCAATTGTGCCAGTAACCAAACCGGACGGCTCCGTACGGATTTGTGGTGACTACAAGATAACCATAAATCAAGCATCCATGCTGGTCAGGTACCCCTTGCCACGTATTGATGACTTGTATGCAACACTAGCTGGTGGTGAAAAGTTTACCAAACTCGATCTGAGTCATGCATACTCGCAGATAGAGCTCGATGAACCTTCGAGGAAACTTACTACCATCACCACGCACATGGGACTATTTCAATATACTCGTTTACCTTTTGGCATTAATTCCGCCCCCGGAATATTTCAGAGAATTATTGACGACCTAGTGAAGGACATTCCTTTTGCGTGTGCTTATCTGGATGATATTCTTATCTCTGGACGCTCGGATACAGAGCATCTTCGAACACTCGCGGTCGTGCTCGAGCGTTTGGAGCGAAGTGGATTCAGATTGAAAAGGTCTAAATGTGAGTTCCTTTCACCTTCCGTTTGTTACCTTGGATACCGGCTTGATAAACACGGTTTACATGTTTTAAATGACAAGGTTAAACCTATTTTAGAAAGCCCAGAGCCAAAAAGTTGTGATGAACTCCGTTCGTTCTTAGGAATGCTATCTCACTATCGCCGTTTCCTGCCTAATGCATCGACGGTTCTATCGCCATTAAATGAGCTGTTACACAAAAATGCATCGTGGTGTTGGGGTTCCCGTCAAAAAATGCCTTCAATAAAGCAAAACAAGCTCTTGCTTCGCCACCAACGTTAGTCCATTATGACTCTAACAAGCCACTCATACTTCAGTGCGACGCGTCCCCTTGGGGGGTCGGGTCTGTCCTGTGCCACCGCATGGACGATGGTTCTTTACGTCCCATAGCATATGCATCGCGCACCTTACAGACGGCGGAGAAGAACTACTCACAACTGGACAGGGAAGCGCTAGCCGTTATCTTCGGAGTTAAGAGGTTTCACCAGTATTTATGGGGAAACGTTTTCGAGCTTCATACAGACCACAAACCATTGATATCCTTGTTTGGGGAAAACAAAGGTATACAACAAATGGCATCACCGAGGATGCAAAGATGGGCTATAACCTTGAGTGCTTACAGTTACAAGATTGTTTATATTACCGGCGTCAGCAACTGCACAGCTGATGCACTCAGCCGTCTGCCGATCACGGAAACTGCACATGAACACGACCCTCCGTTTGAACTGGTTAATCTAATGCAACATCTAGACACAACACCGATACGGAGTTCAACAATCCGTCAATGGACGGATCGAGACCCCGTGCTATCAATGGTGAAACGCTTTTTGAACATGGGTTGGCCTCCTGAAGGGACAGTTGAATTACAACCGTTTATGATTCGGAAGAACGAACTGAGTCTATTCGACGGCTGTGTTTTTTGGGGCTCTCGTCTAGTCCCTCCCACCAAGGCGCGTTCACAGATACTTAAAGAGCTCCATGATGCTCATCCAGGTGTGGCGAGAATGAAGGCACTAGCGAGAGGGTACTGCTGGTGGCCCAACATCGACTCAGACATAGAGAACTTACTGAAGAATTGCGATATTTGTCAGGCGTATCAGCGGAGCAAGGCGCCAGGTCCAATACACCCTTGGCGTTGGCCCGACAAGCCCTGGCAGCGTATCCACGCCGACTACTTCGGACCGATCGACGGGACCATGTTTCTTCTACTTATTGATGCACATTCTAAGTGGATTGACGTACATCCAGTTACTCAGGCGACAGCCGAATCCACCATCACTAAAATGCGCTCGTCCTTCGCTACGTTTGGCATTCCGGAAACCATTTGTACAGACAATGGTTCGCCTTTTACCAGTGCCGAATTTGGTAAATTTGTCGCCAACAACGGAATCCAACACGTTAAATCAGCCCCGTATCACCCAGCATCAAACGGATTAGCGGAGCGTGCAGTACAAACTGTGAAACAAGGCTTACTAAAGCAGCGAACGGGAACATTGCGAACAAAACTGGATCGGTTCCTATTCTCCTACCGTTCTACACCCACTGAGGCTACCGGGAAATCCCCGGCGGAATTGATGTTCGGCAGAAATCTGAGAACGAGGCTTCATTTGTTGTTCCCGAACCCGCGTGTTGAAGTACAGGAGCGTCAGAAAAAGTTTGTGTCTTCAGAGGAATCAAAGCCGGAAGTTACATTTCAGGACCATCAACCTGTTTACACCAGGTTACCGCATGAACAATGTTGGCAGCCGGCGACTGTGCTCGATTCTTCAGGAAGTCAAAACGATTTGCAGCTTCCGGACGGCCGGGTTGTTCGCCGGCACTCAGATCATGTACGCCCCAGGAGCACTGACACACCTGCCGTGAGTCAGTCACACTCGGAGATCGCAGAGCAAGCTGCAGAGCACGACGAACACAGAACAACAGGGGAAACTCAATTACGCCGATCGACCCGGATTCGCAAACCGATCGAACGTTTTCAGCCATGACTGTAACGTCAGCCAAAACAGGGAGGACTGTTACGTGTTCAACCAATGATCGCTCACTATGACCGTGTACCTGATTGGCCCTATACACACACGTAGATAAGCACGCACACACGCACTCAAGGACACACCCTAACTTTCCGTGTTCACATGTAAACCGTTAAGTGTTCAGTATACTGTGTGCCAGGCTGACGCGTCTTCTTGCTTATTCGCTACTAGTTAAATTACGTACTTGCGGTTAGAGTCCAGCTGTGATACCCGATCCATAGACCGAGCTAGTAAACAATCTCCCGGGCAGCGACGAAATAAAAATGTTCACTAAACTCGCCTCTACAACCCCAGTTGTAACCCATAAGATAAACTGGGAATGCTTTCAGCAGTTCATTCGTTTCTCCGACTTGAATGTATTTTTCCTCTCTACCAGTGTGTATACCGCTGTGGAGCAGTTCTATAAACAAATCCATCACGCTATAGCCCTCCTTGCTCCAGAATGTATCCATACCCCTCATGACTCCAAAGGTTCCGTCGAGCACTTAATAAGCAAGAAAACCAGAAAGCTAACTGCAAGATCCAGAAAGGCCCATGACTTCACTTGTTGTACAAATGTACGAATTTATCACCAGTCAAACCTGCGCAATTAACAGGTCGAAAGAAATGAACATACAGCCCTACGGACAAGCTGCAAAGCTAGGAAGCTTGTCAAAATAATACATCGTCGAACCAGTGACCGCTCTCCTCTGAGTACCGATGGTGAGGGTCACTTACTCCTTGACCCAGCTGAAATCTGTGAAGCATGCAATGAGTTTTCTTGCAATTACCATGAGTCGCGAAGCCGACCCGGTGCCTGTGTGTACAGAGCTCACAGTGACAAACCTCTTAAGCATAGTCGATATCTCGTTCAACGCTATCCATCAAGTTATCAAATCAATCAGGCCATCTTCCAAGCTGGGATCTGATGGCATTTCACCAACCACCACTAAACTAGGAGGACCATTGCTACTGATGAGCATGTTCACTCTATCGCTGGAATCCGGCCACTTTTCAGACCAATGGAAAACGTCATTTATTATGCCTCGGCATAAAGGAGGTCCCAAACAAACGATTGATAACTACCGACTAATCCACCACACTCCGATAATCGCTCGGCTATTCGAAAAGCTGGTCAGAATGGAGATGAGGAACTTTGTTGATTCTATTGGCCTGATCAACAATTCGCAGCATGGTTTTCTCAATAAGCGATCGTGCACCATCTGTCAACCGCATTAGCTTAATCACATTTCTGAAACAATCGATTTCGACTATGCTGTAGTAATCTTGTTTCTTGACACCAAGCGTTCGACCGAGTACCGCACAAGGGACTGTTACAAAATTTGGAGAACTTTGGCATCCGGGACCCATTACTGGGTTGGCTATCGTCATACTTGAGTGAGGGTCATCAGTTAGTCATCTTAGGTGATTATCGCTCTTCCCCACACTCCATCACCCGTGGAATCATTCAAGAGAGCGTGTTCGGCCCCTTCCGCTTTTTGCTCTACATCAATGACATCACCATTCAAGATGACTTAGATTCCCTTGAGTCACGGTGCTGTACATGGGTGATGAACCTCCCGGCTACGAAATCAAGCATCATGTCTTACGGCTGCTGCATCCCCGAAGGACCTATCACCCTAAACAATGAACGCGTCCCTACACAGTTGAAATCAGGTACACGTCTACCTCCAATATCTCCGAACAGGCCCGAAACCAAGTAGCATGTGCCAGACAATCTATGTTTAATATATCAAACAAAATACACGTAACTAGTGTTAGAGTTAAGCGTTTCAGCTACTCACTCGCCCCATCCTCGAATACTGCAGTATTATATACGGTACTATGAGAAAGAGTGACAGAACTGCTGTGGAGCCCCTGCAGAAATCATTTACTAAACATCTGATTGGTAAACACTGCAATGAGTTATCGAGAACGCTGCAACGAACTTCATCTCGACCACTTTGGATTCGGCGATTGGAGCAGTTTTTTGCTGCTTTTCAACATGTTACACAAAAGGACCTATTCCAACCTGCCTACACTCAATTTACAACATTTCTCAACTCGAGCGCTTCGCAATAAAGGTTTTACACTGAATATACCGAAGGTTAAAACGAGCGTCCGTTCTAATTTCTTCCTGGTCAGATATAGCTATCAGTAGAACAAACAACCAATAACACTCAGGTAATGAGACAATGTGGTAACATTTAGAAGCAGACTCGCCAATTACCTTGATCTAACTACCATAATGTCTATATTCACATGGGAAAAATCCCTCGATGAGCTATTCCAAGAAGGGACCAACATCATGTAAACACTAATGTTTTCATAACTAGACTTTGGCCTCAACCACCCGCCAGAATGTTAATACATGAAACGCATACCCCAATACGCCACCTATACATGTCACCTGTGCAAGAGCATGGATTCTTCTGCGCAAACTGATCTGTGTCGCCATGGACAGTTTCGCCCATCAAGAGAAATATACCTATTATCATTATTATTATTTAGTTGTCACACAATTATTGTACTAGTTTTTAATTTTTGGGTCCGCACTTCTTGTTCTTGTTTGTTCCGTGACATTTGTTTAAACATTACATTACCTTATTCTGACTGGCCAGCGCCCGTCACTGTAAATGGATGTTCGGTTTACGCTTGGGGTCGCATGATGCTATTCTTAAGGGCATGTGCGATTCGCTCTTGATTACACGGTTTCTTATTCGCCCGTTGCATTTAACGTTTTCCTTCCGCTGGTTGGCTCAAGCGTAATTTAGTAGCTTCCCTTCATTTTGTCTTCAAAACTATGTAAGCAAATGTGATTTCATGTATACAAGTCCCTTTCCGGATCGTTTATGGACTTCTTCTTGCGGTCGTGGAGGGAAGGCGTCAGTGGCGACACAACAAAGAAGCAGTGCATACCGAACTTTCGCTGTCTTGTCCTAACGACACTGAATTTCAGTGGAATAGGATCTCGGCCGCCATGCACGGCGCAGGAGCATCTGTTTGTGGAACTATCCATCGTCACGGCACCAGTCACTGGATATTCGAGAGGTCGGTGAACATGTTGGAATCCAGAAGCAGCCACCCGGCTGGCTCTGAGCACGATGTGACCATGCGCATTATTAGGCGTGAACTAAAGCAGAGCCTACGTGCTGACAAGGAAGCCTGGTGGACAAGTCGGGCTAAAGCAATGGAGGAGGCCGGAACAGTAGGCAGTTACCGCAAGCTCTTCCAGCTGATCCGCACCACTGGTCCCAGAAAACCAGGCGTCAGTGAGACAATCAGAGACAGCGCAGGTGCAGTGATACATAATAAGGAGCGCCGTATGGCTCGTTGAGCGGAACACTTTCAAGATCAGTTTAGATGGACCGCTGCTCCTGGATCTCTTCCTACTCAGGTGATGCAGGACGAGCCATGGATGGTTAGTTTAGAGTATCCGTCGGAGGCCGAGGTCCGAAACGGGATCACAGCCCACAATCGTTTTTGTGCCGCTGGCACTGATCTCCCTATTCAAACGTATCTCGAAGGAAGAGTGTCCCGGCTAACTGCAGCGAATCGATTATAGTGGCAATGTACAAGAAGGGCAGTCGCACAGACTGTTCTAATCACAGGGGTATTAGCTTAACCCCAGTTGTGACAAAATTACTTGCCTCCATTCTCGTTCGTCGCCCCACTGTGGAACGGCTATCTCGGATCGGGGAAGAGCAGGCAGGTTTCTGTCCAGGACTTGGCTGTGTAGACCGTATATTCACTCTGCGGCTGGTGCTAGAGCAGCGCCACACATACCGCAGACCGACAATAGCTGTGTTCTTTGATTTCAACAGTGTGTTCGATTCAGTCGGTCGATGCATTCTGTTGGAAATACTTGCGCGGAAAGGTGTTCCCACGAAATATGTGAGCATCCTACGTGCTCTATACTCGAACACTACAGGCTGCGTCATGATCTACCGTGACCTGTCGGATAGGTTTGCGCCAACAAGTGGCGTTCATCACGATCGTCCGATATCCCCTTTGATGTTCAATTTCGTCATGGACTCCATCATGGAGTGTTCTCTTGCGGGATCTCACGATGTAGGCGTTGAGGCCTTGCCTGGTGAAAGGATAGTTGATCGTGAATATGCGGACGATATAGTCTTAGTTTTTGACAATGCTTGGGCGCCACAATCAACCCTGAATAGCCTGTCTAGATTAGTCGCATTATTCGGTGTGCGCTTAGCACCTTCAAAGTGTTGCTTCAGGATCACCGGCCATTTGATGACCCCTTGACCCTTGATAACGAGGGACTCAAGGTGGTTGATCAATTCACTTAGCTTGGCAGCTGCATCAGCGATGATGGACGCATAAGAAATGAAGTCAGTTCACGCATTGCAAAAGCCAGAACTGAATTCTTGTACCTACGGCATCTTTGGCGACAGAGGGGAGTTTCCCTCCGCCTGGAAGGCCGTGGATACAAGGTCACAATGAGGTCCGTTCTGCTCTTTAGTAGTGAGACTTGGCCCCTTCGGTCTGCAAATCTGAGGCGCCTTCAAGTCTTTGATCGTCGTTGTCTGCGAAGCATTGTTGGTGTTGGATGGCAACAGCTTGTCCGCAACGATAATGTGCGCAGTCAAATACCAGGCAGCGATAATCAGGCTAGCTCCTTAGAATAACAGATAGCACTGAATAAGTTGCGTTGGCTTGGGCACATGCCACGTATGTCGGGTCATCCCTTACCTAGGAAGGACTTGTTTATTCTGTCAGGTGTACGGCAGCGCAAGGCCCTAGGTGAGCAAAAGTTAACTTGGCAGCGGGAAATGAAGTCACTGACGACCAAACTGGGTGTCGTTGGTCCGTCTCGCCTTCCGGGCTGGAGACCACGTGACTCGCCTTGTGCTTGGCCCGAGACTTTACAGGACATGGCTCGCAACCGACACCGGTGGCGCGTGTGCTGCCGTTTCCGAATTGGCTTACCTGTTTAAAGTGTGTTTGGTGCTGAGTTATCTGCTGGGTACTGGCTGATTATGACGCGGGGCAGTGAAAGCCGCAAGGAAGCTGTCTCCCCGATGCCACCGTAACTTTGCACGATAGCCAGCTGTCTGTGACTGTATGCTGTCAACACAAGGTGTAGGCGTCTTGACCCTGAATGTTTGCTTAAGGCATTAAGGTTTTCAGGTAAGTCACCCTCCTCTCTCCCTTATTATTCTTTATTCCTTAGGCCATCATGGTCGTATAGCAGCGAAGCATCAGTTCAAATGGCTGATGTACTGCTGTCGTTGATTGATTGATAGCACAGTAGATGAGTCAGCCTTTCTTCTATATTGCCACTATAATTGGTTCGCTCCAGTTAGCTGGAATTGTCTCTTCGTTCCAGACCTGTTAGAAGAAGAAGGTTAGTGCTTTGCAAAGGACCTCACCACCATCCTTAGATAATGTGCGTGCAAGGGAATCTGGCCAGTAGCTCGAAAACGATGCAAGATTGTGCTCATGTTCAAGACTTCAGCATCTGACGGTCACGACTCAGTCTACACCACTCGAGTAGGAAGAGATCCATGTATAAGGGAGCAACTAAATTGATCCTGAAAATGCTCCGTCCAAGGAGCCATCCGGAGCTGCTTAGTGTGAATTAGGGCACCCGCGATATCGCTGACGTATGGTTTCCTGGGACCGGTCGTGTGGATCAGTTGGAAGATATTGAGATAATTGCCTACTGCTCCTGCCTCCTCCATTTCTTGAACTAGACTGGAAGAGCAGCTTACCTTACCATCACGCAAGTTTCACTTCAGTTCGCGCCAAATCATCCTTCTGGATACGTTGTGATCGGAGCCAGCCAGGAGTTTTATTCTGTATTCCAAAGGACATCTCGTATATTCGGTGACTGCTGAGTTGACGATTGGTTGTGCAGTAAGCAGGCTCCCGCATCGCACCTGGCGGCCGAGATCCTACTCCAGTGAAGCGCAGGGTCATTAAGACGAGAGAGCGAAAGTTCGGTACGCAGTGCATCCTGGTGGGCTTGTCTGATCGAGATAAGTTCTCAGCCGCCAATCGGGGGAGGCGCTTAGTATGCCCCCGGTAAAGTGTATGGAAAAATGACAGCATACCAAAGCATGAGCATAGTCGACGCACGCACTCCAGTACGAGCGACAATCCAGACAAAAGCCACACCGTCTGTAACTTATGGTAACGTGATTTATTTGGGTCAATTGCTGGCCAACTACAGGTGTATACCAAGTGGCACATCAGCGCTCACTGTGTGTAAAAGCAGTGCTATTAAGAAACAGCCGGCGTTCCGCACACCGTTGCAGCAGACGCTCGCCTTTGTTCGTCCAGTCAGAGTTAAACCCATACATAGCACCGAGCTGAGCTTCTGAAGAGTTCAGACGACTTACTGCAAGAATTAGTAACATTGCAAAGCAGTGCATGCAGTTTGTGCTGAAATGCGCCCTTGGTAACATCAGCACCGCATTCAGTGGGGATATAAGCAGAAACCACAAAAACAGCATCTAACACTAATTCGTGAATTAACCTTAGTCGATGTCGTCAGATGGCTGCTCACGGGAATCCAACCCACCGACGATGAGTCAGCCTTGGGAATGAGAACGATGCCCAACCCAGCTTGACTAGTGGTTGCCTCATCATCGTCTCAGGATGCATACAACCAACAGTAAGAGGGCAAGATAGGCGCATTTAGTTAAACAACCCCGTGAGCGCCACTGATCCTAGTTTCGGACACACTACAAACGTCAACATTCAGTGTGTCCAACGTGCGTGCGAGTGCAGCCGTCTAAGCTATTTGTCTTAAAGGGTGAGCGTGGAACGCTGCCAGAAAAACGGGACAGTGTGGCCTTATAAGGAACTGTTGTCATTAGGAGTCCAGTGGGTGGTGCGGCAATATAAGGGTAAATGGTATAGGTAGAAATTCGTCACATCTAGACTCACTCAGACAGCCGTCACGCCCCGAAAAGCACTGTACGCGCATTTCATCCTTTCGGGCATCGTCAACAGTGCGCATTCCATCGGACCCTGGTAGGGCTCGAACTCGCAATTTGACTGTTTCCAGTCCGTGGTTGAGACCACCGAGATACGGGGGACGGCAGCGACCATCGTGAATTAGTTACTAGATGTGATACAGCCACGTTCACTATCCATTGACTTACACGCTACTGTCGTGCAGAGGACAGGGTAGCCCCCTCACCAAGAGACGAGCTTACCAAAGTAAAGCCGCCAAGTAACTTATGGCATTATGGGCAGTTTGGTCTGCGTACTAATTACAGAGGAGTAGTAGGGGGAGTTGAGTGGTAGAGGTAGAAATTCGTCACATCTAGACTCACGCAGACAGCCGTCACACGCTCGGAAAAGCACTGTACGCGCGTTTCATCCTTTCGGGAATCATCAGCAGCACGTATTCCATCGGACCCTGGTAGGGTTCGAAGCCGCAACTCGACTGTTGTCAGTTTGTGATTGAGACCAATGAGCTACATCAAATCTAGGAACTAATTCACGATGGTCGTGGTCACCCCCTGTGCTTAGTGGTCTCAACCAGGGACTGGAAATAGTCGAGTTGCAGGTTCGAGCCCTACCAGGGTCTGATGGAATACGCACTGTTGACGATGCCTGAAAGGATGAAATGCGCGTACAGTGCTTTTCCGGGCGTGTGACGGCTGTCAGAGTGAGTCTATATGTGACGAATTTGTACCTATACCATTCAACTTCCCCTACTACTCCTTTGTAATAAGTGTAGATGCTAGAGCTACAGCGGCGCTGCGATTGCTATCAATTAAAATAGAAATTACAGATGAAGGGGTTAGTGATATGGGTCGGAAGGGGAGTAAGAGAAACAGGTGGCAGGTTTTCGCCTATCCGCCTTGCTGTATGCAACAGATAAGGTGACAGTTGTAGAGCTACGCAACGGCCGATACGAGATGGGGTTGAAAGCGAAGGAAATAGACAGGTTGTACGTGAACTGAGACGCTACCATGCCGCCCAGCCCTAAACAGAAGAATGATTAGGGTCCCCAACTGGGAGATAATAATGATTCGGTTTTACGAAATGGACACCATCTCATTTCCAACTACGACCTAGAGACTGAGTTCGTTCACTTCTAATCTAGTAGAAGTAACTCCCAAGGGCCCCCACCAAACATAGCTAAATGGGTCGAAGAGGTACGCAAATCGTCGCACTACCTTAAGATCCAATCTCGTTGCGACGCATATCCGAAGTGCACATAACTATGGAAATGGAATCAAAAAGGACGCTCAGGACATCTGTGAACAATGGTGGTAGCAAAAATATTCTTGGTCAAAACTACTCATTCTAATACCGTTGCACACAGACCGTGAGTTAGGTCAGCCTGTCATTGGTGCTCCGCGTGCTCGACCTGCAAACCCTAGGCAATAGCTCTCGATTTAGTGATAATACCTTCAACTTATTCGAAGAGGCAGGCAAACAGTATTACTTGTGAGGGAGGCCGATACACTAGGTAGCCAATCAGAGACGCAGAGTGTGATGGAGGTCGATATGCTTAGTTGCCAGTCACCAGCACAGGCCATCTGTGAGACAAACAAGCAAAAGAAAGATGCAGCACTTCGCATGGCAGTAAATACACTAGACAACCAAACAGTAAAGACCGTTCACGGGCAGAGGACCGCTGTTTGGGAAGGCGAAGGATCATGGCAGACAGGAAGCAAGTCAGCATAGCGGGGAGTCAAAAGGAGAGCGCCAGTATCAAGGCCACAGACCGCAAATTACCTAGCGAATGGCAAAGGACAACTGCTACACAGCCACCGAGAGACGGCGCGCAGAGCCAATCAACATCGCCGTCGCGAACGGATTGCGGTTGGGTGAACCACCCAGAATCGAGAAACGCAAACCAATGAATGCAAATGTATACCTAGCGCGGAAGCCAATAAAGACGCGAGGCAGAAATAGTAATATGTAGTAAAAGATAAAGCATGGTTTAGCAATAGAGATTTTCATGTCACCGCACAGTCTTCGTTCTACTTAACGAACGGCCACTCGTTTTACACTCAGCTGGGTGTTATCACCGATCGAGAAATTAACTAACGTACGAAGGACATTGAGGTCACGTTTCCTATGATCATTCAGAGCCGACAAGAATTAGTGCTGCGGAAGAAGAAAAATGCGACTGAATCTATTAAGTTTTTCAGACCACCGCTAGAAAGCAGCGGTGACTCATTGGTTGTTGACCCTGCCACCCTACCTGACACAACACGGTAGACACAGGGGGTGTCTGTAGACAGTTGTGCCCGCCTTCAACAAAGGTTATGGGACGACATGTGAACAAGGTCGAGGCGCTAGTCTGGTTGCTGTTGCAAACTACTTATAAGCCGATGTACCCCCGAACGTCAATGAAACTAAGACTAGCCCCAACCTTGAAGCTCATTTGAGAATTCGAACAACGCCCTACGCACATATGACATACTCCGGATGTCTTTGTCAACTAGGAAGCCTATGATTCCGGTTCATCGTACTCGTTTGTAGTGTTGCGTGACCATGAAGTACACTATACAACTCAGAAATTTGCATACTGCGACTGAAGTGGGAATGTAAGGACCCACTTGAGCTAACCAGTACGACTGAAACCCACCGTAAGCGACCAAACTCATGAAATGGAAACTGGTGAATTGAACGGCGAAAGATAACCGTATACACTATGGCCATACTGGGATCGGACGCATCGCTAGACGGTTCCTAATAGCTACACTGATATGAAACGATTTCGACCTCAGTGTATGCCCCGTTCTTACGAAGCGCAGACCATTGGTAGTGGTTCATCAGCTCATGTGTCACCACTGATGGTCAGATGAAAGAGGATACTGCACAAGTCGGCAAGACCTTCGTAGTCTTTCAAAGTTTAAATGGCTTTTGAAAACAACAAAAGTGGAAGTGGTGGTGGGGTGTAGAACGTTACAGCATGATCAGTGACGAGACCATTGCATACTGAATACAATAAGAGAATACTCATTTGCGATCATCAAAGCTCGTAAAAGATTGTCCATTTTCGGTTGTAACACAAACCAGGTAGCATCAAAGCCATTTTGGCTGATGGGAAAGGTGGACGGAACTGCCGCAGAGTCGGTTGACGGAAGGCTAATTAATCGCCACCGCTGTTTATCGGTAACTGTTATGTGGATTAGACGAGTAGCCAAGAATTGATTCAGCCTATGGCGAAGTGTAGCGTTTGCTCAACAGAGCAGTGAATTGGGGTACGGCAACAGTGAGCGGAAAGTAAGTGTGCACGAACGAGATTGAGAGTTCAGCTGAAAGTCACCAATCGGTGTTTAAAGAAAGATCCTCAGGCACCACAACGAGCTGTAGACATTAACCAGGTAACATACCCCGCATATCCGCAATCACGTGTGCCCTTTACCGATACTCTACTTAGTGAAATCCTACAGTGGTTAACCGATGAGATGGGAAAATGAGTGTAGAAACTGATCGAACAATTAAATCAAGCTTCAGGATGATAAGATCCGTTGTTAGAGGCCCTATCGGACAAATAGCAATAGAGAAAACGGTGGAATGCTTGTGCCCGATCCACCCGGCGAATCCTAAGTTTGGTTCTTGATGAGTTGCGCGTTGGCAGCCTGTGGGTCTCTGTTTATAGTTTCACAGTTCGCGTCAGCGTAATTTGTGATTTTTATGAGTATCAAGGGAAAAGAGACTCGATTCAACACGCTTCAGTGATCGGGTAGAGATTTGAGTAATTGAACGAGAGTGAACAGATTCGGCAGTATTTCGTCAAAATTAATGGGGATGCCAACGGGGATCCGGAAGGATGGTCGAGGTGAAAAAGAAGAGGTTACACCAATGGATTGATCAAGTTGGCTGTGCAGCCACTATATGGCGTATACCACTTGACCCGGAAGTCCGTGGTGGCATTAGGTACCCTAGAAAGCATGATGATTGCTACAAACAGAGACTAGTAGATACACTTCAGACTAGGAAGCATACGCGACCTTATGGAAAACACGAGGGTCGAGTGATGCGTTCACGAAGGCGTTAGTTGAGAAGACACCAGAAAAGCGAGTGAAACGAAAGAACAATGGTTTGAGGAATGTTTAGCGGGATCGGCAAAATGGCCATGGAAACGAGGGTGCAAGTAACATTGGAAATAGCTCACATCCTGATGATAGAGGTACCACAAATGTCAGACGAGAGATGACGCAATCGAAAGTGATCAGTTTTAATATGGAACAAATAGAAAAGTGGAAGCACAAATGATGCAAGCTCTGAGGGCTAAAGATAAGAGCACTAATAGTAGCCATTAAATCATCACAATAAATTGTTGATAACTTGTGGAACAAGAAATCAAGATCCCTGAAAGTATGTTGACATGCTATCATCATTCACCGAAGAAGTGCTGAAGTAACAGTCAATTCGTGACTTTGATAAGCAAGCGTTTGTATCCTATGTAGAGAAAAGTTATCGGTGCAAAAAATGGACATGAAGTCATAACGCAGATGGTGCAGATCTTGTCCTTCATGCTCAGTAATCACTTCAGCTACAAAAGAGTGGGACTAAAGATAAACAAGCTCCGATAGTACAGGAAGCAGAAACTCTTGGAGGCACTCAGTAAACGGGGCTCCACGTGAACGATACCATCGAGCCAGGTTATGTGCCAACCTGCCAGACAGCTCACGCACAGTAGCTAATAGCATTATTAATTGAGCACAGCGAGTATAAGAACCTTGGCTTTCACACAACCGACGCAGCAACTCGGCCCAAGTACCCTGAATTTGATTTACAGCGCCGATATCCAACACGTTGGCTCGTTCTGGTGAAAGATTGGAAGAGAGGAACAGTATGTTGTAAGGACGCAAGTGGGTATATCACGAGGGTTAATATCGTAAGATCATAAGGAGCTGCGAGTGTGGAAAATTGTTCACAATGAGATGTACCGTCAGTGAGCAGCCGTACACGACTTACAGCTAAGCTGATCTGTCGATGGTACAGCGTAACAAGACGACATAGCAATGGACACCATGAGGAAAACTGGAAGCGCAAAGAATATGCGATACAGGCAATGGTGGAACCGTACAAACGCAGGCACATAACTTCAACTGGAAACGATAAAAAAGTGAACCGATGGGTCGAACTAGTCATCGTGTCAATGTTCTTGAGCCAAAGGTGTAAAAAGTAATCAAGATAAAAGAAGAACAGCGATAGCGTCTTCCGGGTCATCATTCTCACTGTGATTTAGTGAACAGCCAACTGGAACTCACAAATGTCAATAGAGCAGTATTTCATCAACATGGATACAGGTTGCACTTCGCCTAATCTACTAATGGTCTCTTCCAAACTTATCTGTCGTGTTGAGCGCCCTGACCGAAGAACACATAATTCGATAAGCACTGTGCGAGTCCTTTCGTCCAGCACAGTGGTAATAATGTCTAAATGGACTGGGAAATACCCAGGAGTAAGGTGACTAATAAATTGTGACGTCGTTCGCAGTTTGCATCGACCGCTACCGGCCCGTGTAAAAGTCAGTTATCATGATGCCGGTAGTTCGGTATATTGGTGAAAGTGAAGAAGCTGTGCTGAAAGAAAGAATTCGTTGAGCAGTCGAAAATCAAGATCGGAAGTTGCCAAAAATAAGTTGCTCATATCTTGCTGATAGGCTGCTTGTGGATTGCAACAATCTGGCCGGTTTCATTGAGGGGCTGTGGAAAGTGTGTTCCAGGAACACAAACAAGAGGTTGCGGTAAATAGTATTTATTCCAGCGCCCCAAAAGACAGCAGAAGCAAGTGAGTATGGATGAAGCGTAACAGTGTAGCTAAAACAGTCAACGAATTGCGTACATGTGCTTGACGGAGTGGAATCGCCATGAGGAAACTTGGTGCATTAGTCGCGGAAATAAGATTTGGGGCCTTTCCGCCGTCCAGATAATGCGGCTTCATTCATGAAGGACAAAACAAGACGGTAAAATCCAAAAGAACCAGAATGGTTAGCACACAAAAAGCACCGAGTTCTGAAGCACGTATGACACTGAGCATAATCCCTGCGTACAACTGGAACGCGAAGGGGATGATGTGCTGGATAAATGAATTCACCTGAAACTTAAAAGTTGCGCAAGGCGCAGTACGGAATCCAACTACTCACCATACTTGAGGAGGATAAGCGAAAATAGTCGAAAACGTTTCAGAGAACAGTTGGCAAGCTCTTTCAGTTTCTGTTTTCACACCATCTAGCGCTACGCACCTCACTTCCAATGAAAGAGTGCCATGAGAAAATTGTTGTTCAATCAAAAACAGCTTTCATAGAGCATGCAGAAGAAGTACGCCGATACGCAATACCGACGCTTAGCTTCCGTGCAACCACTACCAGTAGCACGTGGGCTAGAGATACTGCGAGCGTCGCCCGGTCTCTGCGCAGACCCGAACCTGCGCCCTTGGATTACAAGTCAGGCTTGTAAATCTTTAGACTACGGGCAGGCCGTAGAGCATACAACACTCGTCCAAAGGCACTGCGGATAACGACGGCGGAGGTGGCTGAATCAAAGAAGATTACGTTTATGGGCGTAAAACAATATTCGTCAGTGTGGAAACGGGTGATTATCAAGAGGGTGTTCATGCTTAGCCAGAAGATTGACGCGCGGTACTGATGTCGCTCCAGGCGCTTTAAAATACCGGAACAGCGATCATTACCGATGCAGTGATGTGTCACCTACAACGCTGCAGTGCGATAGCATGGCATCAGCATTTGCTACGTCAACTTTTGTATGATGCAAAACAGCTGGTGACATGTGATGGTTGGGCAAAAGCGGTTGATCGTAGGGTAGGAATCGAAGTTATCAAGTAGGAATAACAACAGCGACTTATCTCTTTGTGAAATGCATCCGGCCCTATCAACCTTAGTTATGGCATTGACGAGCAGATTAGGAGTATTTCTCCACGAATGGAATTTGGAAATGGAACTGTGACAAGTTCGGTGCAGGGGCATTGGTGCTGTGCACAGTGTACTTAAACGACCAAACGAGTTGATGATTTGGTGAACAGCATCATATTGTTGAGAACGCAACCCGTTGCAGACAAGATGTATATTGGAGAACCCAAGTCCAAATGGTATAATAGTTCGAACATATAAAAGTCGGGTCCATTTATGCATTCTCTTTGTGGTGCCATGTCGGCTCTCTGTTCCGCCGCGTACCTTTAGTTACAACACATCTGTTAGTGATTGATTCGCCCTTGGTCCGCAGCGATCCAAGAGCTCGCTGCTTTCCCCACACCTGTTTGTTTTTCTACATACAACCTATAAGTAGCGCACTCCATGACGATTCCGATGACGTCCAAGATTGCCCCGTCCATAAAGGACTGATATCCAACCTGGACAAGCACAGAATCCCTCAGAGATTTCACAGGCAGGTCCACAATACAACCAGTATATTTCCAGGAATGCAGTCTTTACATGCTCGTATACATGCCGTCTGTCCACATATTATCCCCCACCCCCCAACCGTTGAGCCGAAGGTATGGCTAACAGAAATAACCCATCCTTTCGGGAGGGAGAAGATACGTTTCTTTCCACGTTATAGTGGGCGAATAAGAAGCACACTAATTTGGTCAATGGAAAAATTCTCCTGACTGAACCAGCGCTGCTGCATTTTCCCACCATGCTTCACTAACATTCTGGGCTGATGCCTCGTGCAACTGTCTAGCTGACTGTTCAGTGTGCATTTGAGCATACAGTGCTCTAAATACTGACAAGCTCGACAGAAATATTGGCAATCACCGTCTTCTCCTTAAATAAACCGATGCGATAAAAATAGGAAAGTAGTAAAGGAATCCAGCATGAGAAGAGGGTACGTTTTAATCGCAAAAGTGCGAAAAATGGAAGATGGGTACCCCTAAAGGGTGTCAGGTTCAGTAGTCGCTCTCGGAACCCACGTTGAAAGCTGGACGACAGACAACACAGCCTCACACAATTTTGCCTTATTATAAAGGAAAAAACCTTACTTTTGGGTATATTTGATGCGCTGGTTTTAAATATTACGTTAGTTTATTAAGATCAACTCTAGTTTTTGTGATCGTATTTAAATACTCCATTTCTCTAGAAGTGAGATTGAAAGTCGCTGCGGGAAAACTTTACTTGTAATTGCGAAACTAAACGAGGTATTCGTTTCAAAGCAAAAGAAAAAACTGAATGATCTTAGTAGAGAATTGAATCTCTCAAAGAAGTCATCTGAACTGACGACTCCTAGGCTGAAGAATGTTGTTTACTCTGAGACGAAGATCACATTTTTTATCGCGACAGAGAAGATTTATTGCTAGAGACACTAAAGTGGTTTTCCGTAATGATGTTGAAGGACTGCTGATGAAAATGAGTCTGCCAGAATACATACCAACTGAATAACGTTCTCTTATTGATAGCTTCAAAAGGAGTTTGGAGTCTGTTATCCTGCACAACAACAGTACATACGGATGCATTTTCATTTGTCATTTAACAAGTTAAAAAGAGGAGCACAGCACAATTAATTTCGTCTTAGGCAAAATAAATCACCTAAGGCATCAGTGGTTGATGTGTGTTGATTTAAAGATGAATTACCTTCTTGGGCTTCCAGGTGGATACACAAAGCACTCTTGTTTTTTGTCATGGGGACAGCAAAGGTCAACGTCACCCACTGGATACGAAAAAACTGGCCACTGAGAGTAACAGCTGTTATTAGGGGACATAATGTTAATGCATCTCTGGTCGTCAGTAGCAAAATCATTTTACATGCATTACACATCAAGCTAGGTTTGGTGAAACAAGTTGTGAAAGGTTTAAACAAAGTGTTGTGTTTTGGTCTCATTAGATGCAAATCTCTTGAACTAAGTATGGAGAAATTAAAAGCAGGAATTGCTGATGATACAGCTAATTCGGCTTATTCAGCCTTTCACATTTCTTGAAAAGATGAGATGGCATTTACTTCTTGGTGTGAAAATTTTCTTGGCAGCCACAAAGCAGATAACCTTATGTAGATTTATTAAGATTTGCTCATCAAATCTCAGAAAAATGGTTGTAATACGATTATCAAGATATATCAGTTGGAAGGTCACGTGGAATGCTTTCCGGAAGATCTGGGAGACATAAGCGAGGAACAAGGTAAAACACATGACTAAGCTATCAGAATAATTGCACTTAACATGGGCCCCAGGATTTTTGACTCGTCAAAATTCACTAGCTAGCAGAAAGTGTTGCTTAAGTGTAGAAAGCATAATAAAAGTGTGGATTCGCTGCGTCAGTGGGACGACCGCACCGACTAAAAAAGAATACCTAAAGGTTTCATCATCGCCCATAATAGAAAATATGAAATGCAATTCGTGAACACGACCGACGAGCGCATGAGAGCCTCATAACAGAGTGCCGGATAGCAGATTATATCAATGATGCATACTGTCACTCACACGATCAGTCACAGTGCCAAGTGAAGAGGTAGACGGAATTCCGTCGAAATTATTTTCATCCTTGAGGGTCAGAGTTTGGAATACTCTCCCGAACTTAGTTCTTTACGTGGCCGAAGTGGCCATCATCCGAAAATTGTTGAACAACAGACTCACATCCCTGCAACTGGTTACACAAATGATGCCATGACCGAAAAATCTCGCTGTGACCTGATGATACCGGAATGAATGCTGTCAAGCAAAGAAATGCGTGAACGAGGGGCCATGGGCATTTTCCACAAGAAATGACCCTCTAAATCTTCTAGTATGCAATGAGACCATCATCGACTCGGACATCCTGCATTCTATTGGATATGGAACATTTAAATACATTGTGACCGTGCAAGAGAATAAGAGAACATCTAGTCAACCAGTGACGAAGAATGCGGGCTAGGGCTAATGCTTAAAAATCGGTGATGAGGCTGGAAAATAAGACTGGATGGATTGTGTTGACTTCAGCCTACCTGGTGTGAAGAGTACAATCCCCAACAACGGTCCGAATTCATCTGAAGTTAGGCGCATTTGAGTAAGTCGTTCGGCAAACTGGAAAATCCGGCTGGGTGTCCACGCGTTGTCAGATAAGTGCAAGTGTTCGAAACTCTCCTCAGTAAGGATGAGGCTTTTATTCCAGGGGCTCAGGAGGTAACTGCAACGACTGGTCGAATGCACTGATCCAGAGTGAATCGTGGGAATGGACGGTGGGGCATCGGCACAGCGGTGGTTATTGCACAACAGCAAAAACTGCGTAAATTAGGCAAAAATCAAGAGTGGAACGGTAGGCGAGTGGAACTAATGAAACTGCCGCTGGGGAATCCTATAAAAGAAAACAAGCTGAAGTTAAAAGACGACTAGGGATCAACATAGTATCGTCTTAATTGGACAAATTCAGCTATGCAGCACGCAGGCGCTAAACGAACGCTGAGCATTGTTGTCGACTTTGAGGTTCCAGTGAGAGAGGTGGGGGAACAACGGGACATCCAATCATCCCAATGGATTAAGACGGTGTAGATATCTGGGTGCTATAATGGCAACAACCTTTATTTTGCCAACCAATGAAACAGGTATTGAGTTCAGTAGGTACGAGCAAGAGAAGCAAGACAGTGCACCAGGTGAAACATTTGACAGAAACAATAAACACCAGTGTCCTATGCAGTTTAATCCGTTACTGCACAGGGTTGCCTGTAGGCAACATACCAGAAAATTGTCCGTCAATTTGTTTTCACAGTTGCTCATATTAAGAGATATTTACGGTTTATTTCGATTGTTTGTCGTTCTGTTTGACCGCAAAATCGTCTCTTGAACGGCAAAACAGGAGTTATTTGCAGGGAAACCAGCAAGCTTTCGCTTTAGACTGCAGATACTCCATGCAGCAAAGGGTTAATGGACCGAATCCGATTTCACGGATCAAGGCAAACGCCGATAGAATGTAGATGACGCGTAAACTGAAAGCAGACAAATGCTGCTCGCTACTCTAACACTGTACCCCACGATCAGTTTCGCAACAAATAGCATTCGACAGACCTGCGACGTTCGGGTGTCAGCCGGAGCCCTTATCTCTAGGTTACCGAGCCAGACTACAAGATGAATCGCGGTGCAGACTGAGATTGCGCAACACAATCCGTTCAGACGAAGTGCTTTAATGTGACTCTTCCACTGAAGTGAAAGTAGTTTATTCGTGCCGCAACACTATAAACGAATATCGTGAAACTTACATTTATCCTCGTGTGGCACCTGAAAATCAAGGAGCCGTTCCCTCAGCATCAGTTATTAGTGGTGGACGAATCTTTGAAGTGGGCGAACTTCCTCAGACGAGTTATCAAGCCTGCGAAGATAAATTTAGGGAGCTGACGCCGGTGGGAATTACATAGGATTTTTCTATAGACCACTTCAATGAAAGAAGTATCCCGGCGGAAGAGATTCAGTTGAGTTACTTGCCCACAGATTCATTAGTTAGAAAGCACCATGTGCACGCCCAATGGCACTTGCTGCGACTTGGGTGTAGACCACCAACTTCTGCAGCCTATGATCAGGTGTGAGAGGCGGTGCTGCTACGTCGTTTCTGAGCGATCAGACGTAGTGGAACACAGAGACGTGGTTGAATGCTGAGCTAATTGCCCAGGAAGCTGAACTTTGTGACTACTTGTGCTTCGGTTGTGATAGGCTATCGAATTCCCGCGTTGGCGTTTTGTTCTGCATTTGGTCTCTGTGAAGAAGACTGGTGAGCACCTAGCGAAGCGACGATGGCCTAGATGAGCAGTTGTGGTGTTCGATCCACCTTAGACAAGGAGAGCTGCTCGTGAGTGTATTTACGGCAGTCATCTGAGCAATTGTTTGGACTGGTTACCGCATCATCGTGACCACCTGATTCGCCTCTGTTTTCTATTCATATGCGATTTCAATAATCCTCGAATAGGCTGGCCTGAAGTTCAACTTATCCCCGGATATTGTGAGGCCGGAGCAAAGTTCTCTGAGATAGTACTTAAAAATAAAGACAACTCAATACAGCTACCAACCGACGCGCATGCAACCGCGATCAACCTTGTCGTGCGCAGACTTAATGTTAACAAGCTGTAAACATGTGCATGATGTTCAGATTTCAGAGCCCTGGCAGTACTCAGTTCCCATGACAAAAATGAAGCTGCCGCTACAGCAATCCCACGCAAGTACTGCAAAACGGATTACAACGGCCCGAATCGAGACGTGAGCCATGTGGATTAGTCTCTGCCGCAATTTGCATCCGTTGAAGCCTGCTGCTCAGTTACAGTAGATAGAGTAAGCTCAGAGTGTAGCCCGCTTGTGCTTCTCAAGTGTCAGAAAGTCGGACCGATCAAGTCACATTGGTTTGGCAAGGAGCATGATAAACTGGCTCGGGGGCGGCGCAGATTGTGGGACAAATCCCACATCCCTGGCTCGATTAATGACCACAAGGCAGTGAAATATTTGCAACAATGAGAAAAATAGCTGGCGTCGGCATTTCGAAGAGCAACTCGAAATCGCCGCAAAGGCCTTCTCGTAGAGAATCGTTGTTTGAGCGAGGCTGCACTTGGATCCTTCAAGTGATCTACCAGTGATAGAGGGCTCGGACGAAAAGCCCCTGACCAGCGCTGAGCGTGCGTCCGTGTTGGTGATGCACTTTGCTTCTGTGTTTGTAGATGGGCAGATGTCTATACCTTATTGAACCTCCCAATCTGGATTGCGATGTTGAAGATGTGCGTCAACCATTTGCCAACTAGGACGGCACCAATCCTGCTGGGTTTGACGGGCTCCACGCGCTGACTTTCAAATCGCTATGGGCCATTATCCAGCCTGCCGTGCTTGACCTGTTCAACAAGTCTTTGCAGAAAGGTTCTTTGCCGATTGATTAGAAAGGACCTGTGGTAAAAGCGATTGCGAAATGTGGTGACACCAGCAAAACCGTGGAGAAGAGTTTGCTACATTTGTTCAGGTGAAAAGATCTCCTGACATCCGCACAAGACGGGTAGATGTCAGGTCGTTCATGCAATAGCAGCCTGCTCGTGACAAAACATGCATGGTTGCAGGCTGTGAATCAGGAAGTCTGTCGATGTGATCTACATAGATTTCAGAAAAGCGTTCGACAGTGATCCATGAGGTCCTCCTTCACAGGCTGTTTGGTGTTAGTAGACCACTGCACCAATGGACCAAGGACTTTCTTGTTGGACGAAAGTGGAGAGTACAGTTAGACGAGTACACCACCCGCTTCTTTTATCATAAAAGCAATACTTGAGTACGGCTCGCCCGCCTACTACCCGACCACCGGAGGCGAGACGCAGAAGATCGAACGAGTCTAACATTTTACTATCAGGCTCACACCCCCTTTACGAAATCATTGATCAGACCACTCAGTCAGACTGCGTCTCGCTCTGGCAAGGAAATATTGTCATGTGCGAGTAGATCGCATAATGACCTGTCGTATTCTAAATCTTAGCGAGTTCATCGCGCTGAAGCCACTACTCACGTACGAACACTAGTACACAACATTGGTGCCGCAGATGAAGCGAGTTCGCCATCTCCTATGCTTTGAACGGCGGGTGGCCAATGTTTAGAACAGTTTGAAGGAGCATAAAGTGGAATCAAACTCAATACAGTAGTTCAAAACTCTGGTGGATGTGCATTTTTCCACTGGAAAGTTTCGAGAAAGATTACCCACTGACAATGAAATCTCACATTTATGAGTCCCAATTTGTGTATGTTGTTTGATATGATCTGGGAACTTGAAAAACGACCAATGTTGACAGACCATAAATAGTATTGCCATTTTGATGGAGTTATACATATTTAAATTTACACCGGCCCCCATAACATAGTACTCAGTATTCAGGCCACAATGTCGCATTTTCGAGTCTACAGAGCACGTAGCCGAGTAGTTCAAGTTTCGTCTAGATTTGGTAGCATTTCAAAGTCGATGTGTGTTGTCGTCGTTGTGTGTGCTTAAATCAATTCATGCAAACTGCCAGGAATACCCCCGAAGTTAGCCATCCTCGAAATATTGAGTAATGTGTACGCGCAAATGACACATCCGCGAAACTTGAAGTTGAACTCTACACACCCACAGATAACAGAGTCGACGGTCAGTTCGTCATCCCTCAATTGGTTTTCACCAGGCCCGAAGCTTGCTTGATTGAATCACAGGGGATGCTAATCTTTAGTAATCCGAAAATTCTCATTTAATAAGATGGATCGTAAAGAGGCAGATACTGAGTGAAGGATTCTTTTCGGTAACTCTTCTCAGACTCAGACTTTACATGATGACGATTACATGTTTAATGTGTCGGGTAGAGCTGCGTATTGATGAGAAAGTTTAATTCCGACAGACAGGAATCCATAAATCACGCGGTCACTGAAGATATCAGATTAAGTATAGAGAAAAATCACTTTCACAATCAAAGATTAACTGGGGCACAAATCACAGGATCACGCGACAGAATTCGTAGGTCACGGGTGAAGAGGCGCACAAATTGCTTTGTGCGCACAACTTCGGCTTGAAGGACCGGATACTGATAGCTTCCGAAATAGATAGGTTTTTCCGGAAGCTGCGCGAGAAACGCTCAGGAATAGTGTAGATGATCTTGAAGTTGTTTCCCAAGCCTGCGTGACCGCATTCCAAGGGGTGCAACATAATGGAGTCACTAGAAAACCTTGCTTCGCCTCTGTAAAACCACTTCGGAATGTGTTCGCGAATCCAGTGAGATGGGTGCCTCGTAGTACGATCTACGTATCCTGCACCACAGGTGCACGAGTGCAGATAAACAGGCAATGATGAAGTTGAGAGAGGCAGTCTACCTGTTAGCGACAATCCGCTTGGAAATTTTGAGTGAACGCATCTCCACCGGTTTCAACAAAACAAGACCAGAACTGGAATACAGTACTATTACAAATAATTAAAAACATGGTACAATACCTCAACAATCTGTGCTTCCGGCATAGGCGTATCAAACAACGACAACAATTCGGTAGCCAGCAAACTGAGCTTCACGTTCACGTAGAATAAGCTCGTCTCAATGTACTGTGGCTTAAACAGGCTTACACATGACCAATCGGAAAGGGAGGTTGCCGTGAAACGTGGGCGTTCGGCCAGTGCCTTACACACACCATGATGGTATTGCAAGTGTTTCAATTGCACATGGAGTAACATTTACAATTGTCCTCACGTATGAGGTCGTTTCATGTATGGGAACTCTACTCACATGATCTCGCAACATCGACAGGTTACATGCGATGTAAGGAATGTCTTGCTCGCCAGTATCCGGATGCCACGGCAAGGGAGTCAAAAATGGAACATTACAACATGAGGCGAAACCACAGGAAGCGACAATTAGGTCTGTTCAAAACTTGGAAACATAGGTCAATGCATGCACGGTTTCATGCAGGTCATCTACGTGTTTAAAGTGCAAATAAACTTAATTAACTTGACACGGAACACAATCTTCACTGAGAGTCAGATAATAAAGATCGGTTGGGACAGGGAAAGGAGTTGGGAAAACGGTCAAGAGAATCACAACCATGAGGCAGGGAGCGGTGGGAAGCCGGAAGAGGATAGGACATTTGGGAATCTTTCACGCTACCTTTAAAAAGCTTTGCGAGTAATGGCATGTTATAATAAATTATGCGTAGACGAGCGGTAAAATCGGTCGGCTCAATAGCGTCTTTTAGGCATCAGCCACACTATCGTCTCTGAAAGGAAAATGCACCAGGAGTTCTTTCTTGGGTACAATCATCGTCGGTGGATTTATCTTGCGTTCTTTTAGATGTTTAAGGAGGAACTTATCCGGTTACCCCTTCAATCTTGGAGCGTCAATGATTTTTTTGCAATGGCTCGGTGATAGTGTCTAGTGTGCACATGCTGCATGCCCGAAAGGCAAGAGTGCGGATTAGATTCTAATCGTACTATAGTATCACTGCACTACAGAAGTTGGCGCACTGCCCGTCGGTGTTTCTGATAATATCAACGTTCAGGAACAGTAATCGGTTTCCGGACTCGTGCACACAGGTGAGTTGTAAATTATAGGTCATTCATTGGAAGTGGTTGACAAGTTCGTTTACCTCGGAAGCTGCCTCAGCGCTAATGATTTAACGAGTGAGGTCTTTGTGCGTCTCCAAGGCTCGGGTTGCTTTCGCCAATCTCCGCCATCTCTGGCGCCGAGGTGATCTGAGTCTAGCTCTGAAGGGCCGAGTTTACAATGCCACAGTGAGAGCGGTTCTCCTCTATGGCTACGAGACCTGGCTTGTTCGCGCAAAGGGTGTTGAGAGACTGTCTGTCTTTGATCACCGCTGCATTCGGAGCATTGCTGGTGTATGATGGCAACATCACACTAGGAATGAAGATATTCGACGAAGGATTTGCAGATAAGACAGACTTTGCCGGTCACTGAGCAGTACAATTGCTCTGCGCAGAGTTCAGTGGCTTGGGCACGTTCTCCGCATGCTTACTCATCCCTTACCTCGCCGTGCCTACTTCGCGCACGCAGAAGTCAGTTGGAAGCGAAAGCAAAGTGGCCAACGTATGACTTGGGCCAGGAGCATGAAGGAGCTAACCTCAAAGTTAGCCGTGGTCGGGCGCTGGTAGCTCCCTAGCTGGAGTGTGAAGGATTCGAAACACATGGCTGGAAACGCTCTCGGGTATAGCAAGAAATCGCGCACAATGGCGGACTTGATGTGACTCACTATTCCCATGAACATCGGCTTTTTTCCTCTATCTTCGTATGTTTAGCGTATTTTCCATACGTTTTGGCGCTATGCCAATTGTACTATTGCCCGTGTTGTATATATATATATATATATATATATATATATATATATATATATATGCTGGTGCGTGTCAGTAAAAACTTTCAACAACTAGACACCCCGTGCTTTCGATTTGCAGTATGAACGTGTAGTCCACATAATGTATATATATGACTCCATTTATACGCGGTCTTAGTGAGATATGCTCCAATTTCGCCATAAAAGCGCCTGCTAGACGGGGTCTCAATGCTGACCTCATGGTAACCCCATCTGACGATATATTTCCCCGTTGAAAGTGAATTGCACGTTTAGGGTTCATCTGAGTAACGCTTCGTTCAGATTTCCCGGGAGATTTGTGGGTACGTTAAGTTGTCTTACTAGTTCGCAAACATATTTCACTGCTGCCAATAACGGAATATTTGTAAACAATGACTGAGCGTCAAATGATGACCTCCATCTGTTGTTAAGGTTCACTTTCTTTATCTTCGCAGCCAAGTCGAAATTGTCTTACATGCAGTAAGTGCAGCTGGTTTTACGCAGCGGTTCCAATTTCGCAACCATTCATTGAGCTATCAAATGTTGCGGAGAAGTAATCGTGTCCAAGATGGGACGCATTGGAGTGCCTTCCTTGTGAACTTTAGGAAGACCATACAACTACGATAGGTGTCCGCCTGAAGGTCTTAGCTTTTCGTATTCGCATTTTACGATAACATTCACTTGCATCACTGTCGGATAAAACCCGTCAATCGATTTTCTAAGCCATCCGTATTAACTTTACTTACTCATAGCTTTAGAAACTTACGTTCATCACTAAGAGTATGTTGTATCACACGGACGTAATCAGTCCTATCAATTAGAACTGTGCCAGAACTTTTATCTGAGTGAATGCATTCGCTCACTTGTAATATTACCATTACTGTCTGGTCTGGCCCTGATGCAATCATGACAGGTGTTTACCAAGCTAGAAATCATGTTTTCAATATCCCCTGGTGAATCTGGTGACAAGTTTTGAGCCTGCACTAGTAAGCTCACAAACTGCACCTCTAATGCAGACTGGTCAACTTTTTTTATAGGGAATGCAAAACTTGGGGACTACTGTTGGGCTGAGCAAAACACTGGAAACCTTAAACACGTACCGCTCAGAGTTACTCGGAAAGTTCAGCTGCGGTGCCTGGATATTCAACGAGCTAAGCAACCGCCCTTCCTGTGCGTCCCTTTGCTTTTTATCTTGGTCAGCGCATGATGCAAAAAGCTTTCTTAACTCTTCCAATAAACGTAAGACGGCATGCACCCGTAGTGAAACATATCTCTCTGGCTCCGATAACATTATGCGAATGTTATTTATAAAGTCGAGCGTGTGCGTCCTGTTATAATCTTCTAATTAGACGTAATTCCAAAAATAACAATTCACTACTCCACAAAACTTCCAGCCCAACCTAAGGAAAAAGCAAAACGCCGATGACTTTGACAAAAGAACGTATTAATCGCCATCAACGAACACTGTACAACTACTGCGGACCTTGGCTGTATTTATAGGTCTCTACTGACCTTCGACTTCTAGAACTGGAAGGTCAGCTGCCAAGGTTAGTGGTTCCCCATATCTTTTGCCGAGGTGTCAGGTGGCTTTTAATCACGTGCAGAACTAGAACATTCCGGAACGTTCGAAATCGATGCGATAATCGTTAATAATCGATAAAAAAGTGGATTTCCAAGTCAATTCTTACTTTCGCCCGGACACCTCCCCTCCTGAGATATCGTCCGAGGTATAAGACGAAAGTCTAGGATTAACTTGCTGTCTTCGGACGGTGTTCTCTGCCTGTCGATCCAGCTCCTTGGCAGAAGCGTCCGAGAAGTTGGTTCCGATGTCCGTGTTCTGGATTCTTTGCTCGACTGTGTACAGTCGTCCACTGCTAACTTTGGCAGGTTGAAGCTTTCCACCAGTAAATAGAACGGGAGGTCAGTAGGCCTTGCTTGTTCTGGTTGACACAATGTTGGCCGTAACTGGTTTGCATGCCTTGGCCAAACCTGTGCGCCCACCATCACGTCATACATGACGTTTCCGCGCTTGCTTTTGACCGTCCCTGTTGTCCATTTCGCATGGCCTTCATGGTAGTCACGTACTAACACCTTCTGTCCAAGCGTAAAAGATCGATTCTTTGCTCCATGTCGCCGGTTAAAATCCTGTTCCATTCTGCAGTTTCTTTCATCAACATAGGACTCCGAGACCGGTCGGTTGGCGTCGAAAGGTATGCGAAGCTTCCGGTTCATCATGGTCTGTGCTGGAGCAACTCCGTCTGGCGCTTGTGGATTCGATGTTGATCGGTAGAGGAAAAGGAACCGGTCAACCACCTACTCTATACGTCCCTCCCCTTTTGATTTGTGGAGAGCTCTCTTGAATGTATCGACAAACCTTTCTGCCCGGCCATTTGATTGTGGGTGAAACGGCGGCGAGAGAACGTGCTGTACGGCGCATTGCTTGCAAAACTCCGTATACGATGCTGAAATAAACTGTGAGTCATTGTCAGTGACAATTGTCTCAGGACAGCCGAATCTGCTAAAGGTTTGGCGCAGTTTCGATATGATGGCATTGGTGGTTGTGCTATCCATGAGAAATACTTCAGGCCACTTGCTGTATGAATCGACTATAATGAGGAAACTTCGGCCGTTGATCGGTCCCGCAAAGTCGGATGCGGCATCATGGCTTAGTAACTTTTGGCCATGAATAGAGTTCTGATTTTTGTGGCGCTTTCAAGACATTGGCACACTTTTGGCAGCGTTTAGCTATTTCTTCTAGCTGTTTGTCCATGAAGGGCCAGTATACACAACTGCGGGCAAGCGCCTTCATCCGGTTGATTCCAGGATGCCTGGCGTGAAACTGCCGAATAAGGCGCTCCTGAAGTACCTTGGGGATGACCACTCTTTCCGAAAATAGTATGCAGTCGTTTACAATAGAGAGCGAGTGTCTCCTCTGAAAGTACTGTTGTAACTCGGCAGATGGACATGAACGTGGTCAACTTGTTTTGTGAAATCGTGTAACCTTCTTGAGTATTAGGTCCCGAAATATTTCGGTTCGCACAGCTTCTGCGGTAACTGGTAGACCGTGCAATGCATCAGTTACCAGAAAGTTGACGTCAGGTTCAATCTCGACCGAGGCAATGATTGTGTCCTCATGTTCTTGCTGCTGGGCGTCAATTAAGCGTGACAGTGCATCCGCTTGGCCAATGGAAACTGTCGACTGGTAGTGGATCTCGAAATCATACCCAATTAAGGTAAGAGCCCAACGTTGTAGCCGATTGGCTGTGTAGGCCGGAATGCCCTTTTCGAACCAAAGATGGCCAGCAAGGGCTTGTGATCTGTCAGAAGCTTGAAGCGGCGGCTGTATAGCATTTTGTGGAATTTCTTGACCGCGTACACTATAGCCAGTGCTATTTTCTCAAGGTGGTTGTAATTCCTCTCGTCCTTCGTAAGTGTTCTGGCGGCATGGGCGATTGCTTTCTGAGATCCATCAGTGTACGTGTGTGATATTATTGCACCAATCCCATGGCTTGATGCATCTGTGGCCAAGGCAATCTCTTTGGAGGGATGGAAATGAATCAAAAGCAAGTTTGAGGAAAGCAATGTCTGGACCTGTTCGAAGGCATTCTGGCATTCTGATGTCCAGTTCCATGTTTGGCCTTTGGGTAGTAGCTTGTTTAACGGGGCACGCAGGCAAGAATGCGCTGTAGTGGCTGATGAGCCCACAAAAGGAACACAAGGACTGTAGATCTGTTGGTGGAGGCATATTTTAATGGCTTCTATGTCTTCCGGATCTGGTCAATGTCCATCCCTTTCGAGGATAAAACCGAGGTATTTGATGATCGGCGTGAAAAATGTACATTTATCTTCACGGATCCGGAAACCGTACGACTGTATACAACCAAGCACTTCATCCAGGCGGTTAAATAGTTCTTCTGGTGTTCGACCCATCACTATAATATCATCCAGATATGCAGCGGTTCCAGAAACGCCCGCTAGCATGGTATCCATCAACTGTTGGAAGATGGCTGGCGCCGTTTTCACACCAAACGGCAAACGGTTGTATTGGAATAGCCCACGATGAGTGCTGATCGTCAACAACTCCCTCGAGACTTCGTCAACATCCACTTGAAGATAAGCATCGGATAGATCAAGCTTAGCAAAGTACTTACCACCATTCAACTTTGCAAAGATATCTTCCGGTACAGGTAATGGGTACTGGTGGTCATCCAGCGCGGCGTTGAGGCCAGTTGAGAAGTCAGCGCAGACGCGTACCTTGCCATTCGCTTTCTTCCCTGCGACAATAGGTGCGGCCGATGATAAGTAGTTGACTGCTGTGATGACTCCGGCACGTTCCAGTCGATCGAGCTCTTGCTCAACGGTTGACATGGCTGCATATGGTACCGGTCTATTAGCCTTGAACACTGGTTTAGCACCTGGTCGCAAGTTCAGTGTTGCCTTGAATTTCGTACAATGACCCAAGCCATCCTAAAAGACAGAAGCAAATTTTCGCATCAGGGTACGTGTCATGTCTTCGACGGACTTTGATGATGGGTCTGGAGTTGCTTGAACTAAGTTGCAGATCTGATTCAAGGGAACATCGAGGAGTTTCAACTATTCAATCCAGTTGAGGCCAAGAAGATTCAAATTCGGCCGGTCTGAAATGTAGCATGTTCCCGACTTTTCCACACCTTGGAAAGCAATCTTGCAATTGAGTTCGCCCACTAAGTTTAACACACCGCCGGATGCATTATGTACAACTTTCTGAGACTCGACCATCTTCGGCCTCTTTATGTGATTCCATGTGCTCCTGGAAATAATCGTATGTTCGAGGCCGTGTCAAATTGCAGTTACGTTGGGATCCCATTGATCAACACACTGATAAATCGTCGCGTCGGCTTACACTCGCTTTGGAATGTGGTAACTATGGACAGAGACTCGGTGCCATCCTTTCTAGAATTCCCCTTTCGATAAGAGTTCTGCACTTTCTTCGACCGGACCTGACTGCAGCATGCCTCTTTATGCCCACGCTTATGGCACGTTTGACAAATATGATGTTTGAAGGGACAAAAGCGCGCGAAATGCCATTCGCTGCATGACCAGCATGCTGTGGGCGGTTTCTTCGTAGGCCTCTGGAAGGGTTTGCTTCGGTTGACGGTCCTCGGTTTTTTCACGAGTTGCACGGTATCTGGTGGTGCGAGACCATTTCGTTCGACCATGGCAGTGTCGTGTTTTAGAGTGAGCAGCCGTTTGCATTCGCTTACGAGGGCCTTCAGTGTCAGATCAGGATCCTGCTCCAGCTTAGCTAAAAGCCGCGTTCGGATCTCAGCATTACTGGGCGATTGTAGAGCGCTGACGAAAATGACACTTAAACTGATCGTCCGTCAGTGCAGTTTGGAACGTTCACACTCATGTCTGCTAGGGCCCCAAAGTCGTCCGATTCCTGTTTGACAATTTTTAGGCATTGATAACGAATACTAAACAAGGATACCGACTCACCAAAAATTACCTTCAGCTGTGACACTACTTCGTCAAAAATCAGATCCTTCGGCTGTTTGGGCAAAATGTGGTCTATGAACCATGAATGTTCACTTATTCCGAGTCTGCGAAGTAGCAATCGCACCTTCCAGAAGTCGTCCTGACGAATGAAGTCCGTCCGGAACATGTCTTCCCAGCGCTTAAACCACACTTCGAAGGAGAATCCAGAGTCCGCGTCATAATTGAATTCAGTGATCGCGTTCGTGAGAAGATCAACAGAAGTCGCCTGCATGTCCCGCGTCGCTGCTCCTGTTGTCTGCAAACTCAAGCATTGTATCAGATTTTCAATCCTTTTCATTTGTGCCTCCATTTGAGCTTGCTGTTGTAAAAGCAGCTTTTGAAATTGTTCAGCAGAAAAATTCATCACATCTCCAATTTTCTCCGTCGCCATTTGTTATAATCTTCTCACTAGACGCGATTCCGAAATTGACACTTTGCTGCTCCACAAAACTCCTAGCCCAACCGAAGGAAAAAGCAAAACGCCAATGACCTAGACAATATAACGTATCAATTGCCGCCAACGAATACTGTACAACTACTGCGGACCTTGGCTGTATTTATAGGTCTCTCAGTGACCTTCGATTTCTAGAATTGGAAGGTCAGCTACCAAGGTTAGTGGTTCCCCATATCTTTTGTCGAGGTGTCAGGTGGTTTTTAATCACGTGCAGAACTAGAACATTCCGGAACGTTCGAAATCGATGCGATAATCGTTAATAATCGAATAAGCGCTAAAATAGTGGATTTCCAAGGCAATTGTTATTTTCTCCAGGACACCTCCTCAAGTTGTGCATATTCAGATAGAGACGTCTGCGTATTTCTTTCCAAAGGTGTTTTGGATACCGAAATGACTGCAAGCACTCGCTGGAGAAACTTAACGCAACGACAGTCCCTTAATACCGACATACTCATTCAAAAGCTTGATGGAATCATGGGGATGTTAAGCTTCAGCAATCTAATCTACCGATTCGTTTGCGTCGGAATTAAACCCTTATAAATACGCAGCCATTTCCAGCACATTTCGCATGTAATAAAGAAATAAATAAAGGGGTGTATTCTTGACAACGCGAGGCACGCTCAGGTGTGGCCAGAATAAAGCTACACGAATGATCGGTAAATGCACAGAATCGTCACAAAGTTACAGGTTACGATGAGTTTATGTTGCAAGAATACCTATATGGTGGTATGCGTATGTAGAGTTGTTATTTGATAATGTCATTCCAAGTGATTGACTGTTGTTTGACATCCCCGGTTTCGCCGCGATTGATGTGTATGTTGACAAGGTGTCTACCTGTCTATTACACGAATGATCGGTAAATGCACAGAATCGTTAAAAAGTTACAGGTTACGATGAGTTTATGTTGCAAGAATACCTATATGGTGGTATGCGTATGTAGAGTTGTTATTTGATAATGTCATTCCAAGTGATTGACTGTTGTTTGACATCCCCGGTTTCGCTGCGATTGATGTGTATGTTGACAAGGTGTCTACCTGTCTATTACTCACTACCTCGTCAATACTGGCTCCAGGAGACAGTTGGTCTTGTCTGGAGGGGACGGAGTGCACGATCCTTGTGGTCGTGCTAGGCTCGAAGAGCGGTTCCATGCAATCAGGGTGGAGCGGACTACGGTCCAGCCACCGCCTTGTGTGCGCTTGATTCCCCACATTCAGCGTACTTGTGTTTGCATGTGAAGGAGTGTGAGCCGGCTCCGTTGATGAAACGTGGCCCCCATCCGCATGCCTCCCGATCATATTGCTTCGGGTTTACACCGGATATGGGGTGTGTGGGTGGAACGGTGGGTAGTGCAGTGCAAGCCACCCATGGTCTCTCTGTGGGCGAGGCGTCCTGTGGCTGTCCCCGTGGAGGCCACAGTGGAAGTCAAATCCGGGACCGGATGCCGCCAATCCATCCATATATTTGTATTTGTATATGTGCTGCTGAACTTGCCATTGCGTTCTGTCGGATCATCAGAGTGCGAGAAAACCAAAAATATCTTTCGGGTACATGAATTACGTCCGCGGATTTGGTAAGGCAAGGGGCAATAACTTTATTTGGTGACGAGTAATATCCGCACACGTTGCAATGCTGTTAAGCAGACATTTGTGATTTTTTATAGGGAGTACGCTTGCCAAGAGGAAACCCAGCCTATTCTGGAACACTTGTTAATTAATACACAGTCCTATCCGGCACATTTTGCATGTAATCTTCATAAGGTAAAGTCTGAGTCTGACGAGTTACCGAAAAGAATCTTTTACTCAGTGTCTGCTTCCTTTCGACTTAAAAACTAACTGGAAAGACTTTTGGTTACCCTCAATGAAGATATATGCGACGCAACCGGATATTCATACTTTGTACACGCTTAAAGAACTTGTTTTAGTAGAATTAATTTCATAATCAGTAATAATGAGCAAAACATATAAATTAATCTAGATAGCAACATCATTATGGAAAGATATTATGGAAAAGACAATATGCAGAGCACACGAATTGGTAAGTTGAGGAACCATAGCGAGTAAGAAGTGGCCGATAGAATAGAGGGGCACAGTTGTAGTGATTCGGCTGAGAGCCTAAAAATAATGTGCAGAGGAGAGGAAACAAAAGGATAAACATTACTAATCATCGATTTCGAGAGTGCACTTTTTTGGACTTGATGTGTCGCAGGGTAGTGCAATGAAAGTGCGCGCATGAAGATACGAGTATGCCGGATCGGGCAAATTGGGGTTGCGGCTAAAACCAGATAAGCGCTTACGTGTGGTGATGCAGCGCTTTAAAATGTTGTGCATGAGAAGCCACACTAAAAATGTAAATCGCCAAAAACGCTGGCAAAGCCCAAGTGAACATAGTGATGTTAGGGACTTACTGTTATTTCTACCAATGCACCACGCAAAAGTACAGCTTGATCATGTTGCGATAACTGATTGAACTCGCCAAGGCAACTGGCAAAATAATGAGCAAACTGCAGCTGAGCAGAGCAGAACAGCTGCTCGACAGAACCAATAACCGTGAGTTCACCCTTCGCACCTACGTGGTGACCCTAAACGCAAAGTGAAAGATGGGGAGAAAATGATGCTGAAAATTACGGGCAAACTAGCAGATTGAAATATGAGCTGGCGAGGTTTATTCCAATTGGGAATCACGGTTCCCAGACCGCGGTGGCGGCTGATAGCGAAGCATCGCAACAATGGGCAACAAATATCAGCAGAAGATGAGAAAAAGATAAACAGCAACTTACAAATTGCACGCAGTTAGACCCAGAAGCAAGAACTGATGCCATTTAATTCAGCTTTTCACAGCCTTTGACAGCCTGGATCACCTCGCTGCTCTCCATAGGCTCGAAAGCTAAAGCATTGGATATCCTATTATCAGTGAATAGGAAGTTTTCTGCAGCAGTGGCAGCCGTAGGTTAGAGTGCGCAGTGCCAGACTCATGGCGAGTGCAAAGTTCCACAAGGATCAAGGTTGTAGCTCCACCTATTCCTCGTAGACAGTAACAACATCGCGGGTGTGTGTGCCCCAAAATTCTTACTGTCAGCGATGACTAAGGAAATACGACCCATTTCTAGGTTATTTCAGTGGTTATTCAGGAAATTGCTCAGTTAATGTGCCTAAATTTGAGACTGCTCACAGCCAAGCAGCACACGTTTGCTCCGAGACAGAGTCATGAAGGAGGCCTCCAAGAAACGCGACTTTATGGTCCAGCTCCGGACGACCTCGGTCGTTGGAAGCAATCCGAGGTATCAAAGACCAGGAATCAACATGTTGGTCCTCTGCGTATGAAATTCAAACGGTTTGCTAACAGATGTCCATGATATACCTGCGGCCACAAGCGCAATAGGCTAAGGCCGGTTAACCTAACAGAAGCAACATTTCGATGAGCTCGACACTACACAGTGAAGATCAACCAACCACATCAAAGGACTGTACCACGTGACAACAACTCAGGCTGAGGGCCCAAAGAACGTACCGAAGTCAGTATCGGTGGCTAAGTGACCTTATAATGAACAACCAGATCACAAGAAACGCCAACCAGGTTTATCGCTACCTTTCGGAAACTGGTCGAAATGCGGATCTGTGAGTCAAACATCTTAAGTTGGCCATGTAACATGGCCGGTTGGATGTCACTTCCCGTCACATGGGACGCCTTTCCTAAGTATGTAGTTTCTGTCCTCAGATCAGTTGTGTTCAAAAAGACACCCCAATCTACCTACGCAATGCAACATAGCCAGTGTGTAAGGTGGCAAACTGTGTGCTCATCAGCATTCCCCACACATGATCGAGGTAGGCCACTTTACGTGTGTCATTGCGTGAACATAATAATGAGTCCGTCAGAACACCCTCAATTTCGCCGTCACGTTTTCTTTTTCCATTTTTGGGGTTCTCATCCTGATTATCACATGTGATTTGGTAAACACTGGTTTCTTCGTCCGTGTACGTGTGTAACACCAATGAGGTAGAGGCGTGATAGCAAATAGGTTACGCCCCCTTCGTGCATCAGCTTGGTAAATGTAGCGGGCCCAACGGAAGTCGGCTATGCTCTAGGGGGTCCCTTAAGTGCACAGCAATGAAAAACTGCGAATTTGTCCATGCAGTCAATTAGTTTTCGGGGTGCAACACCGAAATGGGAGTGACAGGTGCCACGAATAACAGAAGCTGCAATGGCGTATAGGTGCCCCATTCACGTCCAGTCATTTGCAATCACATATGCACCAAAACATGAACAGAAAATGCTGCTCAGCCCTGTTGCAGCAAAAGCATGACAAAGTTAACGTGAGCAACCCACCACCTGTCATGAAGTATACCCATCAATTTAGTTCAAAACTTAATGACCGAGATTGGATACAAACACCATGCAATCGAGCGGGTAGCTATGCTCGGATGTCACAATAGTTGCCAAACTGACGAAAGTGGAAGCGTATCAGACGTGCTTGCGTTCATGAAGCGAAGCTTAATGAGAGATGGAAAGGATCCGTGAGGTGAAACGGTCACCGCAAGTCGCATTGTAAGGGAAGGAGGGTGCGGTAAGCAGAAATCGAATAGGCTTCACACAAGTTCATAGACTGTAGAACGCTGCCATTTTCGTGATAGTCAGTGGTAATGAGAACGAGCGATGTGCGGGCGAGGAGGAAAACAACGTGAAGGGAGAAAAACGCGCGAGGTGTTGAAGGCTGTCATCTGGTAGTAACTGCTTTCCTAACGCAAGCTCGCATGTGGCTTAGTAAATCGCCGGTAAAAGAAGTGGTAGAAGCGACCAGCCAGAAGTGTAAGAGACCGCAATGGGATATCAGTGTGACTACGTCACTAGACTAAATATAACGGACTAGTAGGGGAAGTGTGAGACCGGGAATGCTAACCGTCCAAATGAATAGGCGCGAATGCAATTACAAATGTGTCAGCGAAATCATAAGCCTCGAACTCCAAGGGCTCGAAAACCAAGGGTTTGAATGTTCATGCAAGGTAACAAGCGTCAAGAGAAGGTTGACAAGGATCGAGAATGTTAATCACACTAAGGATATCATTTTTCCCTACATCCTCCAACAACTGTTAACACAAACACATGGAAACGAATGTATAGCAATGCAAACCGTGTACAATTCAACAAATAATGAAGAGAGGAAATCTCAGGAGGATTTAACGAACCGAGGCATGCAATGTGCCAAGCATACGACATGGAGAAGAAAGGCGATGAGTTGGATAAAAAAAAGCAGTGGTCATGTTCTGTTTGTGGGTCGACGATTATAATCATCAGCAACTTACACTTAGTCCGGAGCAGGAGAGATCTGAGGTAAGTCCTAAATAACTCAAAAATAAGAGGAAGAGCTTTACCACTGGCAATAAAAACACTATTGAAAATGTAGCTATTGTGCAAGTACTAGGCGACATCGGTTACGCAGTTTTCCTTCGTAGAGCGGTGTCAAGCATAACGACCTACCTCACCACAAATATATGAAATGGAACAGGCAATCCAGGTAGGGGGCAACAGCAAATGTACCAACAATTGCGAAACAGCCAGGAAGGCGAGCCGGATCAACAATATGCAGTCTAGTCGTCGGTAGCTCCATTTCAAACACCAAGTCAACAAATGTCCCACTGAGGGCATAGCGAACCAGTCGAAGCAAGACAAGGCCATCTTCGATAAGTGATGGGGGATCGTATAGGTAGCGCGTGTCAGAATTGACACAAAAGTTCTCCATTTCACTCATTGGTTCAACAAATTAGGCTAATCAGCATCGCTTAGTAAGCGCCTATGCATCTCACGTTGGTTCCCCACTCCATATCAGCAGTGTTCCACAGTGAGCGACCGTCAGACACCTAAAGTAGTCGGACAACTTCAGACAGAAACAATAAATTCGCACTATTGTAGAGAACGGTGCTGCATACGTGGCCTTTAAAATCAAGAGAAATCCTCTGGTACCAAATATGCGGGAGGATTCATAAAAGCAGTCATAGCTTTCGCGATAAGCCATTAGTAGTAGCAGCACATTCACAAGCTTGTATACAGACAACGTGCCATCAGAACCATGGCAAAAGGGAAGACAATAAGCACACGAAAGAAAACAAGAGATAAGACTTTTTTGGTTTCACACACGCCGTTCTGCTCTTTTCAAATATATAAATACACACTTCAGATTAAACAACAGACAAAACGGCACAATCACACCGGTGCCACTGATGACTGTTATGTGCCATCACAGTAATCGTATGCAAACACAGGATTTCTGAGTCGGGTGATCTCCAACCTGGGAGGCGCACTGATCCGACTCATGCTAAGCTTGAGGCTGCTTTCTTCATGCTTCTTTTCGACGTCATTGGTTGTCCCACACGATAGTTCTTCCAATCGCTTCAGGGAAGCAAAAATAACGCTCGCCGGGGAAAACGATAGGCTGGCATTCACAGTATGTGGCCGAAACAACGCATGCGGTGTCAGAGGATAACGTTTTGAAGGCTGGGAGTGTACGCTCCAAGCATTCGTTCACGAACCTCCGTATTGCTTATATGATGTTGCCACCACACACGAGCAATCCACCGTACACCACGGTGGTCAAAAACTGACAGTCGTTTCACGTCTTTCGAGCGAACAGGCCAGGTCTCACAGCCGTAAAGCATGACCGTACGGACAGAAGCATCGTACACCCTGCCCTTGAATTTGTGACTGACGTCACGATGACGCCATAGGTATCTCAGTTTGTTGAAAGCAAGGCGAGCTTTTGCAATGCGCTGTGATATCTCATCTTCAACCCCGCCACCAGTCGTGATGAGACTCCCGAGATAAGTGAAGCGATAACTAAAGTGTGCGATAAGCAAAGAAACTTCAGCAGTCACGCCACTACCAGTACCTATACGGTTGACAAGATAGGTGAATCGACCACCCTCAGCTCACTGTAGTTACGGTTTGGGGACTGTTAGGTGGTTGTCAAGCGGCACACTACGCTCCAACGGGGAAGAAACATGCCAACCGATGGAGCCACGCAAGATGGTGTAGTTAAGATGGACGGTAACATGTTGAAATGAACGAAAAGCAAAGCCAAATCACAGGAGACTCCGCACATGTCGTGATCTGGCGACGGGGTATACGATAAAAGTGGACTAGAGATAAGAACGAAACAACTGTGACGAACACCAGCTGTTGGTGTTTAACAATCTACGGAAAACGTCGGATGATCAAATATGTTATAGGAAGATATTTCTAATTAAGTTAAACAGATCAGCTCCACATGTGGCGCTGCTCCAGAACTTACGGCCGCAGTCGAAACACAGTAGATTATTATCTCATTAGAGATTTCCATCACATAAATGTAGGAAAAATTTTTCTTTTTGCGCCTTCTGATCACATGCAAACGAGCGACATTTAATGATCACGAAAAAGGAAATCAATGAGTTAAATGGTGCCAGTGGCGTTTACGGTACCAGTCGGTTAACCAAACGATTTAATTCTGTTATGCACAGAGAAGGTACATTTCTTATTCGAAGGCGAGTCCTACCGACAATTGGACGGCGCTGCAATGGGAAGTCCACTGGGTCCCACGATTGCAGACATTTTCATGTCAATGGTTGAGGCACGCTGTGACTCACACTTCGACCAGATGTGTCTTTACAAGCGAAACGTTGACGATACGCTAGTGATCGCCCCCAATATCAATGCCGCCCAACGTCTTCTCGAGGTGATGAACAATGCACACCTGAACGCTCAGTTTACATATGACTTAGAGAACAACAACTGTCTGCCTTTTTTGGATGTAGTTTTGACTAGAACTGACGACTGCTCGATAGAAGGTTCTGTCTACCGGAAAGCCACTTGGACGAGACTTTACGAAAACTTCAGCAGTTTCACACCCGTCCGGTACTAGGGTTGCCTCGTCAAAACGCTGTTCCAACGAGCTCGTAAAATATGCAGTCCTGAATGTGTCGAAGCTGAATTGCAGTTCATCACACAGACGCTAGAGGCAAATGGCTACCCGACAGCGTTTGTTAAGTTTCACAGTCGCACGACGGAAGGGAACAAACAAAACCCCTTACAGTGTCGAAAATGCCCGCCTATCTCCAATCGCAATTCAAAGGGGATGATGTGGCTGCGCAAGTTGAGCGTCGTGTTGCCACAGCAATTCGACGTACATTCAGTGCTGCAAAACTGTGCCCAATTTGGATTACCAGTAAGTTATCAACGCCTCAGGTTAAGCAAACGCAATCGGTCTCTGCCACAACATACTGCATCTTCATCTTTGTCTGTAACTATGGAAGCAGTTACATCGGCAGAACAGACCGGTGTCTGCGCAAGCGGATCGGTGAGCACATCCCGAAATGGGTTGCTACAAGTGTGGCAAAACAATCGCAGGGACAAGAGTCAAGATCCAAATTGCCGGCCTCTTCGATAGCCAGATATCTACTTAGAACGGGGCACCAAAATGATTCTAACTTGGCGTTTACGGTTATCTACCGTAATGAAAAAGCCAAGATACTCAAGCTCGCGGAGGCTGTGGCAAGTAATCACAGCCGTGCGGACCTGTGTGCGCAAAAACAGTTGACTGTCAGCCTCAAGCTTCCTTGGGGATAGTGACACTTGTCTCAAACGTTGTGATTCTGTTTTAGTTTCTACCCTTATGTTTCTTGCATTCCCATTTCGACATGATTCAAACCATTGATTTTCCCCTTTCGTGATCGTTAAATGCCGCTCGTTTGCATTTGATGAGAAAGCGCAAAATGACATCATGGTGCAACACCTGTCTTGTCATTGTATTATTTAGATTGATAAAGGGAACCCAGTGCTTCAAATTTTGCTTTAGCATTTGCTAACAAACCACTTAATATCAAGCAATGAAGGTGCGACTTTGATTGATGGCGAGCATACCAACACAACAACAGTTAACCCAAGCTCATGGCATTTGAGTGATTGTCATGCCGCCTTGGGCACATAGTTGTTGATTCATAAAACGAGCAAGGTGTCGAACGCGGAAGCTGGCCTAGAAGTTCCCAGCACATGGACTCAAATATTGGTTGTGCTATGGCCCTACTGTTTACAAGATTGAAAACCCAAGGATCACGAGTATTTTTGGTTGGAGCCTTTCGAACATAGCCTAGAACTTTAGACAGTAGTGGCCATACTGCGAGATCTTTCCCTCTAATAATCCCTTCCGTTTCTTTTAATGGATCATAAGAAAATCCTTCAATCCGGATAAAATGGTGATGAACGGATCATTTAGCGGTAACCTCATCACCAAATTGAACAGAGAAAACAAAAGAGAACAGGCCAACAGGGATCATTGCATGGCTGCGAAACAAACACTAGAAATTTGACAAGTAGCAATTGAGATATGGCAAACGAAAATGAAAAACTCACTTCACCACCACTCTCGATGATTGCTTGCTTCCTGCTAGCGTGGAATAACTCAAACAGACTGGTAATCATTCTCCGGTCGTCAATAGAAAGTGGTGGCATAATAGTTGGACTCGTGAATGAAGGCCTCTCGGATGGTGTCAGGGGTGCCTGAGGTCGTTCGGGTGTTGTGTGTTGCGGAACAGGAAGAGGATCGTTATCGCGGGAGATGTGTAAATCGCTCGGGTTAGTTATCTGGAAACCGACTCCTATGGGACCACCTTTTCTAATTGTGCGAGCATTGGTGGGTCTCACCTTTGCGCGACGAAGAGGAGATACTTTCTCATCGGAGTCAAACTTTTTGCGAACGGCTTCATATCGGTGAGAAGGGAAAGTAAAGCAAAACATATGAAAGGAACATGCAGGTGCCAAGATAGTAAAAAATAATGCTACGAACATATATGCTGATTTATGAGAAAAATCACAAGTTCAAAACTTCAAGTGGGAGGCTGAAATGCAACACCGAAGAAGGGGTGTAAAAATCGCATGTACGACGAAGTGACAGCAGATTAGATGCATGGAAGATGTGACGCAGAGTTCCAAAGGGTACCGACAACCATGTAGTGATCACCGAAGACCGTGAAGAATCCAAAGCAACGATTATGAAAATAGTGATAAGCGTGGGAATCTTGTATTTTCACTGAATCCTTCACAGCAGCTTACATGCCAGATAGCCTTACCATCCAATCAGGAAAGCACCAAACGGCCGTCTAGCCCTATTAATGCGCATTACCTCGGTCCCCTATATGGAACCGAACCCATGACCGCTATCGACTTGTCTACTAACCAGCAGCGTATGCTAAGCCATGAGGAAAGGTGGCAGACCATCACGAGTTGCGCAACCTATCGTTCACTGTAATTATAGCAATAGGCTACAAAAACAATGCTGAAGTATGCTACCCATATAAGCTCAATACTGGTACTGGGAACGTAGCAAATAGAAACAAATACCAAGGTAGCAGCAGCATGGGAACCTCTTTGAGTGAGTAGACAAATAAGAGTGAGATTCCACGAAGTTCGGCAATGCTGCAAAGTCAGTCAGGTGAGTCAACAGGCCGAACTAAGCGAGGTCTATATATTGCAGGGCATCTTGGTTTGTTTCTGGTGGTGGGACAGTAAGCGGACGACTGACCGAGGTGCAATCACTCATTTTAGCGAACCAATCAAGCAACGGACGGGAAACGTACGCTAACTAGCAGAAATGAGTAGGTGAAGCGCGTGGCCGGACCTAAGCAGTTTTGGAATGATGTTGAATCCAGTCCAAACTGCCCTTTAATGTGTCCGAGTAAATATTCTAAAGCACCCGAAAGTTGTACCAATGCTTTGATGTTATACAAAAGTAAATACACTGGGAGTATGGAGTGTGAAGAGGGCAAGTCAAAAGCTAACGCAAAAAGCTCACCGGTTGTGAAAGACAATCTTAGTTTCCTGCACCGTCCCGAATCAGAAAAGTTTATCGCAGACATGCAAGAAACAGGAAATTAAATTATTTAGCTTAATGCAATTAGATTATAAGCTAGACAGGCAAATTACCAATCCGGAAGAACACCAGACGACCGTTTGCTTATTTATTCGCCGAGCTTGACAAATTGGTTACAACTAAATTGCCAAACCCGAAGAAAAAATGAACAACTGAGTCGTCAACACAAAGTATAAGTAAGCGAAAGATTTTAACCAGCCATCATCATCATCATCAATACATGCTAGATGAGGGTGAAAAACACGCCTCAGCTGATGTGCCGCAATACGACAAAAGAGAAGGGATTAAACAATACATACAATAAAAGTTAAAATAGTAACAAAATGCTAAATATCACACTATACATTGGGTTTGAAATCGATGTTGGAAGGGTAAGTTAAAGGAGAGAAGAGGGATTAAGGAGATTGATAAAACAGACGTCATTGAGGTCGGACTTTCGTCATGTCAGCTTGTGCATCTAACCCAACGGGTACATGGTTCTTGGGACCTCAGCCAGGCAGTCGGCATGCACCAACCGACGCCAAATTCGAAGTGAGGGTTTTCATTTCTCTTTGACTAAGCCATCGCTTGGCCTCCCTCCCTCTTCCTCCATCCACATCCTGGTCGTGCAAACGACGCACGTCGCGGAAGTCGGAATGCTGGCATGTGCAACATGTGGCCAAGCCATCGGAGTCTGATGTGTGAAATAACGGTGCTGAGCTGTTTACTTCCTCTCCCTGCACCAAATACGCTACTCCGAACACGTATTGCACACAAAGTGTCCCCACCAGACATGAGCTAAGCTGCGAAGGCAGCGATGGTTGAACATAACCAGCCTCTTTATATTGGCTGATCTAATGGGCCAGGTTTCGCAACCGTACATGAGGGTTGAACGGATGGTTGCATTGTAAACTCTGCCTTCAGTGTGAAAGTGATGTCATGCCAATACTATAGGTGGAGGCGATTGGCAAAAGCGCCTCAAGCTTTCACTATACGGTTCGTGACTTCATCTTCAATCCCAAGGGCGCTAATATAGTTGCCCAAATTTTAAACTTCTGGACGGCTCCTAGCTGATCACTGCAAAGGGTCAGCACAGGAGTGGATCCCTGCCAGTTTTGGAGAAGGACTTTCCATTTTGACGGTGCAAAGCATCGCCCGAAACGATTGAAAACCATAGCTAATTTATCCAGAAAGTTTGGCAGGTTTGTGAGCTGTCACAAATGAGCACAATGTCGTCAGTATATTCCAAGTCAAGAAGTCGGTCACCTTGGAGTAGCTACACACCTAAGTCGTGTCCGGCGAACACCGTTGCCATGACTTCGTCAATGACGAAGTTAAAGAGGAAAGATGAAAGCTGGCATCCCTGTCTTATACCACTAGATCTACTGCAGAGCGGCATTAGCTTGCCGTAAGACCGAGCTACATGCGTAAAGCGCTTGGATAATATTCAAACACTTCTCGGGCACATCTTCCCTCAGTAGACAGTCCCAAAGGGCACTGCCCCTGTAGCCTTATTCAATTCCAACCGTCTGATCTCACATTCGATCTCTGCGTGTGATGGCGGATCTACGGGGACGGTCCAGGGAGAAGGGCGATCATCGGCCGATGGAGAATCTGACAACTCTGACTGATTGAACTGCGACAAAGTGTCCGGCCCAACATTTCTCGTATCAGACGGAATAAGATTAGATGGTTACCAAGGGCAGCGGCAGTCTTCATTTTCGAGGCACAATGAGAGCGCCACGCTTTGCCGTCTCTCTTCAGGCTAGCACGCAGTTTCGCCCTGAGATCTTTGCGAGTCTATTTGTATTCGCTTACAGCAGAGACGCATCGGCGAACATCCATAAATTCCAGTGTAGAGACTCAATGTCCACATTGGCGATTTGATTTGTCACCTGTAGACATGTCTGCTGCCAATAAAATCTGGCGGATTTGTGACCAGTGATCTTCAAACTGTGTTCAGTGAGCGCTTACTCAGCTCGGATGTCAGCGCACTTCGATGCGCATCTAGAGCTTCTGACTTCGTTAGCTGGCAAGTAGTTATGCGCCCACAACACCATTGCGGACGTCAGTTGAAGCACACCAGAAAGTCCGCGCAAACAAGTGCGTAATCAGAGTCCGCGCTTGTAGTCAAAATCGAGAGAGTTTTGAACACAGCCCCTCCGACGGTAACTGATCGCGATGTGATCGATTCGCTTCCACGGCTGATGGGCGTCATTTCACCCTCCGGCGGGTGCTGTGTCGGAAGTTATTGCTCGAGAGAAAGAGACGAGCATCTTCATACAGGTGTAGCATCTGCTCACCATTATCATTACGGGAGCCTACACAGTGTTGGTCGCCTAGATGAAGCTCATCAGTGGACAGTATTCCAACTTGGGCGTTCAAATCACCAGTAAGCACCATAGTATATTCATATTTTTCGCTGTAATGGAGAAGATCGTTAAGTGGGTGACAGAAGTCGTGTTTCACCGAGTCAGCGGTATTATTTGTGGGCGCACAGGCCGCAATGACAAACAGGCACCGTTTGTCTTCTTGCGACTTCGATGCATTGAAAAAGTCAGAAAATTTGACACTGCACATCCAGCTGTTGATCGGGACCCAATCGATCGGGGCAGGTTAGACCCGCGAGCCAAGAGCAATGCCCATACCGGTTTGAGCGGCATTTGAGGTCGCGTCATCTCCGGACAAGCGCAATGAGAAAATATCGCCAGCGTTGCAGGGTAAGTACAGAACTCGAATCTTGCAGGCGAGTTTCTGGTAATCAGCAAGTGCTGCCTGTTGCCCAATATGCAACAAAGTGAGCACATTGAAGCGTGCCAGTTTTAGAGAGGATCGAGGGCTCCAAGCAGCAGATGAACTGACTTTGTCCGTTTGGATGGACATGAAGTTGTCGACTGGACCGGAGTGACACCCTGCGATTATGTGAGTCAAAACCAGAAGATAAACGATTACCGAACCAAGATGGAGGAGGGCCAAGAATTGTGAGGTTGAAAACAGGGGGATAAAAGTGAAGTTGGAACGGGATGTTAAGGATGAAAAGGCTTAAAACAGGGAAGAAGAAGACAGGAAGGCTTGAGTAGTAATACCCTCACCCTTATCCAATCTGCTCGATGCAGCAGATAAGGCACCGTTGATTATCCTTTGCAGCGGCCAGAGCATCCGGAAAATGTTTGACGACCGTTTCGTCTCCTTTGAACTCGTAAGTGGTTGCACATTTTTGTGGAACAAAGGCTCAAACAGTCGTTTGGTGCTTTTCCGGACTGGTAGCTGACCTGTCTGGCTAGTAATATAGTTGCGGTGAAGTAGATAAATTTCGCCAAATCTCTCCACTCATGAGAAGGTACTAATTGACAAGTTTGTGATCTTATGTATCCAAGAGGAAAGGGTGGCAATGAAAAGATACCACTTAACGCTACCCCACGGAGAAAGTATTATGCGCCGCCGACAAAGGAAGATATGGTGCAAATATTATTCAAGACCCGAATTATCACGTAAATCGAATCTGTCTCAGAATGCTGGTGAGCGTCATTCGAGATAAAGTTGAGGAAACTGGCTTAAGTTGGAGGTTCTCGGTGACTACACCTGTTCCTTCGATATGAAAATATCTAGTCTGATAGATATTTCCTAAGTGGCTGATGCAAGCGCTGTACGATCTGTCCACAGCGTTTTGTGTAAAGGATGACGTTCATTGCTTCTCGAGAGGAACACGATTATTTGCTTAACATATTTCTACAATGAGGCAATGAAATACCAAGCTAGAGCGTGAGCAGATCGAACTGCGCGACATGAAGGTGGTGCTTCACAGATACGTCCTGACTTTGGAAAGACTGAAACTAAAGCAATAGCAAATCGGAGCCACAAACGAGATGTCTACTCCCACGGATGTGAAGACTGTTGGTATGCTGAAAGGAGCAATTAACTACTTGAGTTGTCTCTTACTATGTGATAATGCCAATTAAAGAAGTGATTCACAGTAGAGAGTAAGGGAAAACCATTCATAGGGTCAAGGAATTGATAACGGACCAGTCATCGTCGCTTACAATGAACCATTTGTTTCACTCAAGATCCAGTGTGATAGTAATTAGTACGGCATCGCTATCGGCTGATGCAGAGTAGGATACATATTTTCGCAGCAACATGTTGATGGACGATGAACGTCGTTACGCTCAAATTGGAAAAGTGATGTTGGCGCTGGTTCGTGCCGTAGAGCGTTTCAATGACAATATATTCCGCAACAAGGCCACCATCCTTTTCAGTCATAAGTCTTCACAATGCTTCATGTCATCCGCATCAGATGGTATTTGGCTGCTGAAGAACGAGTTGAACAATGTCTATCGACGGGGATCCGAAGTGTAAACTGGTGGCACGGAATCGATGGTGCACACACCAGAAACAAAGGAAATATTGCAAAACTTACACCCTTTATGCAATACGAGTGATGGCTGACACTGAGGAGCGTTTGTAACAGCTACGGCGTTGTGATGAAAAAAACGAGATGTGCAAATTGACGGACTGAATAATATTACTTGTGGATTTTTGTGAGTAATAATAATAATGATAAATAATATAATAATATTAATATTAAACGATGGCCTAGAGATAAAATGAAGCTGCCCAAAAGCAGACATTGCTTCTTCACTTTCGTGAAGAACCCACCATATAGAAAGGAGTATATCTAAAGGAAACCGGATACTCTTGCCAAAGGTAATACAACGTTCCACATCGGCACTTACACAGTTCGCATACTAGGGGCTCAAAAACCAAGTAAATCAATATTCTGATCAAGAAGTTTCGCTTCATGCGAAATTACATAGCAAATCGTGCAACACAAGAGGTCCACCGGTTGGAAAACCGAGGACTAGAATGTCATCCACATACCGTCTGACAAATTCGGTCCACCAATACTACCAGGCTGAAGAAGAAATGTTCTAAAACTAGTCCAAGAGAGATGCCCATGGCGAGGACATCGGCATACATTTATGCTGTCTTGTCAAACTCAAACCGTATGTTTTCTGTGCACAGTAGAATCATATTCAACAACTACTCCAAAGGTAGGCCAATAAATAGGTTTTGACCCAGGATGAAAGCGAATAAGTCATTGTCCGTTTCGCGTAGAGGCACGTCTGTGAGTAGAGACCACCTATATTGAGTACATGAGCTCCACCTAGTGACGATTATTCCAGTGCTTCTAGTAGTTTAAAAGGGTCTTTCAGGCAATACATATGCATATGCATATACATAAGGAGTCCTAGAGTTTCGGCAGTCATCGCGTAGCGCTATGATAAGACAAGGTACTCATGCATAATCGGGCGCAGCGGGTTACCTGCATCCCAGTCGGTTTTAACTGTATACATTGTTACTCAGTAATGCGAAGATGTAGCAAGAGGATCCGGAGTTTCCTTGAAAGTTGCCTCTCTACTAAGAAGCTAGTACCAGATGCTTTATGCAGCTGGAACTTCTGTTCGTTCATTATCACGATGCTCGAGGCATTATTCAGCTGTAGAAACATTAAGCGTTCCATTTGTTTCAACTCCGTGATTGCCGTATGGTGTTCAATGTTTAAACAGCACTTCTGGTTTATCGATGTAATCTGAGATTGGTTAGCAATATCCACTAATTTTATCCGACGTGGTGGACAGTACCTTCACGTTTCTAGCTTCGTCACGGTGCCATACAAACGCAGCCCAGTGAAAACCGGTTGAACAGACCCAGATGGATTTACAGCTCCGAAATGTTGAAAGCCGTAAGAAATAGCCAATAGGCCTCACAAAAAGAAAATACCAGCGGTAACGGTAGAGAAAAAAGATATGCATTTGTTCGTGCCGTTCTAAAGGGACCACAATACAAATGATATTGGACTCAAGCTCAGGTCTGCTCTAACGCGCACCTACACGACCGTCCAGTTGCAACTTATGCATACCACACGAAGCCATGTTTCTCATAACCGTCACTTAAGCTTCTCACGTTGTTTAACAGCTCACGTGCAGTTGCGGTGACATTTACATGGACAGAACTGACTGACAGTTAGCTCAGAGAGAGAGAGTAACTGAACATCTACCAAAGTAGTTTGGAAAAGTGATGACGCAACAAAACGAACGGATTCGAGGATGAACCGGAGCCTGGCATTATTTATCACTAAATAAATCATGGTAAGTTATCATCATGTGAACCTGGAGACCGTGTTCAAAATGTTATGGCGCAATAAAACCCGATAATGTTGGCAAACAGTGAAGAATTGCTACTTAAAGCCCAACAATCTGAGTTATGTGCACAGAAACTATTGTTGCAATCAATTATTTTGCCTTGATGATGACAAGTTTCACAAGAGACCGAATTAGTTTAGAAATAAACGAGGACAGTACAAGGATGAGGGCTCTGAGGCAAAACGACTCATCGCTCCAGCGGTGCATTGATATCTGCAACAGTGAGTCTTCGAGCACGTATCATTAGCGGTAAATGAGAGTCGCAACAAATGTAGAATTGTCCGCAGTGCACATTCCAGCTGACCCCCTGTGAAGCTCGAACACACAAGCTGACTGTGGTGAAGACCACTGGGCTACGAGGGACGGCAACGACCGTCGTGACTGTTACTAGATGTGATAGGACGCCGCTCAGTATCTAATGACTTGCACATTAATACTGTGCAGAGGATAGGGTAGCCCCTCACTAGGCGATGAACACACCAAACTTAAGCTGGCAATTTACTTATGGCAAGATGAAACGACCGCACAGTGCTTTTCCAGGCATGTGATGGCTGTTTAATTGGGTCTAGATGTGATGAATCTTTACTATTCAACTCTCCCAACTATTGCACGGTTTCGGAGGGCCAAATCACGAAGGTAACCACGGCGAGATAAGATGTCTGCAAACCTCGTGCCCCGCGACATCCAATAAACGGCGCAGTGTCTGACATGGAGACAAATTGCTCCAAAGGTGGAAAAAAGAATCACTTTGCTTATTGTTGTCGTCAGTGAACGTGAGCCCACTCGCGCGTGACAACCCAAATAGATGCAAAACATTTAATTAGAAAGCTGACTCCGAAGTGCTCACAGAAGTTGGTGATTGGACGAAGACAGAGCCGTATAATTCCATCAGGGCAAGGGCATTACTAGCAACATTCGACCCAGAAAGCGCCGTTCCGCGGTGTATATCAGAACTGATCAAGATTGTGTGCGCACATAAAATGGTTCCGGACTTCATCCGAGAGGCTCGGTTACAATCGAAGTAGTTAACCCAAAGGACGGAGCATCACACCGATTCTTGGAATTGATTCAATCAGGTATCTTGGTTTCGTTAAATTTAACCATGATCGTTTTGTGCATGCTTGCCAGGGAGAAACCGATACCAGTGACAGGTATCCGTCATTTCAGTCCAGGCTTGTGAAGTTGCGGTGTTGCTCATTTATCGTTAAAGTTGCGAGTAGAACCAGTTGTGTTGCCGGCTAGAAGAGCTCCATTTGCACTGCGAGGTAGGTGTAATGCTGAATTGAGTGGATGGCGGAGACGGGTGTTACCGCTAAGGTCGATGAATCAACAGGCTGGGTTACTCATGATGTAAATATTGGTAAGAAGCGGTCGAGCTGTATAATGTATATCGGGCCAAGGCCGTTGGATAAAGCGTTGCGTAGAGAACATTATGCACTGACTACACTGGAGGACGTTCTACCCGTGTAGCTAATACCAAAGACTACACAAACGTAGACCCATCGCCAGCATACTGGTACATGGACTAAGATAAGAAGTCGAGTTTCCTGACGACGTTTACCCCATCTCTCGGTGGTTGCGTTTGCCAGTTCGTCAAAAAGTTTCGAGTGATTTATTTCAGAAACGACTAATGCAAGAAGTGGCGGATCTCGATGTTGCAACGTGCGCAGTGGACGTTGTGTTGAGTTACGACTCAACCAGAGGAACATGATGTCAATTTCCACTGTTTACTGCAGCGTTGCATTGAACCGGACGTAAAACTGAAGCAAGAGAAAGTCTGGCTTCAAAAGTAGGAAGTAATTTTTCGTGAGCATATCTTCGCGTCCGAAGGAATCAAAGTTGATCTGGGAATGGTTAAGACGATATAAGAGACGCCATTTCAAAAAATGTGAAGACAGTGAGTCGTTTGAACGCTATGGCCAACTAGTTGAGACGTTTATTATTATTAAGATTTGCCGATGTCATAACACCAATCCGCGGACTGAATCATAAAGACGTGAGGTGGAGTTAGTGAAAAAAGATGGACCGATTTTATAACCGTCAAGCAGTTCCCAGTAATGCGCCAATGCCCGGCTATTACAATCCGACGCGACCTCAAAATGTACAGTAGGACAGCAGCCAGAGCGTAATAGGTACCGTTCTCACGCAGGATGGAAAACCCCTGGACTTCCGCAATCGCTCTCTCACGGTAGAGGGAGGCAAAAATTGAAATGAAGATGCTCAGGAAGATTTATACGACAGAGCGTTTCAAGGAATAAACTTTTGAGAGAAAAGCTGCAGTGTACAGGGCTACAAAACGCTCATTTTCATCTCCAATAAAAGGTTACATGGGTTCTCAAAGTTTCAAAAGTATGATCTAGATATCGCAAACACCCAGAGATGTTCATTGAGTACGCCTTGTCAAGAGCAGATCTGCCAAACAAAATCAGAAGATCTGGAAGTAGTGAAACTGGTGCGGCATCTGGCAATGACAGTGGAAGCGGCATAACGTGATTGGCGTTGAGAGAAGTGCTCCTGAAACTACTGAACATGAAGCCCCAGCTCCCGAAAGAATTGACACCAAATTTTAGCTTCCAGGAAAAACTTCACGATCTACGACGTCAAGGGAAATCGTATTGCGCTCATTGTGCCTAGTTAAGAGTTACTTACGGCGCAGATTAATTCTGGTGCTCTCAGTCCATATTGTCGGGTTTCAACATCATGCCGGGTCTTAGTCGTTTAACTGTGGGTGGCGCAAGACATGTCAAGTTGCACCACCGCAATTCAGCACCTAGGTAATGATTGGTGACAAAAGAATACATGATAAGTATTGTCGATGAGCGACCAATAATCGGTACAGATGTATGGTTTGGTAACATACTAGTTGGGACACGTAGAGCAAGATTGGTGGAAGTAAGTGAAAAAATGAGAATTATGCTGAATTCCTAGGGACAGTAGCAACTGAACTAGCAAGCAAAGGAAATACTCTGACATGACGTATGAGTAAATATATGGGTTTTCTAAGCGGTAACCAGTGCTAATCAAACTTACAGTCCTTAGACATTCCGCTCGCAAGGCATTTGTGAAGCCGACAATGCTGACACTTGTTGCGTAGGACACGGTTTACCTCACACTGACCGTTTCGAGCACAGCTAAACGTGCGGTTGCGCTGCACGGCACGACGAAAAAAACCCTGGGGACGAGAACAAGGGAGAGAAGAATGATCAAAATGGATGAATCAAACAATGCAACAGGTAGGAGTGATTGGCACTTCTTCATTTATTTACACACTAATGATGAGGAAACCTAACAAAGAAGATGAATAAACCATTAAAACGAAGGAGTGTTCGATAGGTACCAGCAGTACACGGATACGCCGTATCGACGCTTCACTGTCACGCAAACCACCACCAGTCGCGCCTGGTCTAGGGATTCCGAGAATGTCGCCACATCCGCTACGCAGGCTCGAAGCGGCGACCTCCGGATTGCAAGTAAGGGGTTCAATCACTTCGGCCAACAGCCAACCAAGAAGTACTGGATCAGAGCAATTCAACTAGTCGAATGGTAGGCAGTGATCATTAAACGCAGGCAAAGAAACAGTGAGCAAGAATCTATGTGCACTCGCTGCTTGTAAGGTGAAAAACCAAGAACTGAAGCGTGGTATACTCCGGTTGCATCGACTCAAATACCCATCTCAATAACAAGTGAGAAGAAATGCTAATCGGAAAGCAGCTGATAAAAAAGAAAGTAGTCAAGAGTGAGTGAAATGGTGAGCGTAACGAATAGTGCTTGTGTCTGCCTACAAATTGAATCGTGAGGGGAAAGCTTCCGGGCGAACCAAAAAAGCTGTTTTTTCAACCACTGGGTATTACCAGTACACAAAATTGTAAGCCAAATAATATCGGTATGAAGTGATGTGTCGGAGTACATTGAATAACCGAAAGGTGAAGGCCATCCACTCGGTACCACTAAAAAGAGTTACCCAGAGTCAGTGGTATTGGAAGAGTTAGTTCAATATTCAGCAAGATGCAACTACAACGCATGCGTTTGCAACAACACACCACACATTTATTCCAAGATTTTAGAGTGAGAGTGAGTGCATAAGGCTGACCATTCTGACAGCATGAGCGTCAAAAAACCATACGAGAAACCAGATACTCGGTATTAAAGAAGGTGGAGACAAACCACTATGTGTTGCGAAGAAGCGCTACAAACCAAATCGCAATGACATATATATATATATATATATATATATATATATATATATATATATATATATATATATATATATATATATAGTTTGCAGCATTCGGTTTCGGATTTGCCTGCCACTGTGGTCAGCCACAGGACGCCTGTGCCTAGAGAGGGAACATGGATTGCTTGCGCTGTTCCATCCACACACCCATATCCAGTGTAAACCTGAAGGAATAAGACCGGAAGGCAGGTGGATGGGAGCCAAATTGCATCAACGGAGCCGGCCCACACTCCTTCACAGGCAAACACAGGCTGGACCGTAGTCCGCTCCACACCGAGTGCATGGAACCACTCTTTGATCCTAACACGGCCACAAGGACCGTGAACCCAGTCCCCTCCAGACACGACCAACTGTTTCCTGGAGCCAGTGTGGACCAAGTAGTGGGTAATAGACAGGTAGGCACCTTGTCAACATGCACATCAAGCACAGCCACAAGGGGGATATCAAGCAACAGCCAATCACTTGAAACGAGGATTCCAAATAAAATAAATCGAAGAATGCAAACAGATATGGAGACATAACTCTTCAAAATGAGGTTGCCAAAATATCCGCTATTGCAACAAGACGTCAGAAAACATATCTTTAAAAAATGCTATAACCGTGAAAATGTTATCGAAGTTAAATACAATTAGCTTAAGCGACGTGTGCAAGATTATAGAAGATCGTTCAAGTGGATAGTAATACGAGATGGAAAAGCATTAGGAAAATATAGCAAATCCACCACCTGAAATAAAGTGACTTAACATGCAAACACGCGATTAGTAAATCGAATGCAGCGTACCTACAAACGCTGCGCCGGTTCTGCCTACGTTCTCTGCAGAACCCGACGTTGCTTCCGTGGTGGACGAGAGTGGCCTCGCTCATGGCTCATTACGCCTGCCTGGCTAAGGCACTCGCGACCGCATGTGCTACAGCACCACGCGCTCGCTATCGATGGAGTACAACCCATCGGAGCCTGTCGCTTTCGCAAGTGCCGCTTCTTCTCTTCAAGCATGAGGGTATTCTCTTGCACTTCGGCAATCGCCCTCGTGATCAGATCGCGCCATGAACCACGATCAACCGCCTTCGATTCCCATGATCTGCAATCAAGATGAGAACGTGAGAGGTTCACTTTGATCAGGTCGTGGGAACGTAACTTAGGTTTCCTCACATGTCGCTTCCCATTACTCAGCTGAGCATATAAGAGTTGTTTCGGTATCCGCGTCGAATCCATACGGCCCACACAAAAGAGCCATCTCAGGTGTTTCAGTAAAAGTATGCAGTCCACTGCATACATCCCACTTCGGCGCAACACTTACGTGTCTGCAACTCTGTCGCCCCAACCGATCCGCAAAATTCGTCGCAAACACCGTTGATGGAACCTCTCAAGATATCGCACATCTCGCCGGTACATAGTCCACGTTTCACTGCCGTATAGAAGAACGGAAAGCACCATGAATTTATACACCATCAGCTTCGTGCCAACGGTAGGCTGATGGTTGTTCCACATTCGGTACTCAAGCTTCCCGAATGCCACCGCTGCCTTCGACACGCGAATACGCAACTCAACGTGTAGCTGCTGATCAGTCGACATCAAACTGCTAAGGTAGCAAAAGCGGGAGGTGGTTTCCAATATTTCAGCATCAAGGCAGATTCGAGGTAATATTGAAGATTACACCTCCGTTGAAGGCTGAAAGAGACAGACAGTTTCGCTTGTGTTGATGGTGAGCCCGAATTTGGCCGCTGTCGAAGCCAGTGCATTAGTCATGTGCTGCAACTCATCCGCGCTGTGTGAAAACAACGCACAGTCGTCAGCAAACAGCAACATACGGATAGTTGTCTCACAGACTAGAGTTCTCGCACCGAAACGACGGATGTTCAGCAACCCACCATCAATACGGTGCTCCACACGAACACCGTAAGCACAAGCCGATTCAAAATCACAAGACAACGTTGCACGAATTTAGATATTAAACAGGGTAGGAGCTAAGACACAGCCTTGCTTCACACCAGAGACAACTGCAAAGTCATCCGAGGTCTCTCCACTCAGCTGCACCCTCGCTCACATACCACTGCGCAGACATTCAATTAAACTTACAAACTTACGTGGGCAACCAAACTTACCCAACACCAGCCACAATGCATCACGGTTCACCGGATCAAATGCCTTGGTGAAATCAACAAAAAGTGAGTACAATGGCTGGTGTCGTTCTCTGCACTTCTTTTGCAACTGACGAGCCGCAAACAACATATCTATAGTGCTGCGACCCGAACGGAATCCACATTGCTCTTCCGCCACGTTAGGTTCCACAACCTGACTCACGAGGCGGTTAAGCCGGATTCGGGCAATCACCTCGCCCACACAATTCAGCAAGTTGATGCCACGATAATTCGTGCAACATTGCTTGCTACCTTTGCCCTTGTATACTGGTAGCACAAGGGCATCCTTCAACTCAGGAGGCACCTCCTTTTCAATCCATACACGTTGCACCAAGTGGTGCAGCGCAGTCAACAAGGCGGGTCCACCGTGTTTCAATACTTCAGGCGGGATCCCGTCGGCCCAAGCACACTTGCCGTTTCGCAGCTGAGCAAGTGCTCTCTGTGTCTCACGCCATGAGTGGCACACAGTGAGAGCGGCCTGTCACCGTTGGCAATCGCTGAACCAATGCCATGCGGACCGATAACATCTGACCACACCGATGCATCACGTCCAACGCGCGCGTTGAAATCACCCAGCAGAAATACTCGGTTGCTCCTCGGCACAGACCGTATTACGGAGGATAGCAGAGTGTAGAATTGATCACGTGTGTCATCAGGATAACACATGGTCAGACCGTAAGTGCATAGAAATGTAGCAAACTTACCACTTCCGAGTCGTAGGCGAACAGTCATCAGTAGCGCGCTGATGCTTGTTGGATCACCTACCAGCTTGTCATTTAGGCGATCGGATGTTATGTATAAATGGTTGGCAGCATCCGGTTTCGGATTTGCCTGTCACTGTGTCCAGCCACAGGACGCCTCGCCCACAGAGGGACCATGGGTGGCTTGCGCTGCACCACTCACAGCTCCAATCACACACCCCATATCCAGTGTAAATCCGAAGCAATAAGACCGGGAGGCAGGTGGATGGGAGCCACATTGCATCAACGGAGCCGGCCCACACTCCTTCACAGACAAACACAAGCACACTGTAGTTGGGGAATCAAGCGCATACAAGGCGGTGGATGGACCGTAGCCCGCTCCACACCGAGTGCATGGAACCGCTCTACAAGCTTAGCACGGCCACATGGACCGTGAACTCCGTCCCCTCCAGCAACGACCAACTGTCTCCTAAAGCCAGTATGAACGAGGTAGTGGGTAATAGACAGGTAGGCACCTTGTCAACATACACATCAAGCGCAGCCACACCGTGGATATCAAGCAACAACCAGTCACTTGAAACGACAACATGAAATAAAATAAATCCAATAATGCATACGGATACGTTGGCATAACTCTTCCCTAAATTACCATGTGAAGTAAGTTGGTTAGTACGGAATCCGCGATAAGTAAAAAACGTCCACAAGTTACTAAAAATGCCACAAAGGCAACAAAGTTACCGAAGATAAGCGCAGACAGCGTAAGCAACGTGGCCAGTTAATAGAAGATTATTCAAGTAGTGGAGCTGTACCCACGGACGCCGCGGATTTTTGGATCAACGAGTGCTGGATACTACTTTTGCCTCAGATTACTGTGTTAGCAGCGTTGTATCTGTGTGAATTGTGCACCATTATTCTTCTTTTGGCGTATTTTCCAAGCTGTGCAAATTTGGGAGCTATTCTTTGGCTAATTCCGGAGATCTCACTGATTTGCCATACTGCCATCTCTGTCCGCCATCTTGGATCTGCTCTAGCTTGTGATGCCGTCTCAAGCTACTTGTGGTTCGTGTTCGAAAGTTGTGGGAAATAAGGCTCATGCACTTCGATGCTTCAGCTGTGATGTTTTGTTCCATATTTCCTGCATTGGTTTATCCGTTGACGTGTTTCGAAAATCGCTCGACATCCGACATCGGTTTTTTCAAGTTATATGTGACAAATGTCGTGGTACAAGACATCCGAATATGCAGCGACCGCAAACAACTACGGTAAAATCTCTCTTTCAGATAGAAACAAACCGTTCACCACGTGGGATTAAACGCCCCCGTGAAAGTACCTCTGTCACCTCGCCTTCTACTGTCACTCCGCGATCTGCACCACCACCAGCGTCTTCGACCCCGGCCGAACCCCAGGTTCAATGTTTCCCACCGATGGAAGACTCAGACTCAGAAGCTACGAAATGCCGCTTCACTGATCGGTCCGTGAATTTCTCAGAGCCTGTCTGTGAACTTCTGAACACCGAGGATCCATGGACCACTCAAAAGCGCAAGGGCCCACGTAATCGAGTTCAGACGTCACCTGCTGATAAACAACTACCCAATCAGTTAAGCGCCTCTAGTTCTGCTCCCACAGGTTCATCACTGATTTCGCTGAGGCGTCATAATCTCATGGTCTTCCACGTACCGGAGTCAAAAGATGAAAACCCTCAGATACGTTATGATCACGATGCTGAGTTCCTCCAGGGGCTCATCGATAGACTTGGATGTGGGCGAGGACAGTGTGACGATTAAACAATTAATCCGACTTGGCCAGAAAACTAACCAGTCATGTCGACCTCCGAGGATCACCTTTGCTAATCCTAATATGCCGCAGCTCATACTGTCTCGTCTGTCAAGGCTGAAAGGCATAAAAGTTCACATCCGCCGAGATTTGGAACCCGAGGACAGGGATCGTTTGAAGACTGCGGTCATTGAGCTCAAACGCCGTACAGAGGAAGGTGAGACTGACTTACAAATTGTAAATTTTCGGGTGATCAGGAAGGGTGTACGAACCCGTATCAACCGGTTGCTCAACCTCCAGGCACGTCCCGCAGTACCTCCTAGGACCTCCGTGTCGCATTCGCCAACGTGTGCAGCCTAATGAACAAACGTGAGGAACTGTGCCGCTTCGCTGTCTCGGAGCGGCCGGACATTTTAGGACTTGCAGAGACATGGCTGAACTCCGACATCATACCCCAAGAAGTCGTGTTGTCAGGATACTCTTGTTTCCGATGTGACCGAAAATCAAAGGCTCACGGTGGTGTTCTGTTGTACATAAAACCGTCACTATCTGGCAAACTTATCAGTACCTATCGGAGAGAGGATAGTTTATGCGAGCAATTGTGGTGCACAATCCGTCTCAGGCGCGCAGAACTAATTGTGGGGGTTATCTACCGGAGCCCATTAAACCGTTGCTGCGATTGGATACCACATGTACAGAAGCACATGAGCCGCCCTCAGTTCTTACTGATGGGGGATCTAAATTTACCTAAGATAATTTGGCCAAATGTTCGACTTCTTCCCGGTCATGGCAACGTTGAGGCTCAATTCGCTAAAATGACTATTGAAATTGGGGCAACGCAACATGTCATCCAACCGACGCGCGTAACTCCGTACTCGGCATCTTGTCTGGACCTAATGTTTACGAGCTGCGAGCAAAAGCTAAAAGAGATCAGAGTCATCGAACCTCTGGCGAACAGTGACCACTGCTCTATTGTAGCAAGCTTAGAACTGTCGTTACCATATTACAATCAACAGAAGCCGACATACAACTATTGGAAGACGGACTTCAACGGACTCGTCCAAGCCGCAAGTCAGACTGATTGGACACTACCACATGATGCGTCACTTGAGGCGTGGTGGTCATTAATAAAGGGGAAGCTTAACTCGCTCTGTACTCGGTTCGTTCCCCTTAAGTATCCAAAAATCGGACCTGTCAAACCGCATTGGTTTGATAGGGAATACAGACAGTTAGCGCGACGACGTCGTAAACTTTGGGATAGATACATCAGCTTGGGTTGTGATGAAGATTACGCGGTGTACAGGAAACAGCGCAACTTATGTAACGCCGCAAAGATCAAGAAACGCCGGCAGTTCGAAGAGGAGCTAGCATCCTCGGCCACAACTGCACCCAAGCGAATATTTGCCTACTTGAAACGTCAACTGAAACCTGGAGACGACCTACCGGTCTTAGAGAGCTTAGACGGGAAGACACTCATTTCAAGCGCGGAGAACGCGGACGCCCTGGCTACGCACTTCCTCACTGAATTTTCTAGTAAACCGGCGGCTGTTCCAGTACCGGCACAGGTTGCGCAAGTCTTGCTCGAGAGCCTACAATGTGATGCAATCGAAGTACATCAGCTACTCGTCAACCTCAATGGTGCAAAGCCCCCCGGGCCAGACGGACTTCACCCACTAATACTCAAGTCCCTATCGATTATCATCTCACCAGTTGTGACAAAACTTTTCAATAGATCGCTCTCTGAAGGATCCGTCCCGAACGACTGGAAATGCTCGATAGTTAAACCGCTTTCCAATGGTGGTGATCCGAATAAAATAGAGAACTATAGACCGATCTGTTTGACTTCGGTATTATCCGAAGTTCTCGAGGTTGTGAAAAAATGTCTGCTGTCGTTCTTCGAATCGATGGACATAATGACGCCAGCGCAACACGGCTTTACGAAAGGGCGATCCTGCATCACCAACTTGATGTACGCAAACCACCAGTGGATTCGAGCTCTCAATGAACAGAAGGATGTTGACGTGGTCTACATCGACTTTAGTAAGGCGTTTGACAGAGTGAACCACCAGGTACTCCTTCGTAAACTGAGGACATACGGAATCGGTGGCACGTTACTTTAGTGGTTACACGAGTTTATGGTGAGACGAAAGTTTGGAGTACAGGTCAATGTCTACCTGACAGACTGGTTCCCATCGACTAGTGGCGTGCCTCAAGAAACTTTACTTGGGCCAGTATTATTTCTTATTCATATCAACGATCTTCCGCAGCAGCTCCAGTCACCATGTGTCCTGTTTGCAGATGATTTGAAAATCTGGAGGATCATTGAAAACCAGGACGACTGCGCTCGCCTCCAGCATGACTTTGAGCGACTGTCAACGTGGTCCACTGAAATGCAACTCCCTCTTAACGCAAGCAAGTCGGAGTTTATCAGTATCACCAGACGTCCAGCCACTCGATCATACACCTTGGACGGCCAGTTGCTCCATCCCAACACATCTGTCAGAGACTTAGGAGTTCTTTCACGATATGGTATGAGATGACTAGAAAATACAGAGAAATTGTACTGTGCGGGAATTCGTATGCTCTGGGAATAAGAACGCAGTTTCTCTACATGGTCCCAAGAAACCGTCCCTCGTCTATTCACCTCGCTTAGTAGACCAATCCTTGAATACGGTGCCCCAGCTTACCATCCGATAACCCAATGGGAAACTGAAAAGCTGGAGAAAATACAGCATATCGCAACTAGAATGATACCAAGTCTACGAAAGCTTCCATATGAAAAAACGTTGTGAAAAGCTCGGACTCTACATACTAACCTATCGCCGAGTAAGAATTGATCTTATTATGACCCATCGAGTACACTTGAATCACTTCCCCATACTGCGACCAATATTTCACCTGCGAGAACCCTGTAACACCCGATGACATCTTTACAAACTCAGGGTCCCCAGCATGAACAAAGTATCACATCAGCTTTGTATCAAACGAAGAATCGTAAACTTATGGAATACACTACCAGAAGGATTAATAGAGGCCGATTCTGTGAAGTGTTTTAAAACCCGTATCGACGATTATTTTGGAAACCTGTGCTTTTGTGAAACGATGCACATACAGTGCCAAAAGAAGACATTGTATGTCCGGAAATAATGACGCTAGTACAAATTTCTAACCGAACACGGATAAACGATTAACGGACCAGACACAACTGCTGATAATTCACAAGTAAATTTTGATTTTCCTTAATTCGACAGAGTTGTACAGAAACCTTTCTACTTGCTCTTAAATACAGTCTCAGTCTCAGAACAAACCAAATAAAATGGAATGAAATTTATCCAGCTTAAAAAGACCTAGTTCAAGTTGGTTTGTCCCAACTGCTGTGAAGAAGTATATATATGCATATATATATATATATATATATATTGGTATGTACATATACGTATACACAGATTTGCATATATTCAGAAACATAAACATAGTTGCACATAGTTACACTTCCAAGTTAACACATCTGTTTACTTAAGTGAGAGTACAGATAATATTTCGCAAGAAATCAAGTTTAGTTGGGACCGGAAGGATAGGAGAATTCCGTGAATGTTCGTGCTTTTGCGTATCGTTAGATCGGGAATTGTAGGTCGGCTTGAGAGGCTGAGAAGCCTAAAACAAAGACCGCAGCATACCCTGTCCAACCAATTACTGCCCAAATTTTCCTCTCCAGCAGTCTTTGCCAAGTCGGTTTATGTGAAGTAAAAAAGTGAAGGGTAAGCTAAGAAAACAAGAGGAATGTCAGCAAATTAATGAGAATATCAAGGTATGAGAAGAAAGTAAAAAAGCGAACAGAGATTTGAAGATACAAGTCGGTTAGGAAAAGGGGAAGGCTTGGTACTGCCATCCAAGAGCATCTAACTGACGCTCAAAACTCTCAACCGTAGGCTCCCTAACGACGCGCTCTGGAAGCGAGTTCCAACGTTTAATAACCCGGCGCGACAAGCGAGTATTCGTCCTTACCCGGTAACAACGCAGTTTGTGCAGCTTCAACGGGTGACCTCGGAGACGAGGCAGCTTGGCGGGACTAAATAGCCAGGACAAGTCTGGACCGACCTTACCCGTTAAGATACGGTAACTGAGACTCAAGTCTCCACTAATTCTTTGGTAGTGCATTGAGTACATACCTAAGTTAAGCAAACGCTCGGGATAAGTTTGCCCCCGTAATCCCTGCACTAACCTTGTACGCACTCACGAAACCCTCTCCAGTTCCATCTTGTCCCTTATGTGGTGGACAAGCCTGGATACAGTATTCTAAGTGGGGTCACACAAAAGCTGAGAACAGCTTCACAAAGATATCGGCCGTTAGGACAGTGAAGTAGCGGCGAATAAACCACATCATACGGAACTCTCTACAAGCAACCTTCCTCCAATTGTCCCCAGAGTGAAGCACTGAGGTGTGGACGAGACCTAGATCAACCTGTTGAGTGACAACAGGGATTTCACTTCCACCAACTACATAGCGGCTGGGGGGACTAGCAGCTCTAATGCGTAGGACAGAACATTTCTCCTGATTAATAGGCATCAACCATAAGGTTGACCAATCCCACAGCTTATCCAAAGCATTCCGAATTGCCTCAGAGCTCCCAGGGATATCCATAATATTTCAGCGTTTGAGGTCATCGGCAAACAATAGCGACGGTACTTCAAGCTCCTGGGATAGGTCATTGACATAAATTGCGAAAAGCAACAGTCCTAGAACCGACCCTGCGGAACGCCACTAAGAACAGCTTGTCTAAGCGAAAGGCTACGCCCCACGCGTATACACTATTCTCTTTCCTCTAGCAAAGCAGACAACCATTTAAGGGCGGCTCTGGATATCCCATACGATCACAACTTTTCTGAGAATCGTTGAGGTGGGATAGTATCAAAGGCTTTCGAGAAGTCCACAAAAACCCCGTCCATAGCGTGACCGTTGTCTACTGCCTCAGCTCAGATTTCACGGGCTAGAAGTAAATTTGTCAGACACGAAAATCCCTTAGGGAATCCGTGCTGTACCGTACTGAGAAGGTGAAACTTAATCAGGTGATTTGACACCGAATCTCTGACCGATTTTTCAAACAACTTAACTACTACGCTTGTAAAGCTGACAGGCCCGTAGTTCGCGGGCAGAGCTCTGGCACCGGATTTAAAAATCGGACAGATGATTGCCTCTTCCATTCCGAAGGGAAGACACAGCTGTCGAGCGATATTGTCAACACGCATGTGAGAGGGCCACTTAGCTCAGCAGCCAAATCGTGCATCAGCTTCGGATGAATTGAATCAGGGCTAGAAGTTTTGGAAGGATTTAGCCCTTGCAATAGCCCGAAGACTTGTGTCGCCGTTATGCTGATTTCAGTTAGCTAAGAATCTTTCGGGACTTTTGTGACCAGGTCAACGTGAGGTAGAGAGATCTAATGACACCATCTGTTCGCTAAATATACGAGCCATATCACAGTCGGTATGTCCATGGGTGCGGTTGAACAACAATGTCGCCACTGGTGTCTGCTGCGCGCCATAACCTCCATCGTTTTCACCTACTGGCAGTCCGAATCGCGCGGTTCACACCCTGAAAGACGGACCGGTTCAACGGATGCTAAGCTTGAGGTTGCCTTCTTCATATCCTTTCTCCACGTCAGTAGTTGCAACCGCGAAACTTTTGCCAATCCCTTTCGAAGTGCGCAAATAACGCTCAAGTGGAAGGCGATAGCCCGGCATGCGTAATACGCGACCGAGCCAAAGCATGCGGTATAGGAAAATAACGGTTTGGAAGCATGGGCACTCGGTCGCGGACTACTGTATTACTTACGTGATATCCCAATGAAGAGTGAACAAGCGGAAGTGATTCGAAAAGTAACACGATCTTAGTGCAATCAATGTTTGACAGATGGGGAAATACAATGAATGGCGGTTGTAAAAACTCAGACAATAGTCCGGTTCAGTTCCGTTTCACTTGAACCACTATAATCCGGGCACCGAAGTGAGATGGATCCAGTTGCCACGACTCATGTTGTCAGAATAATAACGCATGAAAGTAAGATTGGATGCAAATATAATGTAAAGAAAATGGAATAGCCAACGTAAGCGTGTAAGATTCAGTAAACAATCGAGTGAGGCACCAGTTTTCTTGCCAAAAACCAACTGGCGGACCTCAGCATTGCTCGATTGGTGTTCCCACCAGACGTGAACAAGCACTGGTGATCAAACACGGGCAAGTAACACCGACTAATCGCAGCGTTACACACCTAAGCTTTCACTGACAACCTGATATCCCGTCGTATCCATAGATAGTTGAGCTTATGGAAAGCCCCGCTGGCCTTGTTGATACGCGAAGTAACTTCTTCAGCAATGTGACTACCAGAGGTGACACAGCTACCAACGTAAGTGAACCGATCCACCACGTTCAGTGGCTGTTCGGTGATAGCTAGGACCGAAGGTGTATTGGCCCAGTTCTGCAACAGTACTTTGAAGATGTAAAGCACATGCCGAAGCGTGCAGCGATACGCATCAGCCTATCCAGTATTTGCATAGCCACTGCGTCGGACCCAAGAAAAGCTATGTCGTCCGCATAATCAAGGTTTGTCAGCCGGTCACATGACCGAACTTCCACTCCGGTAGAGTCTGAGAGAACCGAGTCGTTCGTGATCATTTCGATTACGAATTTGGAGAGGAAAGGTGATAAAGGACAACCCTAGCGAACTCAGGTGACAGCTTTCCGTAGACCCTTGCACAGTCTCGGTAGAGAGACTGTATAATGGAAAGGAGGTTACCTGGCACGCCCTTCATGGATAGAGAGTGCACATAAGCTGGTGTCGTCAAGAATCGAAGGCAGCTTTCAAGCCAAGGAAAACCACCATAGTCGATCGCCTGTAAGCCTATCTTTGCTCCAACATTTGACGAACAATAAATATATGGCAAATACAACCACGGCCAGGGCGGGAGTCAGTTTGGCTTTCAATGATTTTATTCTCACTGGGACCAGTGAGTTGTTGAAAAATGATACCAGCGAGAACTTTGGAGGTAATGGAAAAGAGGCTAATGCCTCGATGATTTCCGCACAAAGTACGCTGATCTTGAAGAAGGGGACTACAGCTGACAGTCCCCAGTCTGAAGGCACCTATCCAGTGTCCTAATTCGTGTCGAATAGTGAAGCAAGTCCAGTCAACAAGGAGTGCCCTCTATATTTCAGCAAATATGGAGGAGTCATCTGTTCCAAGAGCCTTGTTTCGTGTCAACACCGCGAGCTTATGTCGAATCTCTTCTACAATACAGTTAGGAGTGTGACATTAACTTCTTACGTGGGCTCAGGTGATTCGGAAAGCAGCGATATCGCAGCAGACCTCCAGAACAACCCTCCAAATGTTTCGCCTAAGTGGCTAGTCGACGACGAGGAGAATGGATCTACTGTCCATCTTTATCAGCCATTGTCTCAATGACTGATGGCTTTCACGGACCCGTGTTCCGGATGAGCTGAAATAGCACTTGGCTGTTCCCAATAGTACTGGTTTTCAGCATCTCACGGGTCTTCGCTATCCACCAAGGTTCCCAGTCGATCCGAAAACTCCTGGTCAGATGTTATTTCATGGCGTTAAAGATAGGTTAAAACTCAGCGCCCATCAGAACCTGTTTCCATGTTTTGATCAAGCTGATGGATACCACAGAGATCCATTAGCAGTTAGGACGTCTCAACTTGGGTGCACAGCATACGTCAGCGTCCGGCTCACCAACCTCAATCGTCACTGATAATTGGTGGGTCAGTTCGTCATAATATTGCTGAAAGGCAGATAGCGAGTTTAAGCTACAGGTAAGAAGGTTAGAAGATAGGCACTTCTTTGAAGCAGAAAGAGTGAGCGCCAAGTGCGCGCACACCAGAGTATAGTCGGAATCCAGACACGTGCTCAAAATTGACCGGCAGACTTGGACTGATGTGTGCCATCTGTAGCTAATACCAATATAGTCAATTCAGGTCCAGGTCATGGAGGACTTCGGTGAGTACCAGGTGACACAATGTGAACGTTTGTGCTGGAAAGCAATGCTGCTGGTGCACAGTGTGATCGGTAACCAGTTGCAGGAATCGATCACCAATGTAAGAGAGCAGGGCAATAAGTTTTCAGCTACACAGTACACAGATCAAGTGCAGTTGACCTATCAAGAAAACTTTGAGTTGTAATCCATTCTGAACATTGTTCAGTGATTTTAAATCACAGAATCTTATATCAGCAGCCCAGCACAGCTCACAAATCATAAGGGTTGCTATACTCTGACTGAAGGTATGGAACTCAGTCGACGTCACCGGAGGGGGATGATTTTCCATGACTACAAAAGTGGTTTAAAGCAGCACCAAAGTGTTGAGCGGTTTCATGCTGCATTTGATGATGCACCTTCAAGAACCACCGTGCTTGAGTGGTTTGTGGCATTCAAGCGTGGTAGGCGGTCCCTGGATGATGAGGCACGGCCTGGTCGACCTTTGGAAGCCACCGCCAAAGACAAGGTTACTGCTGTGTAAGCGATGTTGGAGGAGGATGCGCGGGTGACAGTGGTAAAGTTGAAGAAAGCCATCCGGATCAATCCGCACCATCCTGCATGAGAACCTTGGCCTCAGAAAGGTTTGCGCACGTTGGGTGCCCCATAAGCTCAGTAACGATCAGAAAGCAGCTCGGGCGAATTGATGCCGCATCATGCTTACCAGATTTGATGGTGGACGTGCCAATGCGGTTTGGGAGATCGTCAGTGGCGATGTGACCTGGGTGTACAGTTTTGACATAGAGACCAAACAACAATCGGCTAGGGGACGGCCGTTGGTGGGGCACAAGTTCAGAAATTCCGGCGTGAACGCAGTGTGTCCAAGCAGATGATAAATGTGCTCGCAGCCAAGACTGGTCATGTAGCTACTGTATCACTCGTACGGCAGCGCAGTCACCGGAGATTGGTATGCCACCCAATGTCTGGCACAAGTGCTGGAAGCTGTAGTCAGGCGTCGTCCAAGGACTCGAACGCGCTGGACCTAGCTACACTATGAAAACACACCTGCACGCCGGTCCCATGTTGTCGTAGATTTTCCGGCTAGAGAACGCATCCAGGAGGTTGGTCACCACCCTACAGTGCAGAACTGGCTCCGCGTGACCATTTTGTGTGCGAAAATCTCAAATGCATGATGTGTGGAATCCGCCACGAGTCTCCAGAAGCTACAGTAGAGGTCTTTATTAATCTAGTTGAAAGGTTACCCGCTTTGGCATGATCTAGCTGCTCTTCCAAATGGTTTAAGCGCATGGAATCGTGCATGAACTCTGGTGGAGAGTACTTCGAGAAAATGTAATGCCTATTTTGTAGTAAAAAACAAAACTTCTTGTGCACCCGGAAACTGTCTGCTCTACCCTCGTATGCTTTGCGCGCATTGACCCAGAAGCGGCCTCAGAGAATGAAAGAGGACCCACTTGGGCGTTTATGTCACCAGCAACAAGCAAAAATATCAGGTGCCGTTCAGCAACAATCACCAGGTCAGTATATTTCGCCATATGCAGAAGAGATGAAACGTAGTGATAGAAATAGTCTCTGATACCTCCGGAACTGCAGTCAGTAGCCGCATAAACGGAGATAATGATAAGCCACATTGTCTTCAAAAAGTGCTTATCAACCCCATCAGTGATTAAGGGATCATTTCGAAGTACTCGCTGTGTGATTGGATTGCGGTGCGCAGCCTCCATATGGACGGTGATTCCATTGAAGTGAACGATGAGCAATTCCATCGCTAGGACTGTGTCCGAAGCAGATGGAAAATGGATGCTGCACCGCATCCTACGACGCATTCAACTTTATTTGATCCTATTAGATAGAAAGAACAAGTCTAGAACCCGGGATCACTGGGATGTCAGTTGGGACCAAAATCCCTTAAAGCCCTGGGTCTACATTGAAATCGCATTTCACAATCCGATCACCCAACGAGTGCTTCAAAATGAGCCTCGAATAAGTCATCAGCCATCGTGCCAAGTGTTACTCGTAGTGATCCGGTGGTTAAACGAGTAGACGTCCTAATATACGAGTGGTCCTGGGTTCAAGGCCTGCTAACTCTACTTGATATGACCAAATATGATCGAAACTCCAATGGAGGTTCGAAGTCTAAAAGCACACATGTGGATGTTCACCGGCATCCAGTCGAGTACAGTGCGTTCAGCACGTTTATTGAAAGCGATATCAACACCGTAAACACATTCAGCCAGCTGCGACCAGCCGTGAGCAAGGTATACATGACATTCAAGTATTAGAGCCCCTAGGAGCAAGTAACAATTCGATGGTTATAGCCAGCTTGGAACTGCGCCGCTGTATTCTCCCCCGCTGGAGCCAGCCGTCAACTATTGGAAGGCGGACTTTAGGGTCCTTACTCGAGCAGCGAACCAGATGGACTGGCCTTTATCAGAGAATTCGTCTATTGAAACCAGTTGGACTATCATAAAAGTGGGAGTGGAGTGGTTGTGCGCCCGATTTGTAGCCATCCAGTATCGGAAAGTTAGGCCAGGCAAGCCACATTGGTTCGAAAAGGAGTACAGCAAACTGGCCTGACAACGAGGCAGACTATGAAACAAATCCGTGTTATCTGGCTTTGACGAGGATTACAAGGCGTACAAGGTACAGCGAAATCTCTGCAACAATGCGAAAAGAAAAAAGAGCAGAAGCTTCTAAGAGCGGCTTGCAACCGCCGCAAAAAATGCTCCCAAGAGGATCTTCTCCTATGTGAAGCGGCGCCTGCGACCTGCAGGCAATGTGTCAGTGTTGGAAGGCTCAGATGGATGGCCCCTAACCTCGAGCACAGATTGTGCGTCCACATTGGCAGCGCACTTCGCTTCCGTATTTGCAAATGACCAGGTGCCTGCACCGAGTTCGACGAGTATCGCTCCCGCTGAACTAGACAGCCTGGATTGCAGCATTGGAGATGTACGCAAAGCTGCTGACGAGACGAAGCCTGCCGGATCAGATGGAATCCACCCACTGATGCTTAAGTCCTTAGCAGCCATCAACTCGCCTTCTGTAACTGAGCTGTTCAACAGGTCACTATAAACTGGACTATTACGGAGAGACTGGAAATGTTCAGTCGTAAAGCCAATACCGAAAGGTGGTAACCCAAGCAAAGTAAATAACTACGGGCCGATCTGTTTGACCGCTGTTTTGGTAAGGACGCTCGAGAAGATCGTGAGGAAGAGTCTTCTGCAGCTTCTCGAGTCGAAAAGCCTATTGACGCCCGCCCAGTATGGTTTCGTGAAAGGTCGTTCGTGCATCACCAACACACTGTTGACGAAGCACGAATAGTTGAAAGTACTGAATCAAAGCAAGTCGGTCGACGTCATTTATATTGGCTTCAGTAAAGCTTTTGACAGGCTGAGGATGTGCGGTATCAGCGGCTCGCTGCATTGATAGATTAATAATTTCCTTCAGTTTCTCATTTGTTCGCCGAGCTGCGACGATTTCCGCCACGGGGATATAGGTAGAGATCAAGGGACACAGATCGAAACCGTCACTTTCAAAAAGTCACCTGCAAGCCGATCACGGATCGACAATTCAATCCGCCAGATTACACTCCACATCTTGACGCACGGATGATGCCGCCTCGCATGGCGGTGAAACGTTTGCAAACAAATTTCCCAGCTCGGCGAACAAATGAGCAATTGAATTATCAACCCGAGCTGCCAGTTTTCCGAAATATTTCAAAAATTTCTTTATTTATCGAAAGTGGAGGAACCAGGTTGACAACCACTTGACCGACTGGTATCCATCGAGCAGTGGTGTATTCCAAGGCGATGTACAGGGCACATTTTGTTTTTGGTCCATAAAAAAGATGTGCCTCAGATACTCCGTTCACCATGTGCGTCGTTTGCAGATGGCTTAATGGTGTGGAGAGTAATCCGAGCACTCAACGACTGTGACCTACTTCAGCAGGAGCTCGACCGCCTCTCTATGTGGTCTGCAAAGGTCAACCTTCCGATCAACCCAGTCAAGCCGCAATTCGTGAGGCTGGGTAAGTGTGAGCACAGTCGAATCTACACAGTGGCAGAGCAACGGTTGCATTCCGCGCCTTCCGCGCGATACCTCGGTGTACTCTCACGCTACGACCTAAAGTCCGTGAACAACACCAATAGTCTCCACCAAAACAGCCTTCGTATACTTTGGGCGTTCAGGCGCAGTTTCAGCACTTCGTCCGAAGAGTTTGTCACTCGCCTCTTCGTCTCAATAATACGACCAAGGCTAGAGTATGATTCTCCCGCGTATTGTCCTATCACCTGGTGCGAGGTAGAAAAGATTGAGTGAGTGCAGCATGTGGCCACTAGGCTGATGACCAATTCACGAGGTGTGCCATATGAAGACCGGTGTAAGAAACTAGGGCTTTACACTCTAGCTTATAGTCGAATGCGGATTGACCTAATCGTGAAGCACCGGATATTACCTCTGGGTGATTATCCCATGTTGAGGCCGCTGCTTCATCTGCGCACACCAAGCAGCACAAGAGGACACCAGTAGAAGCTTGTAGTACCGGATTTGAAGTGGGTCGCCCACCAACTCTGTTTCGAAAGGAGAGTGGTGAAGGTATGGAACAACTTGCGGAAGCACGTAGTTGAGGCAAACTCTGTGTCGAAATTCAAGAAAATGTTGGACAAACACTTTGCCGAGATAAAATATCGAGCGTACTCCACCATAACAGGTCTTTGTTTCTGAGTGAGATTAGACGCAGCTACACAGAGATATCTCTTTTTGCTACCTCCAACCAGTAAGCATCATCCTCATCCCCATCATCACCAGCTCCAACATCATCATCATTATCACCACATGGAAGGCTAGTCGAACAACTTACATGTGGTATCAACTGGGTGACTCGGCTTAATCCTGTTCCAGCGCGTAGTTAGGTGACAGTGTTCCAAGACGTGGTGGGCTTTCGCCTAGCGAGTATTCTCCGTATAAAAAGCCACAAAAGTCCCTTTAACAACAGTGCGACGTGGCGGATGTAACTCGTCACTAAGTAAAGTCAGTGCTTCTTCCACTTCCGGAGGATCGCCACATCACAAACGTCATGCAATTCGAGGAGTTCTTTTGACCCCTACATACTATGGGGAACACAGCAAACAAACTCAAGAAACTAGTCACACTTCACAATTTCACTCATCATGCCCACTAACGCATACAGTTACATACATACAGACACACCAATCCAGTATGTCACCGCTTAATATGCTATATTTGTATACAATTGCCGATCATACCTGTTGGTATTATCATCATGCCTTGACAGGTGTGCAACGCATTTATTTAGTTACATCGGCCATTTTGACTGATTCATCGCTGCCGTACAACCAAGGTGACCTAAGGAACAAAAAATAATAACAGGAAGAGAAGAGGGACCTTGCATGAAACCTTAGTGCCCTAAGCAAGCCTTCAAGATCTATGTGCCTACACCTTGTCAACAACGTATCGCCACCAACAGCTGGCAATCGCACAAAGGTTACTCCAGTCTGTTGGGACAGTCTCCTGCTCCCCACCTTCACTGGTAAATTGTGCAAATCATCCACAAGAGCTTGTCATCCGAATGTGAGGATGGCTGGAGGACGTTCATCTGCTCCAGCGGGTTTATTCAATTTCAAGAGTCTGATTTCACGTTCGATTTCTGTGCGTGAGGACGGATCCAAGGGGATAGCCAAGTGAGAAAAATGATCAATGACTACTAGGGAAGCTTGTAATACCGGATGATTGAAATGCTTTTTACAGTGTTCGACCCAAGGCCACAAGTGTTTTGACAAGTTGTGGATTGGCTGTCCACTCCCGTCGCACATAACCTCGCTGGCATCAGATCTGCTACTGCCCGTGCCCCATATCGGAAGAAGTAACTTCCGATGGTCATTATAAGCAGCGGCTCTTTTCATATCCGATGCACGATGAGAACATCTGGATTCGCTGGCTCTTCTCAATCTATCACGTGAAAGCCTATTTAGTGATAATAACGTCTGGCGTATATGTGATGGACGATCGTCAACAGTGATCAGAGACAGCTCATTTAACCCACATACTAGTGCAGTTTGATATGTATTCAGAAAACTCGGCTTCGGCAGTTAGCAAGCGTCCTGCGCTCACAGCAATGCCGCAACCAGCTGACGAATCGAACTCAGAGATCGGCACGATCAAGTGCGATGTGTTCAATTTGCGTCTATAGCTGGCGTAAACTCATGGAATTGTAATTCCTTACATCAGATAGATTATTCCCTCATGATGACTCAGTGACCCTGTTTCCGCCGAGTTCAAAAGCCCCAAAATATCTCGCTTCTGAACGTTGCATTCTCAAACAAAGTATCGTTATTCATTCGCTTTATTTTCATGCACTGTCTTTATAAACATCATCATCATCATCATCATCATCATCGACAGCAGTACATCAGTCATTTGAACTGGTGCTTCGCTGCTATACGACCATGAGGACCTATGGAATAAAGGATAAGAAGAGGGAGAGAAGGGGGACTTACCTGAAAACCTTAATGTCCTAAGCAAGCATTCAGGGTCAAGGCACCTACACCTTGTGTAGACAACATAGTGTCATAAACAGCTAGCTATCGTGCAAGATAAGGCAGCATCGGTGAGACAGTTTCTATGCGGCTTTCACTGCCCCGCGTCATAATCGGCCATTACCCAGTAGATAACTCAGCACCAAACACACCTTGAACAGACAATCCGACTAGGAGACGACAGCACACGCGCCACTGGTGTCGGTTGCGAGCCATGTCCTGTAAAATCTCGAGTCAAGCACAAGGCAAGTCACGTGGACTCCAGCCCAGAAGGCGAGACGGACCAACGACACCCAGTTTGGTCGTCAGTGACTTCATTTCCCGCTGTCAAGTTAACTTTTGCTCACCTCGGGCCTTGCACTGCCGAACACCTAGCAGACTAAACAAGGCCCTCCTAGGTAAGCGGTGACCAGACATACGTAGCACGTGCTCAAGCCAACGCAACTTATTCAGCGCTATCTGTTGTTCTAAGGAGCTAGCATGATTATCGCTGCCTAGTATCTGGCTACGCACATCATCGTTGCGGACAAGCTGTTGCCATCCAACACCAGCAATGCATAGCAGACAACGACGATCAAAGACTTGAAGGTGCCTCAGATCTTCAGACTGAAGGGGCTAAGTCTCCTTCCCATAGACTAGGCCCTCACTATGGCCTTGTATACCCGAATTTACAGACGGAGGGAAACTCCTACCTCCAAAAATGCCGCAGGTACAAGAACGCAGTTCTGGCTTTTGCAATGCGTGAACTGACTTCATTTTCTATGTGCCCATCATTGCTGATGCAGCTGCCAAGATAAGTGAATTGATCAACCACCTCGAGTCCCTCGTTATCAAGGGTCAAGGGGTCATCAAGTGGCCGGTGGTCCTGCAGTAACAGTTTGCACTTTAAAGTTGCAATACGCATACTAAATAATGGGACGACTCTAAACAGGCTATTCAGAGTAGATTGCGCCGCCGCAACATGATCGCAAAGCAAGACGGTATCGTCCGCATCATCAAGATAAACTAACCTTTCACCAGATAGCATTTCAACGCCTACGTCGTGAGATTCCCCAAGGGAACACTCCATGATAGAATCAACGATGAAATCGAACAAAAATTGGGAAGTCAGACAACTCTGATGAACGCCATTTGTGGTCGGAAAGCTATCCGATAGGAAACCGTAGATCCTGTCGCGGCATGTAGTGTTCGAGTATAGAGCACGATGTTCACGTATTTCGTGGGAACACCTTTCCGCGCAAGCATTTCGAACAGAATCGATCGATCGACTGAATTGAACGCCCTCTTGAAATCGAGGAACAGCTATTGTCGATCTGCGGTATGTGTGGCGCTGCTCTAGCACCAGCCGCAGAGTGAATATATGGTCTACACAGCCAAGTCCTGGGCGGAAACCTGCCTGCTCTTCCCTTATCCGAGATTCCCGTTCTACAGTGAGGCGACGAACGAGAATGGAGGCCAGTAATTTTGTCACAACTGGCGTTAGGCTAATAGCCCTGTGGTTAGAACAGCCTGTACGAGTGCCCTTCTTGTAAATTGCCACTATAATCGATTCGCTCCAATTAGCCGGGACTCTTCCTTCCAGATACGTTCGAATAGGGAGGTCAGTGATTTGCAGAGGATCTCACCTCCATCCTTAAATAGTGCAAGTGAGATGGAATCCGGAGAAGCGGCACAAAAACAATTAAGGGCTGTGATCGCGTTTCGAACCTCGGCAGCCGACGGAGGCTCTAAACTAACCTTCCATGCCTCGTCGTGCATCACCTGAGTAGGAAGAGGTCCGGGACCAGCGATCCAGCTGAACTGATCTTGAAAGTGTTCCGCCCAACGAACCATACGGCGCTCCTTATTGTGTATGAGTGCACCCGCGCTGTCTCTGATTGTCTCACTGACGCCTGGTTTCCTGGGACCAGTGGTGGGGATCAATTGGAAGAGCTTGCGGTAATTGCCCACTGCTCCTACCTCCTCCACTGCTTGAGCCCGACTGATCCACCAGGCCAGTAGGCCCGTAGGCTCTGCTTTAGTTCACGCCTAATAGCCCGCCTGGTCTCATTGTGTTCAGAGCCAGCCGGGAAGTATCTTCTAGATTCCAACAGGTTCACCGACCTCTCGGATATCCAGTGACTAGTGCGGTGACGATGGATAGTTCCACAAGCAGATGTTCCTGCGTCGTACATGGCGGCCGAGATGCTATTCCACTGAATCTCAGTATCATTAGAACAAGGCAGTTCGGTATGCAATACGTTTTGATAAGCTTGGCTAACCGAGGGCTAGGACAATTTCGCAGTTGCCAATCGTAGGGGACAATTGGTGCGCCTCCCGGTAAAGTTCATGGGGAAACGACAGCGTACCATGGTATGATCAGAGTTGACGCAGGTTTCCAGTATAAGCGGCAATCCAGTATGGAACCACGCCATCTATAACTCATGGCTATGTGGTCAATTTGCATCTATCGCTGGCCAGCTACAGGAGGACGATAAGTGGCACTATGGCACCCACTGTGTCTAAAAGCAGTGCTACTAAGAAGCAACTGGTGCTCCGCACACAGTTGCAGCAGACGCTCGCCATTGTCAGTCCGTTCGGAGTTAACTCCATACTTACCACCCAGCTGAGCTTCTGAAGAGCTCAGACGCCCTACTTGTGCGTTCATATCCCCTGCAAGTACTATCATATCTGAACTAGTAGCACTGCGTAGCAGCGTGTTCAGTTCGTGATAGAATGTGTCCTTGACAGCATTTGAACTGCAGTCCGTGGGAGCATAAGCAGAAATCACAAACAAACAGCGTTTTGTTTTACTTCGCGAATTCACCTTAGCTGATGTCGTCAAACGGGCTGCACATAAACGACTGTTCACCGGAATCCAATCAACCAACGATAACTCAGCCTTGGAGCTGAGAATGATACCTACACCAGCTTGACCCGTGAGTGCCGCATCGGCGTCTCCGGATGCGTGCAACCAACAACGAGAGGATAAGCCGGGTGCAGTCAATTCAATAACCCCGTTAGAGTCATTAATCCTAGTTTCGGACACACAACACACATCAACACCCAGTGTGTCCAAGGTACGTACGAGTGCAGCCTGCTGACCTGTTTGTCTTAGAGTGCGGACGTTGAAGGTCGCCATGGAAACGGGACAGCGTGGTCTTATAAGGGACTTTTGCCGATAGGCGTCCGATAGGTGCTGTGGGATGGTGGCTGCAGATGGTTCTACTCCAGTAGCACTTCGGTTGCTGTCAATTAAGCTGGGAATTATAGAAGGAAGGTTAGTAATGGGGGCCGGGATGGGAGTAAGGGAAAAAGGTGGAAAAGAAAGAAGGGAGGCGCCAGCAGTAGCATGCTTTTGCTTATCCACCCTGCTGTATGCAGCAGATAAGGCGACCCTTGATAATCTGCGTGACGGCCGATGCGGGATGAAGATTATGTTTGAAGAAAAAGTCATGGTTGCATGTGAGCTGGGATACTGCTAGGGCGCCCAGACCTAGACAGGAGAACGATTTGGTTGCGACGACTGAAACATAACCTGATGCTGATACACAATCTCATAAACCAAAAGACGTACTCTAATCTGTGTACACTTAAAATTCAACATAACTTCACTCGGAATATACGCAACAAGACCGGTGCATTGTGTGCCGAGAACCAGGACAGCTATCCGACCCAACTTCTTCCTCGTCAGATACGCTGTCGTGTGGAATAGCCTATCAGCCACAATCAGGTCTTGCACAAATGCAAGAGCATTCCACATTCAACCTAGCAAATTCCTTGACCATAACTCGACAATGACCATGTTTCCATCGGACAAATCATCACACGAGTTCTTTCAGGATGGACCAAGAAATATATAGTCAATGAGCAAAGATGGTAGAAAAAATACAGTAACAACAAAAGTTGCGTGATTCCGAATTAGTTTGATATCATACACCCCATATTACATATTTTACTCATGCGTGAGCATGAGAATTATTGCACCCATGATCTGTCCACAATACAGGGACAGCTTCTCCTACAATCGGGAAAGATACGTAGTATTATTATTATTGTTATTATTATTATTATGCAGCAGATAAGACGACGCTTGATAATCTGCGCGACGGCCGATGTAGGATGCGATTTATGTTTGAAGAAAAAGTTGTGGTTGTATGCGGGCTGAGAAACTGCCAGGGCGCCCAGACCTAGACAGGAGGACGATTAGGGTCCTCATCCAAAGCCTTTGGCTCAAAAGACTGTCCGCAAGGCAGCGGAGAGATGGCAATGATTTAGCTTTACAAAAATGGACGCCATCCCATTTCAAACCCCCAACCTGGAGGACCAGGAGACTGAGTTTGTCTGACCTCTCACCATTGAGCAACCTGGTAGGAGTAGCTCTCAAGGTGCCCGGAGGTACCACCCAGTATAGCTCAATGAGTCAAGGAGTTACGCAAACCATTGCATCATGTTAAGGTCCAGTGTCATTGCGACGGGTCTTAAGAACAGATTCTCATCAAGTGTATACTAATACAACAGTTACAATTATTTGTTTCAGCTAGGTATCCATACGTTGCAAACCTATTCGTGTGTCCCGCTCTGTATATTAGTCTACCATTAAAAACTACGGTCACAGGATTGTATCACAAGATCTGCTCCAATCGTGGGTTTAGTAGCACTGTCTATATATGTTTCATGAGAGGCAATTAAATTTGTTCCACTTCCGCCGTTACAGGTGATCCTTTGCTAGTGTTTGTCTTGTCTCCCTTCTGCGGATTCTGTGTCAAAAGGCAGTGCTCACGAAAATTAGACGAGCATCTTCACACAGATGTAGCAACCGCTCACCGTTATCCTTGAGGGAGCCTACACCGTGTTGGCCACCAAAATAAATCCCATCACTTGAACATTTTCCAAGTAAAGCAGTATTACAGTATCTGCATTTCTACTGCGACGAGACAACTCGTTCAGTTGAGGACAGAAGTCATCTTTCGCCGCGTTATCGTTACAGTTTGTAGGGACACAGGCAGCAATGGCAAAGAGGAGATAATTGGCCTGGCGCGACTTCAAAGCTGAACGAGTCAGCCAGCTTGACAGCGCACATTACTCTGCTGTGTGGAATCCAGACAATGAGAGCAATCTCAGCCCGAGAAGCTCAAAGTAATACCCACGCCGATGTGACCGGCATTTGTAGCTGCGTCATCTCTAGAAGACAATGAGAAAGTGTCGTCGGTGTCACACGAAGGGGATCGTAGAGAGTGCTGTAGAGTGAGCACAGAGATCGAATCTTGCAAGCAGATTTACGATAAGCAGCAGATATTGATCGATAGGTTCTTTGATGTTCGGACAAATGACGTCAGTTGACCGAGTTGTAACAACATGTGCACGTATTGCCGTGCCAGTCTTAGCAAAGCATGAGAGTCCTGAATAAAATCGGATGACTTATGTTGCCCGCTGGGTTGAACGTGAACTTGTTAAAGGGGGCTGGTGACGCTGCGCAACTGCGTGTGAGCTGAAACTAGAAGACATGCGACTGCCGAAGCAAGATGGACGTTTAAGGTTCGGGATCACGAAAACTGGGGGATAAATTGAAGTTGGAAGGGAACAAGAATGGAAGATCGTTAGATGGGGAAAAAAAAGATGGGAAGATCCGAGCAGCAGCAGCAGCAGCATCATTACTTCTATCCATTCCGATCGACGCAGCAGACAAGGGAACACTGATTATCCTCTGCGAGGCCAGGGCATCAGTAAATTTCGTCAACGCAGAAAGAAGCAATAGGTTGCGACATGTCAGTATTTTGATTGCTCTGTTCAGTCACAAACAATACGAGCGTTTCATTAATGTAGTAAGAAGACAGAGGTTGCGATATGTTAACATTTCGATGGCTCTCGTCAGTTGCTACGCAATACAGGCAGAAAAAACACGCAATATATAGGGTTCACACTTAGTAACATAGATAAGCAGGTAAAAATGATGGGAATGACGTAATCAGGACCAAGACAATCTAATTGATTGTCTCAGTTGTTTCTGGGCACAGAGCTCGAGACACTTCAAACTTATCAGTAGCGCCTCGCCAACTGCCAACAACGTCGCGTTCCTGTTGCGCAATAGCATCTTGAATGAATCGATTGGGTTCACCTGGTGACGAGCAGTAACGCACAAACCATTACATACATAATAAAACAGGCGACGCCAAACAAGATTTCACAATCAAGACCAAGGCAACCGAATTGAGTGAGCCAAGAGTGTCTGTGCACATAGCGCAGGTTGATGGGCCTTAATTAACAACGTCCATTGCAATGAGGCTGGACCTTACCGTGGTGCGATGGTTCTTGTGCCTCAGCGATCCATTGAACTATGCTGGGTGGTGCTTTCGCACCTTCAGAGTCACTCATACCAGATTGGTCAATGGTTAGAGGCCAGACAAACTCAGCCTCCTGGTCCTCCAGGTTAAGGGTTGGAATGAGGGTGGCACCTTATTCCTTTAAACGGACTCCTTGTTGCCCAACACCAAACTCGCTGCCTTGCGGTCAGGTTTTTGAAGCAAAGGCTTTCGTTGAGAACCCTAATCGTTCTCCTGTCTACGCCTGGGCAACCTGACAGTATCCTGCCCACGCAATACCATGAATCTTACCTCAAACAAATTGCTGATGCTCTAGCCACCGCAGAGGATAATCAACGGTGCCCTATCTGCTGCATCGAGGAGGGTGGATAGGGGTTTGGATGCTACTGCTCAAGCCTTCCCGTCTTCTTATTCCCCCCTTACGCTTTTTCACCTTTACCGTCCCCTTCCAAGTTCACGTATATCCCCCAGTTTTCAACCCCCGATTCTTGGCCCTCCCCCAACATGCTTTGCTAGGCATTTATCTTCTAGTTTCAACTCACATGTGAACGCGAAGCGTCACTCCTCTCCTGTCGACAAGCCCATGCCCAACCAAGCGGTCCATTCCAATTCATCGGCTTCCATTTGGAACCCTCGATCCTCCTTCAGATTGGCATGCCTCAATGTACGCACACTGCTACAAATCGGTCAACAGGCAGCACTTGCCCGAACATTGGAGACCCACTCGATCGATATCTGCTGCTTATCAGAGACCCGCCTGCAAGACTCGAGCTCTGTGCCCACTCTGCGATTCCCTTCAGATGACGCAAACAGTATTTTCTCATTGCATCTATCCGGTGACGAGCAGCTTCGAGCACCGGCCAAGCCGGTGTTGGCATTGCCCTGAGTCCACGGGCTGAAGCTGCTCTGATTGACTGGATTACAATCAGTAGCCGGATGTGTGTGGTCCGATTAGCTGGCTCGTTTAAAGCTTCAAAGTTTCGCGGGACTAATAGGTGTCTATTCATCATCGCTGCCTAGGCGCCAACAAACTGTAGCGACGATTCGGTAAAGAACGACTCCTACCGCCAACTGACTCAGCTTCTTCGCCACAGAAGAAGCACGGACACCGTTGTGCCGGTGGGGATATGAACGCACAAGTTGGAAAGTTGTCCACTGATGAAATGCATCTGGGCGGTCAGCACGGCGTAGGCTCCCGTAATGATAACGGTGAGCGGTTACTTCATTTGTGTGAAGATGCTCGCTTATTTCTTGCGAGCACTAATTTCCGACACAGCACCCGCCGGAGGATGACTTGGCGCCCACCAGCCACGAACCAGCCTTGGACGCAAATCGATCACATTGCTATTAGTTACCGCTGGAGAAGCTGCGTCCAGAATTGTCGCTCGATTTGGAGCACAGGTGTAGACACCGATCATGCACTTGTATGCGCTGACGTGCGGATGCGTTTTGGTGGACGCCCACGACGACGGTGTGAGCGCACTGACACCAGCCAACTGACAAAACCAGCTGTTCTGAATGCCTATCGAAGTACGCTGACATGTGAGTTAAGTAATCGCTCACTGGAGACAATTGATGGTCACTGGTCACATGTTCGCCAGACCTTACTAGCAGCAGGCAAATCCTCATGTGGTATGTCTAAAAGCCAACATGGATATTGGGTCTCTTCACAGTCTCTGGAACTTATCGACGCTCGCCGGCATATCCCGGCTGGAAGTGAACACAATGAAACTCGCAAAGTGCGCCGGGCAAAACTCCGTGCTAGCCTGAAGAGAGACCGCGAATCTTGGTGGTCTGTTCGTGCGTCAGAGATAGTAGTGGCCGCTGCCCTTGGCAACCATCGTAAGTTATTCCGTCTGATACGGGAAACGGGCAGCAGGAGACCTGGTGTTAGTGAAACAATTTGTGATGAGAGTGGACAGCCTATCCACAATTTGTCAAAACGTTTGGAGCGTTGGGCCGAGCATTTTGAAATGCAATTTAATCGGCTAGAATTGTTCGATTCTTCGCCGGCGAGTGATCACCCTGCTCCGTGGGCTATCCCTTTGGATCCACCCTCTCGCTCAGAAGTCGAACGTGAGATCGGACTGTTGAAGTTGAACAAAGCCGCGGGACCAGATGACCTTCCTCCAGCCCTCTTCAAATTCGGAGGCTCTGCTCTTGTGGATGCTTTACACGAATTACTAGTGAAACTGTGGGAGCAGGAGACTGTCCCAACCGACTGGAGCCGCTCCGTTATTGTTCCCATCTTCAAAGGATGCTCGCGTTCGGAATGCGGCAACCATGGAGGAATCAGTCTGATCTCCATCGCCTTCATAATTCTTCACAGACTGACTGGCGCTCGTGAAAGCCAGATTCGTGAGGAGAGAGCTGGATTTCGTCGTGGTCGTGGCTGCATCGACTACAACTTACCTTGCGTCAGTTGTTGGAGCACCGCCACACATATTGGTGGCCCACCGTAGTCGTGTTCCTCGACATCAAAGGTGCCTTCGATTCGGTTGATCGATGTGCCCTTTGGAATTGTCTACTCAGGAAAGGTGTGCCCGAGAAATATGTAAATATTATCCAAGCATTATATGCGCGTAGCACGGGCAGAGTGAGGGCTTACGGCAAGCTGTCGCCACCCTTTACCATCTCCAGCGGTGTGAGACAACGATGCCCGCTGTCACCTTTCCTCTTCAACTTCGCTACTGACGAAGTCATGGAGATTGCATTTATAGGAGATGACTTGGAAGGTGTGGAGCTACTCCCAGGAGAACGACTTCTTGACTTGGAGTATGCAGACGACATTGCCCTCATCTGTGACAGCTCCCAGACGTGCCAAGCCGAGCTGGACAGATTAGCACTTGCTGTCAGCCGCTTCGGGCTTTCCTTTGCACCATCGAAGTGCAAAGCGTTCCTCCAAGATTGGCAGGGATCGCCACCTGCGCTGACCCTTGGTGAGGATGAGCTAGAAGTCGTTTAGAAATTCAATTACCTGGGAAGTTGTATCAGCGCACTTGGGATCGAAGACGAGATCACGAACCGTATAGCGAAAGCTCGGAGTGCTTTTGCTAACCTTAGCCACCTATGGCGGCGGCGCGACATCACTCTCGCCCTGAAGGGTAGAGTATACAATGCAGCGATATGTTCGACCTTACTGTACGGTTGCGAAATCTGGCCCCTAAGATCGGCGGACATGAAGAGGCTAGTTACGTTCGACCATCGGTGCCTTCGCAGTTTGGCTCACATCTGGTGGGAACACCGCGTGAGTAACGAGCGTGTTCGACGCATTGTTTAAGGGCCCAGGAAAAGGATCTGAACCGCTCAGCACCGTCATTTCACTCACCAGGCTCCGATGGCTCGGGCACGTGTTACGCATGACAGCCTACCGAATCCCTCGACGCACGTTGTTTGCTCACCGGGGATGTGGGTGGAAGAAGAAAAGAGGTAGCCAAGCGATGACTTGGTCCAGGGGAATGAAGTCCCTCACTTCTGAGTTGGCCTCGGTTGGAGCGTCACGGCTCCCTGGTTGGGGTCCAAAAGACGGTGAACACGTTTGGCTGGATACAGTTGCTGACAAGGCAAGAAGCCGACCTCAGTGGCGTTCATGCTGTGAGTTTCTTTGTCCCTCCCCATCCCTTTTAGCCTCCCCTCCATGTACAATCTCATTTCGTAGGGTAAAACAATTAAAAAATTTCTTTTTGCCTAGTAGCTGGCTGGTAGCTTGCCGGAACGATGCCTATCCGTTGATGGCAGCTTAGCTGGCATGCAAATGTTGTAAATAGTTTGCCTTTGTATATTGTATTATATGTATGTGTGTATGTATTTCTTTCATGTATTGCGGCACAATAGCGGAGATGTTTTCCCACATCTAGCTGACGTGCATAATGATGATGATGAATTAACAACGCCGCACTAATTGCCAACATGATCGGGTTTTTGTTACGCAATGACACTTTGAAAGCGGTCTCAGGGTTCACGTGATGATGAGTTGCCATGAGGTGCTTGGTGCTAGACGATGCTGGGCTTCGATTAATCCTCAGATCCATCCCGTCTTGTTGCGTCATCACTTGTCCCAACCACTTTGTCAAATGTCCAGCTATCCTCTGAGCTAACTGGCGGGAGAGCCTATGGTGCGCTGAGGCTGGTGGTGGCTAGATCCTGACAGATGGCCTACCCACTGCTGCTACTGCTGCGCCATAGTCCCATGTCCTGGGCGCCTCCTCGTGGCGACCGCTGGGTGGGAGTTGGGTTTCGCCCTTCTCCCTACTAAAATCCAGGACACCAATCCGCATGAGTCAGCTAACTGACCATGTGCTAGACCCGCTGCCTTTCGGGTGTTCATTTGATCGAAGGCTTTGGCTGAGGACCCGAGTCGTTCTCCTGTCAGGATTGGGCGCCCTGGCAGTATCCTAGTCCATCCTCTCCGGAGGTTAGGAAGTGGTCGATGGCCCTCTTCCCGTAAAACCTAGCCATGGGAGACAACAGGTTTACGGGTGATATTCTCAAAGCTCGATTGGCGTAGAGCACGAGGGCCACGCATTGTCTCTGACGGTGGGAGGACACCTCCGGGTGTTCAATGATTTGCTACTGCCCGCCTCAAGCCACGCAGCTCCTGGTCAAATTGGTGCAAACCCACCAAAACCCAACTGCGTCTGGCCGTGGTCGCAAGTGCGTATCCAATTATGGTCGCAAAACATATATAAAACGTTCCAGAACCTTAAAGGCTACGTGTGACGGCCGTCAAGCAGATCCCAATCTGTCTCTGCAATCACATTCCCGAGCTGGATCTGCTCCCCACTGCCTTGTGGGACAGGCTATTGAGCCAAAGGCTCCGGGTGGAGTCCCTCAAGCAAACCTCCGAAGCACAACGACCACCTCGCGTGCGATTGCCCACCAATGCAATCGTATGCCTGCGCGTAAAGCACTCAGCATCGGCTGCTGGAACGTGCGCACACTACTGGACCGGAACTCCAGTGAGCGCCCGGAGCGACGCACTGCACTCGTCGCGATGGAGCTGGCGTGCTACCACATCGATATTGCGGCGCTCAGTGAAACTCGGCTCGCTGAGCAAGGTAAGTTGCATGAAGCAGGTGCTGGCTACACATTCTACTGGGTGGGCAACGCCGCCTCAGCACCACGTGAACATGGGGTCGGATTTGCAATATCCGATCGCCTCCATGGCCAGCTGGTGGGTGAACCAACGGGCATCAGCGCGCTACTGATGACTGTTCGCCTACGACTCGGAAGAGGTAAGTTTGCCACCTTTATAAGCACGTACGCTCCGACCATGTGTTATCCTGATGACACGCGTGCTCAACTCTACACTCAGCTATCCTCAGTGATACGGTCTGTTCCAAGGAGCGACCGACTATCACTGCTGGGTGATTTTACCGCGCGCGTTGGGCGTGAAGCATCAGCGTGGACAGATGTTATCGGTGCGCATGGCATAGGTTCAGCGAATGCGAAAGGTGACAGGCTGCTCTCACTATGTGCCACTCACGGCCTGACGATCCTCAACACTCGGTTTGCACTGAGTGCGAGTGATATAGCAACTTGGACGCACCCACGGAGTGGTCACACTCACCTGCTCGACTATGTCATCGTACGTCAGCGTGATATGCGTGAAGTGCGCATGAAACGTGTACTGCGTGGAGCTGAGTGTGGCACTGATCACAAATTGGTTCGGACCAAACTGTACATATATTTTCGTAAATCTATGTATTGTACTCCCGCCGTGAATCGGCGTAAATTTAACATTCTCTCCCTCGGTACTGTGGCGAAACGTACTGAGCTGGAGAAGGCGATGGCTGCACGCCTGTGTGGTGATGTGGACTGTATAACCACAATGGGCGACCTGTGGCACCACATTCGCGACCAGGTGACAGCTGCTGCCGAGGAGACCATCGGGCGCGCAAACTGTAAGCGGCCTGATTGGTTTGATGACAACAATGTGACGATTGACGCATTGGTGTCAGAGAAGAATGCAGCATTTGCTGCACATGTTGCAGACCCCAGCGACTTGGGGAAGAGTAGTCAGCTGCGTAAACTTCGACGGCGACTGACCCGAGAACTCCGTCGCATTAAAAATGCAATGTGGACGGAAAAGGCGAAGCAGATGGAATGCTACGCCGAACGCCGCCAACATAAGGAATTCTTCGACTCCTTGAAGACGGTGTATGCACCGAGATTGGGGCCGCTGAGGACACTGATCGATGGTAGTTTAAGCACTACCTGCACCCAGACTGCAGACATAATGCAGAACCGGTGGAAACACTTTGACTGTCTCTTGAACAACCGTTCAGAGATCGACTGGCCTACATTGAACGGCCTCAAGCAGCACAATGTGAAGGCGGATCTGGCGGATACGCCGACACTGGATGAGACGCAGAGAGCACTTGCTCAGCTGCGAAACGGCAAATGTGCCGGAGGTGACGGGATCCCACCTGAAGTATTGAAACACGGTGGATCCGGGTTGTTGACTGCGCTGCACCACTTGGTGCAACGTGTATGGATTGAGGAGGAGGTGCCTCCTGAGCTGAAGGATGCCCTTGTGCTACCACTGTACAAGGGCAAAGGTAGCAAGCAATGTTGCACGAATTATCGTGGCATCAACTTGCTGAGTTGTGTGGGCAAGGTGATTGCCCGAATCCTGCACAATCGCCTCGTGAGTCAGGTTGTGGAACCAAACGTGGCGGAAGAGCAATGTGGATTCCGTTCGGGTCGCAGCACTATAGATATGTTGTTTGCGGCTCGTCAGTTGCGGGAGAAGTGCAGAGAACGATACCAGCCATTGTACTCACTTTTTGTTGATTTCACCAAGGCATTTGATCCGGTGAACCGTGATGCATTGTGGCTGGTGTTGGGTAAGTTTGGTTGCCCACGTAAGTTTGTAAGCTTAATTGAATGTCTGCGCAGTGGTATGCGAGAGAGGGTGCAGCTGAGTGGAGAGACCTCGGATGACTTTGCAGTTGTCTCTGGTGTGAAGCAAGGCTGTGTCTTAGCTCCTACCCTGTTTAATATCTATCTTCATGAAATGTTGTCTTGTGCTTTTGATGCCGCTTGTGCTTACGGTGTTCGTGTGGAGCACCGTATTGATGGTGGGTTGCTGAACATCCGTCGTTTCGGTGCGAGAACTCTAGTCTGTGAGACAACTATCCGTATGTTGCTGTTTGCTGACGACTGTGCGTTGTTTTCACACAGCGCGGATGAGTTGCAGCACATGACTAGTGCTCTGGCTTCGACAGCGGTCAAATTCGGGCTCACCATCAACACAAGCAAAACTGTCTGTCTCTTTCAGCCTTCACCGGAGGTGCAATCTTCAATATTGCCGCGAATCAGCATTGGTGCTGAAATATTGGAAACCACCTCCCGCTTCAGCTACCTTGGGAGTGTGATATCGACTGATCAACAGCTACACGTTGAGTTGCGCAATCGCGTGTCGAAGGCAGCAGCGGCATTCGGGAAGCTAGAGTACCGAGTGTGGAACAACCATCAGCTTACCATTGGCACGAAGTTGATGGTGTACAAATCCATGGTGCTTTCCGTTCTTCTATACGGCAGTGAAACGTGGACGATGTACCGTCGGGATGTGCGATATCTCGAGCGGTTCCATCAGCAGTGTCTGCGACGAATTTTGCGCATCGGTTGGGGCGACAGAGTTGCAGACACGGCAGTGTTGCGCCGAAGTGGGATGTATGCAGTGGACTGCATACTTTTACTGCGACACCTGAGATGGCTCGGTCATGTGAGCCGTATGGATTTGACGCGGATACCGAAACCACTTTTATACGGTCAGCTGAGTATTGGGAAGCGGCACGTGGGGAAACCAAAGTTACGTTACCAAGACATGGTTAAAGTGAGCCTCACACGTTCTAATCTTGATTGCAGATCATGGGAATCGAAGGCGGTTGATCGTGGTTCATGGCGCGATCTAATCACGAGGGCAGTTGCTGAAGTGCGGGAGAAAGCCCTCATGCATGCAGAGAAGAAGCGGCAAGTGCGGAAGCAGCAAGCACCGATGAATTGTACTCCATCGACATCGAGCGCATGGTGCTGTAGAACATGCGGTCGCGAGTGCCTTAGTCAGGCAGGCCTAGTGAGCCAAGAGAGAGGTCACTCGGGACCACTGCCGAAGCGCCGACGGGTCCAGCAGTGAACGTAGGCAGCACCGGCGCAGCGTTTGTAGGCACGCTGAATTCGATTTACTAACCGCATGCTTGCATGCTAAGTCTCTTTATTTCAGGTGGTGGGTTTGCGATTCTCTCCTAATGCCTTTCTTTCTCATATAAATGTCTAGTGGGCCATGAGCTAGGTCCTTTGGGGTCACTACAGAAGCGACGACGGGTCCTGCAGAGAATTACGGCGAGCTGGCGCAGCGTTTTTAGGCACGCTGAATTCGATTTACTAACCGCGTGCTTGCATGCTAAGTCTCTTTATTTCAGGTGGTGGGTTTACAGTTTGTGCCTTAATGCTTTTCTTTCTCATATAAATGTCTACCAGTACTCTATTCCATTAACTTGCACACCGCGCCTAAGCCAACTGTATTCGATTTCCGCAGCATATTTGTGCTCGTGGCATTCCGTGAACTATATTTCCTGACCTCGTGCACTTAGCTAGGATTTGTTTGTAAGCAACTTATTACATATGCTATTTAATGAAGGTTTAAATCACCGCTTCCTTATGCATTAATCGAGTTTTTCTCGTTTTCTTTTTCTTTCTCTCTCTCTCAAGTATTTGGCTGTTGTTTGATATCCCCGGTGTGGATGCGCTTGATGTGCATGTTGACAAGGTGCCTACCTGTCTATTACCCACTACCTCGTGTATACTGGCTCCAGGAGACAGTTGGTCGTTGCTGGAGGGGACAGGGTGCACGGTCCTTGTGGCCGTGTTAGGATCCAAGAATGGTTCCATGCAGTCAGTGTGGAGCGGACTACGGTCCAGCCACCGCCTTGTGTGCGCTTGATTCCCAAATACAGTGTGCTTGTGTTTGCCTGTGAAGGAGTGTGGGCCGGCTCCGTTGATGAAACGTGGTTCCCATCCGCATGCCTCCCGGTCTTATTCCTTCGGGTTTACACTGGATATGGGGTGTGTGGTTGGAGCTGTGGGTGGTGCAGCGCAAGCCATCCATGGTCCCTCTGTAGGCGCAGGCATCCTGTGGCTTGCCACAGTGACAGGCAAATCCGAAACCGAATGCCGCCAACCATATGTATTTCCTTCATGTATTGCGGCACAATAGCGGAGATGTTTTCCCACCTCTAGCTGACGTGTATAATGATGATGATGAATTAACAACGCCGCACTAATTGCCAACATGATCGGGTTTTTGTTACGCAATGACACTCTGAAAGCGGTCTCAGGGTTCACGTGATGATGAGTTGCCATGAGGTGCTTGGTGCTAGACGATGCTGGGCTTCGATTAATCCTCAGATCCATCCCGTCTTGTTGCGTCATCACTTGTCCCAACCACTTTGTCAAATGTCCAGCTATCCTCTGAGCTAACTGGCGGTTAGTTCTGCCTATGTAAATGTTACCGCAACTGAAAGTGAACTGATAAACAACGTGAGAAGCAGAATTACCTGACGAGATGTTCAGACGGTTATGAAGAAGTCCCCGCGTGGTATGCATGAGTCGCAAATGGGCAGCCGTGTAAGTGTGCGTTAGGGGTGACCGGAGCTTGCGTCCGATATCATTTGCCATACGGATCCCTTGAAAGGCAAGAACAGATAAACATTTTTCTCAACCGTCAGCACCAGTGTTTTCTGCTAGGAGGTCTGCTGCGTACCTGAATAAACTTCGCAGGATACCTAATGTAAAAAGTCGGTCCTTCAGGGACAAAATGTATATTCTGCAAACAACAGGACCAGGCGAAAACGGAGACAGAGGGCGAGTGAAACATATCGGTATATACAGCTAGTTGGATCCATAATTAACGACCTTTGTTGATGCATGACATTTCTCCTTTGATTCAGTCAAACAAACTCACTCCAATGCGTCCAGCTGTTTGCCAATCAGCGTGCATGCGAGAAACGTGTGAATGTCCAATCGGCTGCCGCTCTTGCTTGCGGCAGCCTAACGGCTTCATTGCTGGGCTGCCACCGCACGTTCGTTCGAGTGTATACTCCCATCAGATCCTCCCTTTTTTCATGCTTTTGCTGCTGTACTTCGCTAAATAGTCCATACACTTTACCACTTCGCGTCCTCTTTGTTGGATCCGCCGATGTCGCCTCATTGCCACACGCAGTATAACGCTCTCTCCCTGATTCATGCTGTCGCCTCGGACATCGCCTCTGCTGTACTCGGTTTCTTCTCAGCTTCTTCCCTCCAACATTTACTTCGTATGACCTTTCACCGACTTTTGCAGCCACGACTCCTTTTCTCCACCGCTCCTGTCCATCGGGAATTGGTTCAACCCATACTTCTTCCCCCACTGTCAGCTCAGGCAATTCCCGTGCGCCGTTGTCGTAGTACCGTTTCTGAGTAGCCATTCGCCTTTTCAAATTGTTCTGTACTTTCTCAAATTGTGGCGTGACAGGGCGCAAAAGTGTTGCGGATGCAGGCATCACAGTTCTGGTCCTTCGACTGTATAGGCGCTGCACTGGGCTCAGGCCGATATCCGTTGAAGGAGTGTTGCGACTTTCCAGTAGCATGAGGTATGGGTCCTCCCGAGTGTCTCTAGCCTTCGCTAATAGTCGCTTGGCTTGCTTCACTGCCGACTCTGCCTTCCCATTTGATTGACTGTGATAGGGACTGGTTTGCCGGGGTGCAAATTCCCATTTGGTTGCGAAAACCTGGAATGCCCTGCTGCTGAACTGGGGACCGTTGTCCGAGACTAGTTCCTCCGGTATCCCGTGCCGTGCGAATTGACATCTGAGTTTGTTGATTACTGCCTCCGTGGTCGTGGTGGTGAGTAAATCGATTTCAAAGTAATCACTATAGTAGTCCACCGTGAGTAAGTAATCCTTTCCGTTGTCCCAGAATAGATCCACTGCTACCTTTTGCCACGGTCGGTCCGGAACATCATGCAGCATCATCGGTTCTTTCGTTTGCCGAATGTCATGTGAACGGCACGCCTTACAGTTAGACACATGATCCTTGATCTGACTTGTCATTCCTGGCCAGAACATCAGTTCTCTTGCTCGATTAATGGTGTAATTTGCACCCAGGTGAGCGCGATGGACATGCTCCAGCATCTCCTTTCGGAGAGAAGAAGGGATTAGGATTCGACTTCCCTTGAACAACAGACGGTCACAGACAGTGAGTTCGTCCCGAAAATTGAAGTAGGGTGTTAATTCTTTCGGGAGCTGCTTCTTTGTTTCTGGCCATCCATTGAGGATAACGTCTCGCAAAGCTGCAAAAGTTTGGTCTTCCTCCGTGAAACGCCTTATGTCTTCCAAACGGTTTTCTGTCACTGCCAGATGCTGCACCATGCTAACTGTCTCGATCTCTTCTAGCTGATGTTCGGCCACTGGCGGATGTGCTCTCGACAGGGTGTCCGCGATGAACATCTGTGTGCCAGGTGTGTACACAATGTCAATGTCATACTTCTGGAGCCGGATAAGCATACGCTGCAGACGGCGAGGAACGTTATTCAGTGGTTTAGTGGCTATCGACACCAGCGGCTTATGATCAGTGTACACGGTTGTCTTTCTTCCAAAAGTATAATCATTGAAACGCTGCATGGCATAGACCACTGCCACCATCTCTTTCTCTATCTGGGCGTACCGCTTCTCGGCCTCTGTGAGTGCTCGACTGCGGAAATCCAAAGGTCTTCCGTTCTGCAACAGAACAGCACCTATTCCACTCTGGCTACTATCACACTGTACCTCCAATGGTTGTGCTGGATCGTAATATCCGAGTACGGGCGCATTACTGATGAGGTTCTTAATGGTTTCGAAAGCCAAATCCTGTTCCCTCCCCCAGCTCCAATTTACTCCTTTGTGAGTTAACTGCCTAATCGGAGTCATGACATCAGCGAGTCCTGGTAGGAACCGGCTTAAATAGTTCACCATACCGTTTAGGCGATGGACTGCCTTCACATCGTTAGGGGACGGCATCTCTTGTATCGCCTTAATTTTCCCTGGGTCAACTCTGATTCCGTCGGATGTTAACACATGCCCATGGAAAATCACCTCCTCTTTCCGCAGCTCTACTTTCTCGCGTTTTAGCTTGATGTTCTTTTGCACGCAACGCCTCAGGAACCGGTGTAGCTTAGTGTCATGCCCTTCTTCGGTAGAACCGTAAATCAGAACGTCATCTGCCACACAGGTTACACCATCTAACTCATCTATTGCTTGCACCAAACGCTTTTGGAAAATTTCGCTAGACACCTTCAGGCCAAACGGTAATCGCAGCCAACGATAACGTCCGAACGGTGTAGCAAACGTGGTGAGGAAACTGGATTCGTCGTCTAGAACAACGTGCCAGAATGCGGAAGAAAGATTTACTTTCGTGAAAAACTTAGCTTTTGTCAAACGTGGTAAAACATCTTCTAACGTCGGTAGCGCATAATGTTCTCTACACAGGGCCTCATTCAGTGGCTTCGGGTCTATACATACGCGTAGTTCTCCATTTTTCTTCGTAATGATTGCGACCTGGCTAACCCAGTCTGTTGGCTCATCAACCTTTGCAATCACCCCCTGCATAACCAGCTTGTTCAATGCCGCGGAAAATCGGTCACGTAGCGCAAATGGGACTCTCCTAGCAGGTAACGCAATCGGGCGTGCCAAAGGATCTAACGACAGGTGAGCGGTACCCTCGAATTCCCCTAAACCCGGGCTAAACACAGACGGATACAGGTCACTAACATCGGCTTCACTCTGACAAGCGTACACAAAACGATCATGATTAAAAATGACAAAGCCAAGAGATAAAATCGAATCAATGCCGAAAATCGGCGTGAGATCCTCATCCACGATCACGAACTGCAGACGATGCGAAACACCGTCTCTCGGATTGACCACTTCAATTGTCGCCGAGCCCTTTGGCTTGAGTCTGGAACCATTCCACATGCGTAAATAATCTTGATCCGATTGAATTTGCACGCCGCGGCAGTGCTTTCTGGGCAAAATATTGATCGTCGCGCCTGTGTCTAACTGGAATCGCACAGACCGTCCCTCGATCAGAAGACTTGCATAGACACACTTCTGCGACGCTTTCCGAGACACGTTACCAATCGATTGTTCGGTGTCTTCTGTTGATTTGTCTGGAACGAGTGCACTGACATCGGTCGACTGACAGCAGCGGGCGAAGTGATTGCGCTTCCCACATTTGACACAAATGCGGCCCCACGCCGGACACTGTTCGCGGTTCCTCGGATGTCGTGTTGCACAGAAGTTGCAGGGCTCCTGTCGCGCGGTCGTGGCCTTCGTAGTTTTGCTCCTGGAAACGGCGCACAACTCTGAATCACCTGTGATTGTCATCTGCTGGAACTGATAGGCAGTGGAGGACTCACTGTTACAGATGTCGATACATTGCTGCAGAGATAGGTTGCGCTTTCGTAATAGTCGCTTCGTCAAACCTTCGTCATTGATCCCAAGAACAATGCGGTCCCGTATGAGACTGTCCGCCATGCATTTACAGAAACTGCAGGATCGGGCCAAAATCTTTAGCTCAGTGACGTACGTGTCAACGGATTCACCTGGCCGCCTGTTCCGCGAAAAGAAGAGGTAGCGTTAAAATGTCTCGTTTGTTTGGCCTTCGCAGTATTCACTGAACTTCTCAAGAACTGTCTCCAGATTGTTGGCATCTTCGCTCTTGTCGTAACACAATGTCTCTAGCACGCGGCGCGCATCATGTCCTGCTGCGTGTCGAAACATGGCCAAGCGGTACGCCATCGGTTGTTTGTCCAGACGCGATAAAGTGCAGAAATCCATCCATTTGCTCTTCCACAAACGTCAGTTGCTTGCCAAACTGCGTTCATCCATGTTCAGCGGGGCGGGCATTTGAATAGCCGGTGCAGCTCCAATCATCGTCTGGGTGGTACTAATGTTCTTCTTCTCTGACACCATGTAAAAAGTCGGTCCTTCAGGGACAAAATGTATATTCTGCAAACAACAGGACCAGGCGAAAACGGAGACAGAGGGCGAGTGAAACATATCGGTATATACAGCTAGTTGGATCCATAACTAACGACCTTTGTTGGTGCATGACATTTCTCCTTTGATTCAGTCAAACAAACTCACTCCAATGCGTCCAGCTGTTTGCCAATCAGCGTGCATGCGAGAAACGTGTGAATGTCCAATCGGCTGCCGCCCTTGCTTGCGGCAGCCTAACGGCTTCATTGCTGGGCTGGCACCGCACGTTCGTTCGAGTGTATACTCCCATCACACCTAATAGAAAGTAAGGTCTTGCGTAGGAGTTCTTCAGCTTTTAACGTTTCGGGGCTGCAGATACGTCTAGCTTGGTAGAAATGTTTTCACAAAGCCGCGATTGTATGCGACCGGGGCGAAGCTTGAAAAATGAAGGCACTGTCCGCGTAAAGTCGATTTGCGTTGGACAGTGCGCTGCAATGTACCTTCAGCTCGCCTCCTAATGAGTAGTTCGGCTTCTCACGTTGTTTATCAGTTCACTTTCAGTTGCGGTAACATTTACATAGGCAGAACTAACCGCCAGTTAGCTCAGAGGATAGCTGGACATTTGACAAAGTGGTTGGGACAAGTGATGACGCAACAAGACGGGATGGATCTGAGGATTCATCGAAGCCCAGCATCGTCTAGCACCAAGCACCTCATGGCAACTCATCATCACGTGAACCCTGAGACCGCGTTCAAAGTGTCATTGTGTAACAAAAACCCGATCATGTTGGCAATTAGTGAGGCGTTGTTAATTAAGGCCTGTCAACCTGCGCTATGTGCACAGACACTCTTGAGGCAATCAATTCGGTTGCCTTGGTCCTGATTGTGAAATCTTGATTGGCGTCGCCTGTTTACTCATGCATATAATCGTTTGTGCGTTGCTGCTCGTATTGTGTTTGTGACTGAACAGAGCAATCAAAATACCGACAAATCGCAATCTATATCATCTCTCTGTCTTGACGAAATGGTTGAAGTGGGCCTACTGTTTTACAGCAATAAACTGTTTGAAAAGTTAATCGCATTGAGTGAGCAGAATATTGTCAGGTTGTACAGGCTTAAACATGACGCAAGTTTAAGATGATCTTTAAGCTAACTGACCAGGATTCAACTTGTATCGCATGAGCAGGAAGCGGCTCAAAAGAGAAGAACTAGCTGGATTATTGTTGAAAGTACCTTGCCCATCCAACCAAAAGGCAGGTTTTGGTAAATTAGAACATAGGTGCTGTCACTGGTTGTCTCACTGATAGATGACTTCCTGGGACCAGTGGAACGAACTAGGACACTTATCTGAAAAACAACTTGACATCCAAGCACTTCACTTCCTGAACTGCCTGAGACCAACAAAACTCATTGTTACCTTGTAAGACCTGTTTAACTCAAAGCTGATAATCCGTTGTTTGCACTGTTTTCGCAAACAGCGGGAATTCTTCTGGATTCTGACAGGTTCATCGACCTCTCGGATATCCGGTATCAGGTGCGCTGATGAATGACAGTAACATAACAGAAGCGTCTGTATCATATAGGAGAGCAGAGATCCCATTCGCGTAAAACTGGATGACCTCAGCAAAATAAGGTGGTGGCATTGTTAAGCCACAGTCATCGAGCGAGCGAGTCGTTTATCTCACTTAAAGGAAAATCGGTGGTATACCAGGACATGAGTGAGATTGGCAGTGCTCCAAAACCCCTGAGCCAAATACAGGACCACATCGCCGGAAGACTATGTAGTAGAGTATTTAGATTCTTCGCTGACCAATTAGTAGGTGACACCAAGTGGCAAGCGCGCGCCCGTCGTACTTGTAGGCGGAGATGCTACCAAATATGATCCTCGGTGCACAATTGTAAGAACCACTTGACATATTCCATGCGCTTGCAGCTGAGCCCAAAACTCTACAATTACCAGTTTCTGAGGGGTTTAGACGGCCAGCTTGTATGTTCGCACTCCCCGTAACCGAAATTATATCTGAGCAAGTAGCAGTGTGAAGTGACATGTGAAGTTCATGATAGAAGACAAGTTCGGCAGCATTAGAACTGCAGTTGGTTGAAGCACAGGTGGCAGTCACGAACTAGTCTAGATCTAGGTTGTCGGAAGAACTGCTCACAGGAAGCCAGCCGACTATCGGGATTTGTCCGAGGAGTCGAAGAGGAACTTCAATCTATCGTGACCTGTGACTGATGCAAACGCATCCCGGACTTCGCGAGCCATGGCGGGAAGGCAAGCTGGATGCAGCTGGTTCGAGAACTGCTTGGGAATGGCGGATGCTAGATTCACAGATGCGGTACGCGCCAACACCGAAATCCAGTGCAGCTTAGTAACCATAATTCGTGCGGCCAGATGTGGCGGATTCGGTTATCTTGATTCCCGTCACCAAACTAACCATATTATTAATAGGGATGGTGGTTATTCAGGAGGAATGAGGGGGGAATGCATGAGATCAGATAGTTAAGAGTCAAAGGTGAAGAACGGATATAAGAACATCGATGATAATGAGAATGTGCCGGATTCAACATACTATCCAAACACCGAGGTGGACGATTCAAGAAAGCGACAAGTCAACACCAATGGTGTCCAGTCTCCGCATATATGTGGTATCAGTAGCCATCAGTTGGAGAATGCAAGAAAATGTTAGGCAGTTCAGATAGCGTGACCTGATAAGAAGTTTCGATGGCAAAATGTGTTGTCACGCTCATCGAGGTCTTTAGGAAAGATTGCAGTGCACACAGAAGGGGTGCGATAGAACTGAGTGAAAACGAAGGAAGTGAAATGTCAGTAGAAGTTCGTTTTCGCTTATCCACCTCCGCCATATGCAGCAGAGAAAATGACCATGTTGAAATTAAGCGAAAGTCGATGCAGTGAAAGTCTGAGGCAATAGTTGTTTGTTAAGTGTTACTCAGTCACCCGAATTCAGACAAGAGAGAAAATGGGGTGTTTACCAAAGCTTTTTGCCCTAAACCAGTGAGAATGCAACAGCCCACAAGACTCAAAATTGGGAGTCGTAAAAGGAGTCTATCCGATTTCATTGAAGCAGGATTGACGCTGGTAGTCGCAGGGGAAGGTTGGAAGTGACGTTATCGTAATTCAGCAGACATCGATGGCACACTCAGTCGCCGTTTGGTTAAATGTTTAAGATGCCTCAAACTGTGCGAGTCATGCGGATGCCCCATTCGTAAAGATAACATGTGAGTGAGACGGAGGCGGTAGGTGTGATGAAACAAAGTTGAGTCCAGTTCGAGGGCGAAAAAAGATGTATATGAGAAGATCCAGCCGCAAATGCAGAGGGCCCGGAAGTGAAGCATAAGCTGGAGAACCCAAAGAACAGTGAAGCAGATGTTGTGTGCTCAGTATCGGAATTCAAAACCACCGGTAGAGCATGCACGATATAGGGAACTGAAAGACCACGCAAAGATCAAATATACCGGTTAACCGTAGAGTCACCATGATGATTCATCCCGAAGTCATCAAACAGTAGAGTAGATAAGAATAACAAAGCATGTACTTACCTTGCAACCCTCACAGGTGTATACACCGTAGTGTGCTCCACTCGACTTGTCTCCGCACACCTCACAGAAGCGAATCGTCGGATTGGAGACGGATTGTGCGCCGCGGGGTCTGATATGGGCCAAAGATTCTTTGGGAACGTTGGCACCCAACGGTTGAGAGCCACGCGCAGCATGGTGCACTGTGGAATCCATGTGCGTTGAATCCACCGGAATTTCGGCTATAGATGCAGTCAATCGTGTTGTGTTCCCGAATAAGTAGCGATTGGGAGAGAGGTTGGGGATAATTGGAGCGAGTTCCATTCGCCGTGCATCGGTTATACTCGCCTGAATATGCGGCCACGGTAGGTGACTAGGAGATCGCTGATGAAACCGAGGTGAGGAACTGACTGAACTCATGTGGATGAAGGGTTGCGGGGTCATAACACTCCCGTCTGTGTTCATGGAACAAGAGGAATTGTGTTTAGAACGCATAGGGGATGAGCTGTAAAGGGCGCTTCGTGGAGATAGACTGAATGAAAGCTGTTCCGGACCGGCAGAACAAAAGCGCGGGGAACGCGACAGAATCTGTCGGCTGAACGGCGAAACAGGAGAGGAATTGAGTAGTGGGAAACCCGGGCGGTTTTCAAGTGGGAAAGACGAAGAGTCAGCATGACTAGCGGTTAGAAGTGGTCGTTGGTAAACATCTTTTTCCCTGTCATCACAGAGAATACGCAGTGGTTGGGGGCAGTTTGGATAATGAGTCACACTCAGACTCTCATCACCTGAGGGGAGAGAAGTTCAAATCCATCGATGGGTTAGTTCAAGTGTGCGTAATCTTAAGCGTGGCAAAGGAAAAAGAGAACCTGAAATAGCACCAAAACGTGCAAAATAACCACAGGATATATGAGCACTCCCGCAAGTAGAACACGCTGAAAATTGATGAAAGCCAATGTTTCACATGCGACCGGAACGCAAGTGACTGCCAGAGGCGGGAATGTTGGATGATGAAAGGTTCGGACTAGTGGAAACGAGTAAAATACATGGGGTGGAAGAATAGGAGCAACTAGCTGCTTCATGCATATGGTTCAGACCCAGGAAAAAGGGCAGACAGCGACTAAGTTAAGTTGACAAAAAACGGAAAAAAGCAACTACTCCGTACGAGTGTTCGTAAGATAAAACAGGTACACTGAAAACGTGATTGAGGAGTATACGTGGACACAAATAGTGGCGAAATTAATCGGACTACTGGTTCGAAATGGAGGCAGAGGTTGTAAGAATGTCAGGATGAGAAATTGTTGATTAATGTGAGGAACGATGGCTAGTCGGGACAATGTAATGTAAGGAAGCTAGAGTCCATCCGAAATATCTTGCAAAGGAGCAAAAGTATCCTAATTACGGGAAGTGACAGTCACATTTATTTCGTAACATATTTCCCTGCAACAATTATGCACTTATCCTGGCGGTGCATTAATGCTTGGAAGGATTAAACTTAAGAAAACTTGATCGGTAAATTTGAACTAATCTAGGGCAGCCTGTATAATTTCATCACTGTGGAAATGTTACCTTCCGAGGAAAAATCCAAGCAGGCGGAAACCATTTAACGCAATGATCATAAGAAAAAGGTGACGAAGAGGTCCAAGCAAAAATGTCGCTGAGCGAATTACGGGCAACGCTGAGCTTCAGCAAAGCAAACAGTCCCATTTCATCGACAAAATTCAAGAGCAGAAGTGATCGCAGTGTTAAGAAATCTTTTCAGATAAGCTCCCATCAGATCAAAAAGTTTACATAGCACTGGTTATGTGTGGTAAGCTTCAAATCGGACTGGACTGTATGGACAGTTAAATAGATAAAATAAGACTGAATTTTAGATGGTGGGCCGAGTGAACAAAAGGAATATCAATACGCCATACCTCAGTAATCCGATGTAAAAAGCACAGGTAACAACCAGACAATTGAGTACTACAGTTTGTTGGCCACGGTAGTAGCAACAGTCTTACAAATCACTTGTGCACATCCCATTCCAGCTTCAGACGGTGGATGCAAATAGTTTCAGCAACGGACAAGGGTTGTTTGCGGAAGCCTTGTGAGAAGCGTTTAGGTATATGACTTTGCCGAACAACCTCCTGGTGGTGCCAGTTCGGTGGTTCGGGTTTTTCACGTTCCAGCAAATGGTTTGGCAGCAGTGTTTCAGGACGTGGTGGGTTTTCGCCTGGCAAGCGTTCTCCCTATAAAAAGCCACATATGTCCGTTTAACAACACTGCGACGTGGCGGATGTGACTCGCCACTAAATAAAGTCACTGCCGCTTGCCCCTCCCTGAGAGGCATTGTACTTCAAGGGTGTGTTGGGACCCTGGTCCTTCACGGACTGAAAGACGTACGAACCATCTATTTGGTCATCGGCTCCCAACGGGTTGCGACGCTCACACATCGCCCTGCTGCCTTGTAGGTTAGATCTTTGATTAATGGCTCGGGGTAGGGCCCCTAAGACAACCCCCTACCGGATAGTATCACGTCCACTGCCGAATCATGGACCACACTGCTTAATAGTGCTCCTGTTATGTCTATCTTTTACGCTAACTCAACGGCTCAACTACTCACAGATCACCCCACCTCCCGTCCTTCAGCTATATGTATTCTTATGTTTTCTACGGTCACTGTCACAAACGACCCACGTCTCGCAACTGATGGAAGTAACAACCAAACTGCCGGTTTTCAATGTCCTGTGATCGCAACCGCCTCTCACTCCACCGAACCTCCAGCTCTTCTTCGATCTGGTTCTCCATTCATTCTCGCAGTGTTTAATGTTTGAACTTCGATGCAGATCGGAGGACAAGCATGTCCGGCGCGTACTCTTGAAATGTTTTCGGTAGGCATCCGTTGCCTTTTAGAGACCAGATTACAAGACTCTAGCGCCGTCATCAGAATGGCTTCTCCAGTAAATCTTGACGTCAAATAGCACTTGCGAGTTTCCGGAGACCTAGAAGCTGCCGCCTCTGGCCAAGATGGTGTTGGGGTTGTACCGAGTGCCAGGGCTAAATCAGATCTGCTTAACTGGATCCCAGCCAACAGTCAGCTATGTGCAGTCAGACTACGAGGTTCATGTAATGTAAGTAGGCGTCGAGACGTTAAGAGTGCTTTGTTTATCGTCTCCGCCTACGCCCCTACAGACTGCAGCCAGGATGCAGTCAAGGATAGCTCTTACCAACAGCTACATGACCTGCGTTCATCCAAAAGGACTGATAAAGTCATTTTTGCCGGGCTTAAACTCAAGGGTGGGCCGCCTTGCACCAATTGAGTACCACCTTCGGGGTAGTTCTGGCCTCGGTGGCATTCGATCAGACAATGGAGACAGACTGCCTGCTATTTGTTTTGATCATCGCTTGTTTCTTTCGAGCACCAGTTTTCGGCGGCTGGCTTGGCGAACACCCTCCTCGTGGTGTCAGTTGGGTGGTTCCGGATTTTCCCGTTCCACCAAATGGTTCGGCGGCAGTGTTCCAGGACGTGGTGGGTTTTCGCCTGGCAAGCGTTTCCCTTATAAAAAGCCACATATGTCCGTTTAACAACACGGTGACGTGGCGGACGTGACTTGCCAGTAAATAAAGTCACTGCCCCTTGCTTCATCTTGGCGAAGCATTGTATTCCAGCAAAGTTATGCTATAATTCTGGGGAGCATTGAGGCCCTGTTTGACAAAGAAACAAACGTAACGCGCATGAACTGAGCAATCAGTTACCGGCTCCTAATGGGCGCGATTCCCTGAATTCGCTCCGCTGCCCTGCGGGCAGGCTATGCAGCCAAAGGCTCGGAATGAAGTCCCCTAAGACAACACCCTACTTCGGATTGGACAAGCGGGTAGTATCGCACCCTCTGACGAAACCATGGCCTTTGATGTGTTTTGTTGTATTTTCTCTTACTATTTCTGTACCTTCTTTTGAGTCCCATGGTTTCGGATGGCCTTATTTCTATTCGTAGACTTGAGAAATATAGTATATATGTACTAGTTTCGGCACTCGAGGAGACACACTGCTACCTGGCGCCCGCCCTCACAAAGGCAAGAGTGCTCCCAGTTTGACCACATAGCAATCAGCTACAGATGGTGCGGAAGCATAACGGACTGCCGATCGTACTGGTCAACGCGTTGGTTCGTGCTAAGATTTGCATGTGTTTCAGAGGATCACCAAAGCGCGCTCACTACCAACCGGACGTCGCAAATCTACAAAACCCTGCGATTTTAACCAGGTACCAAGCCTCAACGTCAACCTTACTTGACTCAACCATTGGCGGTGACCTCGATTCGCAGCGGGCGCAGATCAAAGATGTCTTAGTTGCCGCCAGTATCGACACTTGTGGAGTTGCCCATCACCCATCGAAGCACTAGGTTTCCGCCGTCTCCTTGTCGCTGATGAACAAACGCCGCTTGATTGCGTCGGATTCCAGACACAGTGAAGAACGCCAATCACTTGGTCAAGAGTTGCGAAGGTTGCAAATGGACCGCGAAGCTTGGTGGTGTGAACGTGCTAGGGAGATGGAGCTTGTTAGTCTCTACTAATACTTGAAAACTTTTCCATCTCGTTCGAGTCACCAAAGGAGTTCGATTTGGTATAAGTGAAACAATATGCGAAAAGGATGACACCTTAATCACCAATCTTCAAAGACGGTTGGAGCGATTGGCCGAATATTTTGGCTCGCAGTTTTGTTGGACCCCAGCTCCATCTGCTACCTCTGGCGCTCGCGCTGGGTTCGAGTGGTCTATTCCACAAATCAAGGCTCTTACCATAAACTAGAGCAGGAACTTCGGCACATGGAGTGTTATAAAGCCCCCGGCTCTGATGGTCTTCCTCCAGCTCTATTTAACGATGGTGGCGCTTAGCTGGTTCAAGAACTCGCCACTTTGTTCTCGAAAGTTTGGTCGAAAGAGAAATTTCCATCATCTTAGAGTGAAGCGATAGTCGTCCCCATGTTCAACAAGGGCTTGCGCACAATCTGCTCCAACTACAGAGGCATAAGCTTAGTCCCCGTCGTTTGCAAGCTGCTGGTGTCCATCATACTTCGCAGGCTATCCCCAACACGCGAATCGTTGCAACGAGAAGAACAAGCTGGGTTTCGCCCTGTCGTGGCTGCATCGATCAAGTCTTCACACTCCGCCAGATCCTCGAGCTCCGCCATGTGTATCAGAGGCCAACGATTGCTGTGTTCTCGGATACCCGTGCAGCTTTCGATTCTGTCGATCGGACGGTACTGTGGCATTGCCTACTGAGGAATGGTGTCTGCATACTGCGCTCTCTCTATACTCTGACCTCGGGCAGGGATAGGGCTTATGGCAGGCTTTCGCCTACCTTCGTGGGCTCCAGTGGAGTTCGACAAGGATGCCCTATCTCTCCGTTCTCATTCAACCTTACCACTGAGGATGACCTGAAGAACGCTCTGGGCGATTCGTTGGACGCTGGCGTTGGACTCCAACCAGGTAGTTGAGTTGTTGATTAGAATTATGCTGATAATATCGTCTTGCTGGGTGACGATCCACACGTCGCCCAACTTGCACTAAACTGCTGGGCGATTGAAGCATCAAAGTATGGTATGTATTTTTCGCCATCTAAATGCAAAGCTCTCTTCTAAGACTGGTAGGTGCCTCTGCCTGCATTCACTCTTGGTGGTGAAACACTAGAGGATGTGGAGAGCTTTCTCTACTTGGGAAGTTGCATTATGCTGGCTGGGCTGTTGGAGACGAGATTTCGATGCGCATCTCGAGAGCACGCCTCGCTTTCTCTAGGCTGAGGCACTTGTGGCGTTGCCATGACATTCGTCTCTCCATCAAAGTGCGGGTCTAGTGTGCAACTGTTCGTGCTGTACTGTTGTACGGATGCGAGACCTGGCCCATTCGTAAAGATGACTTGCGCAGGCTATCCGTCTTCGAGCACCGCTGTCTGCGGTCCATTGCCCGTGTATGGGGGCGGCACCACGTAAGCAATGTGGAAGTTAGACAGCGTATCTAGGGACGTGGAAGCCATTCGCTCGAGGAGCTCGTCTCACTGCATCAACTGGGGTGGTTAAGACACGTACTGCGCATGCCTATCCAGCGTTAACCGCGTTGTGCTTTGTTTGCGATTGCTGAACAGGGCTGGAAGAGACGGTCTGGTGGACAGCGCACAACTTGGAGAAGCCGCATGAAAAAGCTGACGAAACAGTTGGTCTCGGCCGATTGTTGTCGACTACCTGGTTGGGGTGCGAGAGATGCGGATACTTACTGGTCGGACCTTGGAAGCCATGGCCCAAGATCGATGTCAATAGCGGACGTGTGCATCGGTGTGTTGCGGTGTCCCTATTTCCTCCCACTAAAAACAAACTGAAAATAAATTGCAAAAACTGTGAGTGGTAAACTGGACAAAAAGCTTTTGTTGCCGTTACTCTTTTCTTATTATTCATAATGTTTTCCTATTCAGCCATGGTTTCGATGGCACAATATCTGTACCACAGATTGTTTATATATATATATATATATATATATATATATATATATATATATATATATATATATATATATATATATATATATATAACCAAGGATCTGAGACATAATAGAGCTGTTTGAGGACCTCATTTCACCATTGTAAAACCATGCCGGGATGTGCTAGATAATCTCTTAAGATAGGCGACTCGTAGTGTGATCTACGTAGCTTGCACGAGAACTGACATACTAGCATTGAACTAGTTAACAAGAGCAATCGGTCTTTCAGAGATTGTGTAAACAATAGATCGTATTATACCATTCGCAAGAGCGTCGTGAAGTAAGTTTTTTCAACGGTAACAATCATACGTCGACATAGATCAGCGACAGAATCGCCCTTTAATAGTAAACGTATGAAAAGCCCTTCCTTGGGAGCAATGCTGATAAGTAGCTTTTGTTTGCGTTCCCTCAAATGCTTCATGATACATTTGTTGGGGTAACCATTTTATCTCAAGGCGTCGCTGATATTCTGTAGTTCTCCGTGGACAATATCCGGTATGAAAATGATGCGCGCCCTGAAGGTGAGAGAACAGATTAAACTCCCAGTATGATATAAAGATATTGCGTTGTGGAAGTTGGTTTACTGCCCAGTCTACGTTGGATTCTTGTGTACTTTCTACTACAAGATCCGCCCGAGTTACGGATAACTTCTACAACCAGAAAAGAAAAGCGGCTGCTGAACTTGTGATCGCAGGTGACGTGGAAACTCTCATGAGCATCATTAAAGGATTTTTACAATTGTACTGCATGTTTTTCGCATTCGCAAAGTACGAAGGCGTCGTCAACATATCGTACATACATTGTGATCCCACATATCCATCGCGAAGATACTGGACATTAACGCAGCGCAATGAATTGTTGGGTTCAGCAATCCACTGAGCTATATTGGGTGGTGCTTTGAGCACCCTCAGAGTCACCCAGAGCGCAATGGTCAAGCGTCAGAGGCAAGAGGCTGAGACAAACTCAGCATCCTCGTTCTCCAGGCTGAAGATGGAGTGAGGCTGACTCCATACTCCATAAAACAGACTGTAGCCCAGTAGCAAAACCGCTACCATGCGACCAAGTTTTTGAAGCAAAGGATTTGGTTGGGAACCCTATTCGTTCCCCTGTCTAGACTGGAAATCTGACAGTATCCTGCGCAAGCAATTTAAGGAACCTCACTTCAAACAATGGTTAGCTGCTCTGGCCGTCTCATTCGATAATCAACTGCGTCTTACTGCCGTATCAAGTGGGGTGGATAGAGGCGAGGATGCCACTGCTCAAGCCTTCCCTTTATCTTATACCCCGATAGGGATCTTCCAATTTTATCGTCCCTTGCAATTTCACATTAATCCATCCGGTTTTTAACCACCTAATTCTTAGTCCACTCACATCATGCTTCAAAAGTCGCTTGACTACTAGTTTAGACTCATAAGCAAGTGCACAGCGTCGCCCCAGTCGTCAAAAAGTCCATGTTCAAACAAATGGACAACGTCAGTTCGTCCGTCTCTATTTGAAGCCCCAATCCTTGCCAGAACTAATAGGCCACAATGTGCGCACTGTTGCCGATTGGTTGACAGAAAACACTTCCCGAACACTAGAGATTCTATCGATTGATATCTGTTGCTAATCTGAAACCCGGTAGGAAGACTCGAGCTCTGTGCTTACCATGCAATCATTCACATGCCCAGTAGCGGCACAGTCCCTTTGCGCGTGTCCGGAGATGATTTAGCTACAAATGCCGGTCAACCCGATGTGGGTATTGCTTAGACCCCCTGGGCGGAAGCTGCCCTGATCGACTGGATCTCGATTAACAGCCGGATGTGCGCCAGATTGGATTGCTCATTTAAATCTTCGAGGGCGCAAGAAGACAAACGGTGCCTGGTTGTCTTCGCAGCAAACGCCATTATAAACTGTAGTACTTGGCGTGGGGAAACATAGATTCTACCACTAAGTAAAAGCGAGCCTTCGTTACAGAAGAAGTACGGATACAATGGTTTGTTCAAGTTGAAAACTGTTCACCGAGAAGCTTCATATAGGCGGCCAACACAGTGTAAGCTCCCGTATGGTAATGTTGAGCGGTTGCTACTCTAGTGCTAAGATGCTCTCCTATTTCTCGCGAGCACTAACCGCTGACACAGCATCCGTAAAAGAGTGACTTGGCGCCCACCAGACTCGGAAGAACCATGGAGGTAAAACGACCACATAGTCATCCGTTATCGCTGGAAGCGGTGTCCAAAACTGTCGTTCGACTTGAAGAACACAGGTCGTATATGTGTCAGACGCTCTTAGCAATAGACAAGCTTTTATATGGCAAAACCAACAGGCAACCCGGACACCAGGTCTCTACGCAGTATCTGGAATTCCTCGATGCTTACGGAAGCAATCCGGCCAAAGCGAACATAACAAGATTAGCAAACATCACAGGACAAAATTGAAAGCTAGCTTGAGAAGAGACAGCGAATCTAGATGGTCACATCATGCATCGGATATGGAAAGAGTCGCTGCTTATAATGACCATCGGAAGTTATTTCTGCCGATATAGGGCACGGGCAGTAGCAGATCTGATGCCAGCGAGATTATTTGCGACGAGAGTGGACAGCCAATCCACAACTTGTCAAAACATTTGTGGCCTTGGGTCGAACACTGTAAAAAGCATTTCAATCATCCGGTGTTACAATCTTCCCTAGTAGTCATTGATCATTCTTCTCACTTGGCTATCCCCCTGGATCCGCCCTCACGCACAGAAGTCGAACGTGAAATCAGACTCATGAAATTGAATAAACCCGCTGGAGCAGATGGACTTCCTCCAGCCATCCTCACACTCGGATGACAAGCTCTCGTGGATGATTTGCACAATTTACCAGTGAAGGTGGGGAGCAGGAGACTGTCCCAACAGACTGGAGCCACCTTTGTGCGAATGTCAGCTGTTCGTGGCGATACGTTGTTGACAAGGTGTAGGCACGTAGATCTTGAAGGCTTGCTTAGGGCACTAAGGTTTTGTGCAAGGTCCCTCTTCTCTTCCTGTTATTATTCTTCGTTCCTTAGGTCACCGTGATTGTCCGGCAGCGATGCATCAGTCAGAATGGCCGATGTAATGATGATGATGGTGTAGAAGCGTCGTTATGGTTCCTATATTGAAGGGAAGCCCACGCACGGAATGTGGAGGTCATAGAGATAGTCTGATCTCCATTGCCCCTGTCATTCTGCACAGACTGAATAGCACACGTAAAAGACAAATTTGTGAGAACAAGCCGGGCTGTTTTGAGTATTCCTTCAAATTAGGACAGTTATTGGTATACCGCCAGATTGTTGGCGACACACCCTAGCAGCGTTTCTCGACATCAAAGGTGTCTTCGATTCAATGGATCGATGGGCCCTGTTCTAGAAAGGGGTGCCCAACTAATATGTACATATTACCCGAACATTTTACGCGCGTGAGTGCTTATGGCAAACTGTCGCCACCCTTCAATATCTATCGCGGTGCGACAAGGCTAACTGCTATCGACCATTTTTAACTCCGCCATTGACGAATTATTGGAAACCGCGTTCATTAGAAACGATATGGAAGGCGTAGAGCTGCTCCCAGGTGGTTGATTTGGATTACGCCGACAACATTACTCTCATCTGTGACAGCCCCCCAAACGCGACAAGCAGCATTGGACAAATTAGCTCTGACCGTCAATCGTTTCGATCTGTGCTTTGCACTCTCGAAATGCGAAGTCCTTCTTCAAGATTGTCAGCACTTACCATCGCGCTAATCCTTAGTCACCGGTTTGGCCGGTGCTCGAAGCTGCTCGTCACCGCATACGCGCAATGAGAAAGTGCTGCTGGAGTCACCTGAAGGGGATCGCAAAGTGGGCACTGAGCTCGAGTCTTGCAGGCGGGTCTCCGATAAGCAGCAGATATCGCTTGAGAGGGTCTTTAATGTTCTGGCAAGTGCTGCCTGTCGACCGATCTGTAGCAATGTGCGTACACTGAGGCATGCCAATCTGAAGAAGGATCGAGGGCTCCAAATGAACTGGACTTGGCCGCTTGCTTGGACATGGGCTTGTCGACAAGACAGGAATGACGCTCCGAGCTAACATGTGAGTTGAAACTAGAAGACAAGCGACTATTGAACCAAGGTGGGTGAGGACCAAGCATTGGAAGGTTGAAAACACGGGGATAAAAGTAAAGTTAGAGTGAGACGCTAAGGGCGAAAAAGCGTAAGAGGGGGAATAAGAAGATGGAAAGGCTTGAGCAGTAGCATCCAAACCCTCATCCACCCTCCTCGATGCAGCAGATAGGGCACCGTTGATTATCCTCTGCGGTGGCTAGAGCATCAAGAAACTGTTTGAAGAGAAATTCATTGTATTGCTGGAGCAGGGTACTGTCAGGTTGCCCAGGCCTAGACAGGAGAACAATTAGGGTTCTCAACGAAAGCCTTTGCTTCAAAAACCTGACCGCATGGCAGCGGGTTTGGTGTTGGGCTACAAGGAGTCCGTTTTAAGGAATAAGGAGCCACCTCATTCCAACCCTTAACCTGGAGGACCAGGAAACTGAGTTTGTCTGGCCTCTAACCATTGACCAATCTGGTGTGAGCGGCTCTGAAGACGTAAAAAAGCACCAGCAAGCATAGCTCAACGGATCGCTGAGGCACACAAACCATCGCACCACGGTAAGGTCCAGCCTCATTGCGATAGAACAGAAAGAGAAAAAGAACAAAAACGAGAAGAAATGGAAGGCCCTGGAGAACTAACCAAAGGGTATGCGGTATTGAGTGTAGAGAAATGAAAATTAAAACCGCCCGTATGAAAAATGGTGCAGTTATACAAAAGCATATTATGTGTAGAAGAACGCTTACCTGCAACTATGCACGGGAGTGTAGAGGGGTTGAGATCAGAGGAACGTGGGGCGTCCTGTGCCGAATTCAATGGAAATAAAATGTCGTCTGGGAAAATACTGTCGCCAGCAGGGGGTATACATGTTTTCAGGTGGAAGTCTACAGAGTTCGAAGCATTCTCATTAAATTTCACGGGGTCAACGTCAGATTCATCTTCCGGACTGACAATGGCGGAAAAAACTTGATCCAAATCTAAGCAGATAGATTCGCCCTCGGTCGGCAGATCAGAGGCCTGAGGGTGATAAGGAGGTTGATGAAATACCTCACGCAATTGATGGGTATGAGATAGATCATACAGGATCTCTTTTGGAGCTGACGAAGGTGAAGCTGAATTAGAATGTTGGTAGTTAGATGTAGGTATGTACAATGAATCCTTATGATTCTGGGGGTAAATGGGAACCTGGCTGTGATCGTTGATGTCTAAGTAGTTTTCAGTGCAGTCCAATCCCAATCGGAGCGACTCTGAAAGCTCAGAGGGTGCATGTATCGACATTCCACTAGTTTTAGTGAGACGCTGGAGCTGATGGTATGTAACATGTTCACTTGTGGTGGTGGAGTGATCGGGAGTGGAAATTGAACAAGGTGTGGTCACATGATGGCTAGTTCCAATGCTGTCATTCAAGAATTCAGTAGCAGGAGTTAGCGAAGGGTAGTGATATGAGCAATCTGAACCCAGTGCATTAGATGAACTAGTTTCAATAGCACCCTTTGTTATATTCCAAAATTCATGGCCAGAAGGAGAAGCATTCTCGAAGCACAGCAAATCGGAGTGAGAATTCATGTAAGGACTGTAATGGAATGAAGTAGATTTTACGGCACATTAAACGCAAACAGCAGTGATAAGAACAAAAATTGGTTATCTGCCACAATTCGACAAGCTAGCTGGAAATGGGAAATACCTCAGCCACTGTGCGGCAATAAAAGGCATAAGGAAACACGAAAAAAAGAAAATGCAAAGGAATAAACGGTACAAAATGCCGTTTTAGCTGCACATCATCATCACTATACATTTCAGCTAGAGGTGATAAAACACCTCCGCTATTGTACCGCACACAGCTGCACAGGATAATAATAAGCTAGCAAGTCGTCCTAGCACTTCAAAATATCAGCAAAGTGGGAAATTTCTGCTTAACTCTGTTAATCTCAATTGTGCCCCGAGCACCGACTGTTGCTTAGCGTCCTAGCTTTCAAGTCCAGGGGTATCGATCTATTAATGGCATCCTCCGGTAGATGTACAGTGATTGACCCAAATAGGTCCCATCACCATAGGTCAAAAGTGGCGTGCTTCGATCATGAAAACCGCTAAATATAGGATAAGAGCGTCGTCCCTGATCTTGTCGCTGTACCATGCGATTAACTGTGAACTTGATCGGGAAGCGCACCAAAATTACATTTGACTGGCAACTGGGAAGCTATCGCGAAAGTCAACCTAGTAAACCTGTCGGAGGACACTGGCTACAAAGTATGCATCAGAATATACAAAAGACATCGGGCTTTGCTGGGATACCATATCCGCCACAATGCACGAATCTGCGGCTTCCCACCTAGGCATCATTTAGTAGTCGTCAACGCAACGGCCACTGGATAACCGTCACGAGACTTGTCGTTAAGATCGTTCGACTGTTTTTATATCTCTTTGACACAGTGAGCCAAAATGTGTGGTGACCTCGAGGCCCTCGAGAGCTACTCCTACCAGGTTGGTCAATGGTGAGAGGTCAGATAAACAGTCTCTTGGTCCTCCAGGTTAGGGATTTGAAACGGGGTAGCACCTATATCTGTAAAACTAAATCATTGCCACCTTTACCCTGCCTTACGGATAGGTTTTTGAGCCAAAGGTTTTGGTTGAGGAACCTAATCGTCCGCTGGTCTAGGTCTGGGCACCCTGGCAGTACTTACGCCCACGTACAACCATGACTATTCCTTCAAGCTTCAACTATATCATGCATCGGCCGTCGCACAGATTATCAAGGGTCGCCTTATCTGCTGCATACAGCAGGGCGGACAAGCGAAAACATGCCACTACTGGTGCCTTCGTCCTATTCCACCTGTTTCTCTTACTCCTCTCCAGACGCCCATCACTAACCTACGTTCTATAATTCCCAGCCTAATTGACAGCAGCCGTAATATCATTGGAGCCAAACCACTTTAGATACCTTTCTGCACCACCCACTGGACGCTTATCGACAACAGTCCATTATAGAGCCTCGCTGTCCCCTTTCCCTGGCGAGGTACAACGTTCGCACTCTAACACAGATAAGTCAACAGGTTGCACTCGCAAGCACATTGAACACCATGGGTATTGAATATATGTTTTGTATCAGAAACGAAGGATCAATGACTTACATGGGGTTACTGAATTAACTGCGCCCGATTTGTCTTCTGGCTATTGGTTGCACGTAGCAGGAGACGATGATGCGGCAATCACTGGTCAAGCTAGGGTAGGTATCGTTTACAGCTCCAAGGCTGTCGTTGTTGGTTGATTGGATTCTTGTGAACAGCCGTTTGCTTGCAACCCGCGTTGCGACTTCAACTAAGGTTGCTTCAAGAAGTAGTACAAGAAGCTGTTTGCTTGTGGTTTCTGCTTATGCTTCCACTGACTGCAGTTCTGATGCTGCCAAGGACACATTCTAGCATGAACTGAACACGCTACTATGCAGTGCTAACAGCTTGGATAGCACAGTACTTGCAAGGGATATAAATGCACAAGTAGATCGCCTGGACTATTCAGAAGCTCAGCTGGGTGGTAATAATGGACGCAACTTCAAACGAGCGGACAACGGTAAGTGTCTGCTGAATCTATGTGCGGAGCAACAGTTGTTTCTTAGTAGCAATGCTTTTAGATACAGTGGACACTGAAGTGCCACTTAACGTCCCCCAATAGCAGACCAGCGATGGACCAAAGGTAGATCATATTACCATAAGTTACAGATGGCGTGGTTCCATCCAGGAGTGTCGCTCGTTGTGGAATGCTCGCGTCAACTCAGATCATGCCCGGGCACTGTTGTTTTTTCATGAACTTTACCATAAAGTGTACTAAGCGTCTCCCTCGATTGGCAACTGAGAAATAATCTCGGGACGCGGTGATGCACTGCGTACAGAACTGTCGCTTTCTTGTCCTAATGACACTGAGCTTCAGTGGAATAAGACCATCGTCGTCAAGCACGACGCTGGAGCTCCTGCTTGTGGTACTACCAGTCATCACCGCACCAGTTACTGGATATCTTAGAGATCGGTGAACATGCTGAAATCCAGAAGAAAACTCTCGGTTGTCTGAGAACAATGTGACCAAACGGACTATTAAGCACGAAGCAAAGTGGAGCCTGCGTGCAGACAGAAGCCTGATGGATTAAGCGGGTGGAAGAAATAAAGGAGGCAGGAGCAGTAGGCAATTATCGCAGGCTCTCCTATTTAATGCGCACCAGCTGTCCCAGGAAAGCAGGCGTCAGTGATAAAAACAGCGACAGCGCGGGTGCTCTGATTACCACCAAGCACAGTATGGCTCATTGGGCTGAGCACCTTCAAGTGCAGCTCAGTTGGCCCTCTGCTCCTGGACCGCTTCCTACTCAGGTGATGCAGCATGTGCCATGCCGTCACGACGGGACTGGTTGTTAACGTCATGTGACGGTTGGCGTACCTCTCTGATCCATTGAATTATAAAGGGTGGTGCCCCGGGGGCCCTAGAGAGTTGATCTTACAAGGTTTGTCTATGGTTAGAAACCAGACAAATACAGTCTCCTGGCACTCCAGGTTTGGGGATTGAAATGATATGTCATTGAGATGAGATGGCGCCCATTCCTATAAAACAAAACCATTGCCATTGCCATTGCGGATGGGTTTTTGAGCTAATGGCTTTGGTTGAGGACCCTAATCGTCCGCAGGTCTAGTTCTGGGCGCCCTAGAAGTAGTCAGTCATTAAACGCGTAGGCTGTTGGTAGAAAACACCTCAGCTATTGTGCCGCAATATAAAAAAAGAAAAAAATCACGCAACAGAGACACGTGCGGTGAGTCACCAGTAACGGATGGACATGCTTTCGGAGAGCTAACAGTCGGCTATCGTGCCACAAAGACAACCGAGGTTATGTCTAGTAAATGAAAGCATGGTTGGAGGGAAAGCTAAAGGGAAGGGGAGGGACACAAAGATTAGTAACACAAACGTCGCTGAGGTCGACTCCTCGTCATGTCGCAAGTGTAGCCAACCACACGTGCTCATTATCTATTGGTCCCAAGGCAGGCAGTTGGGAAATACCAACCGACGGCAGCTTCGATGTGAGGAAGTTCATTCATCTCGACCATGAAAGCACTTGGCCTCTCCTCCTCTTCGTCCATCCACATCCAGGCGCGCAAACAACGAGTCACAGGAGCCGGTGGGCTGGTATGCGCAAAACGGCCCAGCTATCGAAGCCTGGTGCATTAGATAACAGTACAGAGCGGTTCGCTCACATTTCTTGCACCAAATAAGAGAAGCCAAACACGCTCATTGCTTATGCGGTGCTCACACCTCACATAAGCTAAACTTCGAAGGCAGCTAGGCTCATTATGTCTGTATTAAGACACCGATGAGCGCGTCAGAGTCCGCGGTGACTTAGCGGATATGTTTCCGACATCAAGAGATGTCCGTCAGGGTTGTCCGATTCCCCCACTTTTGTTCACTTTGGTCGTGGACTCCATCATGTAGTGTTCCCTTGCAGAATTGCACAATGCAGGCGTTGGGATGCTGCCTGGTGAAAGGCTAGTTATCTTGAGTATGCGGACGATATCGTCTTGTTGTTTAACGATGTTGGGGCGGTGCAATCAACTCCGAATAACGACTCTAGACTGGTCCCATCATTTGGCATGCGCTTCGCAGCCTCAAAGTGCAAATTTTGGCTGCAAGGCCACTAGTCACCTGATGATCCCTTGAGACTTAATAGCGAGAAACTCGAGGTATTTGATCCCTTCACTTACCTGTCGGCCCGTAGTCTAGAGATAAATTTGTCTTGTAATCTTGCTAGTGAATTAACTTTTTTCTGCTGCATAGTAGCCGGCAGGTAGCTTACCGGAACGATGCACATCCGTTACCGGTAGCTCAGCTGACTTGCAGCTGTTGCATTTTATTCCCTTTTTCTTCTAGGTATTACGGCACAGTAGCTGAGGTGTTTCCCACCTCTAGGTAACGTGTAAAGTGTGTGTGTGCTTGTAATCTTGCGGCGCGGGTTCAAATCTGAGTAGCGGTGGGCGTCCCATAGGTATACTCCGCCAGTGTGCGACTGGTGGTCGCACAACAACGAAGCGCCGTTACGGCGTACAGCTGACCAGTTATAACACTACTATTATTTATTCACTTACTTTGGCAGCAACAACGGGTGCATAGCAACTGAAGGCAGTTCAAGCATTACAAAATCCAAAACTGTCTTCTTGAACCTGCAACACTTTTGGTGAAAGAAAGGGGTTTCTCTCTGTTTGAAAGATCGTGTTTACAAGGCCACAGTGAGGACCGTGCTACAATATGGGTGTGAGACTTAACTACTTCGGTCTGAAAATCTAAGGCTCCTTCAAGTCGTTGACTATCGCTGTCTGCGGAGCATTGCTGGTGTCAGGTGGCACCAGCGTATCCACGATGATGTGCGTAGGCGAGTGATAGGCAATGATACCCAAGTTGGCTAGGGCAGTACTAAGTATGCCCAGTCACCGCGTACCGAGAAGAATTGCTAACGTGTATAATAAATGAATACACGACCTCCGCGCTCTCCGTTTATAAGGCACTCTGGGGTTTTGAAAAGTTATAACGAAGCCCCCGGTTTACACCACAGTCAGCTATTTACTGCCGGTGGCCTGATAGACAACGTGCCGCCTAATTCTGAGGTCACCGGTTCGAATCTGGCTAAGTGCACGCGGCCGCGTAGTATCCCAACCAGTATTAGGCAGTAAATAGTTTCGGTGTTGTAGAGAACAGAAAGGAATACCCGTGTCAGTTCCATAATCTTCCGTTCATTGGCTGGATGATGTGTTGTTGCTAAACTATGCTCCCTGAGGGATCGCAACAACTGCAGTAAAAGCAGCGGAATACAGGCGTTCTCAGTATACGGTTATCCCATCGCTGCTTGAAACAAATATCTGACTGGGAAATGACAACACATTTCGGGAGACTGTTCCATATACTTACAATCGGAGTAAATGACGCGGCGTCGGAACAGACGTGGTGCCTCAGCGGTGTAAACAGCGTCCAAATGTGACCCAGCGTCGAGTTATTCAATCTGTTCCTAATTCTCACCTTAGAATGAGTCTGCCTTTTCTCAACCAATTGAGTCCATAGCGCTATCAACTTCCTCTTTAAAAATTGACAATAACACTAGTGCGTGCGCCTGATGAAGGTTTACGCCCTATCTTGCTATTGTACAGGTAATTGCAAAGGAGCTTAGGAAAACAGATGGCAAGACCCGTAATTTTCGCGATTCCGCGAAACGCAGAAAAAATCGCTGAGTTTGCTAACCGTCTCGGAAGTGAAAAATTTTGCAGAATAGCGGAAATAATGAGTAATAAACAAGGAAAGCTACTTTGAATTCCTTTTTGTTGTAAGCAAGATATTTTATGGGAAAAGGGAAAAGCAGCCAGCTGGCGATTGGAATATTCCACTGGAGTATCATCATCGTCATCTAGCCACTATCTGCTAACCAAGTCCGCTAGTCCCCAGACTCAAGTGTCTCCCATGCATTTATCCATTAGGTAGAAATTCGTCACATCTAGACTCACTCAGACAGCCACCATACGCCCGGAAAAGCACTGTACGAGCGTTTCATCCTTTCGGGAATCATCAGCAGCGCGCATTCCATCGGAGCCTTGGTAAGGCTCGAACCCGCAACTCGACTGTTGCCAGTCCGTGGTTGAGACCACCATTAAGCAACCATGTCCTACCTGTCTGCCCACGGTGTGCACTCTTCTGTTGTCCATTATACAAACACCCTTTGTCCCTATGTATATTGAATGGGTTCGACAGCTTTCGGTCATACCTTTTGCGCGTGCCTGGCCGGCACACACCGCCCACCATTACGGTCACCCTTGAACTTGATGCGCTGTCGCCTCTAAAGCGTTGAACAGCGGCGACGTTGTTGCATATGACTCGGCGGTGCAATACAAGCGACCGTGTTAATTCACTGAAAACTGAAGTCGTCGTCATGTGTTAGTATAGTGTCGAGAACGGTGATTTGTACCCTCTTCGATTACTTCGTGAAGATGCTGTTGTGCCAGTACTGAGCAGTTATTGTTGAGGTTCGTCATTACTGAAGTTCAATGTTCCTTTGAATAGTAGCGTTGTTCAGTCTCGGCTCCGTTTTCCTTTAATCTATCACTCGGGAACAAATCGAATATGTTACTTACAATAATCAACGGCTTTATCGTTCGCAGATGTCATCTCAGAAAAGGAAGCAGCATGTAGGGGGAAAAACTGCCTTGGACAGAAGGGAGCAGATTCCTGGAGAATACTACGTAAACAACACGGACAAAAAACCATTGTTTTTTCATCCTGTGAAGTGAATGTGGATCCGTCGCAAAAAAGACACTGTGGTTGACCACATTTGCAGCCAGAAGCATCTTCAGGAGAAAGCTTACAAGGAGGATCAAGCAGCTAAACTTGTTGCCAAGTAGAACTGGCTCCGAAGAAAGCTCCACAAGCAGGCACTGTTAGATCCATCGTCGTTGCGTATGCTGCCCAGGAAGCCCGCGGAAAAGTGTTATCTGACTTTCTACTTGCTTTCGTAGCTGTGCATATTTCTCTAGAGATGGCCGACAACTCACAGCTGAGGAAATTTCTTCATAGACAAGTACGAAATGGGGCAAGCATTGCCGGATCTAATGCGCTACGTCAGAGAATCCCACAACTCTAAAGGAAACATAACTGATTTTGAAAGAGATGTTCCGTGATATCTTTGTCATCATTATAACAGACGAAACAACTAATGATCGCCGAAAGATGGAACTACACATCCTGTTATGCGCACCATTAAAGTCCAACCAGATGCAGGACGGTGCAATGCCACAGGTGGACAAACGTTGACTTGGCAGCGGGAAATGAAGTCACTGCCGACCAGACTGGCTGCCGTCGGTTCGTCGCGCCTTCCTGGCTGGGGTCCACGTGACTCGTCTTGTGCTTGAATGGAAATGTTACAGAACATAGCTCGCAGTAGGCACCAGTGGCACGTCTGCTGCCGTCTCCTAGTCGGACTGTTTGTTTAAAGCGAGTTTGGTGCTGTGTTATCTCCGGGGTAATAGCTGATTACGACGTGGGACAAAGAAAGTCGCAAGAAAGCTGTCTCGCTGATGCCGCCTTATCTTTGCATAACCAACTGTTTGTGATGGCATGTCGTTGGCAAAGTGTATGCGCCTTGACTTTAAATGTTTGCTTAGGGCAAGGATGTCCAAAGTCCGGCCAACGGGCCAAATGCCACTAGGGCGAAGTAAAAAGTCCGATCCTTTCTTCATTGGCTGCAAACACCGTTTCAATCTTTTTTCTCTGATTTGTTGTGGCAATCAGCCAATTATAATGTAATTGGTAGTTATATATATATATATATATATATATATATATATATATATATATATATATATATATATATATATATATATATATATATATATATATACAGAGCACTGCCAATTACATTACAATTGGCTGTGCCACAACATATAAGAGAAAAAGAATGAAACGGAAAACTGCTGTTAGAGTAGAAGTCTCACAGCAAGTGTGCCATTGCGTACGGTTCTTGGACATATCCAGTAGACTTTGCAACCAGATTTGCTCGAGGTCCTTTAGTATCCAACCCGGGAGACGGGAACGCCCAATAACAGTCAAGTACAACGTTTGCGCCTTAATGCAATGAATCCAAATTTTACGATGGCCTCCTTGGCGTCGATTCCACCCCAAGGCTTCGCTCGCAAATAGAGCACCTCGTGGTAGCCCCTGGGTAGGCATGCAGAGTACATGTACAAGCCAGCGAAGCTTCCGCAGTGAAATGACGCTATCAATCAGCTGGCGAAGTTCGTCAGATCCGAAGACTCGCCAGTCGCGCGCGGGTTGTGTATACCGCGAGGACGTCCACCCCTACGCGGATTCGAACCGGAGAGCTTATGGTTGCAAGCCAGGTGCGCAGACCACTCGGCCAACGGCCGAAGGAGTTCCTCATTACTGGTGTGATGTTGCCATCCCGTCGCAACGAGACTGGACCTTAACGTGGTGCGAGGGCTTGCGTACCTCATTGATCCATTCAGCTATACTGGGTGATGCCTCCGGGCCCCTTGAGAGCAAGTGAACCGCTCAGCACCATTATATCTCGCACCAGGCTCCGATGGCTGTGCCACGTGTTGCGCATGCCAGCACACCCACTCCCGCGACGTGCATTGTTTGCGCGTTGTGGGTGCAGTTGGAGGAGGAGGAGGGGAGGCCAAGTGATGACTTGGTCGAGAGAAATGAAAACCCTCACTTCGAAGTTGGCGTCGGTTGGTGCATCCCGACTGCCTGGCTGGGGTCCTAAGGACAGTGAACATGTTTGGTTGGACACACTTGCTGATATCGCTCGGAGCCGGCACCAATGGCGTTTGTGTTGTGATTTCCTTTGCCCATCCCCCTCCTGTTTAGTATCCCCAAAAGGCTTCATTCTACGCTGCCTCGCACCAGGAAAGGTTGATCGAGACAGCTCGACAAATGCAACAACTGAAAAGAGAACAACACTGCCCTATATCAACGGTATCTCTGAAATGGCAGCGAGGCTTTTATTGCCTTTTGGAGTCAAAGTTGCACACCAGCCAACCGAAACAATTCGCAGTAAACTCTTCAAAGTAAAAGATAAACTTAGCAAAGAAGAAGAAACTGGTGTGATTTATAAGATCTGCTGCCGGAATTGCGACAAATACTACGTGGGACAGACTGGGAGGAAGCTTGGCACAAGGCCACACGAACACAGCCTAGCCATAGGTCGCCACGACCAGAACTCCGTGATGTCAGTGCATATGGATGCTGAGAACCATCAATTCGACCTAGAGCATGCCAGCATCCTCGGAAGGGCTAAAAGCCGGCAAGCACGTGAGTTCATTGAAGCCTGGCATTCAAAACAGAACTCGATCAATAAGCACTTGGACATCGAAGTCGCTTACGAGGCACTGCGAACCAGGCCCCTGAAGCCGCACTGATGATGTTGCCTAGTCAGGCAACGAAACGTCTGCAAAATAATTACCCAGCTCGGAGAACTGCTCAAAATCAGTATCCCCCTTCAATCACGATCTCAACTGTTACGGAATAATATGATTCTGTTTTTACGGCAGCCAGCTGTTAGCTCTCCGGAACGACGTGCATCCGTTACTGGGGACTCAGCGGGCGTGCCACTGTTTTCCTTTCCTTTTATTTTGTATTGCGGCACAATAGCTGAGGTGTTTTCCACCTCCAGCTAACGTGTAACAATGATGCCCCTTGAGAGCGACTCCTACCAGGTTGGTCAATAGTGAGAGGTCAGACAAACTCAGTCTCCTGGTCCTCCAGGTTGGGGGTTTGAAATGGAATGGCGTCCAATTATGTAAAACTTAATCACTGCCACCTCCCAGCTGCCTTGCGGACAGACTTTTGAGTCAAAGACTTTGGATGAGGACCCTAATACTCCTCCTGTCTAGGTCTGGGTGCCCTGGTAGTATCTCAGCCCACATACAACCATGACTTTTTCTTTAAACATAAACTTCATCCTGCATCGGCCGTCACGCAGATTATCAAGGGTCGCTTTATCCGCTGCATACAACAGGGCGGATAAGCTAAAACATGATACTGCTGGCTCCTCCCTTCTTTCTTGTACACCTGTTATAATCTTCTCACTAGACGCAACTCCAAAAAATAACAATTCACTGCTCCGCAAAACTTCTAGCCCAACCGAAGGAAAAAAGCAGAACGCCAATGACCCTGACAAATAACGTATTAATCGCAGCCAACGAACACTGTACAACGACTGAGGAACCTGTCTGTATTTATAGGTCTCTGCTGACCTTCGACTTCTAGAATTGGAAGGTCAGCTGCCAAGGTTAGTGGTTCCCCATATCTTTTCCCGAGAGGTCAGGTGGATTTTGATCACGTGTAGAAGAAGAACATTCGAGAACGTTCAAAAACGATGCGATAATCGTTAATAATCGATTAATCGCTAAAATAGGGAATTTCCAAGGCAATTCTTACTTTCTCCCGGACACCTCCCCTTCTGAGATATGTTCCGAGGTGTAAGAGGAAAGCCTGGGATCAACTTGCAGTCTTCGGGACGGTGTTCTCTGCCTGTCGGTCCACCTCCTTGGCAGAAGCGCCCGAGAGCTTTGTTCCGATGTTCTTGTTTGGATTCGTTGCTCGAACTTGGGCAGTCGTCCACTGTTACTTTCGGGAGGTTGAAAGTTTCCACCAGTAAATCGAACGGGAGATCAGTAGGCCTTTCTTGTTCTGGCTGGCACAATGTGGGACGTAACTGGTTTGCATGCCGCGGCCAGACCTGTGCGCCCACCTTCACGTCATACATGACGTTTCCGCGCTTGCTTATGACCCTCCCTGGCGTCCACTTCGCATGGCCATCCCGGTAGTCACGTACTATCACCTTCTGTCCAAGCGTGAATGATCGCTTCTTTGCTCCATGCCGCCGGTTAAACTCCTGTTCCATTCTGCGGTTTCTTTCACCAACAGAGGACTCCGAGCCCGGTCGGTTGGCGTCGAAAGGCATGCGGAGCTTCCGGTTCATCATAACCTGTGCTGGAGAGACTCCGTCTGGTGCTTGTGGATTCGGTGTTGATCGGTAGAGGAAAAAGAACCGGTCAACCACCTCCACTATACGTCCCTCCCCTTTTGATTTTTGGAGGGCTCGCTTGAATGTGTCGACAAATCTTTCTGCCCGGCCATTCGACTGTGGGTGAAACGGCGGCGAGAGAACGTGCTGGACGGCGCATTGCTTGCAAAACTCCTTAAACGCTGCTGAAGTAAACTGTGAGCCATTGTCAGTGACCATTGTCTCAGGGCAGCCGAATATGCTAAAGGCTTGGCGCAGTTTCGATATGGTGGCATTGGTGGTGGTGTTATCCATGAGAAATACTTCTGGCCACTTGCTGTATGAATCGACTATAATGAGGAAACTTCTGCCGTTGATCGGCCCTGCAAAGTCGACATGAATGCGGCACCACGGCTTAGTAACCATTGGCCATGAACAGAGTTCTGCTTTCGGTGGCGCTTTCAAGACTTCGGCACACTTTTGGCAGCGTCTGGCTATTTCTTCCAACTGTTTGTCCATTAAGGGCCAGTATACATAACTGCGGGCAAGCGCCTTCATCCGGTTGATTCCAGGATGGCCGGCGTGGAACTGTCGAAGAATGCGCTCCTGAAGTGTCTTGGGGATGACCACTCTTTCCGAAAATAGTATGCAATCGTTTACAATAGCGAGTGAGTGTCTCCTCTGAAAATACTGTTGCAACTCGGCGGATGGACAGGAACGTGGCCAAGTTGTTTTGTGAAACTGAGTAACCTTCTTGAGTATTGGGTCCCGAAGTGTTTCGGTTCGCACAGCTTCTGCGGTAACTGGTAGACAGTGCAGTGCATCAGTTACCAGAAAGTTGACGTCTGGTTCAATCTCCACCGAGGCAATGATTGTGTCTTCATGTTCTTGCTGACGGGTATCAATTAGGCGTGACAGTGCATCCGCTTGGCCAATGGAAACTGTCGACTGATATTGGATCTCGAAATCATACCCATTAAGGTAAGAGCCCAACGTTGTAGCCTGTTGGCTGTGTAGGCCGGGATGCCCTTTTTCGAACCAAAGATAGCGAGCAAGGGTTTGTGATCTGTCAGAAGCTTGAAGCGGCGGCCGTATAGCATTTTGTGGAATTTGTTAACCGCGTACACTATGGCCAATGCTTCTTTCTCAATCTGACTGTAGTTCTTCTCGGCCTTGGTAAGGGTTCTGGCGGCATGGGCGATTGCTTTTTGAGATCCATCCGTGTACGTGTGTGCAATTACTGCACCAATCCCATGGCTTGATGCATCTGTGGTTAGGACGATCTCTTTGGAGGGATCGAAATGTGTCAAAAGCAAGTTTGAAGACAACAGTGACTTGACGCATTCGAAGGCATTCTGACATTCTGCTGTCCAGTTCCAAGGTTGTCCTTTGGATAGGAGCTTGTTTAACGGGGCACGCAAGCGGTGCATCTCAGGCAAAAATGCGCTGTAGTGGCTGATGAGCCCACAAAATGAACGCAGAGACTGTAGATCTGTGGGTGGAGGCATTTTTCTAATGACTTCGATGTTTTCCGGGTCTGGTCGACGTCCATCCTTTTCGAGGATAAACCCGAGGTATTTGATGAGCGGCGTGAAAAATGTACATTTATCCTCACGGATCCGGAAACCATACGACTGTATGCAACCAAGCACTTCATCCAAGCGGTTGAAGAGTTCTTCCGGTGTTCGACCCATCACTATAATATCATCCAGATATGCAGCGGTTCCAGAAACGCCCGCTAGCATGGTATCCATCAACTGTTGGAAGATGGCTGGCGCCGTTTTCACACCAAATGGCAAGCGATTGTATTGAAATAGCCCACGATGAGTGTTGATCGTTAACAACTCCCTCGAGACTTCGTCAACATCCACTTGCAGGTAAGCATCCGATAGATCAAGCTTTGCAAAGTACTTACCACCATGCAGCTTTGCAAAGATATCCTCCGGTACAGGTAAGGGATACTGATGGTCATCCAGCGCGGCGTTGAGGCCAGTTGAGAAGTCAGCGCAGACGCGTACCTTGCCATTCGCTTTCTTCACTGCGACAATAGGTGCGGTCCATGATGAGTAGTTGACGGCTGTGATGACTCCGGCATGTTCCAGTCGATCGAGCTCTTGCTCAACGGTTGACATGGCTGCATATGGTACCGGTCTTCTAGCCTTGAACACTGGTTTAGCACCTGGTCGCAAGTTCAATGTTGCCTTGAATTTCGTACAGTGGCCCAAGCCATCCTGAAAGACAGAAGCAAATTTTCTCTTCAGGGTACGTGTCATGTATTCGACGGACTTTGTTGATGGGTCTGAACTTGCTCGAACTCGGTTGCAGATCTGATTCAAGGGAACATCGAGGAGGTTCAACTTTTCAATCCAGTCGAGGCCAAGAAGATTCAAATTCGGCCGATCCGAAATGTAGCATGTTCCCGACTTCTCCACACCTTGGAAAGCGATCTTACAATTGAGTTCGCCAACTAAGTGTAACACACCGCCGGAAGCATTATGTACAACTTTCTGAGACTCGACAATCTTCGGCCTCTTTATCTGATTCCATGTGCGCCTGGAAATGATTATGATGTCTGAGGCCGTGTCAAATTGCAGTTTCGTTGGGATACCATTGATTAATACAGTGATGAATCGTCGTCTCGGTTTACACTCGCTTTGGAATGCGGCGACTATGGAGAGAGATTCAGCGCCGCCCCTTCTAGAATTAACCCTTCGGTGAGACTTCTGCACTTTCTTCGACCGGACTTGACTGCAGCATTCCTCCTTATGCCCACGCTTATGGCACGTTTGACAAATATGTTGTTTGAAGGGACAAAAGCGAGCGAAATGCCATTCGCCGCAAGACCAGCATGCTGTGGGCGGTTTCTTCGTAGGCCTCTTGAAGGATTTGCTTGCTTTGGCGGTCATGGTCTTTTTCACGAGTTGCACGGTATTTGGTGATGCTAGACCATTGCGTTCGACCATGGCAGTGTCGTGTTTTAGAGTGAGAAGCCACTTGCATTCGCTTACGAGAGCTTTCAGTGTCAGATCAGGGTCCTGCTCTAGCTTAGCTAAAAGCCGCGTTCGGATTTCAGCATCACTGGGCGATTGTAGAGCACTGAGGAAAATGAGACACTTAAACTGATCGTCCGTTAAAGAGCGTAGTTTGAATCGTTCACACTCACGGTTAATCATGTCTGCTAAGGCCCCAAAATCGTCAGATTCCTGTTTGACTATTTTCAGGCATTGATAGCGAGTACTAAACAAAGACACCGACTCACCAAAAATTTCCTTCAGTTGCGACACTGCTTCGTCAAAAGTCAGATCCTTCGGCTGTTTGGGCAAAATGTGATCTATGAACCTTGAATGTTCACTTATTCCGAGCTTGCGGAGTAGCAATCGCACTTTCCAGGAGTCGTCCTGACGAATGAAGTCCGTCTGGAACATGTCTTCCCAGCGCTTGAACCACGCTTCGAAAGTGCTTCCAGAATCCGCATCATAATGGAATTCAGTGATGGCGTTCGTGAGAAGATCAACAGAACTCGCCTGCGTGTCCCGCGTCGCTGCTCCTGTTGTCTGCAAACTCAAGCATTTTGTCAGATTTTCAATCATTTTCATTTGCGCCTCCATTTGAGCTTGCTGTTGAAAAAGCAGCTTTTGAAATTGTTCGGCAGAAAAATTCATCACATTTCCACTTTTCTCCGTCGCCATTTGTTATAATCTTCTCACTAGACGCAACTCCAAAAAATAACAATTCACTGCTCCGCAAAACTTCTAGCCCAACCGAAGGAAAAAAGCAGAACGCCAATGACCCTGACAAATAACGTATTAATCGCAGCCAACGAACACTGTACAACGACTGAGGAACCTGTCTGTATTTATAGGTCTCTGCTGACCTTCGACTTCTAGAATTGGAAGGTCAGCTGCCAAGGTTAGTGGTTCCCCATATCTTTTTCCGAAAGGTCAGGTGGATTTTGATCACGTGTAGAAGAAGAACATTCAGGAACGTTCGAAATCGATGCGATAATCGTTAATAGTCGATTAATCGCTAAAATAGGGAATTTCCAAGGCAATTCTTACTTTCTCCCGGACAACACGTTTCTCTTACTCCCATCCCCGCTTCCATTACGAACCTTCCTTCTATAATTCCCAGTTTAAGTGACAGCAACCGAAATGCCACTGGAGTAGAACCATCTGCAGCCACCATCCCACAGCACCTATCAGACGCCTGTCGTCGAAAGTCCCTTATAAGGCCACGCTGCCCCGTTTCCCTGGCGGGTTTCAACGTTCGTACTCTAAAATAGTCCAACAGGCTGCACTCGCAGGCACCTTAGACCCATTGGGTACTGATGTGTGCTGTGTGTCCGAAACTAGGATCAATAATTCTAATGGGTTGTTGAATTAACTGCACCCGGCTTATCCTCTCGTTATCGGTTGCACGCATCCGGAGACGCCGATGCAGCACTCACTGATCAAGCTGGTGTAGTCATCATTCTAAGCTCCAACGCTGAGCCATCATTGGTTGATTGGACTCCGGTGAACAGCCGTTTATGTGCAGCCCGTTTGACGACATCAGCTAAGGTTGTTTCACGAAATAGTACAAAACGCTGTTTGCTTGTGATTTCCGCTTATGCTCCCACCGACTGCAGTTCTAATGCTGTCAAGGGCATATCCTACCACGAACTGAACGTGCTACTACGCAGTACTACTAGTTCAGATATTATAGTACTTGCAGGGGATATGAACGCACAAGTATGGCAATTGAGCTCTTCAGAAGCTCAGCTGGGTGGTAATTATGGGCTTAACTCCGAACGCACTGACAACAGTAAGCGGAGCACCAGTTATTTCTTAGTAGCACTGCTTTTAGACACAGCGGGCGCCCAAGTGCGACTTGGCGTCCTCCTGTAGCTGACCAGCGATGGACCCAAATTGATCACATTGCCACAAGTTACAGATGGCGTGGTTCCATCCCAGATTGCCGCTCACACTAGGATACCTGTGTCGACTCTCATAATGCCTTGGTACGTTGTCGTTTCTCCATGAACTTTACCGGGAGGCTCACAAAGCGTCCCCTACGATTGGCAACTGAGAAATTGTCTCAGTCCTCGGTCAGGCAAGCCTATCAAGACGCACTGTATACTGAACTTCCGCAGTCTTGTCCTAATGACACTGAATTTCAGTGGAATAGCATCTCGGCCGCGATGCACGATGCAGGAGCATCTGCTTGTGGAACAATCCATCGTCACCGCACTAGTCACTGGATATCCGAGAGGTCGGTGAACCTGTTGGAATCTAGAAGACACATCCCGGCTGGCTCTGAACACAATGTGACCAGACGGGCTATTAGGCGTGAACTAAAGCAGAGCCTGCGTGCTGACAAGGAAGCCTGGTGGACCAATAGGGCTCAAGAAATGGAGGAGGCAGGAGCAGTGGGCAATTACCGCAACCTCTTCCAGTTGATTCGCACCACTGGTCCCAGGAAACCAGGCGTCAGTGAGACAATCAGAGACAGCGCAGGTGCAGTGATACACAATAAGGAGCGCCGTATGGTTCGTTGGGCGGAACACTTTCAAGATCAGTTCAGCTGGCCTCCTGTTCCCGGACCTCTTCTTACTCAGATGATGCAGGACGAGCCATGGACGGTTAGTTTAGAGCCTCCATCGGAGGCCGAGGTCCGAAATGCGATTACAGCCCTAAATCGTTTTCGTGCCGGATTCCGTCCCACCAGCAATATTTAAGGATGGAGGTGAGGTCCTCTGCAAAGCACTGACCTTATTTGAATGTGTCTAGAAAGAAGAGAGCGTCCCCGCTAAGTGGAGCGAATCGATTATAGTGGCAATATACAAGGGCATTCGCACAGACTGTTTTAACCACAGGGCTATCAATTCACTTATCTTGGAAGCTGCATCAGCAATGATTGGCACATAGAAAATGAAGTCAGTTCACGCATTGCAAAAGCCAGAACTGCGTTCTTGTACCTGCGGCATTTTTGGAGGTAGGATTTTCCCTCCGTCTGTAAATTCGGGTATACAAGGCCATAGTGAGGGCCTAGTCTATGGGAAGCAGACTTGGCCCTTTCAGTCTGAAGATCTGAGGCGCCTTCAAGTCTTTGATCGTCGTTGTCTGCGAAGCATTGCTGGTGTTGGATGGCAACAGCTTGTCCGCAACGATGATGTGCGTAGCCAGATACTAGGCAGCGATAATCATGCTAGCTCCTTAGAACAACAGATAGCGCTGAATAAGTTGCGTTGGCTTGAGCACGTGCTACGTATGTCTGGTCACCGCTTACCTAGGAGGGCCTTGTTTAGTCTGCTAGGTGTTCGGCAGTGCAAGGCCCGAGGTGAGCAAAAGTTAACTTGGCAGCGGGAAATGAAGTCACTGACGACCAAACTGGGTGTCGTTGGTCCGTCTCGCCTCCCGGGCTGGAGTCCACGTGATTCGCCTTGTGCTTGACTCGAGACTTTACAGGACATTTCTCGCAACCGACACCAGTGGCGCGTGTGCTGTCGTCTCCTAGTCGGATTGTCTGTTCAAAGTGTGTTTGGTGCTAAGTTATCTGCTGGGTAACGGCTGATTATGACGCGTGGCAGTGAAAGCCGCATAGAAATTGTCTCACAGATGCTGCCTTATCTTGCACGATAGCTAGCTGTTTATGACGCTATGTTGTCTACACAAGGTGTAGGTGCCTTGACCCTGAATGATTGCTTAGGGCATTAAGGTTTTCAGGTAAGTCCCCCTTCTCTCCCTCTTCTTATTCTTTATTCCATAGGTCCTCATGGTTGTATGGTAGCGAAGCATCAGTTCAAATGGCTGATGTACTGCTGTGTGTCAGCTTATACGCCGTAACGGCGCTTCGCTGCCGCGCGACCACCACCAGTCGCGCGCGGGCTGAGTATACCGCGAGGACGCCCACCCCTACGCGGATTCGAACCGGTGACCTTATGGTTGGGAAGCAAACGTGCCAACCACTCGGCCACCGGCCGACGATGTACTGCTGTTGATGATGTCGCCATCGAATACCAGCAATGCTTCGCAAGCAGCGGTGATCGAAGACAGATAGCCGCTGAACAACGCTTTTGCGAACGAAACCAAATCACACAGCCGTACGGCAGAATCGCTCGTACCGTAGCATTATAGACTCGTCATGACGAAGCCACAGGTGATTAAGGTTAGCGAAAGCGACTGTAACCATGGAGACACGCAGTAAAATCTCATCCGTCAAACCGCTAATACTAAGACAACTCCAAAGGTAAATGAATTTGTCGACCACTTCTAGCGGATGCCCCGAAATGGTGAGAAAAGGAGATGCACTTCGCCACTCCTGTAACAGGACCTTCGATCTGAAAAAGGCGGACATCGCCAGTCGAAGCAGCACATGCAGGGCGGCCCAGAAGAACTCACAAATCACAGCGATGTCATCGGCGAACTCCAAGTTCGGACGGTAGTTACTAGGGAGCACCACCGCCGCCGGACTCAGAGTTTTCCAGGGGAGTATGCAAGAGCTGGTCCATGGCGAAGTCGAACAAGGATGGAGAGACTGGGCAACCATGTCTAACACCGCTAATGATACTGAAACGGGGCGAAAATGTCCCCGCATACTCGCACGTCGCATGAAATTTAATGGTAAATGGCACGGAGAACGCTGATGTACTTTTAAGATACTCGCTCTTCAGTAAGCAGTTCCAAAGAGCCACTTTCGCAACGGACTCAAACGCGGCTCAAATGCCCAAGAATATGACTGTAGTTGGTCGACTGAAGGTATGGCGAGGTTCAAGTAACAGGCGAATCGCAAAAATGTGATCGACGCAACTGCGACCCGGGCGAAATCCGGCTTGCTATTCACGCAGATGCTGTTGCCGTACGCAACTGAGCCTCAGCAAGAGTAGGGCAGCGAGCAGTTTGGATGCGATGCAAATGAGACTGATGCCACGATGGTTGGAGCAAATGGTCCGGTTTCCTTTGTGTAGACAGGTGCAATATCCACTAAATTCCAGTCGGCTGAAATGGTTTCAGTAGTCCAAAGCTGATGGAATAGAGATGTTAGTTCGCGAGTGAGAGCAAGACCACCATATTTGAAGAGGGCAGGAAGAAGTTCATCTGGGCCAGGTGACTTGTGGCGCTTCAGTAGGCGAAGCTCATTGGAGACCTCAGCCTCTGCCGGTGGAGAAATATCCACGCACCAGGGAGCGCTGTGAACCCCGGAAGATGGACCCGGTTGTGGTGGTCGCCAGTTGAACTGATCTTTAAAGTGTGCTGCCCAGTGTACCAGACGACGGTGACGAATTTGAATTAGTTCGCCTTCATTTTCACGCACAACCTCACTCACAGTTGGCTTTCTGCCTCCTGTGGAACGAATAAGTTGAAAGAGATTGCGGAAGTTTGCTGATGAAGCTGCCCGCTCCATCTCAACGGCGCGTTGTGCCCACCAGACTTCGTGATCCATCCTGGGGAGCTGTCTCAGTTCAGCACCTGCTGTCCTGTAAGTGTGTTGCACTCAACTCCAGCGGGGATGGTTCGACGGCTTTCCATTAATTGGAGACTGTGTGGAGATGCAGTGACAAGCAATTCGTCCAGTGAAACCACGAGTCAAAGTAGCGGGCTTTCGTAAGAAGCACTGCATCTGTGTTCATTGTCTCAACATCGGAGGATAGAGAACACAGGTTGGAGACTAATGTGTTTGGAATGAGACGAGAACATTTGGGGCGGCGCTCTTGTCTGTGTCAAAGCGTTTCCGGTGACGCTATTGGGCGCCTCCAAAGCGCAGAACGAACTTAGCATATACGAGCGCATGATCTGAAGTCAAGTAAGTATACCAAATTCACCTGCAGTCCGTTACGCAATCTCGCCAACGGTAACTAACAGCGACGCGGTCAATTTGTGTAAAAGCTTGACCAGGCGCCGGAGGTCGCCAAGTAGGTCATTGGCGCCAGGAACGCCGGAAATTGGTGCCCGTAAAAAACAAGCCGTGATCAGGGCACAGTTGAAGGAGTCGATCGGCATTGTCCGTCCTGAGAGTACTGTGGCTGTTTTGACTCCCAAATGCATGCTCATGAAGTTAATCTACCGACATGCAGAGTTAGATCTCCAGCGAGTACAACAAGATCCGTGCGGCGTTTCTTGCGGAGGAGGTCCGTGAGTTGGCGGTAAAACGCGTCTTTAGTTTCGTCCGGGCTTCAGACCGTAGGAGTGTACTCCAGCACAATGAATAAGCAGCGCCTACTGGTCCCGTAGCTGAAAGGTCACATTGAGCTTTCCAAACGGACTGTACAAAGACGGCTGTTGACAGGGAATCCTTCAATGAGCGTTGACTCAGCACGCGCGCTTAACGCAACTCCTACTTCGGAGCAACCACTGACGAATCTCCAGATAAGCGCAAGGCGAGTTTGCAGCTGAAACTTGAGGATGGTGAGAGCAACCGTAGCGTCATGCTGGAGACGCAGACGAGTTTCGGTTAGGCAGCAAACGTCGATTGAGAGGGTTCCCAAAATATGCACAAGAGCATTTTGTGATCCAACCTGCATGAGCGTTCGAACATTGAACGTAGCTAGCGTGAAGAGCGAGCGAAGTGCATTGAAAGCCTTGCTGTTAGTATTGGAATGTATGCACTCGGTTTTGAGCGATTCGTTGACGAGGCTAAAAGTACCGTTTTCATTTTCAATGCACTATGAGAGACACGAAATGGGAGGGGGTTACTAAAAACAGAAGCGTTAAATAAAGGTGGAACGAAGAAGGTGTAGTGACCTGGAGATTCCCCTGTTTGGCTGCCGCATGCTGCGTAAAATATTACAAAATCACATAATTATATTTTCTCGATGTACATAGCAAAATAGCCGCTCGCCTGTTTGAACGTTGCTCGCGTTTGTTTGAGTCAACATAGCATCCGCCTTCGAACGGCGCGACGCTCCTCGGCTCCGCGGCCATCTTTGCTCTCCGCGCACGCGACCACACCTTTCCCTAGCTAGCTATCTTTCGGTGCCTTATTTTTAGCACTAGATAGCCTTTCGCCCACTTAATAAATTTTTCCTAGCGTTACCTTTGGTGTTCTCCACTCACCGGAGGTTGGCCTTATTTTCGCGTATTGGTTTTAAAGCGTACCGATCCCGCTTCGCGCTTTATTGGTGACCCCGAATTTTGGTCATTATCCGGTGAGTTTTCGCTAACCTTTCTTTTCAGATTTGGCCACATTTTTTCGCTCACCCGTCTGATTTTCACTTTTCATTTTCCGGTTTAATCTCGCTGGCTCGCTATTTTGCTCGCTATGGCAACTGATCGCGTAGATTCTGACGTTCAGATAGGCACAGTTACGCTTCCTATCGCACCTTTTCGCGAGACTAATCCTAAGTCTTGGTTTGGTCAGCTAGAATCGCAATTTTCTTTGCGTGGTATTAGGTCCGAAAAGACCAAGTTCCACCTTGTCGTTTCCGCGCTTCCGCTAAATGTCATCGATGACATTGATGACATTCTAGATCTTCCTGACGACCAAAAGACTTACGATGCAGTCAAGACAGCTGTTCTGAGAAGAACAGGCTTATCCGATCGACAACGAGTTACGAAACTCCTCAACGAAACCGATCTTGGCGATCTTAAGCCATCTCAGCTGCTTCGAAAAATGCAGAGCCTAGCTAAACCCTCTTCGATAGATGATTCTTTTCTTCGGGAAATGTGGTTGCAACGACTTCCGCGCGAGATGCTACACATCCTCTGCGCTAGTGAGGATGCACCTTTGTCCAAACTGGCCGATACAGCCGACCGAATTTGGGAGTCGTACGGCCAGGTTTCGCAGGTCCAGACGAAACCGGACAACGATATCGCTACGCTTAAATCCCAGATGGCAACGTTGACTCGACAATTCGCAGACTTTTCGGCCTCCAGACATAACCGCTGTAAATGCTCTAGGAGCCGTTCGCGTTCACGTTCGAAGTCTCCTTCGCGATCAGCGAATAGAAACGGTTACTGCTGGTACCACGAACGCTTCGGCCAGCAAGCTAAATCATGTCGCCCGCCCTGTTCCTTCAAACGACAGCAGCAGGGAAACGGGCGGACCAGCACGTAGGGGCGACGGACGTAGCTGGTCAACGCAGTCGCCTTTTCTTCGTCACCGATCGTAGAACCGGAGTTCGCTATCTCGTCGATACTGGCGCAGAAGTCAGCGTTCTCCCGCGTGATCCAAATGACCCGACCGAAAAGGTGACTAGCTCATTGCGCGCAGCTAACGGAACCATCATCCGCGTATATGGTCAACGCTCGCGCACGCTAAATCTCAGTCTCCGACGCGCTTTCAAATGGATATTCCTCGTTGCGGATGTTCAAACGCCTATCCTTGGTCTCGACTTCTTACGTCATTACGACCTACTCGTCGACGTTAAGCGACACCGTCTAGTCGACCGTCTTACGAATCTCGCAGTCATTGGGACTTTGACCGACACCGCGTCAATCAGTCCCGTGTACGCGACTCAACTTACTTCGCCCGTCGGGCAAACGCTGCTCGATAGTTTTCCGCAGGTCTTCCGTCCTGCCGTCCCGTTGCCTTCCGTAACCGACGCCGCGACACATCATATCGTTACGAAAGGTCCGCCTGTGTTCGCAAAAGCCAGGCGCATGACCCCCGACAAGCTCAAAATTGCTCGCTCCGAATTCGAGCACATGTTAGACCTAGGCATTATCCGCCCGTCTAAGAGCCCGTGGGCGTCGCCTCTACACATGGTGCCTAAAAAGTCAGGAGACTGGCGTCCATGTGGCGACTATCGCGCTCTTAATAACGCTACCGTCCCCGACCGCTATCCCATTCCGCACATTCAGGACATCACGGCTAGCCTACGTGGCGCCCGTGTGTTCTCGAAGATCGATCTGGTTCGCGCTTACCACCAGATCCCTGTAGCCGATGATGACATTCCGAAAACCGCAGTCATCACGCCTTTCGGACTTTTTGAATTCTTGCGAATGCCCTTCGGTCTTCGTAACGCAGCTCAAACTTTTCAACGCTTCATAGACTCTGTCACCAGAGGTCTCGACTTTGTTTATCCTTACATAGACGACATCTTAGTAGCTAGTTCTTCCGAAGAACAGCACGCGAAGCACCTCAAGATGCTCTTCGAGAGGTTAGCTTCTAATAGCATTACGGTCAACGCTGACAAATGCATCTTTCAGCAACCATCCATCGATTTTCTTGGTCATCGAATTGACCAGCATGGCATACGGCCGCTCGAAGACCGAGTCAGTGCTATTAAGGACTTTCCCCTTCCGACTACTTTGGCCGCCATCCGCCGTTTTAGTGGGATGATTAACTACTACCGTCGATTTCTGCCACGTTGTGCCGACTTGCTCAGTCCATTGACCGACTTACTTCGTGGTCGCAAGAACGGCAATGTCGAATTGACGCCCGCTGCAACCGAAGCCTTCAGGGCCTGCAAAGAGGCCTTGGCCGAAGCCGTTATGCTTCACCATTTCGACCCGAAGGCTCCACTCAGCGTTGCAGTCGATGCATCGGACACCGCCATTGGCGCTGTCCTGCAGCAATTCACTGAGGGATGCTGGAAGCCACTCGCTTTCTACTCCCGACGCTTACAACCGGCAGAAGCCAAGTACAGCACGTTCAGCCGCGAACTGCTGGCAGTTTATTCTACCGTTCGACATTTCAGGCACGTCTTAGAAGGTAATTCGTTCGTTATCTTCACCGACCATAAGCCGCTTATTTACGCCTTTCGAAATCAATCAGCTCGACACTCACCACGTGAGGTTCGTCAGCTGGATTTCGTGGCTCAATTTTCTACTGACCTCCGACACATTTCTGGTCAGAATAACGTCGTTGCTGACGCCCTTTCGCGCGTCTCCGCAATCCACACCTCTGGCCAGGCAATTGACTTATCTGCCATGGCTACCGCGCAACTAGCCGACACTGACTGTCAGAACGTCAAACAAGATTCTTCGCTGCGAATCACATCGCATCCACTGCCGTCATCTGATGGCACAATCTTGTGCGATACTTCTACTGGACGACCTCGACCCGTCGTTCCAGAAACCTTCCGACGTCTAGTTTTTGACACCCTTCATAACATCGCTCATCCAGGCATCCGAGCCACGATCAAGCTCATATCCGAGAGATACGTTTGGCCCGGAATGCAATGCGATCTTAAGCGCTGGGCACGCGGATGTCTAACGTGTCAACAGGCCAAGATACAGCGGCACGTGTCCGCCCCGCTTGGTCGTTTTCCGCAAGTCTCAGCTCGCTTCGCCCATGTCCATCTCGACATAGTTGGACCCTTGGCACCATCCAGAGGAATGGTCTACATTCTGACCATGATCGACCGATACACCCGTTGGCCCGAGGCAGTACCTATACCCGACGTATCCGCGGACACCGTAACGCGCGCTTTCGTTGAGCGCTGGGTCGCTTCACATGGCTGTCCAGCCACAGTGACTACCGACCGCGGTCCGCAGTTCGAATCCTCGACTTTCAACGATCTTCTCAAAGTCCTCGGATGTCAACGCATCCGGACTACCGCCTATCACCCGCAATCCAACGGCATGGTGGAACGTTTCCACCGACAGCTGAAGGCCTCACTTAGTGCCGCTAATGCACTAAGCTGGACCGAAGCACTGCCCATGATACTACTTGGTATCCGATCAGCTCTTAAAGCTGATTTGCACACGTCCAGCGCCGAATTGGTATACGGACAACCTCTTCGACTACCTGGGGACTTCTTTTCTGAAAACCCTAGAACACCTCGCTACGACGCGAATTACGCTCGGCAGTTAGCCACGAGCATGCGCCATATTAAAGCAACCGACGTGCGAGAACAACGACGTAAATCGTTCGTTCCACAAGATCTACTGCATTGCACTTACGTTTTCCTTCGAGTCGATGGTCTACGCAGACCACTCGAACGACCCTACGAAGGTCCATTTAAGGTTCTTAAACGTAAGGACCGCGTATTCGTTATCGACCGCCACGGTAAACATGAAACCGTCTCTATCGACCGTCTCAAGGTTGCCCATGTGGAACCTGAGATCGACGATGACTCCTGTCCACCTTCGGACGAGTCAACGCAGCCCATGATCGACGATACGCCGACTTCCGATGCTGCGAAGCATTCTCCGACCAACTCTTCCGACTCAGTTCCTTACGTTTCTATCGAGCCGAAAGCGTCCTCATCCGACAAAACTGCTGGATCGACAACGCCTCCGACCGAACGTCCGAAATCGACTAGGTCAGGTAGGCGGGTTCATTGGCCAGCGCGACTAAAAGATTAGTCTTCTTTTCATTCTTCTTTTCCCGCTTCCTTTTTGCTTGTGGCCTAATCCGCCCAACAAAAACGTTTTGAAAACCCAAAAAAATTTGCAAAGCGTTTTGAAAACCCCAAAAACCGCAAAGACGTTTTGAAAACCCAAAAAAAGGAGAAAATCGTTTTGAAAACACAAAATGGTTCTCGCTTTATTTGCTTATCGCACTCGGTAAGTGCTATCGTTTTTCGTTAGCTCTGTCGCTCGCACCTGTTTGACACTCCGCGTCTCCGCTTCTTTTTCATATCCTCGACACGCGGACGTTCAACGACGATCGAACGTTACGTTTGCGGACACTACGTGCTCAAACATCGTGTGCTTTGACACTACGCACTCGAACGCTGCGAACATTCCCCCATTTTGTGTTTTTGGCACCTGTAGGGAGGACACGGGTGGGAGCCCCCCTAGCGTCCGATCGCATTGGTTCTCCCCCAGCAGCTGCATCAGGTTTCACCGCCTGGTCTCGCAGAAGGCTGGCCGGCGACGGACAGTCCTCACGTAGATCGAAGGGTCACCTACGGTTCCCTTCTAAGAGGGGGGCTGTGTAGTGACCTGGAGATTCCCCTGTTTGGCTGCCGCATGCTGCGTAAAATATTACAAAATCACATAATTATATTTTCTCGATGTACATAGCAAAATAGCCGCTCGCCTGTTTGAACGTTGCTCGCGTTTGTTTGAGTCAACATAGCATCCGCCTTCGAACGGCGCGACGCTCCTCGGCTCCGCGGCCATCTTTGCTCTCCGCGCAAGCGACCACACCTTTCCCTAGCTAGCTATCTTTCGGTGCCTTATTTTTAGCACTAGATAGCCTTTCGCCCACTTAATAAATTTTTCCTAGCGTTACCTTTGGTGTTCTCCACTCACCGGAGGTTGGCCTTATTTTCGCGTATTGGTTTTAAAGCGTACCGATCCCGCTTCGCGCTTTAAAGGTGGTTCGAGGTGCGGTAGAGTGAGGTTTAGCGTGCCCGGCCGCCAGCACGGCCAAAGAGATTTCAAGGAGCGAGAATCGTGAGCAGAGTCGTAAATCCATCATTTCATGTGTTGTTTGGGTACACAGCTCGCCGGTTGCCCAAGCCGAAGAAGCGGGTTGCTTTAGTGGGCCCCACCAGGAGCCATGGGTCATAGGGACCTGACTGGCAAGGCAGCAGGGTGAATTCGGGGAATCGCGCCCATTGGGAGCCGGTGACCGAATTTCCGTTTCATACGCCTTTCGTTTGGCAGGCTGCCACATGCCCCAATACTTCCAGTTATTTGCGTTCATCTGAAGGATTACAATGCTCTAGCGAGTCGAAGCAAGGGACAGTGACTTTATTTGGTGACGAGTCACAAACGCCATGTCACAATGTTGTTAAACAGACATATGTGGACTTTTATGGGGAGAATGTTTGTCAGACGAAGAGCCACCACATCGTAGAACCCTGCCGCCAAACTTTTGCTGGAAAGGGTAGAACCCGAAGCACGCAGCTGGCAGCAGAAGGAGGTAGTTCGGCAGGCCAGCCTGGAGCTCACTGAGCTGCAAAGCGAAGCTGAATGAGGAAGTTGATACCAACAACTCTGTCAGCGAATTTACTACTGCCTGGATGGAGACAGATTGCAATAAATTCGGACACTCGTGTTTGGTGGCAAGGTCGATGTAACAGTAATGACGTTCGACGTCGCATTTTGGGGAATGCAAGTATTCTCTTCAACAAACTGGTTTTGTTGCGCCAGGTAGGATGGCTCGGTCACGTCCTACGCATGGCACCTGAGCCTCTACCGCGTCGCGCTCTATTCGCTCGTCAAGGACCTGGCTGGAAGCGAACGCATGGTGGTCAGCATTCCATTTGGCGGCAGCACATGGAGTCGCTGACGTTGTGCCTAGCCGCTGTTGGATCCGTACGTCTTCCAATGGTTTAGCACTCTTGAAGACATGGCCCGCAACCGGAATCAGTGGAAGAATTGTGTACAGTACTGTATTTATTCACATGTTTAATACAACAAACAATGAAAATGAAAAAAGAGCAAAAGCGGCGTGAAAAAACAAACTAAAAATGTCTTGTTTTACTTTGTGTCAAAATGTTCCATTCTTCCTGCTGCATACTAGCTGAAGTGTGTTGCTCCCCTTCAACTAACATGCCATGATGATTATGACGCGATGACTCTTCCTTATCCGCTGATCTCTATGGTTTTCTGTTGGCTCTGTCTAGTTGATAGACTGCTGAAATTACGTACATACATGGTTGGCGGCATCCGGTTTCGGATTTGCCTGTCACTGTGGCAAGCCACAGGACGTCTCGCCCACCGAGGGACCATGGGTGGCTTGCGCTGCACCATCCACAGCTCCAACCACACACCCCATATCCAGTGTAAACCCGAAGGAATAAGACCGGGAGGCATGTGGATGGGAGTCACATTTCATCAACGGAGTCGGCCCACACTCCTTCACAGGCGAACACAAGCACGCTGTATTTGGGGAATCAAGCGCACACAAGGCGGTGGATGGACCGTTGTCCGCTCCACACTGAGTGCATGGAACCACTCTTCGAGCCTAACACGGCCACAAGGACCGTGCATCCCGTCCCCTCCAGAAACGACCAACTGTCTCCGACAGCCAGTATGAACGAGGTAGTGGGTAATAGACAGGTAGGCACCTTGTCAACATGCACACCAAGCACAGCCACACCGGGGATATCAATCAACAGCCATTCACTTTAAACGACAACCTGAAATAAAATAAATCCAATAATGTACACAGATACGGTGGCATCTCTTCGCTAAATTACCATATGAAGTAAGTTGGTTAGCAACGAATCCGCGATAAGTAAGAAATGTCCACCAGTTACTTAAAACTGCTACAAACGCAACGAAGTTACCGAAGATAAGCGCAGTCAGCGTAAGCAACGTGGCCAGTTAATAGAAGATTATTCAGGTAGGCAGAAGAAACCAAATAAAGTGGAATGAAATTATCCAGCTTAAAAAACATAATACAAATTCGAACACTTCTAAGAAATCGTGTTTCGTGTTTCGTAGTTCGTGGTGATTGGATGTTTAATTGGCTGCGGAAAATGTATGCGGACGCTAAACGGGGCATTATTGTCCAGTTTTGCCTCCATTGCCTGGGTCACGTGACGCACTAGCGCCGACCTTGACACAAGAATGTGGCTCACTGGCCTACTAGTTAGTCAAAAGCTGTTACTAGTATCAACAAACTAGGAACAGGGAACCAAACAGCGTTACTCGCCCGAAAGTCAAATTAACGGAAAAATGTACACGAGTGCTAATGCAAGTGACGCTTCTGTGCAACAGTTGTGTCGCTAATGCGCCGTCTAGACAGTTCCCTTCAGACGGTCGATTGATGCATAGGATACGACTAGTAAGACAGGAGCATACCCTAGGCAGATACACAACTATTACGCATAGCTGCGTAACCCGTCAACGCCTAACGTAATTAAAGCAAAACGACTTACGTGCATACGCAACAGCTGTTAATGAAGGATATCAAGTGTAGATCGACTAATAAATTCAGTTATGAATGAGTAACCGGGGCATAAATGATCGGAACGTAAGCTGCCTGCAGTCAAAAAGAACTTATAGGTGTTACTGCATGGTAGTGGCACTATGATTAAGCTTAAGGTGTACGGTGCAGTGCGGAATACTATCAGATGATAGCGAGGGTTCATAAACCTGACCGATCAGCTAAAGCGAAAGGCAAGCTTACCCGGTCGGACACGAACTGTCCACCCCAGCGCAAGGGTGGTGAGACGCACGCGTGAGCATCTGCGCGCTCGACAGCGTCAACCCTTGCGTTGGTCATACGGCTGATCGATCGCCATCAGGTTCGTCATGCGGACACACCATGGCCGAGCGTTCCTCATTGGTCGACCAATCTGCTTACAATTCTAACAGCCAATCAGAACCACCGTAAATTGCGTCTTCCAGGGCCGAGGCTCACGGTTATCACGCGGCTTGCGCCGGCGGTGTCTACCGCTAATTCGTGGGGTGAGATCATGGCGGGTATATCTAATTTTGGTAGCTTTGGTAGAGGCGGCTACAGGGTTTATCGTACTGTTCTGGCACCGGTTTCTAGCTGACTAGACCGAGCGCAATCCGTGGTTTCTGACGCCGGATGCATAGATGAGTGCAGCTGAAACAAAACGGATTTGCTAGTCGCTTGGTTGACACGCATGACACCGTCAAGTAATGTCAAAGTACGCTTTATGCACCCAACGGGTTCCTTTTCAGCATTTACGTCACCACTGCGGGCGAACTGGATGATGTAACGATAGAAATTTTGCGCAACTGTCACTCCAATGGCAGTGGCAGTACGTTTATACTTTCCACTGGGACAACAAGCAAACGTGATAGATAAGGCAAGGCAGCATTACGATAGGATGATGTGCAGCAGAATGGATTTCGAGCGCGTAGAAGAGAGCATTTTCCATTGCGCACTATGAAGTGGATGAAATCGATCAGTTAGTACCTTAGAAGAAATATCATTGCAGGCATCAAGATGTCTGGAAATTATCAAATCAAGTAAAGAATCTTTAGACAAACCACTGCATCTCGAAGTATGCCTTATGTATCGTAACCATAAGATGGTCTTTGTGAAACAGTGCAGAGGATATGACAGGAGAGCAGTATAACCAATGGGGAGTATTACACTAGGTCATTAACCTGAGTAGTAAAGTGCGCGTTACTGAATTACATTGTCTGCGGGCATAAAGAAAGTTTGCTGACTTTGGAAAGTTTACAGACACGCGTGGACCAAGAAAGTATCTTGTCCGAGGTACTTGGTACTGGATGATCTGAATATGGGATCTTCGTTCACAGTAAGAGTCGGGAAGATTTCTATGAGTCTGCAACTTATCGCCACGAAAAATAATAAACCTTACATCATTGCATTTAGAGGCGTTAAGAGTAAGAGATTTGGATGAAAATCACCACCACATCTTCCAATCAACGTTGAAGGGATGAGGAATACCGTATATTGGGTGCCATCCATCTCAGCACAACTTCGTCAGCATATTTACATTCTATAAATGTGGTTTGTGCAAGGAAATGTTCAACATATAAGCAAAACAGTAAAGGTGATAACATCGATCCCTGCAGGGCACCAGAGTCGGCACGGAGGACAGAGGAATTTTTACGGTTTAACTTGGTAAATTGAGCGCGATCCGTAAAATAGTCAAGTAACAGATTATACACACACTGGTGCTCCATTTCCGGACATCAGTTTTAGCAACATTGGTCTATCCAGGATTTCAAAGGCATCCCTATAATCCAGGAAGTGAAGTCGTAAGGATTGAAATTTTTGCTCTAATGCAGAGGGTATAGAATGAACAAGATATGACATTACGTGCAAAGTGGAGCGCTGGGGTCTATACGCAAACTGGTAGATATCGTCATCAGAAATGACTGCAAAAATGAGCGGAATTAACAGCCTTTCGAAAACGTTTAGAAGTACTGACGTACACACAATTGGACGATACTTTTGCCATGCATTTTTCGATACGGGGGTTATACTGTCCAATCTTTAACTATCCGGGATCACACCTATATTGAGGCATTTGTTAAAGACATCTGTTAAAAGCAGGGTGAGAGAATTAGCACACTGTTTCAGATCTAATTTTGGGAGAGCATCCGGGCAACCAGCTTTGTTTGACTTTAATCGTTCGAGTTCATTGTGAACATTGCTTTGATCGAAGAGCGCAGCTGGACTTGAGTTAATGAAGGAGCGCAAAGAAGATGAGCTTACTGAGAGGGAACTAAACTCCGAATTCAGGGTGCCTACATCCAATTCATCGCTTCGGCTGCAGACGCTCTTACCACAGTGCTGTCTCAAAAGCCTCCATAGATCAAGACAGTTATGGTTGCCTAGATTCGCTTCAATGTACAAGTTGTTTAACCCTTTTAATCTTGGATCCAGTTGCTGAGTTTAGGCTCTTGGCAGGAGTGGCCATCCCACATTTATAAGCCCATCCTAGAACTGCTTCCACGTATAGTTGGTTGTCTGTTTATCACGAATTTAATTGCCATGCTTAGACTTTTGACACTGGTAGCATTCTTTCACTTGTAGGTCCATTCTTTCATACTTCGAAGCCGCTTTAGAAGTGGTGATGAGAATCTACCCACCCTTAGGTAGGTCGTTTGAACAGGGCAACACATATCGAAGCAATATTTCATATAGTTTGTAAGATTGGACACATTAAAGTCTACAGGTCCACATCGTGGAAGACCGAAAAATCAGATAGAGAAAACATCGTCTGGAGGCTTATGATATTTTTGTAAGAGCAGTTTCGCAGTTTGGTAATCTTTTGTATAAGTTTGGACACAATTTTAAAACAGAATGGGCTGAGCTTCTCAAAGGAGCCAGCTTTGTATGGAAAAGAATTGCCGCTTATTTGTGTATATATTGCCTAACTGGGTATCTTGTCTGGGCGAAAATATCACTAAGCCTACCAAGCCAAGTATCTTCAGGAATGCTGTATCCTTTTTAGTAAAGTCGCCAGCAACAATACGGGTCGAACCAAGTAATTTAAGCAGTAGCATGAAAGAAACTTGGTCTTCAAAAACTTCTACTCTGAGGCAGATGTGTCAGGAACAATGTAGACGTTTCGAGCGACGACTGATCGAAAACTGCCTAAGAAGTTCTGTTTGCATTTAGTTATATGGTAGCTTAAAGAAATCGTTGAGTATGTGAATATTGCGGTCGCTGAATTACAGCATTTTCGTCAACCTTGGCTGCATAGTTATAGTGGATGAAATTGCGACCGGACTTAGCAACCGCAGTATTATGTCGCATGAGGTGGTTTAATCAACAACACGCTCGTCGTGAGCGAAGAAGGGCAATAAAAGCTACTTTGGCCTCTCTCCTTTCCTTGTGACCGCGTGGGTACCTAAGTACGTTTTTAGCTTGGCGGTCGTTACAAAGCCCATTCGACATTCTGATCTACACCGACGGGTATGCGGGTTTGTGAGTATCAGAGTTATACGGGATCAGCACACACTTGTCTGCACCCGTGTCACTTCTGGTGACTTTGTAAGTCAGATTAAGGGCCGGGTCAGACTAGTCTCATGATGAAATCGCTTTTAGCACCAAGCGTTGCCACGAAGACAGCGCAGTCCCAACGGCCACCAGAAGTTTGGGGGTTGAAGTATACCTCTTGGCAAGGCCGGCGTGTGGGCTTTTTAAAGGCGTCACCTCACGTGCAGCCAAAGCAGTCATATCATATGTAACGTCAGGAACGCAAAGGCAAACACGACTACAAGACATAGGTCTTGTCAATCGCGTCAACAATAGGAGTCCTTCGAAAGTGCGCTGATGATCAATCGGTTTGTCTCAGCTGAAGTGTTCACCAATTCCAGAGCCCTGTCAACACTCGGATAGCGATGACGAAGAGCTATTGTCTATTCGGTCCGCCGGCTAAGCATCTAGTGACTGAAATGGTTGGTAAATATCACTTGTGAGTGGGGCACCTAATTGAGTGCCGATGTCAGACGTTGAATGAGGTCGAATGCACTGAAAAATATCGACCCTTTATGCCTTTTTGGGCCGCTATGAAGAATCTGCTCTCTTCACAGGATTGGCACTAATCCGTTTTCTTAGCCGTTTCCTGGTGTACCCAACTTTGGTCAAGTATCCCCTCGAAACACCTTTGCGCTTGATCGGATTTTAGTTTTTGCACTTATGTCCAATTCTTATCCTGTTTCATGTATGATTTGTCCTCGGCTGTTTTATGTCGGTTCTCATAGGAGCAAATGTAGTGCCACTTGCACGTTGCTCAATGGCCTACAATGTTCATAGACAAATTGATGTAGAGTTACGCTGCTGCTAGATTGGTAGTCGTTCTTCCATCCTGTTTGGAGTGGTGAGTCCATCCTGACTCACCTTTATATGTTCGAACTGATCGGCGTATGATATTCAGCCTCGATGATCAGATTTCAGCATCAGTCACAAAGTATGATGGCATGCAATGTTTTGCACATGCTTGCTAACTGTCCTTACGGACGTGCAACCAGCTCTCGCCCGATTAGGCTGTTTGTCCAATTAGCATGCATGCATTCATGTCACAAAGTTGCAACTCGATTAGTTCTCTCCAAATTCCTGTTGCGGTTACCAATAAAGAAAGTATAACGCAATCAACATAATTAGCTTATCAAAATGTAGTGCAAAAGACCTTTCTTCGATTAGATGTACGACCAATTTGCCGCGTTCCATGTTGGAGCATGCATGACACAAACCATACAGCCTTACTCCGCTCACTTTCTTCTGGATGACTACATAATGTAGCATTTTTTGCACATCTTCAATGCCACCTTCAGTTGGCTACACAGCAACCATCGCCCCTGTCACTGAAGACGGAGGGAGGAACTAGGGTGTCCTAATATGCCAGCGTTCCTGAGTTGGAGAAAACAAGATAATATGAACCGGTGGAACTGCCGTTGTGCTCGGATCGATGTTGGGACCAGGCCAAGTAACATAATACATGTCACTACACATCCCAACTCAATGCCCTTCGGTGAGACCCGACATATACGAGTAACACAGGGGACCCACAGATGAGATCGAAGCAATCTTCTTGTCGGTAGACCGCTTCCGGAGGGCAGGCGGTGGGATACCCATCTTTCTGAACTTTTCATGGAGCGAACGCCAGCTGGGGAAACTAATTCAAAGGAGTATCAACAAGCAGTAGCAGGGGAAGCATTTGCATATAAAATGTGCCTAAGCTACCGGTAGGTGGCGACGATGAAACATACTCTCATGGCCTGGAAGAACGGCGGCACATCTGTGAAGACCTTTGTGCTAGAGACGTTATAATTTAGTCAATTTCAAGGCAAAGGTGTCCCATCGCTATTAGAGCAGGTGCTCGAGAATACTAAAACTTGAAATTCCGTCCAAACAGATGGCGGTGAAATTTTGAATAACTGACATGAAAGGCGTAATACGCTAGTTCCAGAACCCCTATTAAAAACAGTCATTAGACGATTTCAGTGACCCGACATCATCGGCAAAATAACACCACCCGGAACTCAATGTAACCACAACAACCAGCAACTATTGAGAACGCTAAAAATGTACCGCCAACCGCATGCGTAGGGAAGCAAATGCCCGGAGGACAGAGACCAATAAAACGGGGGCCGACGGAAAGGAGAACAGGCGCAATGAGGAGGAGCAGACAGAACAACGCTAGCCTAACGGAAAGTAACAAAAACGGGGCACTTGCGGCGTCCGGTAGTGAGCCTGAGACGCGAACGGATGAATCGAGGAGAGTGTACGTCAGTGCCTGAACTCACCGTGCACGCAAGTGATTAGAGGGACGTTAGTAGAAATGGCCTTAACTTCGGCGTTAAGACAAAAACCAGTAATGTGTGACTCAGTAAGAAATAGTTTTATAAGAAATATCTTTTGGGTTGCTACAAGATAACAATTGGTTGTGTCATGGTTCTTGCGCTAGTAGACATGGTTTCGGGTTTTTCAGTACAAAAAGTTCCACGGTGTCCCGTTAGCTCGTTCATCATTCGCGAAGAAAACGGTCTGAGGAAATCACTTGAAGGTGAAAGGGGCTCAGCGATGGTGAATGAGAAATGGGAAAACGGTCATTAGCCACGTCATGTTTGTTATCGAGAGGGCGACGGAAACACTCATCCGCAACGACTTCCTCAAGCGTCTCGGTGTTACAATTGATTTAAGAAAGAATGTTGTGATGGTGGATAGCGAAACGATCGCGATGAGCACAGGGAAATGCGACCAGATTAATGTCGTGACGGTTCTTCCGAGTGCCCGAACCACCTACTACTGGATGTGCTGCAGTTGTACGCATATTTGTTCACGGAGGTGAATGATGATTACGGATTTTGCATCTGGGTAGAACATCGAATACCCCTAATCCCAGGTGGGCAGTGCAAGCCGATTTTCAGGCGGATACCACAGAACACTGGCGGAGATACAGAACCAGGAGGTTGAGTTGGAGGCCGAAGGGATCATCAGACGAACAGACAGTACGTATTCATCACCCGTACTGCTGTCGAAGTAGGCAGATGGGACGTAGAAGCTCTGCATTTGTTTCAGGAAGCTAAACAGAGGGACGGTGAAAGATGCATTTTCACTGCCCCAAATGGAAACACGTTTTTCCATCCCTTATATTGTCAAGCTGATTTCATTGATGAATCTCCGTTCGCGATACTAGCAACTTCCCATCGCATAATAAGACCGTCAGAAAACAGCTTTCAGTATGAACGGCCAGCAGTACGAACTCTTGTGAGCGCCGTTTAGATCGTGAAAAGTCCCGGCGACATCCAGACGCCTATTGATAATGGTCCTGGAGAACATCCATGATGTGATTGTCTATGAAGATGAAATCATTAGCTTCTCGGAGACGGAATGTGCACATGGTACCCGACTCGCAGCCGTTCTACAACGATTGGAGGAAGCTGGTCTGAAGCTTAGTTGCAAAAAGTCAAAGATTGCTCAAAAATCCATTTGTGTTTGGGCCACTTTGTGGGCAATGACCAAGTTAAATCGCATCCAGAGAAAAGTGAGGCAATGGAGAATTTCGCAGCCCAGAAATCTAACGTTTGCTCCGGTCCTTACTTGGAATGGTAGCGTATAACTTGAAATTTGTGCCACATTTTGTGGAGATCAGTCCATTATTAAAGTTGCTGCACAAAAACGAATCGTTCGCTTGGACACCTGAAGCGGAACGGGCCTTTAACGACCTAAACAGATGCGTTGCCGAGGCGCCATCATGTCTACGGCTACCCGATCCTGGGGAAAAATTCATGGCGACGGTCGATGCTAACAACGTTGCAATCGGGGCTTTGCTGTGCCAACCTGCCGGAGTGATCGATACGCCAGCAGAGTGCTGATCAGTGCAAAGCGAAAGTACTCCACGACGGAGAAAGTACGCCTTGATATTGCGTGGGCCTTGGAGAAATAGAGTACATCTTCTAGCGATTGAATTTCAGGTCGTTACTGACCACAAGCCACTATCATGGCCGATTTGCACTGTGGGCGTACCGGCTCCAAGAATTCATCTTTACAATCGAGCACATAGATGGACGAAATCCTGTCAGATAATACCTTATCGGTGTGTGATGTCACTGCTGAGGATCGAGACCTACTGTAAAGCCAACATGCAGATGAATTAGTGAGTTTGCTGTGCGCTCATTTCCAGGCCGGGACCAAACCAGAGGTAACATCGGGAGAGGTAGAGGAACTCCTCAGGATCTGGGACAAAGTTGTTTTCGCAAACGGCACCCAACCGGTGATAACACATGGCATGAAAGTGCTTTTTATTCCCCAGAATATACGCGGATAAATGAGGTGAGTTACCCATGATGGCGCCCATATGGGATTAGCGAAAGACTTCGACCTGCTGCGGAATAGGGTTTTTTGGCCAACCACGAGGAAGGTTGTTACGGCACACATTCTTGGATGCCAATCTTGTCAAATGAACCGCCATCTGGAAGCATCAAGACCTCGGATGCGATCTATCGAAGTCAATCAACCGTTAAAGCTTTGGGAAGTGAACATTTTTAGGCCTTTGCATGTCAGTCGGTCAGGAAATAGGTACATCCTGGTATTGACTGACCATTTCACTAGATGGATAGAACCCGTGCCGATCAGAGATCAAACAAGTGTAACAGTGGTACAGACATTCGAAGTCAACTTACGCGCAAAGTATGGAATACCACAGTGTGTTATTACCGACCAAGGCGCTTGTTTTGAGTCGAAAACGTTTCAGACAGAGACGACGCACATCACCATGCCATCCGCAGACCAAAAAGCCGACTAAACGGTTTAATTGAACAGTGAAGGCGTGGCTACAATGTACAAACTTGACGTGGAGGAAGCGTTGCCTGGGTTTTCCTCGCGGACAGAGCCAGCAAGCAGTCGACCACCAAACTTGCGCCATTTGAATTACAGTTTCGCAGACAACCAAGGATTCCGCTTGACACATGCAAAACTCATACGCGTGAGTGGGGCATCCTAGCAACACATCACGAACGTTTGGAAGCCACCGCCAGAAGAGAAACCAGGTCTCGACAAGCAAGGAATAGGCGCAACTACGATGCTAGGTATGCGGTCCACAAATGAAGTCCGTACACCATAGGAGAACAAGTCAAGATACGAAACCACGATCGCTCAAAACGTGTAGGGCAAGGAGCACGGACGTCCAGGGAACGCTGGAAAGTCACCTACGCACTACGCGATCTCAAATGACAGAATTACCAAACTGACAAAGGGGCTCCGCAAAGCAGGATGAATGCCGCCCTGCTTCGGCCGTGGCACAAGAGAGAAAAGCAACTTCGAGAAGAGTGGGTGCAGGTAGGCGAAGGCAGTGATTGTCCGGAAAATAGAGAGACCAGTAAAACGGGGGCGGACGGAAAGGAGAACAGGCGCAATGAGGAGGAGCAGATAGAACAACACTAGCCTAACGGAAAGTAACAAAAACGGGGCAGGAGCGGCGTCCGGTAGTGAGCCTGAGACAGGCAGAACGGGAAGGTATTCGCCTAGAACGCAATAAATACGACAAAACCACCGTTATTACAGCCTGCCGGACCAACCCCAAGCAGAGTGATGTATCCACGTTCGAGCAAATCACGAGTTGTCGAACGTCTCCGGGCGGGTCAGAATGGGATGGGTGGAAGCGGAGGTACGGGGATGAAATGGGCAGGGAATACTTCATCACGACGCCTAAAAGGTGCATGTGATGTATCGAGAGCGGAAGGCAGGAGAGGTGGTACGTCGTGGGAAGGAAACGTGATTCATTAATGTACGCCTGCGTGCTTGGTGTTATGGCTAGTGACCGCGCCAATGGAGATTGGGCTTCATTACTGCGTCGTTCTAGCTACACCAATATTAAAAATAGTATGTAAACAACTCCATTGACCCGACATCATCGAGGAAATATCACCACCCCTAAGTCAGTGTGGCCAAACAACGATTCAGTAACCAGTGTGCTTAGACCAGCAACTATTGAGAACGTCATACATTGACTGCCTACCACATGTGTAGGTGGGACCAAAAACGGATTGAAATAACGTGATTCTGTACACCGGCAAACCTCCCAAGAATGATTGGTGTCAACGTCTCATGAGTCGGCATACATTCATCCCATCCATAGACTCATTTCCAGGCGCCTCTGACATGCAAGAAGCTAACTTGCATGTACCCGATTGTTCATTGCCTACTTAGCAAGGTTTTCGAACTGAGAGTTCTTCAGAGATCAAAGAGCTGTGATCTCTTCTCCATAATGGGAAAATTGTTGCGTCCCGATATAAACGACGTCGAAGTCTACCAGGCGTATCCGTTGTTTGGCATGGTCCACCCGGTACAGGAGGTGGGGTGTCTCCGTAGTTCCTCGGTGAGTTAAAAGGTGAGCCCAATGTGGGTACGATCAATATGTTAAAGGATCCACTTTGGTCTCCTCTACGCTTGTGAGGTAGCTACGCTTTATTGGTAGCTGTTGTTTACTGCCCTCCATTTTCCACGCCCGAGATAGAATTCAAACTGGTATCCGCACTGCGGCGAGTGACGAATAAGAGGTACAGACGTATTATTATCACTAGCGATTTCAACGTACACACACTTGAATTTCAAGAAACTCCTGGAGAATACTTCAAAGCAAATTGCAAATGGTTGTCGCCACCTTCCCGTTTTATGGTCACATAAACATTCTCACAAAATTCAGAGGCAGACAGGCCATCCACACTGGACCGGATATTCACCAACGATACTTCTGCAGGCCGCGGTGGTCATACAAACTTTCGCTTCATCTACTACTGCTATGCAGAACACACCAGATTGAATACCCAAACCAACGGGAACATAACACTTTACGATGCCAGGGGTAGGCTGGTTGGAGCGACTAACTCGGATTTGTTAGCCAAGGACAGCGGATATTGCTGTGAAAGCTTTCCTCGGCAAGTTTAACACCATGGTTGCTGATGCATCGGAAAACAAGACTACCCGTTCGAGCAACAAAATCTCGTTTGTATGGACGAAAATGCATGGCGACTCGAAACGCAGCACGGCACGCTCACAAAACCGACCTGAGCTTGAACAGCTGGACGAACTCCTTTATCCACCGTAACCATTGTGTTCAACTAGTGCGCGACAAGTAGAGCCCTAGTCAGATGTTCAGCTCTTCGCCTGACTTGCCATCTCCCCCATTACTTATGTGTCCAATCTCGTTAGTTTCTTTATGCAAAGTGATAATATTTGGTGCTGTCCTAACCAAACTGCATGTCCTTAGTGCACGACAAATGCCAAGCGGTGCTGATGCTAATCTATGAAAGTGCAGAATGTAATCAACAATTGTGTTCGCCTTTCTTACTGAGCATTTACTTACCTTGCGTTACGGACATATCAATAGACGCCCATATATAACTTGATTTTTCGGTTATACTCGGTCATTTCTTCCCCAACATCTACCGTGAATGGCATCTCCAAACGTAATGAACGAAAGATGACCAATCAAAACATTCGCAAGCACGGGTAGTATTGGGTGGCGCTTGGGATACCAGTTGGTACCAATGACACCTAAGAGAAGTGTAAAATATGAGCCAGTAGAGAACTTAGAGACAGTTGGACACAACGTACATTGTTCAGGCTACAAGAATAAGAAAGGAATCTACAAGGAAAAGGAACGCTATAGCACGGTACTCACGAAAGCAATTTGTGAAAAAGTAAGTGCCGTAAGTAAAACAAATGAACATTGTGGTTTCAAACAACAGCGAAATCCAATGTTGTAAAATATTGAAATAGTGTTTTCAGGCGCGCCATAAGGGTCTCCCCCTAAGAGGCTGAAGGATGGAAGCCTTCGACCGAGCTGTTAGTTAGGGGAAACGGAAGGTGAGAGTGGATGCGAATAATGGCATGGGCTTGAACACCGACTTCCAAGATAGAGCATGTAACGGTTCGCTGGGTACAGGCTTATGTTATTTATTATTTATGATGTTCGTGTGGACCAGAGTGCATAATCGGTGGGCCATCGGGGCGGGCTCGCCAGACAGCAAAAATACTGGCTAGTCCTGATGAAAGGCCGACAGGACATTTCCTCCGTTGCGACCCGATGGCGCGTTTGGGAACTATCGCTCCTTCCCACCGCACTCCAGTGAACGCTTCTCGTCCCAGGAAGAAATTCGGGCGTCTTCGTCGACACTGCGTAGCCAGGCGTTTGGGGACCAATCCGGTTGTAGCCGTCCGTGGTCACGGGCGACTGCCTGTTCCATTGGTTAAGAAGGTGCCTTTAGCCGGTTGGCGAGTTACTCGAGGTTTGCCTTGATAATTTAGGTGGTTGTTTCTGGAAGGTAGAACTCAGAGGAAGTGGGCGAGGGTCGGGGAAGGGGGTTAACGCCGGCGAGGAAATATGACATGCATGATAAAAGCAAATATGCTTTTCGGTTTTTCAAAAGGTGTTGCAGTTTTGTTGATATTGCAAAACGTTTGTGGGTGAAATGCACGATTCCTATGAAGAACGAAAAACATTCAAGTTGGTGGAAATAGCAAACGTTTACGAAATGTGAAAAGCAGACCGGACCTTTGACCTGCCTACCGCGTCGGTCAGTTGCCTGGGGTTGCGGCGGGGTAGATTGACAGTCAAGGGGAAAGGAGGGTTTCGGGATATGCAGTGCTCAGGAAGTCACCGCAGGTGCGTGTGCTTGTGTGATAGCATCAGGATGGGTTGCAAGTGGTTCGTCAAAGAAAGCCACTTTGAGGCAAGCGATGGACACCGTTGTTCGGTGACCATTCGGGTCTAAAGTAAAATGTTTTGGAGTCCGTTAAAGGACTCTGAAAGTGCCAGTGTAGGGAGGCTGGAGAGGGCGCCGCACTGCAGCGGTGCGGAGGAAGACGTGCGTGTAGGTAGAGATTCTGCTGTGAATTTGCACATCTCTAGTCTGCTCACGGGGCGGAGTCAGGCGTAGTGAACGCATGCATTGAGCTAGGGAGGACGCAAAGTTAAACTGAGGCATACCCGACGATGTGAGAGGCGAAACCAATTCTCCTGGCAACTTTAGCGTTGTGCCGTAAACCAGATCTGTTGATGCACACTACAAGTCATATTTTATGCTGTTGCGAATGCTTAAGATCACGAGCGAAACGTTTTCGCTCCAACTAGAGTCAAAGGGGGCGCACAGCGAGGTTTTGAGCTGTCTATGCAAGCGTTCAACTAATTCGTTGGCTGCTGGGTGATACGCTGTGGTATGAATGCGGCGACAGCCTAGAAATTTGCAGAACTTATCGATTATGAAGACCTAAATGGCGTTCCACGGTCAGTTGCGATGGTGGACAGGTATTCATAGTGCGAGACCCATCGATAAAAGAAGGCCCAGATAAGTCTCGACTGTGCAGACTGTTATGGGAATGGCTTCTGGCCATTTGGTGTAGCGGTCGACACACGTAAGACTGTATACGAATCCGCATGAAAGTGGCAAGGGACCTACAAAGTCTACGTATACATGCGCGAACCGAGAGTCCGGAGTGGAAAATGAGCCAAGAGCACTGCGGGTGCGACAATGTAGTTTGGAGTGCTGGCATTGAAGACAGATGCTAGCCCAAATATGAACGTCTTCGCTTACGCTTGACCCAAGGAAACCAGTTTCAAAGATGCACATATACCAGGATGTGATAGTGAGTGCAATGCGTCAAAGATTGTACGTCTGAAGGAGGCGGGCACGAAGGGGTTTAGGACAACCTGTGGAAGTGTAACAGAAGGTTCTTTGCAGGATTTGTGGAGGAACAGGTGGCACATGAAGCAAAATGGACTGCAGGGTGCGTTGTATGTCTCCTTCTTGAGGCTGAGCCGTTGCCATGGCAGCAAAGTTGACGGTAGGCAAAGACTATAGGGTGTAGTTGACGAATGACAGGCTGTCAGTGACGGGGTTGTCGACCGTTGGTACATGACATTTGTCAGCAGTGAACTGCGTGAAAAAGTCTAGGTGCTTGGTGTTTTGGCTTGTTCATCACGTGTCCCTTGTAACTAATGTTTTATCGACTGACTGAAACAGCGCAACTCACTTCACAACGGTTGTTTAAACACCGACGGTAAAAATTGATATGTGTGCTACCTCTGTATGTATCTGGGAATTGAGTACTGATATACATCCTGCTTCTTCTGTTGCCTTCTTGATACAACATCTGGCGTCGCGAGACCAAAGATGAACTTTTGCATTCAGCCCCCTTCTCAATTTTGGATTGATTGCGATCGCAGACCAACATCAGGTGTCTAGCGCCGTTGGAACACCTCCTTCAAAACCAACTGGATTTAATCATCCATCTCCATTCTACTTGTAATGTGGAAAACAGATTGCAGCTGTTTCGACTATTACTCGGAGATGAGGGGCAACCACAGTTTGATGATTTGTATCTTCCAGGATGCAAATCCGTTAAAGAAGCTTCCAGCGCTCTCGATCGTGCATGGGGTTACCAAATTAATGTGTTTACGGCAAGAGATGTTTGCTCCCGCATGCATGAGGAAACAGTCAAAATCTTGAAGGATTTCATTGCCAGGTTAAGTTGAGCAGTACGACCATGTGATTATTCATCCATTCCCCAGAAAAGGATCGAAAGCTGTGTGTTGACTCAGCAACTGATTTCTGGAATCGCTGACAATCCTATACGTGAACCACTGTTGCAAGAAGAGGCGTGCGCATTAACGTGGAATTGAGCTTGCGGGTTAGCCAGCACGAAAACTGAAATTTCACTGCAATCGAAACAGTTCTGTTGGACCAACTCAGCTGAGGTGGCAAAGGTGTCACCTTCAAGACAATTACCAGCGGAGAGGCCATCTTGCTATCGCTGTGAAAGTGCTTCTCATAAAGCTAACTTTTCGCCCTGCCGGGCATGCAGTTTTAAGTGCAAAAGCTGTGGCAGAATTGGGCATTACGCCCGATGTTGTCGGTCGCAAGCCTTCTTAGTTAGCAATAACGGTGCTACACCTGAAGACCATGTTACTGATCAACCTTAGGAAAACATTTATTCCATGGCTGCTAATGCCAACACTTCCCTCCACTGATATTCGTATTGGGTCATTCCCTACTATCAAAGGCGTTGTTTCACTTGAGATGGAACTAGATTCAGTTTCTCCAGTTGTCAGTGTACCTTTCCAGTTGGAGGAACACTACTTATCCCAGCATTCTTTACTATTCCACTTCGCATTCATTTTGAAGTTACAGTGGAAACATCTTAACTATCTTGAGATTCATTATCGTGCCCTTATAGCTACATTCGGTCGCTTCGGATGTTTCAGTATACATTACTTCCGACAACAGACGACCCTTACTTGGAAGAAACGCCATGGTGGCTTTACAAGCGGTACCATGTTTCGATCGCATGCTCATCTTTTCCTTGAACGGGACATACTGGCAGGAACGTTATCCTAAGCTTTTTCATTAGTCCATCTAGTGTGCACCGCATTCATCGGACGCAGGATGCAAAACCTGCTGCCACTGACCAACACCGGCCTAATCAGCTAGCGAAATGTCAAGCTGTCTCAGTAGCCCTGCAAGAGATGCTAGCAAATGATTTGATTGAACCCATCGACTGCTCTGAGTGGGTGCCTGTAATGGTAAGTGTGCTGAACAAAGAAGGCACTTTCAGGATATGCAACGATTTGCAGGGAATAACTAAGCAGATCGTCGTCGAGCTATTCATGCTACCAAGCAACGAGGAACTCACTGTACGTTTAGCTGGTGCAACCGCTTTTTCCAGACTAGATTTAAAAAGCGCATTCTTCCATATGCCATTGGCTAACGACTCGAAGCATCTTACTAGTTCCCTTGCTCTCGATGGCCTATTTCAGTACAATGTGTTGCCAATGGGTTGGAGTTCTGCGCCCGCTCTCTGGAAAAGTTCATGATTCACGCTTTGATAGGCATTGATGGGCGAGTTGCATAAATGGATAATATCTGTGTTTTCGGCCGTTCACAAGAAGGGCGTGATGAAAGGGGATATAAAAGCCTTCGGCGTCTCAGTGATGGTGATTTACGTCTGAATGCAACCAAATGCCAATTCAATGCAATCGAGATACAAGTTCTGGGACACATCATATCGCATGGCGGCATTCGCCCAAGCAACGGCAACATCCGAGCCATCACAGAAGTGCCAATACCCAATAAAGCGACAGAACTGAAGTCCTTTTTGTAAAGCCTTCCTACAATCTGCACTACTTGCAAAAGTTTGCGACCCTAGCATACGCATTAGGATAACTAACAAAGAAAGAAGCGTCGTTCACTTGTGGGAAGCGATCAGCAAAACGCTTTCGATGAACTGAAAAGCAGGGTTATATCTGCTCCCTTAGCAAGAATTTTTGATGAATCATGTCGCACATTTGTGTCGACTGATGCGTCTGATATTGGTCACGGTGCCGTTCTGTCACAGCTACAAAACGGAGAGGAAAAGTTATTACTTACGCATCTAGGAAACTCTCATATTCTGAGCTCCGTTATTTAGTTGAGGAGAAAGAAGCTCTTGCTTGTGTATGGGATTGTGAAAAATGGCATCTTTTCATGTTCGGTCATCGTTGCATTCTATGAATTGAGTACACCGCCCTTACAGTCCTTCTCAGCAACGGACCTAAAGGATCGCGTCCAGTATGGACCGATCGTTAGTATGCTAGACTCCTTAACAAAGATTTTCAAACTGTGTACCGGTCGGGCTTGCAAAACCAAACTGCTGATGAACAATGAACAATGATTTATATCGGGTAAAAAAACAGGTGCTTGGCACGTCCCGTATGGTGTTTACCTTGAAAAAAGATAGATCAAGGCATAATGGAGACGTTAGCTTGGGCGTTTACAGATTTAACTGCATTGTCGTATAAAGGGAGTTTGAAACGAGAATGTACGCATACAAAGCAATAAGGGGACTGGTTATTGATCACATAATAGGTGAGAAAAAATAGGAAAGATAGCAAGGACAACGTTAACTCGTGTGCAGCTGTCTTGGTTCAACGGGATACAGAAATCCAGTTCCTATAGTAGTGCCGTTTATCAAAATTCTTGCAAGGTGATTGGAGTGACTCATTCTCGATGATGGATTATCTCGCTTACCTGTGGCGCAGGAGGATGACAAGGAGAGATTCAGAGAGGCAGTATGAGTTTCCAGTCTTGGTTCCGACCTAACAGCACTGACTGTCGAGGAATTAAGAACGGAAAATGCAAACAACCTTTACTAAATCAACTCAGCCGGTAAGTGAAACAGGGATGGTATAAGAACCGCAAAGTCCCCGGTGAGTTCATTAAAAATTACGCAATTTGAAATGAACTGTCAGTGATAGATGGTTGTCTAATGCGTGGTTCGTTGTTTGTAGTTCCACATCAGTTGTTAAACAAACAAATTACTTAAAATGTTTTGGAAAATTGGTAGCCTGGGTTGATAATTCAGTTGCTTATTTGTTCGCCGAGCTGGGAAATTTGTTTGCAAACGTTTCACCGCCATGCGAGGCGACATCATCAGTGCGTCGAGATGTGGAGTGTAATCTGGCTGATTGAATTGTCGATCCGTGATCGGCGTGCAGGTGAATTTTCGAAAGTGACGGCTTCGATCTGTGCCCCGTGATCTCTACCCATTTCCTCGTGGCGGAGGTCGTCGCTTGGGTTGTTCCTATTCAAGCGGCGTCTCATAATTTCCCTAAGTTCTCTCGGTCGGAGGGGTTGGTAAACTGGGTCAATCTCGATATGCATGTTGATCGAGTCTTTTGTTGAGAACCACGTTTCCAGTAATTCCCTTGATCTTCTTGTTTCACCTCGTGCCAGGACTTCTGTTTTGGCCCAATCAAAGCTGTGTTCTTTTTCATCCACGTGTGCTGAGACTAGCGAAGATGCATAGTGTCTTTTGCATGCTCTTTTGTGCTCTTGTAATCGTGTTGATAATTTTCTGTCTGTTTGGCCAATATAGTCCTTTTCGCAATTTCTACAACTTAGTCTATATACAACAGCACTTTGTTCATGAGCTTTCAGTTTCTCCTTCGGTTTCGACAGAATTTTTCTCAATGTAGCAGTTGGTTTGTGTGCTACGATGAGGTGATGTTGTTTGAATAGTCTTGCTGCCATTTCGGATATATTCTTCATATAAAGTAAAACAACGCAACTCTCCGTCGTTGGTGTAGACTGTCTGTTTGGTTTGTTGTGGTTCAGACACCTTCGGATGAAGCTTCGTGGATATCCGTTGATATGGAAACATTTAAATAGATGCTTCGCTTCTTGTTGCTTTTCCTCCGCGGTACTGCAGTGTGTTTGCACTCTACCAAATATTGTCCGCACACAGCTTACTTTGTGACATTTCGGGTGGTCACGGTTAAAGTTCAGAATTTGGTCCGTATGTGTCCATTTTCTGTAAACTGTTGTTTACAACCTCCCTTCCATGGTTCCGGTTACTAATACATCCAGGAAAGGCAGTTGGTTTTCCTTCTTAATTTCCATCGTAAACCGGATGTCTTCAATGGCGTTGTTCACTAGCTGCTGTGCGACTATAACTTGATTGCATTTGATGGTCACAAAAGTGTCGTCAACATATCGGACCCACAGTTTCGGATTAATGAGTGGGAGTACATCTCCCTCCAATTTCTGCATTACCGTCTCCGCGATGAGTCCCGATATAGGTGATCCCATTGGCGCGCCTTTCAATTGCTCGTAGATCTTCCCGTTGAAAGAGAAGTAGGTTAACAGACACAACTGCAGTAGCTTGCATACGTTAGGTTCGGTCGTTAGGTTCCCGCTTGGTTATTCACTGCTGTTCAGGCGTTCTGTGATGATTGTTGTTGCCATTTGTAAGTTTACAGACGGAAAGAGGGCAGTCACGTCGAAAGATATCATTGTTTCATCATCATCTAATCGCAGGTCTTTGAGCTTTTGTAGAAATTGCTGTGCATTATTAATGGAATATTGCGATCCACAGGTCAGGTGTTTGAGGCGTATCCACATTTCTTTCGCCAAGTTGTAGGTGGGTGTTCCTGGTAATGACACGATCGGTCTTAATAGTGCATCATTTTTGTGTACATTTGGGAGTCCATAGAATTGCGCGATGTTCCAGCCACGGGCTCTCATTCGTTCGCTCTCCCCCTTCGTGATTTGATTCTTGAAGTTGTTTCAATGTTCTGTTTAATTTGTTTGTCAGCTGTGAGGTTGGATCGGTGTCAATGCACTTGTAGGTAGTTGTGTCGTTCAAGAGACGTAAAGCTTTCTCAGTGTAATCCTCTTTATCCATTATAACAGTCATTCGTCATTTGTCTGCCGGCAGGATGATGATGGTTTCGTCAGAGTTCAAGCTTTTGCTTGCCTGCTTTTCTTGTCTACTTATGCTATTGTATTGCCTGTTGCACATTATAGCTGGAACCGTAATGTGTCTTATTTGCTTTTGAGTCTCTTGCTCATTTCCATTGGATTATAGAACGCTTTCGAATGCTGTCAGAAAATCCGTAGTTGCTGCATCTCTGAAGTTATAGTTTAGTCCCTTGATGAGGACTTGCTGTTCCGATTCGTTAATTTGTCATTTAGACAAATTTCTGATCCAACTTTCACTAGTAGTTCTGTCTTCAGAAGAGGTCAGTTTTGATAACTTATCGAGAAGTGCAGTGTGTTTCTTTGTCCTAGTGTTTGTTGCCCAACGTCACTTTCGAAAAGTCACCTGCACGCCGATCACGGATCGACAATTCAATCAGCCAGATTACACTTCACATCTCGACGCACTGATGATGTCGCATCGCATGGCGGTGAAACGTTTGCAAACAAATTTCCCAGCTCGGCGAACGAATGAGCAACTGAATTATCAACCCGAGCTACCAGTTTTTCAAAGCGTTTTAAATAAGCACAGGCGTTCAACGCTCCGCACTGCACGCCGTTGGGAGCAATACGCTTGCAGACAAGCCTCTACAAGGCAACACCTCTTCTTCCTTTATGAATGCCTGAGAAGGGACATTCTTCTTCGAAGTATTAGCTACAAACCGCCTATTGATCATCCACAAGGGTGGGCATCCGCTCGGCAATATGGCAGGCGTATGCTACGACTGATGATTACCGACGCTCACAATCGACTCAAGAAATATGAACGATGTCTGGACGAACACCGATCTACCTGTCTTCAAATTATTGGACAAAAGCTAACAGAACAACTGGACGCTGCAATAGAACATCGGGCATCCTTCCGGCAGACAAAGGACGAATGACGGTTATAATGGATAAAGAGGACTACACTGAGAAACTGGAAGCTCATGAACAAAGTGCTGTTGTATATAGACTAAGTTGTAGAAATTGCGAAAAGGACTATATTGGCCAAACAGACAGAAAATTATCAACACGATTACAAGAGCACAAAAGAGCATGCAAAAGACACTATGCATCTTCGCTAGTCTCAGCACACGTGGATGAAAAAGAACACAGCTTTGATTGGGCCAAAACAGAAGTCCTGGCACGAGGTGAAACAAGAAGATCAAGGGAATTACTGGAAACGTGGTTCTCAACAAAAGACTCGATCAACATGCATATCGAGATTGACCCAGTTTACCAACCCCTCCGACCGAGAGAACTTAGGGAAATTATGAGACGCCGCTTGAATAGGAACAACCCAAGCGACGACCTCCGCCACGAGGAAATGGGTAGAGATCACGGGGCACAGATCGAAGCCGTCACTTTCGAAAATTCACCTGCACGCCGATCACGGATCGACAATTCAATCAGCCAGATTACACTCCACATCTCGACGCACTGATGATGTCGCCTCGCATGGCGGTGAAACGTTTGCAAACAAATTTCCCAGCTCGGCGAACAAATAAGCAGCTAAACTAATTACTTGTGCACGTGAGGATCACCCTAGTATCGTTCGGATGAAAAACCGAGTGAAACACTAAATCTGGTAGCATGGAGACTGTAACGCTTGCAGCGTTGCGGACAAAAATTCCATGCTAATTGAAGCCCCAATACAGCCGATTATTTACCCCATAAAGCCGTAAGCTTTGATCGCCTTGGATATTAGAAGTCCATTTTTCACAGAAGCTACGAATAAGATAACTCTTATTGTAGCTACATGCTTTTTCAGTGGGTGTCTTGAACTCCACGTGTGCGACCAATTGACTACCTCAGTTGTGTTACATGGACTTAAATAATTGTTCAGCCGTTCCGGTCTGCCGGAAGTAATAGTTACGTACAGTGGACCACAATGTGGTACTCAGACTTCTCAGTGTTCCTTCAGTGCCATAACATAAGACATTCCAGAACTGCACCTTACAATCCTGTGGCCAGTGGCATGGTCGAGCGGCCAAAGCGATCCGTCAAGGAAGCCATACGGGCCATCCAATCAGGAGAGTCGGATTGGGAAAATGATGTCTTAACTGCTGTACTTTCTTACGGAACTTCTGATCACAGGGCTACGGGAAGAACCCCGGCGGTGGTGATGTCAGAAAGGTCCTTACGCACCAAACGAAATGCTGCACATACCTTGTCATCTGTGGGAGGTGCAGAAGTTGTAAATCGCCTAGTACATTATCAAATTACCTACGCCAGATCGTCAACTCCTATGCAGCCTGGAGCGTACGTTCGCACTTAAAAGTGACTACGCCTAAAAATTTCCCAACGCTATCCTCACCGTAGCGAATCACCCACAGACCAGAAATCGGCCTAATTGCTAACGCACGTCGGTTGCACACAGCCCATCGACCAGCTAGACAGTCACGAACTTTCTGTGAGCACCAGGTCGAATCACCGCTACCACGATGTCAGCCACGCCGGTCCGGCAGACGCTCGAAGCTTGGCGATCGATACCAGCTAGCATGACGCCGCTCATCAACAAGGGGGTGGTTGTTGCGGCCGATTCATCATACCGCCCTCGTAACTGATGTTGCATTCACCTGACTGAAACAGAGCAACTAACTTCTCATTGGTTGTGTAAAGACCGAGGTAAAAATTGATATACTCTTTGTTACCTCCGTATATACCTGGGAATTGAGTACCGATACACAATCTGCTTTCTCTGTTGCCTTCTTGATAAAACATCTAGTTTCCCGTAGTGAGAATTTCTCTTCCTCGGCCTGGGCAATCGTGAAGAACTCTGCCCACCCAACACGGCCCTCTAAACTCTCCAAATCCTTTCACTGACTACCCCTTTCCCCCTTTTTATTGTTGTTAACTGTGTTGTGGCACTACCAATTGTACATTAGTCAAGTGTTGAACAACAAGAATAATAGTGAGTTTTTCTCAAAGGCAGCCTTGAAGGCGAAGATGAGGGGCTTGTGGTCAGTGTAGACGACGCATTCTCAACCTTTATTCAGACTTGGCCCCTTTTGAACCTTTCGTTTTTTCATGGCCCTCACTCTTCATGTCCAAACTTTCAACAACCCATAACGCTTAACAACTGTAAATCTGTGGTTTCCGGTGGTCAGATTGTTATCTTTTATGATTACAAAATATTAATGTTCAGAAGGACAGATACTTCGGTCCATTGGGAAGTGACGAGTGAGTGAGCCAATCTGCAACACCGGGACAGATACTGTGAGCTTATTGGCAATACGTCGCGCACCAAGCAGAAGTCATGTATTGCGCACCTAGTCATAGCCGTCGGTAGCTCAGTGGTAGAGCAGCGAACCGGAAATTCGTTGGACCGGGGTTCAATTCCCCGTCGAGGCAGATTATTGTGTGAGGTGTAATCGTGACTTCTACTTCCTACGAACATTACATACTCACAAACATCCACAATTAAAAGTATTAATGTTGGTAGCACCAAGGTTTTCCTAATAAATCCTATTTTCCAAAGCCACAGCTTCAAGATAACCTTAATTGTGCAGCAATATCAAAGCACTTAGCCGTGATTACACACATTCATCAATAATAATTAAAATTGCAAATAATTAGTGTCCGCTTTTAAATACAAAGCGTGTGATGAATTAAGAGGTATACTAAATACTAAACAATATTTTTGTCAACATATTAATGTGAGCCTTGCGTCTTATGTCCTTAATCACGCTTGCCTATGTCCGGATCATTGTAATCATTGTAATGTAGAGAGCAGACGAAGAGACCTTTATCCGCCCCATCATCTCCCATAGCAGGTGTTGGCGCAACAGCAATTAACAAGTTAGATTGTCACAGTTACATAAGTAACAACAAGATCCCTGCAAATTCAAGAAGTATAAATCCAACAATCGTTTAAAAAACATTCCTCCGTATGCACGTTGACGACGGAATTAGGCAAGCAGTTCCAGTCGTTCACCACACGAGTCGATAGTGTAAAATCAGAGCGAAGCCTGAGTCTCCTAGGTTTAAACAGTTTCCAGCAGTGGCCCCGATTCAAACACTCAGTGTTAACCCGGAAGAAGCCTTGGAGCTCGTTTCCCATCTCGTCTCGCAGAATGCGCCGAGCGTAGAGCAGATCGCCTCGGCGACGCCGATATCCCAGGGAGAACATATTCAAATGCTGGGGACGAATGTGATATGGCAGGTGTCGGAACTCAAAGATGTACTTAGAACCGCGTCGCTGAACTTTTTCAATCAAGCCATGTTCAAGCTTTCTAAGTGGATGAACTGCGGGTAATCCATATTCGAGGATTGGACGCACATGGGAGGAAAAGAGAAGTCTGAAGCTCTCCGGCGTCAACTGTGAGAAGGCTGTTCGGATAGAACACAGAAGTCTGTTAGCCGCAGCAACTTTCTTCAAAGTATCTTGGGTGATTTTTAGATCACAGCATACTATAACACCAAGGTCTCTTACCTGTTTCACATTATTAAGCAAATAACCAACAAGGTGGTAAACACCGAATGGTTCAGTAGCACCAATGGGGAGCACAGAACATTTATCGCGATTTATAGGCAACTGCCATTTAAATGACCAATCGTGCAGCCGATCCAGTGTATTTTGGAGTCGGTCAGCATTCGCAGCGCTGGTTACCTCCATCCATAACTTCAAATTGTCAGCATAGATCAAGTATTCGGTCCGGAGGGTTGAAGGAAGTTCGTTAATGAAGAATTTGAACAATTCTGGTCCAAGAACAGAGCCCTGAGGAACGCCACTGCTCATAAGGACGTAGGGTGAATACGTATCATTGACCTTAACTCGCATAACTTAGTCTGAAAGGAAATCCGAGACCCACGATAAAACCTTCCCAGAGACACCAATTGCTTGAAATTTGAACAAAAGACGCTGGTGAGGAACTTTGTCAAACGCTTTGCTGAAATCTACGTAGATAACATCCATACGTTTGCCCGCATCCAGTGAGTTCGCCCATTTCTCTCTGGAAACTAACAAATTGGTGGTACACGAGCTTGACCTACGAAGGCCATGCTGAATAGCAGAAATCACATTCCGGTCGTCGAAGTAAAGGCTGAGAGCTCCCTTGAGCATCCGTTCCATAATTTTACACATTATTGTTGTTAGGCAAACGGGACGATAGTTTGCTGCTTCTTGGCGGTTCCCTCCTTTAAAAATGGGCTTGACAATGCCCAGCTTCCAGGCTGATGGAAGGCGTTCGGATTCAATAGAGCAGCGAAACACATGACAAGCTGGGGCTGCAATGTACTTAGCCACGGTCTTGAGAAACAGTGGGTGCAGGCCATCAGGACCAGGCGAGGAGTTCGGATCTAAAAGAAGAAGGAATTGAGTAACAGTTTCCGTACTGATCTCAAGATGATCCATCAAAAATGAGCATGGGAGTACTACGTCAGAAAACGGAGTTTCATTTGTAAAAACGGATCCAAACTTGACATGGAGAGTCGAAGAAATCCTCATGCTGTGATGTCCCATCTGTAAACTTTTAGTTAGAGAATCCACTCTGCTGAATCCACATTCCGTATTATCTCGTCAGTACCAATACAATAACAGGGAAATCCTTGTATGTCTTACAGTGCACAGTCAAGCCAATCAAATTTATGGTTGTGGTCATTAATGACCACAACAATCGTTGTTGGGATTAGGACCACGGCAACCGTAGGTTGACAACTAATTGTTTTTGGACACACAAAGCTGGTCTATTTCGGCTTATCGCGACGGGCTCGGCAAATCGTGAAAGGCGTGCATTAGTATGACGTAACAAGATCCGGAACGCCGATAAGGGATTAACCCGGTGACGAGTCGCCAAGATGTGTCTGCCTATGGAGGACGCTGGCGGCTTACGCGAGCACGTATTATCGGGGGTGGATTGAGTAACTTCGCGCTGAATCCAGTTTGGTAAGTGTTCCTTCACTTTGGAATCTAAAATCCGTTCGGTTCTGCCGATATAACTGATACGGCAGTCACACATGAATTGCTAGACACAGTGTGATTTGGCGCCGACGGGTTCATCTTCCTTTGCTGAAGGTAACGGAAACTTTCAGGTTCTGTTGGTACTTACCGCCTCTGCAGCACAGTATGTACGCTGAATGGTCTAGACAATGCGTTTGCTTATTCTTCTTGCTGCGGTGTAACCTTTGAATGGTAGCTGGATTTACACCTTTTTCTTAGGGGCTGTCAACACCATCTCCTTGGGCGGTCTAAGTTGGCTATATTTGTCTATGAATCGGTTTGGGTAGCCATCTTCCAAAGTGTTTTAGTGGTCAGCTCAAATTCCTCAGGCAGGCAGTCGTTGGAGCAGATACGTCTCACCCGAGTGAATAATGTTTTTACCAGCGCGCGCTTTTGTGCCATCGGTGAGAAGCTAGCGAAGTGAAGGTATTGGCCGGACCACATTGGATTCCGGTATACAGATCGCTTAATCAGCCTATTATCCCTGCGACCCATGAGAATGTCGAGATACGGAAGACGCCCATTGGATTCGAATTCAAAAGTCACCTTCAGGTTAGCTTGACCATTATTAAGTTGGTCTACTAATTGTTCGCTTTGCATCTTCGTGGAACTGAAAACAAGGATATCTACATATCGTTTGTAATACGGTAGTTGAGAAATCTGTCTACTTAGTTTCCTCACAAGCATCAACATGTAAAAATCAGCCAATACCGGGCCCAACGGAGTACCCATAGCCACTCAATCAATTTGGCGATATGAGGTGTGCTGGAATCGGAAAGCGACATTCTTCGTGCAAAGTAGCGGAGACTGTCTCAGAGGTCTGCCGGTATTGGTAGACGGAACTTCTCTTCTATCAAGTGGCAAATGTAATCAACTTTCTCCAGCAATGGGACATTAGTAAATAACGACTAGACGTCCACTGAGCACATAACCTTGTCGGCTAGGCTGATGTTGTCTAAGTCTTTGATTTTTTCAAAAGAGTCCTTAATGCTGTGCAAATTGTAGTGCTGCCTCAGTGGCGCAAGAATCCCAACTAACCAGCCAGCCAATTTGTGCTGCGGGGAATTTACCATCGACAAAATGGGTCTTAGTGGCATGCCCTGCTTATGAGTTTTTGGTAACCCGTACAGCTGTGGTATCGCGGAACCGCTCCGCTTCAGGTGCTTGAAGGTAGTTTCTCCAATTACACGATGTAAGATAAGCGTTTTAAATTGTCGGGTTATACGGGTCTCTGCCTCTGTGAGACATTCTATCCTGTCGGTGGGTTGAAACTTGCTTCCGTCACTTAGAATGTTTAGTATTTTGGCTACGTAATCACTGTTGTTCATGACAACTGCTCCTGAATCTTTGTCCGGTTTTAGTACAACCACTCCCTTATTTCTCAGCTTTTGTAGCGTTTTTAAATGACGGCTTGTAAGCGCACACTTTTCGTTTACCCGTACCATGAGGACTTCATAAGCAATGTCGGTCAGCTTATTCCTAAACCCACGGACAGCATCAGGACTGGTTGACTGAAATTCAGCTACTTGGTCGAAAAAATTCTCAAACTGCGCTTCAACAAACAATCGATTCAGCTTATTGGGAGTAACTTTGTAATCGATCCCCAAGGCTAGTTCACTAGCCGTTACTTTCAGTAAAGGAAGATGAACCCGTGAGCGCCAAATCACATTGTGTCTACCAATTCGTGTGTGACTGCAGTATCGGTTACATCGGCAGGACCGAACAGGTTTTATATTCCAGAGTGAAGGAAGGGAGTGGCAAATTTTTGTACCGAAAAATTGGCCTAGAGGGGCTCCGTGTTCCGGTACGGCACGTTAAATGGTGATGCTTTCATAAGTGGATATGAAAGAGAATTATATGTGTCGCTTAGTGCGTAAGTATCTACAAGAAATGGTGTTTTATAAGATTTATCAGTAGTTATTTTCGAGCTGTTTTAGGTGAGGTTAACTGGAGGAGGTCTAATTGTTTACTGAGGACCATGTTGGATGAAACTGCTGTTTTTTGTCGTATGGTCTGCGATCGTTATAAAATCTGGGAGGAAGTGGAAGAAGCTGTTCGCAACGCTCATTTTGCGACTGCCTGTAGTTTTCAAATATCATAGGTTAACTGCGAAGCAACCTGAGAAGCAAAGTAGCAAGAATGTCGCTGAAGGCTTTCCGTACCGGTATGTACAATTTCGGTGGGGACATTCGACAAGTGATGGAATAGTGGGGAATTGGTTAGTTACATATATATTGGAAAATAGATCGTTGATTTCACAGATTTCGTGATTGCGGCTGTCTTGCGCGGTTCACATTCAGTTTGAGAGGGCAACTGTATGAGCGCTACACATTCAACTTACAGCACACCCATAGTTTTCAAATTGGTCATTCATGTCTGTGTCCCAGCAACCGACTTTTGACTGTTGATCAAGTGTCCGAGATCTGTTCCTTGATAGACAAAGTTTAGGGGAAAGCGTGAGATACCGACTCATGTGTGGAGGACTTATGGCCGACGGATGACGAAGGCGAACTTGTGGTACATGAGGCACATGAGGTACATAACCTGCTACCTATTATAGCCTCTCACAGGTAAGTTGCCAGGTTATGGAGCCCAATGTACAAGAGCCACCAGTTCGCCCCGTTCTTGTCCCGTAAAATACGGGGTACCATGTCACATTTAATCATTAAGCATATTGTTTCACGCCCACACCTAACGAAAGCACCTATACCCCATGACTCAGTGATCCACTGGGCTTACGTGACACTTTGTATTCGTCCGGAGCAAACGCGTGACCACATTGATTGGGACTGAGCGACCATGTAGTGATTAGTATAAGTACCATTTTCCTCACCATCATCTCACAAGGGTTTTATAAAAAAGGGGAAAGCTTTACAAATAGGAACAACATCGCAATCTTTTCGAGATAACGCAACCATCAGGCCATTCGCTGAACCACAATGGTTCCAATCATTTGTATATGCTTGCGTCAGACAATCGTATCAAGGAAAATAGGCCATACACACAGACCACCACAGCCAAAATCTAATAAAAGTTGCAGCCAGCTTCGGCGAGGTATCGCTGCATAGAAGTGCACCAACCTTATCAAAATGCATATGCAGGGCATCACAAACACGCTATCTTTAATAATGAAATTATAAAATAAAATTCATATCTCCAGGCTTTCCGCTATGACCAAATACCTCCACCTTCATATCGCATATGAGGTAAGTTATTCAGCAAACTAAACAGACTTACATGAAACCGCCATTAAGTCATGTAGGACCAGTTAATACTAGTCCGATACGGTGCGCGAAATTAAGCGCGGATATCAGAAGGCAATTGGTGTCGGACACAGCGGATTGTATTCGATGGGCTACAAGAAGACGCGGACGGATGTAGTGAGACAAGAGCGAACACGTGAGCGCAGGAACTTACAAAGCGGTCGAGTGTCGAGCCGGTTGTAAGGAAGATTAAAACAAGAAAGAATAATGTACAATCGGTCAACAATTAAATTGTAAATGAAAGATAGCAGTTATCTTTTCGGGCTACAGAGCTCCCCTTCTAGAAGTCTGAAAATAGGAAGACTTCGACTACGAAGAGGACTGTTGAATCGAGGTTCGTAGGGCGAAATCGTGCCGAGTAAAAATGAGCGAGCGTTTGTGTCAAATGGGGGTTCGCCGGAAGTCGGAGTCCGCTGTGCCGTTTGTGATTTGTTATGTATTGGTTTCAGGGCAGGGTGCATTTCGACAAGCCTTTGGAGCGGGCTTGTCGGACTACAAAAACTGGCTAGCCCAGAAAATGGCCGACAGGACCACAACGTCTGCTCCTGGCAAAAGGTGCGCTTGGGAGTGGTTTCTCGCCCCGATGCACCCCGCCCCGCGCCGAAACGACCCTCATTCCACGGAGAAACGACCATCGTCCGACGAACCGTCGTCCCGCGAAGAAGTGACGCTCGTTCCGCAGAGAAACGATCAGCGTTCGCGTCAAAGTCCTCGAAAACATTCCTTTTGTTGGCCAGTCAATCGAAGGGAGGATTTGGGGAACGTAGAGACGAGAAAACAGAAAAACATGCGCAGAAAATGCCAAAAAGAACAAACGAATGACCTGCATGTTTAAATTGTTTGCTTTTTAAATATTTTTAAATGCTTTTCGGAGGTTTTTGATACTCTTGTTTGTTTTCAAAACGTTAATCGACCAAAAACTGGGCAATATACAATATCTACAAAGCTAAATGTATTTACACTGTACCTAGTCGGAGAAACTGAGCGGCTTACGCACCTCCGGATCAAGGCGGTTGGTCGTGGGAGGTGGCGGGCTAGATTCGGAACATCTCGGGACGGCTGAAGCTTGTAGACCGAGATTGTGGTCTTGTTACACTGCACTGGGATTCTGTAAGCTGGTGCGTTGAGTTGTGACGTCGCATGAAGCACTACTAGACGAACCAGGCGAAGTGGTTTCTTTCATAAAGGCGGGTTTTAGACTGTCGATGGTGAGGACTTCGCGTCGACCACCGCGATCAATTGTTTACGTCTTGCTCGCACGATGTAGCACTTTGAAGGGTCCCGTGTACGGCGACTGAAGAGGATGTCGAAAACCGTCTGCACGAAGAAGAACATGTGAGCATGTAGACAGCTTCTCAAGCACGCACAATGGTGTCTTCTGCGATCGAGGAGTGGGTGGACGCAGCTCACGCATCTGGTGAGCAAATCGATTGGTGTAACTTCCTTAGTCAAAAGAGCAAGTAGAGGGGGTTGGTGCTACCAGCTGTCCGGGAAACCGCAGCGTACAGCCGTACACTAGCTGCACTGGTGTTGCGTCGAAATCGGTTCTTAAGCCCAGGAGGACGAGAGGAAGTGTTTCAGACCATGAAAGAACAGCGTGTGCCTGTAGCGCGGCCTTCAACTGGCCGTGAGAACGCTCCACCATACCGTTAGCAGCCGGATGATACGCCATCGTATGAAGGTGGCGATAGCCTAAATCCTTAAGCAAAGTGGCAAAAGTCGACGAGAAATGGGACGCTCGATCTATGGTCACGATGGCGGGGCAGCCATATTGAGCTACACAGCGCTCCAGAAAAGTTTTCGCTACCGTTTCCGAGGAGCCATTAGGTATGGGAATAGCTTCTTGCCACATAGTGAACCGATCGACACAGGTCAGCAGGTATACAGAGCCTTTCGAAGGCGGGAGATGACCTACGAGGTCGACGTGCACGTGGCGAAAATATGCATCTGGCGTGGGAAATGTTCCTACGAGTCTTCGCGTGCGCTTATGCACATGCGCACTCTGTCAATGAAGGCAAGCAGCTGCCCAAGTACGGACGTCCCGATTAACATTGCACCAGATGAACCGTGCAATTACGAGTTTAACCGATGCACGAACCCCTGGATGAGACAAGCCGTGTAACGTGTCGAACACGGTCCGCCGAATCTCGCGTGGGACAACTAGACGCGGCGTGCCCAGAGGTAAATCGCAAGGTATAGTGCCGTCTGACGATGTCAGCGGAACGGGTCGTATGTCCAGTGAGGGAGACCTGCGTAGTAGATCAACCTCAGGATTGTTGAGTTACGCTGTGGCCATGGCTGTCAAATCGATAGCAGTGCCGGCGTCAGCGGAGATAGCCTGGATGCGGGAAAGTGCATCGGCGATGGCATTGTGCACACCTGAGACATTCAGTATGTCGGTAGTAAACTGAGCGACTTAGTCAAGGTGTCGCGGCTCTCTAGGAGACTATCGGTCGGTAGTCGAGCCGAGCACGTAAGTCAGGGGTTTGTGGTCGGTGAAGATGGCAAAGGAGTGGCCTTCTAGGACGCGTCGAACGTGACGGATCGCTAGATATACGGCAAGTAGTTCTCTACCGAACGTGCTGTAGCGAGATTCTGTATGTTGTAGACGTTTGGAGAAAAACGCTAAGGACTGCCATGTGTCGGCTACTCGTTGTTGCAAAACGGCGCCAACTGCCACCTCCGAGGTGTCAGTACTGAGGGGCAGTGGGATGGCCAGATCGTGATGCTCTATAGAAGATATGTTGGCAATAGCCCCTTCCAGCGACTTGGAAGCAACGCGTGCTGCGGCAGGAAATTCGAATTTCTTGAGTTTCCGTTGGAGAAGGTCCGTGAGGTGTTGCATCAGCGATGCGCAGTTTGGTATGAAACGGCGGTAAAAGTTGACAAGCCCATCAAAAAGCCCAACCAGTTTGAAAGAATGAGGCTGGGGGTAGTCGATGATGGCTTGAATTTTATGTTGCAGTAGCATGACGCCTGCAGAGGAGATACGATGGCCGAGGAAGATGACTGAGTGGACACCAAACGAACACCTTGCTGCGTTGATCGTCACCCCGTGTTGAGATAAACGATCAAAAAGTGTTCGTACGTGGCGTATGTACTCTTCTCGTGAAGAGCTCGCGAATAAAATGTCGTGCAAATAAGCGTAAGCGAAGTCCAGGCCGCGACCAACATGGTCGAGCAAGCGTGAAAAATTTGCGCGGCATTCTTTAGACCAAATGGCATGCGTAGAAACTCGAACAAACCAAATGGAGTCGTCACGACAGTCTTAGCGTTGTCCACTTCGGCTGCGGAAATTTGCTTGCATGAGCGTACCAATTCGATTTTACTGAAAAACTTTTACTTGTCAGAATAGCGTTGAGGTCTAAGATATGTGGGACAGGATACCCATCAAGCGTGGTTACGTTATTTAAAGACCGATAATCGCCACGACGAAACCAGTACCCACAGTCTTTATCGCGACCATGTGCAGAGGAGACTCCCATGGGCTGTTGGATGGTCTGATGATACCGAGCTGAAGCATGTGGTCGAATTCAGCTCTTGCAGTACGCAATTTGTCGGAGGCGAGTCGTCTTTGTCGGATACTCGTTGGCGGACGCGCATGATAATGTGCTGAGCGACCTATGTCGTGACTGGCGGAAGCTCTGCAGCTGGTCCTACCAGTCGCGCGTATTCAGACAGTAGGTTCGCATAATCTGATGGTACATCGGTGATTCGAAAAACGGAACTGATTATCGGGGCCTCCGTAAGAACGCCTTCGACCCCTACTTCAGTACGGTCGTCTAAAAGTCGGTGGCGACCAGCATCAACAAGCAACCCAAAATGTCGGAATAACTCGATGCTGATAGTTGCGAAGGGTATAGACGCAAGCAGGAAGACCCACTGAAAATCTCGGAGAAGATTGAGGTCCAGGTTCATCATGCGCTGACCGAATGAAGCTATCGGAGAACCGCTGGCCGCACGCAAATTGTACGTAGGCTCTGAGTGCTTGTCGTTCGCGTCCGCGGGGATGAGCCTGACTTCCGCTCCCGTTTCGATGAGGAACGTGATGGAAGAACGTGTGTCCTTAGCGTAAAACAGGCGATTTGCTTGGTTATTGACGGATACGTTGGTCGTGCTAGTATGTGGGCTATTCGCTTTCCCTGAAGCGGCTGTGTGCAGTCGAATGCAGGGAGCTCGATAGCCTCTATCTCTTCCAGCGTATTGGCAGTGATACAAACATACTTCCTCGACGGATTTGGTATTATCTGACTGAGAACATGCAGGGAAAATGTTGCGCATTCGTGCCGAACGAGACGTACTCGATGCAGGCACAGACGAGCCGCAATGAACGGTAGCCAAAACGTGGTCAGCATTTGAGCGTGGCATACGCCGCATCGAAGCCTTCATTGCGGCTATCCTGCTGCGAACTAGCGCAATTTCCTCTTCTTTATGATCAGATTGACCTGAGGGCTTGGGACAAATATGAGACTCCGTTTTCATCGGTGTGAATACGTCACCGGAACTATTGGTCGTCTGCTGTGGAAGACGTTCGAACGCAGCGTCTGCGTTGGTAGCTAATTCTTTCAGGGTTGTATTTATAAACATGGACAACATTACCGGCAACGCCTCTGGGAGAGGTGCAATCCTCAGCTCTGTTATCCCTTGTACGCACAAGTATAAAGGACCAGCGATGCGCTGAATTCCGCGAAGCAACGCAGACGGCATGCGATCTTCAAGCTTGAAACCATGGAGCTGTTCAAATCGAGCTCGTGCGCTTGGCTGGAACTCTTTTAAAATCGCTTGTTTCATCGTTTCATACTTTGCCTCATTCGATGGGCAGAGTAGAATGTCCTCAACCAACGCGACCACCGACGAAGGAAGGCGTGGGACGAGCTGATTGTATCTGGGGCTGTCCGCCGTAATGCACTTATTTTCCAGTTCGATCTCAAAGATCGCAAACCAAACCTCTGTGTTCCATGAAACTTGCAACAGCCAAACTAAGCATGTTTAATCTGCGAAACAACCCAGATGAAACTTACGAAAGGTGTGTCGAAAAGGCAAAGAAAGAACGGAAACACGAGAAAAGTACTAAAATTACGCATGAAACAATTGACTACAGGTATGTAAACTAGAAAAAGGGACGAAGTCGCCAAAAATGTACAAACGGAGAAAAAAGTTTAATTCGCGCGTGGGAATCGGGGTCCTCACTTTGTGGAGCTACTAGATACTAGTCCGAGTCGTTGCGCGAAAGTAAGCGCGGATATCAGAAGGCAATTGGTGTCGGACACAGCGGACTGTATTTGATAGGCTACAAGAAGACGCGAACGGATGAATCTAGGAGAGTGTACGTCAGTGCCTGAACTTACCGTGCACGCGAGTGATTAGAGGGACGTTAGTAGAAATAGCCTTAACTTCGGCGTTAAGACAAAAACCAGTAATGTGTGACTCAGTAAGAAATAGTTTTATAAGAAATATCTTTTTGGTTGCTACAAGATAACAATTGGTTGTGTCATGGTTCTTGCGCTAGTAGACATGGTTTCGGGTTTTTCAGTACAAAAAGTTAGGTTGCGTAGGCAAGACACCAACTACGGTGAACAAAACACATGCATGCCACATTTCCTTCAGCCTTTAGCCTCTTGTGACCTATCTCTATGTGTATGTACCAATTTGTATTTGTAGAAATACAAATATATATATATATATATATATATATATATATATATATATATATATATATATATTATATATACAAGAGAGACTGTCAAACCCACGAAGTGGTCTCTTCCAATACTTCTTTAGCTTCGTTAATCCGCTATCCCATAATAATGCTAACTTGAATGGTGCGTCTGTTGCCGTCTCCTAGTCGGACTGCCTGTTGAAATGTGTTTTTTTGCTGAGTTCTCGACGGGGTAATGGCTGGTTATGACACGGGGCAGCGAAAGCCACAAAGAGCTGTCTCGCTAATCTCGCCTTATCTTTGCACGATTTTAAGCTGTTTGTTATTGCCTTGTTGACATGGAGTGGGTGCCTTGACGCTGAATCTTTGATTTGGGCGTTCCATGTCAATGAGGCTGGACCTTACCGTGGTGCCATGGTTTGTGTGCCTCAGCGATCCATTGAACTATGCTGGGTGGTGCTTTTGCACCTTCAGAGTCACTCATACCAAATTGGTCAAGGACTAGAGGTCAGACAAACTCAGCCTCGTGGTCCTCCAGGTTAAGGGTTGGAATGAGGGTGGCACCTTATTCCTTAAAACGGACTCCTTGTTGCCCAACACCAAACCCGCTGCCTTCCTGTAAGGTTTTTGAACCGAAGGCTTCGGTTGAGAACCCTAATCGTTCTCCTGTTTAGGTCTGGGCAACCTGACAGTATCCTGCCCACGCAATACTATGAATCTTACTTCAAACAATTTCTTGATACTGTGGTCACCGCAGAGGATAATCAACGGTGCCCTATCTGCTGCATCGAGCAGGGTGGATAGGGGTTTGGATGCTACTGCTCAAGCCTTCCCATCTTCTTATTCCCCCTCTTAGGCTTTTTCACTCTTACCGTCCCCTTCCAACTCCATTTATTTCCCCCCAGTTTTCAACCCCCCGATTCTTGGCCCTCCCCCAACATGCTTTGCTAGGCATTTATCTTCTAATTTCAACTCACATGGGAACGCGGACCGTCACTCCTCTCCTGTCGACAAGCCCATGTCCAACCAAGCGGCCCATTCCAGTTCATCGGCTTCCATTTGGAGCCCTCAATCCTCCTTTAGATTGGCATGCCTCAATGTACGCACACTGCTATAGATCGGTCAACAGGCAGCACTTTCCCGAACACTAGAGACCCTCTCGATCGATATCTGCTGCTTATCGGAGACCCGCCTGCACGACTCGAGCTCTGTGCTCACTCTGCGATCCCCTTCAGGTGACACCAGCAGTATTTTCTCATTATGCTTATCCGGAGACGATGTCGCTTCGAGCACCGGCCAAGCTGGTGTTGGCATTGCCCTGAGTCCCCGGACTGAAGCTGCTCTGGTTGATTGGATTCCAATCAGTAGCCGGATGTGTGCGGTCCGATTGGCTCCATCGTTTTAAGCTTCGAAGTCGCGCGGGACTAATAGATGTCTATTCATCATCGCTGCCTATGTGCCCACAAACTGTAGCGATGATTCGGCAAAGAACGACTTCTACCGCCAACTGACTCAGCTCCTTCGCCACAGAAGAAGCACGGACACTGTTGTGCTGGCTAGGGATATGAACGCACAAGTTGAAAAGTTGTCCACTGATGAAATGCATCTGGGCAGTCAGCACGGTGTAGGCTCCCATAATGATAACGATGAACGGTTACTTTATTTGTGTGAGGATGCTCGCTTATTTCTTGCGAGCACTAATTTCCGACACAGCACCCGCCGGAGGATGACTTGGCGCCCACCAGCCTAGAACCAGCCTTGGACGCAAATCGATCACATTGCTATTAGTTACCGCTGGAGAGGCTGCGTCCAGAATTGTCGCTCGATTTGGAGCACAGGTGTAGACACCGATCATGCACTTGTATGCGCTGACGTGCGGATGCGTTTTGGTGGACGCCCACGACGACGGTGTGAGCGCATTGACATCAGCCAACTGGCGAAGCCAGCTGTTCTGAATGCGTATCGAAGTACGCTGTCATGCGAGTTGAGTAAGCGCTCACTGGAGACAATTGAAGGTCACTGGTCTCATGTTCACCAGACCTTACTAGCAGCAGGCAAATCCTCATGTGGTATGTCTAACAACCAACATGGACATTGGGTCTCTTCACAGTCTCTGGAACTTATCGACGCTCGCCGGCATATCCCGGCTGGAAGTGAACACAATGAAACTCGCAAAGTGCTCCGGGCAAAACTCCGTGCTAGCCTGAAGAGAGACCGCGAATCTTGGTGGTCTGTTCGTGCGTCAGAGATGGAAGTGGCCGCTGCCCTTGGCAACCATCGTAAGTTATTCCGTCTGATACAGGAAACGGGCAGCAGGAGACCTGGTGTTAGTGAAACAATACGTGATGAGAATGCACAGCCTATCCACAATTTGTCAAAACGTTTGGAGCGTTGGGCTGAGCATTTTGAAAAGCAATTTAATCGGCTAGAATTGTTCGATTCTTCTCCGGCGACTGATCGCCCTGCTCCGTGGGCTGTCCCTTTGGATCCACCCTCTCGCTCAGAAGTCGAACGTGAGATCGGACTGTTGAAGTTGAACAAAGCCGCGGGACCAGATGACCTTCCTCCAGCCCTCTTCAAATTCGGAGGCTCTGCTCTTGTTGATGCTTTGCATGAATTACTAGTGAAACTGTGGGAGCAGGAGATTGTCCCAACCGACTGGAGCCGCTCCGTTATTGTTCCCATCTTCAAAGGCGGCTCGCGCTCGGAATGTGGCAACCATAGAGGAATCAGTCTGATCTCCATCGCCTCCAAATTACTCGCCTCCATAATTCTTCACAGACTGACTGGCGCTCGTGAAAGCCAGATTCGTGAGGCGCAAGCCGGGTTTCGTCATGGTCGTGGCTGCATCGACCACATCTTCACCTTATGTCAATTGTTGGAGCACCGTCACACGTATTTGTGCCCCACCGTAGTCGTGTTCCTCGACATCAAAGGTGCCTTTGATTCGGTTGATCGATGTGCCCTTTGGAATTGTCTACTCAGGAAAGGTGTGCCCAAGAAAGATGTAAATATTATCCAAGCATTATATGCGCGTAGCACGGGCAGAGTGAGGGCTTACGGCAAGCTGTCGCCACCCTTTACCATCTCCAGCGGTGTGAGACAAGGATGCCCGCTGTCACCTTTCCTCTTCAACTTCGCTACTGACGAAGTCATGGAGATTGCATTTACAGGACATGACTTGGAAGGTGTGGAGCTACGCCCAGGAGAACGACTTCTTGACTTGGAGTATGCAGACGACATTGCCCTCATCTGTGACAGCTCCCAGACGTGCCAAGCCGAGCTGGACAGATTAGCACTGGCTGTCAGCCGCTTCGGGCTTTGCTTTGCACCATCGAAGTGCAAAGCGTTCCTCCAAGATTAGCAGGGATCGCCCCGTGTGCTGACCCGTGGTGAGGATGAGCTAGAAGTCGTTTAGAAATTCAATTACCTGGGAAGTTGTATCAGCGCCCTTGGGATCGAATCCGAGAGCACAAACCGTATAGCGAAAGCTCGGAGTGCTTTTGCTAACCTTCGCCACCTATGGCGACGGCGCGACATCACTCTCGCCCTGAAGGGTAGAGTGTACAATGCAGCGGTACTTTCGACCTTACTGTACGGTTGCGAAATCTGGCCCCTAAGTTCGGCGGACATGAAGAGGCTAGTTACGTTCGACCATCGGTGCCTTTGCAGTTTGGCTCACATCTGGTGGGAACACCGTGTGAGTAACGAGCGTGTTCGACACATTGTTTACGGCCCAGAAAAAGGGAATGAACCGCTCAGCACCGTTATTTCATTCACCAGGCTCCGATGGCTCGGCCACGTGTTACGCATGCTAGCCCACCGACTCCCTCGACGTGCGTTGTTTGCTCCCAGGGGATGTGGGTGGAAGAAGAGGAGAGGTGGCCAAGCGATGACTTGGTCCAGGGGAATGAAGTCCCTCACTTCTGAGCTGGCCTTGGTTGGAGCGTCACGGCTCCCTGGTTGGGGTCCAAAAGACGGTGAGCACGTTTGGCTGGATACACTTGCTGACATGGTAAGGAGCCGACCTTAGTGGCGTTCGTGTTGTGAGTTTCTTTGTCCTTCCCATCCTCTCCTCCATCTACGATCGTACTTCGTAGGGTAAAATATAATAAATTATTTTTGCTTAGTAGCATGCTGGTAGCTTACCGGAGCGTTGCCTATCCGTTGCTGGTAGCTCAGCTGGCATGCAACAGCCGTATTTATTTTTCCTTTATGTATTGTATGTATGTATTTCCTTTATGTATTGCAGTACAATAGCGGAGGTGTTTTACCACCTATAGCTGACATGTATAATAATGATGATGATGATGACCTCGTCCATCTGTTTCCAAGAAACACTTGGTGGTTGCTGGAGAGGACGGGGTGCACGGTCCTTGTGGTCGTGCTAGGCTCGAAGGGTGGTTCCATGCACTCAGTGTTTAGCGGACTATATGGACATTTATATGAGAAAGCAAAGCCTTAATGCAAAACTGACAACCCACCACCTGAAATAAAGAAACTTAGCATGAAATGACGCGGTTAGTAAATCGAATGCAGTGTACCTACAAACGCTGCGCCGGTTCTGCCTACGTTCTTTGCAGAACCCATCGTCGCTTTGGTGGTGGTCCCGAGTGGCCTCGCTCATGGCTCACTAGGCCCGCCTGACTCAGGCACTGGCGATTGTATGTGATACACCACCATGCGCGCGATGTCGATGGAGTACAACCCATCGGTGCTTGCCGCTTCTGCAATTGCCGTTTCTTCTCTGCATGTATGAGGTCCTTTTTCCGCACTTCGGCAACTGTCTTCGTGATTAGATCGCGCCATACGCGCCGATCAACCGCCTTCGATTTCCATGATCTGCAATCAAGATTAGAACGCGTGAGGCTCAATTTATTCATGTCCTGGTAACGTATCTTGGGTTTCCCCACGTGCCGTTTCTCTTTACTCAAATGACCATATAATAGCTGCTTCGGTATCTGCGTCGAGTCCATACGGCTCATATGACCGATCCACCACAGGTGTCTCAATAAAAGTATGCAGTCCACTGCATACATCCCACTTCGGCGCAACACTTCCGTGTCTGCAACTCTGTCGCCCCAACCGATGCGCAAAATCCGTCACAAACACTGTTGATGGAACCGCTCGAGATATCACACATCCCGACGGCACAACCTCCACGTTTCACTGCCGTATAGAAGAACGGAAAGCACCATGGATTTGTACACCAACAGCTTCGCGCCAGTGGTAAGCAGATGGTTGTTCCACACTCGGTACTCAAGCTTCCCGAATACCGCCGCTGCCTTCGACACGCGGATACGAAACTCACTGTGTAGCTGCTGATCAGTCGACATCACACTCCCAAGGTAGCAAAAGCGGGAGGTGGTTTCCAATACTTCAGCACCAATGCTGATTTGCGGCAATATTGAAGATTGCACCTACGGTGAAGGCTGAAAGAGACAGACAGTTTCGCTTGTGTTGATGGTGAGTCCGAATTGGGCCGCTGTCGAAGCCAGAGCACTAGTCACTTGCTGCAACTCATCCGCGCTGTGTGAAAACAACGCACAGTCGTCAGCAAACAGCAACATACGGATAGTTGTCTCACAGACTAGAGTTCTCGCACCGAAACGACGGATGTTCAGCAACCCACCATCAATACGGTGCTCCACACGAACACCGTAAGCACAAGCCGATTCAAAAGCACAGGACATCATTGCATGAAGATATGTATTAAACAAGGCAGGAGCTAAGACACAGCCTTGCTTCACACCAGAGACAACTGCAAAGTCACCCGAGGTCTCTCCACTCAGCTGCACCCTCGCCCGCATACCACTGTGCAGACATTCAATTAAAGTTACAAACTTACGCGGGCAACCAAACTTACCCAACACCAACCACAATGCCTCGCGGTTCACCGTATCAAATGCTTTGGTGAAATCAACAAAAAGCGAGTACAATGGCTGGTGTCGTTCTCTGCACTTCTCCCGCAACTGACGAGCCGCAAACACCATATCTATAGTGCTACGACCCGAACGGCATCCACACTGCCCTTCCGCCACGCCCGGTTCCGCAACCTGACTGACGAGGTGGTTGAGCAGGATTCGGGCAATCACTTTGCCCACACAACTCAGCAAGTTGATGCCCCGATAATTCGTGCAACATTGCTTGCTCCCTTTGCCCTTGTACAATGGTAACACAAGCACATCCTTCACTTCAGGAGGCATCTCCTCCTCAATCCATACTCGTTGCACCAAGTGGTGCAGCGCAATCAACAACGCGGATCCGCCGTGTTTCAACACTTAAAACGGGAGCCCGTCGGCCCCAGCACACTTGCCGTTTCGCAGCTGAGCAAGTGCTGTCTGCGTCTCATCCAGTGTCGGCGTGTCCGCCAGACTCGTTTTCACATTGTGCTGCTTGAGGCCGTTCAATGTAGGCCACTGGATCTCTGACCGTTTGTTCAAGATACAGTCAAAGTGTTTTCGCCAGATCTGCATTATGTCTGCAGTCTGTGTGCAGGTGGCGCGCCTGAACTACCGTCGATCAGCGTTCTCAGCGGCTCCAATCTCGGTCCATAGACAGCCTTCAAGGAGTCGAAGAATTCCTTGTGTTGGCGGCGTTCGGCGTAGCATTTCATCTGCTTCGCCTTATCCGTCCATATTGCATTTTTAATGCGACGGAGCTCTCGGGTCAGTCGCCGTCGAAGGTGGCGAAACTGACTATTCTTTCCCAAGTCACTGGGGTCTGCAGCATGTGCAGCATATGCTACATTCTTCTCCAACACCAATGCGCCAATCGTCGCATTATTCTCATCAAAACAATCCGGCCGCTTAGAGTTTGCGCGCCCGATGATCTCATCGGCAGTAGCTGTCACGTGGTTGCGAATGTGGTGCACAGGTTGCCCACTGTGACTATGCATTCCACATCACACAGGCATGCAGCTATCGCCTTCTCCAGCTCAGTACGTTTCGCTGCAGTACGGAGGGAGATGTTAGAATTACGCCGATTCACGGCAGGAGTGCAATACATCGACTTACGAAAATATACGTACAGCTTGGTGCGCACCAACTTGTGATCAGTGCCACACTCAGCTCCACGCAGTACACGTTTCATGCGCACTTCACGCATATCACGCTGACGTACGGTGACATTGTCGAGCAGGTGAGCGTGACCACACCATGGGTGCGTCCAATTTGCTATATCACTCGCACTCAGTGCAAACCGAGTGTTCGTGATCGTCAGGCCGTGAGTGGCACACAGTGAGAGCAGCCTGTCACCGTTCGAATTCTCTGAACCAATGCCATGCGCACCGATAACATCTGTCCACGCTGATGCATCACGTCCAACGCGCGCGTTGAAATCACCAAGCAGAAATAGTCAGTCGCTCCTCGGAACAGACCGTATCACGGAGGATGGCTCAGTGTAGAACTGATCACGCGTGGCATCAGGATAACACATGGTCGTAGCGTACGTGCTTATAAAGGTGGCAAACTTACCTCTTCCGAGTCGTAGGCGAACAGTCATCAGTAGCGCGCTGATGCCCGTTGGTTCACCCACCAGCTGGCCATGGAGGCAATCGGATATTGCAAATCCGACCCCATGTTTACGTGGTGCTGAGGCGGCGTTGCCCACCCAGTAAAATGTGTAGCCAGCACCTGCTTCATGCAACTTACCTTGCTCAGCGAGCCGAGTTTCACTGAGCGCCGCAATATCGATGTTGTAGCGCGCCAGCTCCATCGCGACGAGTGCAGTGCGTCGCTCCGGGCGCTCACTGGAGTTCCGGTCCAGTAGTGTGCGCACGTTCCAGCAGCCGATGCTGAGTGCTTTACGCGCAGGCATACGATTGCATTGGTGGGCAATCGCACGCGAGGTGGTCATTGTGCTTCGGAGATTTGCTTGAGGGAATCCACCCGGAGCCTTTGGCTCAATAGCCTGTCCCACAAGGCAGTGGGGAGCAGATTCAGCTCGGGAATGTGATTGCAGAGACAGATGGGGATCTGCTTGACGGCCGTCACACGCAGTCTTTGAGGTTCTGGAATGTTTTATATATGTTTTGCGACCATAATTGGATACGCACTTGCGACCACGGCCAGACGCAGTTGGGTTTTGGTGGGTTTGCACCAATTTGACCAGGAGCTGCCTGGATTGAGGCGAGCAGTAGCAAACCATTGAACACCCGGAGGTGTCCTCCCACCGTCAGAGACAATGCGTGGCCCTCGTGCTCTACGCCAATCGAGCATTGATAATATCACCCGTAACCTGTTGTCTCCCATGGCTAGGTTTTACGGGAAGTGGGCCATCGACCACTTCCTAACCTCCGAAGAGGATGGACTAGGATACTGCCAGGGCGCCCACACCTGACAGGAGAACGACTCGAGTCCTCAGCCAAAGCCTTCGATTAAATGAACACCCGAAAGACAGCGGGTCTAGCACACGGTCAGTTCACTGACTCATGCGGATTGGTGTCCTGGATTTTAGTAGGGAGAAGGGAGAAACCCAAATCCCACCCAGCGGTCGCCACGAGGATGCGCCTAGAACATGAGTAAATAGCACAACAACAGCAGCAGTGGGTAGACCATCTGTCAGGATCTAGGCATCACCAGCATCAGCGCACCATAGGCCCTCCCGCCAGAACCTATATATATATATATATATATATATATATATATATATATATATATATATATATATATATATATATATATATATATATATATATATATATATATATATATATATATATATATATATATATATATATATATAGTTCAATAGTGTATGGTGGGATAAAAAGCAATAACTTTACAAGACCCACAGGATGGCAAATGGAAGAAAACAAAAGTTTCAGGTGTGACACAAAAATATCAGTAAGTTAGACACTGCAGTTTGTCATACCGTTATATAATGTGGATCATGTAAGTGCAAGTCCAATAGTCTTTCGAATGTCTCGATGTTTGGTGCGTTCACCACATGCGATGGCAGTGCGTTCCAGTGCGGACAGACACTAAGAGAATAAAAAAACTTGCTACAATCTAAACAGGAATATTGAGTCACATGTTTTAGTGCATGGCCTCGGCATCGTTTGTCGGCAGCTAATGTTAACAGCGACTTACATGGATGGTCCTCTTCTCTTAGTATCCGGTAAGTGAGGATCAGATCACCGCGAAGTCGTCGGTATTCTAAGGAGTACAGACCGATCGAACGAATCCGCAGTTCATAACTAAGGCCCGATAGATCACGTGTTGCCTTAGTGGCTCTTCTTTGTGGTTGCTCCAGGAGACGAATGTCCCGTTTTAACCACGGACGCCATGCCTGCACCGCATACTCGAGGTGGGGACGAATGAAGGCGTTAATCAATAATGGCACGAGTTGCCGCTCGAAGGTACCGAGCGCTCGCCTCAAAAGCCTCAAGTTTAAGTTTGCTATGTTAGCTGCCTTTGAACATTGGAGCGAATTACCCAGACCTTCTTGCACGATGACCCCTAAGTCTCTTTCGTTGCTAACCTGTTTTATAATGCGCTGCCCCAGGTGATATGTGTTGCTGCAGTTACTGCGCAGCGACAACAGGTGACACTTTTCGGGGTTCAGGGGTAGTTGGTTGTTTACTGCCCATTCGTGAATCCGGTTCAGGTCATCCTGCAGATAGACAGGGTCAGATGATGGGTGATTGACTCTGTCGAATACCTTAGCAAAGTCTAAGTAAATCACATCTACGGGAACTCCCTCGTCAGCAGCCCTGGTCCATGAGTCCCGAGCAAGTAGTAGATTGGTGAGGCAAGATCGTCCGCGTCTGAATCCATGTTGGAGATTGGAGATGATTTGTAGACTTTCAAGATATCTCACCATTTCATCAGCGATTATAGACTCCATCACCTTTGATAGAACAGGAAGGAGAGTAATAGGTTGGTAGTTGGCAGGGTCTGACCGCTTACCTCCCTTGTATATCGGAGTGATAAGTCCACGTTTCCACTCAGACGGAAGTGTATGAGAATCAAATAGTAACTGGAAAAAGGTTGCAAGGTGGACTGCCATGGTGGGTGCAAGGGTTTTAAGTACTTTCGGACAGATCTTGTCAATTCCCGGCGCACTATTTTCCCTGAGCGACTGTAATTTCTTTGCCACAGATGTAGGGCTATATATATATATATATATATATATATATATATATATATATATATATATATATATGGATTCACATTTGGTATTTGGATTCTTTTTGTATCTGCATAACAGCAAAAACGTTATCAGATGTCGTTAAAGTTACAAATTCACATAACTAATAAATGAGACCTCACAGCTACCAGCATTACCCAGTAGTTTCGTACATTTACTTGATGCATTAAGGATACCTTTCAATCATCATTCAAATTGTCATCCTTCATTAACATTCCCCCATCCCCACAAACACTTCCTTAAATGCTGCCTTCATTAGGCTATACAACATTTCGATGACATCATATATTCTTACAAACCAATTACCACTACAATGCCAATATTGATCTCTCTGTTTCTACATTACCGGCGCTACAACTTTGGATAACAAGCGCCGCCGCTTTCACCGTGGTTTCCAAAAATATAACTTATACTATACTCGAACAGGAGATCTGAATATCCCTTATCCAAGGAAGTAAGTTACATTTACCAGTTCCTTCATGCAAGCATAACCTTTGCATACATGAATAAATCGCATAAACACTTATTTGCTCCATAAAACATCCGTTAACACTTCACCTGTATTAACCATTTTCATGCTTTCGATTACGCCGTGACCTTCAACTACACATGTTGTCATCACTTTAATTTCTCATAAACGTTTTCAGGAACCAAATCCATATACCATTACCTATTATTTCCCATACCGTAATAACACGAGAATTAAGAATATCCAATGCAGCCAGTCAAACGATTTTGGATGTCACCGAGGACAATGGACGCAAAACACTTTCCCGCCAGTAGAGAAATTAGCCCTTCTAGTGAAGGAACACTTACCAAACTGGGTTCAGCGCGAAGTTACTCAATCCACCCCCGATAATACGTGCTCGCGTAAGCCGCCAGCGTCCTCCATAGGCAGACATATCTTGGCGACTCGTCACCGGGTTAATCACTTATCGGCGTTCCGGATCTTGTTACGTCATACTAATGCACGCCTTTCACGATTTGCCGAGACCGTCGCGATAAGCCGAAATAGACCAGCTTTGTGTGTCCAAAAACAATTAGTTGTCAACCTACGGTTGCCGTGGTCCTAATCCCAACAACGATTGTTGTGGTCATTAATGACCACAACCATAAATTTGATTGGCTTGACTGTGCACTGTAAGACATACAAGGATTTCCCTGTTATTGTATTGGTACTGACGAGATAATACGAAATACTAGCATCTGCCAATATTCGTCTTCTCATTTTGTTGTTCAGACAACTGAAGGGAACTAACTGTTTTGAATCTACATTCAGCCAAGTATGTGGATGGAAAAGCAAGGAAATATATTTCAGCTATTTCCCAGTCTTGGACATCGGTTGTGGATATTAATCTTTACTCAAAAAATCCTTTATATTGCGCGAATTTGGATCATGCTAATGTGTCAGTTTGAAGCTGTATGAGACATTCCTGGATTTTAACTCCAACATCGCATGGTTATACATCAAATGGATATACAATACAAAGCTGGATTTCCGTATCAATGTAAGCATTATAAAACTTCTTCATTTATTTTCAGGTTTTGCATAAGCGATCAAATCTTCTTCCTTCAATTCCTCTGTGACTGCAACGAGAATCGGGAGCTGTGAAAATTTCGCACGTCCGATGTTTTGAGCATATATTCTAGCTTTTTAAGGAAAGCGATAATGAATACTTTTGCGCGAGATGAGAGTATTCAACTTGCCTTGAAGAGTTCTATTTGATAAGCTGTGTTTCACAAAAATGTCAGCCAGATAAAACATGTCTGGCTTTGCTGTTACCAGTTTTCTTACATAATCAGTTCCAGAAAGAAATGTGATGATGGTATTTCAGAGTGCAACATAACGGCGAAACCAGTTGCCCGTGGAGAGCCATCTAAGTTCTGTAGGCAACAGTAGAAGATGGCAATCTTCCACTTTTCTCCACACACAGCTGCTGGAAAAGACGATCTCGAAGTGGGTGCGATTTGATATTGTTGGCTACTATTCTAACAGTACAGTGATTCTTTTAAGCGCTCTCCCAGTTTCATAGCCAGTAGGTACTCTCGATGAACCACATAGTGACTTATATGAAGAGAAGGGAGAACATATCTTTGATGGGCAATATATTCGTTATATATTCTGACCATTGCAGCAGCACCATCTGTTGCACATGCAGCCATGTTCTTTATTGGAATGGCGTTTTCAGTCAAATAGCTAAAGACTACCTCAAATATAAACTGCCAGTTTGTATAAGTTTCAATTCTCTTGGAAAACAGCATCTCCTCCATTGATTCAGTACTGTTGAAGAAGCAACATATGCCACGAGAAAAGCGTGGTTATCAGATAAAGTAGATGTGTCTACTTGTAACAAATGTTTCCTGGACTGTAGTCAAGTAAATAAAATACGTTCTATGTCCTGAGCCCTCTCATCTATTCACCTAGATTCAGATGCAGATGAGACTGGAATGATAGGAACATCCATTGAGTGTTCCTTCTTGAGCGGACCTTTGAGCCAGTAAATGATAAAGTGCTAAGGGGTCTTGCTTGATCTAAAACCAAACACCCGAACCACATCCTGGTCAACCAATTACTGCTCACGTTTCCTGCACTAGCAGTTCCCGCTATATAGGTCAGATGAAGTAAGGAAGAGGTAGAGTAAACATGGAAGATAAAGAGGAAGGAAAGTCATTTATACGAAAGATAACACCAAAGAGTGAGGAGAATGCCAGAATATGAACTCAAACCTGAAAGATGGATATGGCCAGTCGAATTGCTGAGCGAAATGGCTTGGACTGCTTATTGTGGATTAATATTCATCCAAATCGTGGGGCTTTTACGGACAGCTTTCGGACAATTCGAACAGTCGATTTTCCGCCAAATACTTCCCGCTCATATAGGTCCTCATGTTGAATATGCAATTTAAGCATGACACCAATGCCTGAAGCTGGAGTTCACGGTCTTGGAGCTTCCACAACGTCGGGCTACCAAAATTGTCAGGGGGCTGAGCCACTTGTCATGTGAACAGCGCTTCAGAGTGCTTGGCATTTTCAGCGAACATTATCACCGTTTGCGTGATTAGCTAATCATGGCTTACCAAATATTAAACAACACTAATCATCCCTGCCATCTCCTATTGAAGCTGAGTCATAACAACTAACTGAAAGGTCATAAACTCAAATTGGCAGAACAGTATAGTCGGTTGGATTGTCGAAGAAAGTTCTTTCCGCTGCGTGTTTGCTATACGTGGTATACCCTCTAAGAAGCTGTTATTGTGGCCCCCATGTTAGCCGTGTTCAAAGTACGTGTCGACAGTGCACTGACCATACTACACAATATGACGTAATCCAAACGACTCATACAAACAACAGAAAGATAAAGATAAACCAACCCATCTGCAGTTTTGTCCGGAAAACACATGATAACCTTGAATGGTAAATAAAACGGACAGGATGGCTGTAATGAGCAAGTTCGCAATTCGCATTTGTTCACTATTTCGTATTGCCATTTTTGTCTTCATTTTGCTCATCCCGAACCGCTCAGCAGGCGGGACATGTCAAGCTTCGGCTTCTTTTATCCGCAAAATACCATTGACCAATGACCATCAGGTCAGACAGTACTATTGATACTGAAGGCAAGATTATAAGTTCAGCCAAATTATGTGGACTGCAACATTTGGTGATCAACTTGCAGCTTTTCTGAGATGCCGTAAGCCCATTCGACATTATTTTTCCTTGTCAGAAACCTTTTCTTTATGGCTTACCAAAGATACATAAGCCGGATTTCTCCATTCGACCAACTGCACATAGCAGAGGTTCCGGGACGCATGAACTAGTTAGCATATTGCAACCCTTGACAGGGCAAACTAATGGGTACATAAAGAACTCTTATAACTTAGCGGGCACTGTGTCTGGTCTTGAGATTGAGTCGGATGAAATGATGGTCAGTTGCGACGTTAGCTAGCTCTTTACCCGCGTGCCAATATGCGACGTTTTGGAGATAGCAAAACACCGTCCGTGTACGAATTTGCCAATACAGTAGATATTGGTGATCCCATGGAAAGTCCCTGTTCCTGAGTGCATAACCTAGATTTGAACGTGAATTAAGACATCTTGAAGCATAATCTCATTTCTTCTGTTATTTGATCTACCGTATGCCTTGTCTCCTTTTCCCGTTTATTGTACCCACTGGAAGACTTTAAAAGGAGGGAGCAGACTGACTCTTGTAGCTCACCAAAAATTTGGTGGTGCTACGTGGATAACAACCTTCTTATCCCAAAACGGATAAGAAAGGAAAGTTTCTAAACCGGTTGAACACTACTGCTGAGACTATAACTTTCACTTTGGAATTGTAATCTGACTGTGGGACATTGCCATTCCTTGAGTGCTTAGTTCACAGGAATGGGAGTGGTCTAAAAACAACGATATATCGTAAGCAGATAGACGCAGATGGGGTACTCCACCATAGTTCAGGTCACCCAAAGCAAGTGTATACTGGAATCGCCACATCTCTGTTTCACGGAGCCCGGACCCTGTGGGCAGACGAAGAAGAGAGGAAAACCGCTCGGAAAGAAGCAATGGATCAATTTTTTGGCAGTGGATACCCTACGCGATTAGTGAAACACTAGTTGCAGTGCATTTTAAATCCTCACCCGCGGCGTACTAGGAGTGGTTTGATACGGTAGGATTTCCTTATACAGATGGAACCTCGGAGGCCAGCCGGAGAATTCTAAACAAAGAAAACATAAGGGTAATTTGCCTGAATGGACAAACTGTTCACTGGTAACTGGTGCAGATAGGACACCTAATTTCGTCTACAAAAATAGTTGCAAAGATTGCGCACATGTGTACATCGTCCAAACCGCGAGATAGTTAAGCACAAGGATAGTAGAACACAAGGGGCGCATAACACGGCCACTGAGGAACAAGCTTGAATATAGGGCTCTACTAACTAATTCGGCAGTAGTGATGCATGCGATGTAGATCCAGGTTATGTGATCGCGATGGCTAACCTCGAAATCGTGACGAGGGGTTTACGATCAACGTCCCGTTGGCTGACTGCTGTGGTGGTGAACAGATACGTGAACAGAATGGATGGGGTAGAGCTTACGAACGTGTTTGTCGAGCGGTCTTAACCCGGCCAGTCTGATGAGCGCTGGCGGACGAATGCATGGCAGAGAATGAAAATCGTATCACCCCCGCACCCATCGTTAACAGGACTTACGGGTATGACCATGTAAGGTGGACCGCTTGTGACCGTTCCATCCACTATTTGGAGACATGCGTTGATCGTTAACGCGATTGACCTATTGCCTATATCCCATTAGTTGTGATTATCGTTCCAGTTTGCTATAGTTGCTACAACAATCCTCGACTGGTTCGCTCGGTCTGACGAAAGTTTTGTGTCATAAGCGAAAAGTTGACCACAAAATATGCCAACCGGTTGTTTTCAAATCTTTCTAAAAGTTGGTCATTTTTCGAAGTTATCACACAGCTTTTAGAGAAAATCCATAAACTTTCCACTTTCATCCGTATAAACACTTTCCGAATGATTTTTCAGATTACTTTGTCGCCTACTTTCATTTGATAGAGTGTTCTGGCAAATTGAACATTTAGGTAGGGTGGGGTTTTGAGGCGATATGATAAATTAAATGGAGCACTGCCGAAGAGATCATTTCTGAAATATGTCATTGCAAATGATATATATATATATATATATATATATATATATATATACCGCTTCTGTTTTAATATTCTTACGCAGCTATTTCACGGGCATTAAATAGCATCATTCGATAAGGCGAAACACGCATGTAGTATAAAGAATTGATGTCACTAAATTTCTTTTTGATTGTCTATGAGATTATAGGACATCTGTTTGGCATACTTGTAACCTGTTGGTGGTTACAATGTTAAAAATTAAAAGTGTAGAAACACTGAAGTAGGACAACGGTGGTTTCTGTGAATGGTTTTTAAAATACCACGCGTAGCCAAAATTTCTGAGGAAAATTTCTCGCTCAAAGGTCATTGAAGGAAAGAAATGAAACACAGAAAACATCAATGATCTCTGGACACACATGTATTATGGCAAAGTTATAGAAAACAGTGACAATAGGTGAAGAAAAGGACAGGAGATACAAACAAGAAACAAAATGCCGTATAGTTCAAGAAACCGAGATGGGAGAGTCAATAATAAAACTTATAACGTACATCGGCTAATGCCAAATATGACGCAGAGTGTCTGTTGGCCATGCATTTGCTTAGTATGAGTATTTGGAGAACACCCATTAGGTACACAGTGTGTTATATATAGCTACCAAAGAAACCGGATGTCCACACATATTCGAAAAGTTCAGCTGAACTGAATGCTAAGGAAAGCATTAAAACGTGCCCCAGTTGTCTCGACTCAGTCGGAACGAACGAACCTTCTTCAGTGATAGTACCCCCACACAAATTTAGAACGTTGCGGTCTAACTTGACCCAGCCGCCAGATGTACACGCGAGCTGTAACTAGGGACGAAGAACACGTAACCTAGCGCTACCGCAATGCCCCACTTAGCACCAGTGTCCGAGGAACGCCCATTGGAACTTCGATGGGCGCGCGATGGGTGACCGATGGAGCGCCCGATGGGCGCCCGCGTAGCAAAAAATTGTGTCACTCATCGGGCGGTCACCGAGAACAATTGTGCGGTTCCTCCTTCGAACGCCAGGTTTTCCCAGTTTTCGCTCTCTGTAAGAATAATGTAGCCACATTACCTCCCCTGTCAACGCCACCGATTGCACGTTATTACAATTCCACACATCTGGGGACCTTACCAGCACGAAAGTCCACCGAAAGACCGCTGAGATACCAAAATAAGTCCGAACAGAACGTTTCGGACTGCCGGATAAATGTTCAGCAGCACGCCCTCTTCTTTACACTCCTTTGTGTATTCCCCACCGCACGGCATTAGACTACCTAAGATGGCCTCAATCTAGCCCGTTAACACAACTGCTGCACGCGATTCCGTCAACTTCCTCATGAAGTGTGAAAACTGCTTACACTCCTAATAATGCTCACTGGAGCATTGCGAAAGTGGGAGATGTAACCACAGCGACCCACCACGCGACCACGCGATCCATTGATGCCGGTCACTCCACCCCCGCTTCTGCCACGATCCGAACCCCGGCCACCAACACCATGAGACGATCGCCTTACAACTAGACTACGGAACTACGTTGATGAATCCTCCCTGCTCATATTCCTACCAGCACGACGGTCCGCTTTTGTCAGATATCCACGCAATCCCTCAGTTACGTGTTGAAACACGTCAGAATCTACGATCAGTCATGACTTGGCAGCGCGTCCGTTGAATCCAAGGCTGATTTTCTCTGTATGGTATCTGTACCTTCCGTTGAGCGGGCATTAATCGTTCACGGATAACATTGCGTGGGAAGAATCTGCTGGTGGCGCGACGTTTCAGATACTGGGAGTGCAATTATGTACACTTACTTTTATGGGCAATACCTATAGGTGCCGCATTACCGAAATGAGCAGCGTACATGTATCCGCAGTTGTGCGTAATGTGGGTGTGAATACGGAATTCACGAGGTGAACATCTCTACTATCTTTTAATGAGTAGTTTGCTTATTCCAAGAAGTTAATCCGAGGACGATCGATGTTGCGGTTGGACAGTTGATGTGGCAATAAACAGATTTCCGATGACATGTTTTACGAACGCCCGATGGGTGTCCTGTATCGGGCGCCTGAGTGACCGATTGTGCTGACAGGGGAGACCCGAACAAGGAAGTCGGACCCGCACATGAGTTGTCAAACAGTGGTAATCTCCAGAGGAAAACTCAGTTGCTATCATGGCGGCTTTGTGCGGTAACTATCGCGATGTTCTGACGAGAGTTCGCTAGGTTCACTGCAACTTGCACAGTGGATGTATCAGTGTCTTTAGTAGAGCTCAGTTGGTTCACTGTGGTTGTTAATTGCGCAGTCTGAATCGCCGTATAGTGGTTGCATGTGAAGTGAGCCCGGGGAAATCTGCTCAAGCTTCGCAGATCTGCGATAGAGTGGCTGGTGTAAACAATGAAAGTCCGGCCTTCGATTATGTGCCGAAAGTGACGAATGGCTAGGTAAATGGAGAGTAGCTCTTTGCCAAAGGTGCTGTAGCGGGATCCCGCTGCCTGCAGGCGCTTGGAAAAGAACCCAAGGGGTTTCTATTGCCAACCAACGTGCTGTTGGAGGACGGCTCGTACTGCGACGACTGAGGCATCAGTCGTGATAGAGAGGGATGCATTCGATTCGGAATGAGCGATGAGAGCTACCCTGGAGATAGCATTCTTGAGTTCGGTGAAGGCTGTCTGTGCTGTGTCCGGGAAAGCGGTTACGTTCATTCCCTCTGTGTATGTCGGCCGGAGGCTGCATAAGCTGAGCACAGTGCGGAATGAACTGTCGATAATAGTTGATCAAACCACGAAATCGACGGAGGTGCTTGAATGAGGTCGGAGCAAGGAAGTCCTTAATTGCCTGGATCTTATCAGGAAGAACTTTAATGCCAGATGATGAAACGAGGTGGCCTAGGAATTCTATGGTTGACTTTCCGAGTTCGCACATAGTCGGGTCGACTGTGACACCGGGTTGACCTAAGCGCTGGAAGAGAGCGCGAAAGTGGTCGAGATGCTCTTCTTCCGATGAACTGGCTACTAAAATTTTATCAAAGTCAAGATGACGTTCGAAGTCAAGACCACGAGTAACATCGTGGATGAAGCGCTGGAAGATTTGTGCGGCATTGCCCAGTCCAAATGACATCCTTAAAAATTCAAACAAGCCGAACGCAGTGATGACGGCTGTTTTAGGAATGTCTTTTTCTTCCACAGATATCTGGTCACGAACCAGGTCGATCTGGCTGAAGATCATCTTACCTCTGAGGCATGCCGTCAGGTTCTGTATGTGTGGGATGGGATACCTATCTGGGATGGTTAGTCGATTGAGGGCGCGGTAATCACCGCAAGGGCGCCAGTTACCAGATTCCTTAGGGACAATCTGAACGTGAGAGGATCAACGGCTGTCGGAAGGACGGATTATTCCAAGTTCGAGTGTGTGCTCAAACTTCGCTCGAGTTACCCTAACTTTCTTGAATGATAGTCGGCGTGGACGGTATGAGACGGGTGGGCCATTCGTCCGAATGTGGTGCGTGACTTGGGATCTCCATGCTAGAGCTGCGATCATTGGCTGAACGAGCTTGAAGTACTGGGAGAAGAGATTGGTGTAGTCTGACGAGGTCTGGGGAAAGGCATAGGTCGGGGTGATGGATGCGATATCGGCGGTGATGTCACGTACACTGAGTTTCGTTGCAGTGTCGACTATCATCTGGCGTTTCGCACCGATCGAGGGGTCGAAATGCCTGAGAAAGTCAATGCCGATGATGGCAAAGGGGATTGCAGTGACGGTGAATACCCAGCTGAGCGTGCGCCGAAGACCTAGGTCCAGGATAAGCGACCGATGACCGTAGGTGGCTATTGGCGTGCCATTGACGACACTTAGGCTTGTCGACAAAGAAATGGTTAGCTGAGCTGGCATAGGGGGATGTCGCAGACTACGGCCGCGGTATCAGCTAATAACTGGCTCTCGGAATCATAATCCCTACTGTAAATGAGACGGCCTTGAGTTTTGCCGACGTCGTTAGCGGCCATTACTAGCCGGCATGGCGAATCATCTGAAGCGGAGAAGCTACATGGCTGTAAACACTTACCTGCATTATTACCGAAACGTTGGTGGTAAAAGCAGCAACCTAGTGCATCAGATTTTGTGCGACGAGGCGATGATCCATAGACGCTGTGGTGCTTATGGTTTAAAGTGAATTCCTCAGTCTAACGCTGAAGCGACGATACCTGCGATGATAATACGTCTATTGCCAACGACTGGCTAGTCGCGGGTGTCGGTGTGGTTGCGCCAGCACAAAGCTGGTCAGGTGCTTTGGTTTCAGTCTATGACTGGTGCCGTTTGATGATGCGGTCTGCTAGATCTGCAATAGCTGTGAGTGGTAAGTCATTTGCCATTGCAAGCATTGCCTGAGTGCTTTCAGGAAGGTGTTGCATCCACAGCCCCCGGAGATTCCCTACTTCCATCTTGGACGTGCCAATTAGCTGCTACATTTCTCGCAACAAGGCTGTAGGCATCTTATCTCCGAGTTGTAGATCACTAAATAGTTGCTGCAGACGGATGTTGTCAGAAGGCGTGATTCGCTGAATACTAGCATGTTTAAGAGTTTCGTATTTCATCACAAGAAAGGGAGAGACAATATGAGGGCTCTCACCCGCGAGGATATACTGTGAAGAAAACGAGATATTGGCTTAGTATACATTGCGAAATCAAAAGAAATGCAACGAAGGTGATAGATTGATTCAACGTGTAAAAAGCATAACGCAGGATAATTCTTCCCAAAAATGTGGAGAGGTTAACGCTACGGTATTGATCATGACGGGCCCTACAGCGCTAACCACGTGTGGAGATGGCTTATCCTCTAGTTAATGCATTTCGAAAAGTGAATTAAAACGTGCGGTAGGTGAGAAAACAAACTGAACAAAAGTAACGAATCACGAAGTAACGGGAACAAGCTCACCAGAATAAAAATTGAAAACGCCGGGCGGCGTGTTCTGGGCCAGGGTCACCAGTTGTTATTTGGTACCTGGGATGCTAGTCGGTAACAATGAGACGTAAGAGAAGCGTCAAATACGAGATAGTAGCGAAGTTGGCGGCAGCTGAACACAATGTATATTGTACAGGTTACAAAAGTAGGAAACGAATCTACAAGGGAAAGGAACGGTATGGCGCGGGACTCACGAAAGTAATTGTTGGAAACGGAACTTCCGTAAGTAAAACAAATGAACGTTGCGGTTACAATCAACATCGAAATCCAATATTGTAAAATACTGAAATGGTGCTTTCACTTGCACGACACTAGTCCTTAATGGATAAAACAGGTTATATCCCGAATAATTTCAAACACACATCTGTACTTTCATTGTTATGATACTCCTGTCCCATACACCTTATCTCCTGCACTGGGACATATTTATTTAACAGAATACGATAGTGTGAAATATTCGTTATACGGTGGATCTGACCTTGCTTGTGATCAGCTTCTCGCAAAGTCGAAAATATACAATTTATTTACAAGCTTGGTGACCGTGTCCTGCAACCAGTTACCCAGAAGCACGATTTGGGGTACTAATGTAGGCTTATTTGGCTTGCTCAAGACAATCTGAGAACGCGCCAAAGAATGGGACCCAACAAGATTGCATCCTCCGGACAGCATTCGGTTGGACTGAGCCATCTGTTTACCCACAAATGCTTGACGTGTGTGTGACTTCATGTACAATACGCAATCCAGGCCTGGCAGCCCTGGCAAAAAAGATCCTGCAGCGCTCGAGACTCTACAGGGAAGAGCCACCAAGCACATCAAAGTTTCGGTTTACCTTCCGTAACAACAGGCTTTGGGTTATAAGATTATATAGCGGTCGGTATGGGCACGGAATACACTACATATAGTACCGAAGAATCTTATGTCGCAACCAAGTAGGATAATCCGTCTGATCTCATTGAGGCAACAGGCTAATCTTCATAGCCGAATGGCCAGCTGAGGTCCCCTGGGGAGAATTTCTCAACCGATTCAACAGATTGGGGGTAAGCACATCAGAAATCAAAATTCACCACTGGAAAAATATGAAGTCCTTCCTAAGGAACACCACTCGTGAACGCATGACATTGACTGATTCGGCTTGGTTCGCCCACATAGCCTCTCCGAACGAGGACAAGTTGGATGGCAACAAAACACAAAGGAACCCCTACGTCAAAGTCGTCCGGGAGGATAGAATAAAGTACCAAAGTGATCCTGTGAAAAGATTTCAAACTAACCTAGAGCTGCTTTACATACAAGTGAACAAACTTGGCAGTGTTTAGCGCATAGTTCCTGCTGTGCCCAAGGCATATAAGGTAGCACAAACTACACAAGAGGCGACCAAGGTTAAGCCTGGAATGCCACCACACTGGACTGCCAGTGGCTTAAGGACTACTGCTGTGAAAACCGCGAACGCACTACTCCTGCAGTTTGGCTTAGTGGCTACAAATACCATAGAAGTTTCACCCTAGCAACTCCGAACAAATGTTGTCGGCTTTTCCAGTGTCAGCTTTACTGCATCAGTGGTTGCAAGCAAAATACTGTCCCCCGGGCAAACAGTGCTTCGGGAATAGAAAAGATCTGCCCGAAGGTGTTTAAAACCTATCTCTACTATAGCAGTACACCTTTTAGCGTTTTTCCAGGATCTGCTTGACTAAAATACACTCCCATCTGATTGGGCACGTGGAATAATCATTCCGATATACAAAGAAGGTAAGCGATCGCATCCTGCCAACTGTCGACCTATTCCTCTCCTTCCTGTTTTATCAAGTTGATGGAATCGGGAATCGCAGCTGAAGTAACACGATATTTTGAAAGCCTGCAACAAATTTCTAATGTCCAACATGATCTCAAAGGCCAAAAGGTTTTCCGCACCCACCTGCTTCTTGCTCAGTACTCCTGCCCCAGGACGGCTGATGAAGGAGTCCCCCAGATGTGATTTATCTAGACTTTCCTTAGGCATTCAACAGGAACATTCACTTCGTTCACCTCCAAAAGCTTGCTGTCTACGGTATCAACGATTCCCTGCTCACCTGGTTGGGAGATTACCTACAGGACATATCAATCAAGGTAATAGTAGCCGAGACACATTCCGAAAGCCTCTGCGTGTCCAGTGGTGTACCGCAAGGATCCACCCTCTCTTTCTTAGTCTACACCAATAACCTCACAGCAAACATTCTGCCGCCGGCGCAAATAGTTGCAGATGGTGCTAAAATAGAGAAAGTAGTTCGCTCAGCATCCGACCATGCCTATCTCCAGAAAGATCTAGACCGGATTAATGAATGGGTAGAAAGGAACCAGCTCCCACGGAACTCTGCAAAATGTCACCTGCTGCTGGTGCGTGGCAGTTTTATCAACACATGTCTTCTAGGACAGCAAGTTCTGCAGCAGGTGACCAGCGAAGGAGACTTAAGTCTTATGGCTCAAGCAAGTCTTTGCTGCAATGTTCGATTTCAGCAGATGTGGCGAAGTTGAATTTGAGGCCTTTGAGGCGAGCTCTTGGCATCTTTGACTTAGGGTTACTAACACTGCTGATTAACTCATGTGTTCGTCTCCATGATGAATATGCGATTAAGGCTTGGCTACCATGGTTAAAAGGAGATATTCATCTTAGAGCAGCCACAGAGAAGAGCCACTAAGGAAACAAGTGAACCATTCGGTCTTAGTTACGAACTGTACCTTCGATTACTCGGAGTGTACTCCTCAGAATACCGACGGCTTCGCAGAGATCTCATTCTCACATACTGTATGCTAACAGAAAGTGAGCACCCACGTACCCCACTGTTGATCCTGGACCCTTTCAAACAATACCGAGGTCACCACCTGATATTAGTAAAGCAGCACTCCCGTTTGGATTGTAGGAAGTATTTTTACTCTCTTAGAATCTGTTCCCAATGGAATGTACTACCAACACATGTGGTGAACACACCAGACATCGCAACATTCGATAGACTATTGGACTTTCATTTAAGTGGTACATGCTACACAACAGTGTTTTAAAGCACGATGTCCAAACAACTGATGATTCACGTCCCACGTGGGGACGTTTTTGATTTTAATTTTCTTTTGCATTTTCCATCCTGTAGATCTCGTGAAGCTCTGCTTTTTACCCCATCATACACTACTGAGAAATTGAACTAGTAAAGGCTGCAAGCCTTATTGTTATTTCGTTGCAGGGTGTATACTTAGGCATGGAATAGGGGTGTGAGTGAAGCCATGATTGATATGATTGGGGAGAGGTGTCTGGTCGATACAGAAGTTGCGGTCTCCCTAATAAATCATATAGTCGGTGTGAAATTCAGAGGTGTTTAACGATGGTGAAGGGTGTGGGTGACCCCGATGTGCCCATAAATGGCATGGTGAGCATGTGCTCGTTACTGAGCAGAACAGACTATCTTGGCGGTCGACTTGCTGCAACTCAATGAGGCCGTCTTCAGACTGAAACATGGATACAAGGTGACAAAATACGGGTGTGTCACTTGATGCTAGAGAAGAATTCACACGGCTGTTATCGTTTTATACGCATGTCTAGTGCTGCAATCTCTCTTCGGCAGGTATCACTCCTTCATTACGGACGATAATAACTCATGATTCCGCTGTCCAGTCAGATGTATCGGTCGCATGGATCCCGGAAAGTGCCAATTCACTTGAAGGCGGAGATTAAGAGGCCAAAGGCTTGCTACAAAAATACTCGCTGGTGCTACTCACCCCCTTGCTAGTTCACCGACTGTATATCGACTTCCTTAATTAGACAAAAGTACAGATCCATTGATTCCCGTATAAGGGCTTACCACTAATCCGTAATCCCATATTTGGCGCGTTTTTTGTTCAACCAGACCGCAGTCGTTATGGAGCTTACAAACAAATTCAGCTTGTAACAACAATGCTGTCTTTGCTGCTTATTACTTTTTCGTGTATTCCTTTTACAATGCCGAAGGCGTGTGTGTAACAGCTGAATAGCCACCCCCGGGTGCATGAAGCTTTTTATTGAATTGAATTGACTTGAAGGCCTGTTGTGTGTGGATGTAAGCGAAGAAGCGCACGGCCCGTGTAATTCTCCAACCGTTTTGATGAAGAACGCCAACGGGAAATAAATCTCTGTTTTGACTTTAGAAGACCAAATGAAACCAGGTTGCCGTTAATTCACAGTGCCATGAGTCACAGACATGTTCGACTGATTTCAGCAGTGTTGGCACAGGAATCTGGTTACTGGAAAGTGGCGACAAGTAGTGTTAATTCAAAAGGATAATTCCAAACAGGAAAAGTAGTAGACGCAGCTTGTGTGATGATATCGCCGTTTCGTTCATCCTTCTCAAGCACAAAATTCTGCAGCAATGATATGTAAATAGACAACCGACAATGTCAAAGTGATCATATATAGCTCCGGATTTGCGCTAACAGGGTAGGCATAAAGTCACGGTTAGCTGTTTTTGAATGCACAACGGCGGTCGCTTGCGATCGATAATGATGGTCTCCAATAGCCGAAACCTATGCGGCCGCCTGTCGCGCCGTAGAACGGTGAATGACTCATCAGGATTGATTCGGTGACCGGTGGTAAGCAAGTAGTTTGTGATTGCCGAGACAGCTCGGTTTCCCGATTCAACTGATTCCGTCGTTACAAACACCATTCGGCAGGGTAACCACTTGGGATGTGTTCATTGACACTGACAACTAAAATGCGGCTAGTGCGCCCAAGATAGCTAGCTCCGCAGATACATGTGAACTTATATTGAGTGTGGGACACGCATTGCCTCGTCATCGGTGTCTTACTCAAACACATAGGCATAAGTCTTGTCTGTGAACGCTTTGAGTGAACGCTTTTTGAGTGAAGCCCTGCTCCGTTTCTCGGTGACCTTCGTAACGTGGTCACCTTTGAAAGATAGCTAGACGAAGATCGGCTTCTTCGGAACTGTTGTCACATGAGGACACTTGGTTGCTTCATGGACATGCTTAATGAACTGCAACGGCTAACCGTTGGACTGCTGCGTATTGAAAGTAATTTTAGCTTTTCTGGTGCTGGTGTTTAGTGTTACACCTAGTGGATGGCTTAGCGTATTTGGTCAGGTACGGAGGCGAATCGTGGTGTATAATCAATTGAAGACCTGGCACTGACGTCATTTGGAGACAACGTTACAAAGAACGCAGCATTCGGGATTACTGTCAAATGAGCATAATTCCCAACTTGGGAATACATCCGTGACACAACTTGGTTACAAGGTGAGTCAGGTGTGCTCAAGCCGCTGTATGGGAAAATAGTAATAATTCGAGGTCCCCAGTTGTGACTCCAAAACGCAACTTAAGGGTGTTTTGTATCATAGTGTGCACTACAGTAAATTTCCATGAATTTCAGTGTTTACCTGACCCTGAAGCGGCAACCGGATTTTATGGCGTGCCATGCTGTTTCGATTTTTAGGCTGAAATATGGTTGAAAACAGTGTTTGTTTAAACACTAAGAACAGAACATGATTTCTGTCAAGCTCGCTCTCAAATCCAAGAGTAAAATATCACCAAGATGTTTAGACTATCGCAAAGTAGTCACCACCCGCTCAAAGGCCGTGCAGTGCAAGACCTGCAAGAGGTGGCTGCGTATCCATCATCATTATACATGTTGGCTAGAGGTGGGAAGCACCTCAGATACTGTACCGTAAGACAAGCGAAGGAAAAAATGCAACAGATGCATGCCAGCTGAGCTACTAGAATTTGATGATGCCGAATTCTCAGCCCCCAAAACCTACTATTACAGAGGGAAACAAACTTCTTCGGGAGCGATGTTTGCTCATTGTCATTGCGCCTGAAACTGACAAGCAAACGCCTGCAGAGAGGATTTCGGACAACAAAGCGTTTCTAAAGCGCATGGTCTCTTCACTTTTGCTTCTGGAGAAATTGCTATGAGTATTATCTCTACCTTTCACCTGAGCAGGAAACAGGACGCTCCTTCCAAGCTTCGGCCCCTTAAAATAGTCTGCAAAGATGAGGCCGAATGCTGCCGCCTCCCTAAGCGGACCTCGAGACTCAAGGGGAAATATTTTATGTCCTGGTGGCTCTCATTCCGGAAGCTCGTGCTAAAATGAAGACGAGATCCGATGGAATTAAAACTCGACGAGCAAACGGTGAAAGAAATCGCATCATCGTGGATTTTAGCGTTGTGCAGAGAACCACGAGAACTCGATGGACGCCGCTCCTTGCCCTGCCCGGATCGCATGATCAACGCCAGCACATGGATTACGATTGAACTCCGCTTATGTTGGTAGCATGAGTAACAAATGGGATGAAATTCCCGTTCCCACTTCGAAGCTTCGCCCAGACCTATTCGCTTTCACTGAGTCCTGATTAGCCCTGGACACACCTGATAGCAAAGTTCATATCCCACGATAACATTTTTCTCGGGCTGATCGCCATGTGATGAATACTAAGGTCGGAGTTATCCTTTACTGGTGATCAGACCTAAAGTTTCACACTATCAAGGCCATTAGTGATGGATGTTCAGAAGTGGTATGGTGTCGGGTCCATGAAGGATGCAAACCCCTCACTGACGCGGTGTTGTACTAGCGCATACTAAGATGGGAACGTGGGAACGAACTACAATAGTTTTTTCAGCTCAACTTAGGTGGCTTTACACAAGGCCACAACTGGAAGGTATTCAAACTGATGTGACTCAGAGTCGGCACCGCTGTCGCTCTCTCCAGTCGGGTAGTGAATGACTGGAATCGTCTACCGGTGATTGTAGTTGTTGCGACGACCGAAGAACGTTTCAAACAGCTCTTATATACTCACCTACGCAAGACACTAAGGCCGCACTCTCCTACTGCGCCTGCTCCAGTTTTCTGAGAACTAGCTGGTCTTGTTGACATACATGCTTTTAGTGCTGAATCGGAAGTAATGCGGCTAACGTGGGTTCTCCCTTCTGTCCTCTGCAACTCAATGAACTCAATGACTTGGTTTCACCTCTGTACGAGCTGCCATGACAGAGAAGACATTTATTTGGACAACAGAAGGTCGGAAAGCGTTTCATGACATTCAGAAGGAAATGGGTTAGGAACTGATGTTCACATGACTGATCGTCGGAGAAACATTCACTGTGGCCTCAGATACTAGCAACATCGGTTAAAGCGGTGCTTAAACAATACAAAGGGCAATTGAATAGGTTGCTACAACCCTAATCCAATCAGAACACAGATATTCGACAGCAGAGAAGGGGTGTCTAGCGATCGTCTAGGTTTTGGACAAATGGCGGCCGTACTTACTGAATCAACTGTTCCACGTCAAGCAGATGATAAACCGTTGGAGTGGCTTGGATCATTCAAAGACACCAGTGGAAGCTGATGAGATGGGCGTAGTGTAGTATCGCCGCCGACTGCTCGCACCCCACTACCGCAATCAGAACATGAAATACCTGCCAAATTCCATCATTTGATGTCTGTACGTAGCAAGGCCACTGGTCCAAATAACAGGCCTGAATCTAGTAGCAGATATTGTAACATAGTTGATACTTCATATAGAGTGTTGAGTCAGACAGAGTGTAGACTACTGGAGCAGGGTTTGGCATTTACCATCAATAAATCCAAGATAGGTGCAGAGGAAGTCATTCCTAGTGGTGAGTCTGCTTTAACAAAGTTACGCGCTTCAACCGCCGAACATATTCGTGCAGAAATTGTAAACTTTATCAAAGTTCAGCAGCCGCGGGAGCCGAATCTTGCACCAGAGGAACGTGTCGTCTTAACTGCCCTAAAGGAAGATCCGAATATTGTTATCACAAAAGCCGATGATGGCAAGACCACAGCACGAATGAAGTGATAGGATTATTTGGAAAAAATGGAGGAGTACCTAGTGACGGGCCCATATAAGATTATCGGCAATACGACTGTCATGCCAGTGATGCATAAGAATAAGACATAGAAACGTAAAGGAGCATCTAGGAACGGGAAAAATGTATAACATATACCCGAAGTCAACTCTTCCACCAAGAGTGTATGGTTTACCGAAGATACATAAGCCTGATATACCCATTCGACTTATTCCAAGTTAAGTCAAGTCAAGAATTTATTTTTATGCATCCATGAAGGGTAAATTTTCAGCGGTAACACATGCGCGATGATGGCATAGGTACTCCGACGCATGAAACGGCTAGTTATTTGGCTAACCTATTGCAACCCTTTGACGAACGAATGAATAGATTCGTAAAGAACCCTTATGACTTGGCGCGAAAGGTGTCGGGTCTTGGAATTCAGTCGGATGAAGTGGTGGTCAATGTCGACGTTAACTCCCTATTGGGTAACGTGTCAATATGTGACACTTTGAAGATAGCGAAACACCGGCTAACTGGGGACTATAACTTGGGAGAGAAGACGAAGCATACAGTGTATAAAATAACGGAAGGAATGACAATATGCTTCAGCATGTCTTATTTCACGTTCCAGTCTAGGTTATACACTCAAAAACAGGGACTTGCCATAGAATCATCAATATCCCCGTATTGGCAAATTTGTACATGGAAAACTTTGAAAGTAGGGCGCTGACTGATACTAGTAGCTCACTGAAAATTTGGTGACTACGTGAATGACACTTTTGTGATTATAAACGGGATAAGCAAGACGAGTTTCTAAACCGTTTGAGCGCTCTTGCGGAGACTATAAATTTCACTACGGAATTAGAATCTTGCCGTGGCAAATTGCCATGCATTGACTGGTTAGTTCAAAGGAATGGGGGTAGTCTACAAACCACGATATATCGTAAGCCGACGGACACAGATGATGTACTCCACTACAGTTCAAGTCATCCAAAGCAAGTGCATGCTGGAATTCTGTTTCATGGAGCCCAGACCCTGTGCACAGAAGAACCGTGGAACAATCGTTTTAGATGGGTGAAAATGCGGAGGCTTAACAGGTCCCGCAGGATAATCAAGGTATTCGTAGTATACAATGTAAATCCACTGTAAGTCATGTTCGTTAGCGCCCTTGTGTTTCCGTTTTCACCGATTTCGTGTGGGCTGGAGAACACAATGTTTGTCTGCGTCCTGCTGTCACTGTGAACAGAAATCAAATCAGGTAACGCATGTGTTGTAATGCATCGTAGTGTCGCTTTTTTTATTAACAAGGAGCTTGGGCGCCGAAATGACAGAACTTAAAAGAGTTCCAGTGGCGACACATCCGAAGAGAAAAATAGTTCCGGCGGCATTCCAGTCGACTGTATCGCGTAGCCAGTTTCAGCTTGTGACCCCACAATTTTGTGTTGCAGCTAACTTTCAGGAGGTGGCGGCAAGCGTGATCGGTGTTTTCAAGATCAGGTACACCAGAATGAGTTCATCTCGTAGACGGCGATAACTTCCGCTGTACATTCCTAACGTTTCCAGTCGCAGATGATATGGCAGGCGGAGCATTCCCTTAACCTTCTTGGTTTTACTTCGCTTTGCGGTATCCTGTGCAACCAGATCGCGTTTTAACCAGGGTTGCCAGGCCTGAATCGCCTACTCCACGTGGAGTCTCACATACGCATTGAGTATTTTGGAGAAGATGGAAAGGTCAAACCTTCCGTAGGCCCTCCGCAAGAGACCAACATATTGGCTACTGATTTTGGATGTCCTCAAAGACTGCGACGAACAGCCGAGATCGTCTTGCATCACCCTCCCCCCCCCCCCAAGATCGCGCTCCTGTGAGGCGGTTTTCAGCATGTGGTTTCCAAGCGTCTATGCGTAAGTGGGCTTGTGGCGTATATGTACAGCCGCAATTGTCCTTGTTAAACGGAAGTAAATTTGTCTTTGACCATTCATAGGCAAGGTCTAAGTCTCTTTGTAGCACATCGTCGTCCTCCTGACAACCGATCACCAGTCATATCCTGATATCATCTACAAAAAGCAGGAAATCCGATTCGATGGCACACGAGAGATAGTTGATGAAGACCAGGAATAGGTGCGGCTCTAGCATTGATCCTTGTGGGACGCCACACTCCACGTTGAGAGGATCAGAAAAAATCCCTGACCCCAACCTGAAACCGCTACTGAAGCAGGAAATTTCCGATCCATCCAAGGACCGGGTCCCCAATTCCGTACATACACAGCTTTTGGAAAGTGTTCGGTGACCTAACCGGTCGAAGGCTTTGGAAAAGTAGAGGTAGCTAACATCAGTGCCGGTTCCACTGTCGGCTATTTCGGTCCAAATGCCACGCGCAATACGAAGTTTTGTAGTACATGATCGATGCTGACGGAAGTCGTGTTGTTGCTGTGCTATGATGTTGAACCTTTCAAAGTAGCCCACTAGCGCCACAGCTATGATCGACCCCATCAAGTTTGAAAGCACCAGGAGTTGAGTCACTGGGCGGTAGTTGACGGGCTGCGAACGGCTATCACCCTGAAAAATAGTGGTGATGGTATCCTGCTTCTAGATGTTAGGGACCAACTGCTCATCCAGGCAACTTTGGAAAAATCGAGCTAATGGCTCAGCTATCCTCGTAGCTGCCACCTGAAGTTCTTTTGGGGGAATGTTATCAAAACCGAAGGAACTACGGGCGTGCAATAATATCAGCCTCCTTAAAACTGTCGCTGAACTGAAGGTGACTGTGAATATTGGCTTCTGAGGGAATGGGACTGGTAAGTGACATATGCTGGTGGCGCATTGAAATATTGAAGCATATTACAGCCGTAGAGTGCTGGCTGCATCCTCGGCACTTTGAGCACATTCATTTGCTGAGCTAATCGGGGGAACATCACGCTTCACATTCCCAAGGCTATTTGCATATTTGTACAGAAACCTGTTGTTGGTATAAAACCTTTCTGCCATGTACTGATGGTGTACTACTTTGTCCTCACGTACAAGTGTGGCACAATGATTACGATGCACGATATAGTAGCTGCAGTTGTCAGTGTTAGAATTCGCCATATGTAACTGCCACGCTGAGTCGCTTAACGCCAGGCGTTCCAGGTTCTGCTCCTATCGAATGATGGTGTTCTTGTAGCAAGAATGGGCCTGTTTACAGATGCGGATTTAATCGGATGGCTTAACTTGCCAACAAACCCTGTCCATGTAGCATACATAGAGCAATTGTCAGAAAAATCCTAAATGGCATCTCCAACAAGTTCTGTGAGTGTGTCGTAGTGTGTGATTGTTCGAAACAGGTTACTATGTTCTTGTGGATCTTCCGCATAACACACAGTCACAAAGTATTGTTACGTGATCACTCCGCTCCAGAGGGCTCTCCAGCTTTGGTCTCTCGATTGTGAGCTCTTCGTTTGTGAGCTTTAAATCAAGCACAGATAGTTTAGTTCCCGTTATGAATCTAGTAGGTAAACTGACATAGCTAAAGAGTGGAATCCTTGCAAGCAGCGCCTGCAGGTCTGTCTTGAATGGTTCAATTAGAAAAGCTAGAACTTCCAAATCGTGAAAATTGAAGCCGCCAGAGATGGGAACATGGCTGTGTCGTCGTCGAAGTACTCTTCCCAATACTACTGTCAGGCAGGAGTCCAACTCTGGAGTGGAATTAGGAAGACGATCAACAACTGCCAACAGGCAAGTGTCGTTGCGTCTTAATGACCGACCGAACCAGATTGAGCACCTGAGTGGAGTTTTCGGACCGTTCACCCGTTCGCACAGCAAATCATTACAGTGGGATAAAACTACACCACCGCCCTTACAGGGGCGATAGTTTCGAATAAGGGACATACCATGTATCTCAACTTCGGCGTCTGTAATTTCTGAATGCAGGCAAGTCGCAGTTAAGAATATGAGGTCCCAGGCATGTGACGTTTGAGGTAGCCTCAGTTCGGCAAACTTGCTCTGAAGACCTTGTGCATTGGTGTACATGCAGGAAAGTTTCTCTGTTCTTAGAAATGAGTCGTGGGATGCGCGATTTGGGTGAGGCTGTGTCGACCGATGAAATATCGGCAACTAATTGTTTTTTCGGTAGAGCGATGACGAACTCATCTGCGTCAGTTCCAGGGATCCCACCACTACCTCTATGCTTCTCTCCATAAATATGGTGTATGGAGTGCGTTTGCCAGTTTCGCTGGCTAGTTGAGTGAATTATCCAGGCTGTTGGCTGGAGGTGCTCCGTTTAAGTGGCTGTCTTCATATGTCTTCATAGAGGAAGCTGCTTTGCTCCGACGCTCGGAAGGCTGCTGCTGTCGCAATACCAACTCGCTAACACTCTCGTCGACATTTGTCTGAATTGCAGCACCACTTTCACAATTCTCTAGACATTTCCCTCGTAATTTGGCGGCCAGCGTAGCCTCGAAATTGGTTGCGATGATATTTCCCAGGAACAAAGTCTCTCGAATGTAGCGCCACTGCTCCTGATCGTGAGCGGTCGGTTCTAGCTCATCATGAGCTCTAGCCTCGGAAACACGGTATACAGATGGTTCTAGCCACGGATACCTTTCGGTGTTCTTCCAACTCGTGCTTGCCTGTTTACGTACGCTCCACGGAATATCCAGGAAGACGCGGATGGAACATGGCAAATTCCAAAGGCACTGTGTTGATAACAGGATTGCTTCTACTTCACCAGCGGAAATCAATAAAACACGGAGAATCCTCGGTTCATCGTGGTGCTGTGAGTTCGGGTGACGCGTGATCGGTGTCAGTTGGGCGGGCCTAACTACAACAACTATGATGTCACCTAGAGAGCTCCATTAGTTCACATCCTTTTGAGGAATCTGACTTTGACTGGCACGTTGGTGCAGATTACGGATGATATACTATATGTAACTCGGATTAATGCCAGCCGCCCAGCTGGTCTGCATACAACCAGTGGAGGCTGTGGAAGACAGACCTGAGAGAGGGAATGAACAAATTGTTAGGTAGTGGATACCCGAGGCGATTAGAGAAACGACGGTTGCAGCGACTTTTAAAGCAACACCCACGGCGTACCACGGAGTGGATTGGGACTGTAGAAATTCATTATGAAGATGAAACTTCGGAGGCCATCCGGAGGGTCCTAAACAGATACAATATAAGGGTAATTTGTCTGAATGGACAAACTGTTCACTGGAAACTGGTGCAGTTGACGGACCAACTTCCCGCAGATAGGACACCTAATTTCGTTCACAAAATTAGTTGCAAAGACTGCACACACGTGTACATCGTCCAAACCGCGAGATAGTTAGGCACACGGATAGTAGAACACAAGGGACGCATAACACGGCCACTGGGGAACGAGCTTGAATATAGGGCTCTACTAAGTAATTCGGCAGTAGTAATGCACCCCACAGATACAGATCATGAGATCGACATGTCTAACGTCGAAATCGTGACGAAGCGGTTATGATCAACGCTGCGGTGTCCGGGATGCTAAGGCTGAGTAACACCTCTGGTAGGCCACCTACCTTAACCTCTGGGGCAGGCCGCTTATCTTTGGTCTCCACCTATCACCCAGCTCTCACCTGTGGCTACAAGAAGCTGCTTGCACCCGGCAGCGGCCACACCCCGGTCAACCGTCAGGCAGGTGGGCTAAACCATGTGAGGGTAGCCGGGGATAATATTCCCGGTGACCTCGCACTCGCGTACAACGTCAGTTCTGACAACTGGGCGGAAGAGATCTACCCTTGATTCAACGTCAGAAGTTAAGACAATTTCCCAGATCCCTGCTGCCTTGCAGATAGCACTTGGCTGTGCAAAGGCTAGAGCTGAACCCTCGAACAAAAGCCGGATGAAGTTGGGTTTCTCATACGTACCCATAATCCCGACGAATCTTCATGACATATCTGTTAACCGCCATTCTTCTCATGCTACGGCGTTCCCGGTAAGCGACGCGCTCTGCGTTAACCCAGTGGCCAGAGTGATAAGTAAGCTAGCTGGGTCCCTCAATCCCCAAAAGTCACTATTCATTGGATGCAACAATGTTATAACCTCGTTGGATGTCGGCAGCCAAGCGTTGACGATACGCACACTACATGACTACCAGATCGACATAGCATGCCTAACAGAATCTCGAATACCCGGCCATGGTTCTCGAAAAATCAAATCCCTGGTGTAGACACCTCATATTGGCTTTACCACTGTGGGCCGGAAGATAATTCTGTCAGTCAAAGGGTCACCATTGCTCACAATTGTCAGGCAAACAACGCCATCCTTCCATGGAAACCAGTATCAGCTAGAATAGCAGTTGCACGCTTCATAGGTCACCCGATGAATCTGACCATAATCTAGGTCTACGCACCAACTCTACCCTCAGCAGAAAGGGACAAAGATGAATTTTACGACACTTTACAGACAGTGGTGAACCATGTTCCAAAACGCGACATCCGCATTATTGCTGGGACTGGAATGCACGAACCGGACCTAGGGACGATCAGAGCCGTCACATAATCAAGAGATTCGCTCTTGGAGAGCAATGCGATAATGAAGAAGGCTTGCTTTACTCCCTCGACCTTACGCGGTTGTGCACAACCAATATTCGCCTCCAGTATTCCAGGAAGCATCTTCTGACGTGGTATTCCAACGGTGGTCGTAAGCAAGCAAGACAGATTACTTCTTAATCCGATCCAGGGGGATGTCCTCCATCGATGAATGTAGAGCGTAAAGCGGAGCTGAAACATGCAATAAAGGTGGTTCGGACCACGTGCCCCTGCGCCAAATTTGGACTCTGCTTGACTAGGCGCCGAAAGACCCTTCCACCAAAGCGTATCAACACTGACTCACTGGAAAATACTGACTGTTGTCGATCCCTTGAGGCAGCAGTAGAAGCAGAAATTGCTGCCAGTGCACCACGCCTCGTAATTGCAGATGAAGCTGTAGACATGCATTGGTCTAGGCTAAAACCGTCGGTTCAACGCGCTGCCTTATCTACCCTGGGCTCTACCTCTAAGCCTGTGAAGGACTGGATCACTGAAGATATTATCCGCTTGTCCGCTAAAGCGAGAGAAGCACGTCTCACGAATTCCAAAGACTGCCGCCACTTGAGACGTGAGGCAACCCGCCCAGCACGGAATGATCTCAACCGCTACTGGTCTGATATCGCAGGCAACATGGAAGCTGCATCAAAATCCGGCAGTTTGGGTCATCTCTTTGGTCTCTTCCGTTTAGCTTCCAGCAAGGGTCATTCACCACAGCCGATATCGCGCAGTTCTCAAGACCAAATCATCGCCGGTACGGAAGGAAAACTTTCCAGATGCGAAGCGTATTTTGGTCATCTCTTGCACCGCCCACTACACCCCACCGCATTCATTTCAGCATTTACCCAGCCAGGACATGACGCGAATTGCTCACCGTCAGCTTCCATAGCAATTGTAGACGTTCTTCGTTACCTGAAGCCAAAGGAAGCTCCGGCAGCGGACAATACTTCAGTAAAAACCTAAATTTGTCTACCAGCGCTCATTGACCATTTGCATGAGTTCTTCTGCTCGATATGGGAGACTGCAATCTGTCTTTCCGCGTGGAGTACCTCAGTACTACCGCAATTTTCTAAGAATGACAATCGAATTGTGCGCAGTAATAATCGCGTGATTAGCCTAAGCGATGTGGCTGTCAAAACATTCGCACGAATCTTGCTTTCCCGCTTTGCCAATGAGAAGAATCTGCGAACTCACCATAACCAAGGTGGCTTTCTTCCAGGTTGAGGCTGCACTGACCAAGTCTTCACTCTACGTCGAGTACTAGAAAACCGCTACCAGTTCCCACAGTCCACGTTTGTGTGCTTCGTTGATTTTCGAGCTACCTTTGAATCAGTTGGCCGTGAAGCACTCTGGGGAATCCTACTTGCCGATGGCGTGTCGGTTAAACTCGTTAACTTGTTGAGATCATACTAACGCTGCACGAAGGCCCGAATTCGGGTCTATGGAGAAGAAACAAAGGAATTCGACATCAATACTGGAGTTCGGCAGGGTTGCTCACTTTCTCTACTGCTGTTCAACCGTATTTGACTGGGTTATGCACCATGCTCTTGAGGGTTACCGTGATGTTCAAGTTAGCCCTGACTTCTGGCTGTCAGATCCAGAATTTGCTGACGATATTACTATCCTTGCGGAAGATGCTATATCACTACAGTTACTGCTGAATCGGGTCAGTCAATCAGTCTCTATGATCGGCCTCGAAATTAACATCAGCAAGACGAAATACTTCTCATCGTTAGCAACCCAGTCCGCCCCGTCGCCCTCCCTACATGGACAGCTCATCGAATCTATTCCTGAGTTCAAGTATCTTGGATCCACTAGACTCCCCAATGGTCAGGCTAGATCCGAAATCCGGGATCGTATTGACAGCGGTAGAACAGCTTTCTTGCAACTGAGAAACACATTGTGGCGGAGGACGGAAATTACTCTGAGAACGAAGATCCGAGTATTCTCAGCAACCATTCATGCCATCTTACCCTATGGTTGCGATACTTGGCCATTGCGATCCGAAGAAACCCGGAAGTTGGAGGCTTTCGACCATTAGTGCCTAAGGCTTACCTTGAAAACGCAGGGGCATGAGCGTATGACCAAAGATGAAGTTCGTAGTCGCTATCACAGCTTTCGTAGCTCTCAGCGCTAATCCAACTTCGCAGACTTCAGTGATTCGGTCAGGTCCTCCGCAGACCAGACACTGACTGCACTAGGGCCGTGGTTGCACCTTCGCCTTGCCAGGGTTGGTGTCGTTGACGTGATGGACAAATGAAAACGTGGCTCACTGCAGTGAAATCGGATGTCGATGTTCTGGGACCCCATGTTGTGAATGGTGCTCGTCACTGGAGGAATCACTGGATCAGTATCTGCGTGTAGCTTGTTGCTGACCGCCGTGTTTGGGCAGCTGCGATTCGCGACATTCATGAAGCCGGCTCATCCTGTAGCAGGAGCTAGCCGCAGTAAAGTATAGTAGGTAAGTAAGTTCGATCAACGCTCCAAAGGCTGACTGCTGTGGTGGTCGAGATTAGCAAGGTGAACAAATGTGTGAACATAACAGACAGGGCAGGACTTTCGTGCGTGTGGCAGGCTGTCTTAAGCAGACCACTCTGAGGAGCGCAGACGGAGGGAAGCAGGGCAGAGAATGAACATCACATCATCCTGTGTGTGACTTTGTAACACGGATCACTACTGACCGTTCCATACACTACTGGAGTGACGCTTTCATCAGTAATGCGATTGACCTTCTGTCTACATCCCAGTCGTCGCGATTCTTCTCAGTTCGCTATAAGTGCTATACTAATCCTCGCGCAGTTAACTCGACCTGACGAAGCTTTTGTGTCAGAAGTGAAACGTTGCCTACAAACTACACCAACCGGTTGTTTTCAAACCTATCTGAAATCATTGTTCCATTGTTTCAATATCTGAGCCTGCGACCACAAACGAGGATACCTTGATCAAGAGGTCAGTCTCAAGAGCTTTTTATAGTCGAAGTGACCATAGAAGTCCGTTACCTGACTACATTTATCATGTGCAGATTGGGGGCGAGATAGAACAAGCATACCTTGTTAGGGAGTACAAAGTACCGTCAAACTTAGGTGTTATCAGCTCAAAGGACAGTAAATGGCATGTAGCGTACCTGCTTACACTCAGCAGGCAGAAAGTACACAACTGCGAGTCGAATCCGGGACCTATAATGTGTCGGTTGACACATACATCTCTAAGCTACCGAGTCACGGCAGGAATTGCCGCTCACAACGGGCAATGACCGATTGGAGGTGTGATTTTGAAGCACACGTGCAAACGGATTGCGACATGCAATCACAATCAGGACCCTGACTCAAGAATGTTTCAAATTGACCTATCTAATTATGTAGCCCAGCCAACGTCCCCCATGGCTCAGTGGCTTAAGCTGCTGGCTAGTTGGCATCTGCCTCTAGCGGTCATGGGTTCGATCCTTCTTAGAGGACCGAGGGAATGCGCGCCACTGACGAGCCCCAATAGGGCGAAACGCGTCTGGCGCTTTTCCAGACTAGGCTCTCCTATGTAGCTTGTGAACTGTTGGGATGAAAGCCTTATCAGATAATCAGTAACACTGGTGACGAGGGTTACTCGGCGAGAATCGGTGACTTAGGGGTAGAGGCTTCAGCTCGAGACCCACATGTCCCAAGTTCAAGTCGCAGTCCTGCTATCGCGGTCTGATGAATGCAAGCAATCACGGAACTATGTTGTGAGTCATCTTGCATTAAGAAGCTAGTTAAAAAGTAAAAGGTCTTCGAGCGTGGACCACATTCATCTGCTTCAGATGCGATCACAGTGCTATTCACTCTGACGCCAATCATTGTACTGATTGAGAATGCAAGTCAAAGGGTGTTCACACGAGTGCCTCAAGATAATATTTTCGTGCACCATTCACTTTCATTGGGGAAACAACTAGAACACCCCCGACTAGTTAAACCTGGGAAATCACTTGGAAAAATGCTTGCATTAATGTCTAGTGTACTGGTTGCGAAATTTTCGAAGTCAAAGGCGTTTCCTTGCCGCCACAGAACTAAAGATTTTTTAGGAACAGAACATGAAAGTTATCATCATCATCTTTATACACATCAGCTAGAGGTGAAAACGCCTCCGCTATAGTGCCGCAATAGATGAAGGAAATACCTACATACATATAATATAATACACAAAGGAAAAATAGATACAACAGTTGCATGCCAGCTGAGCTACCAGCAACGGATAGGCATCGTTCCGGTAAGCTTTCAGCCAGCTACTAGGCAAAAAGAAAAAAATTATTTATTTATTATGTTTTACCCTAGGAAATTAGATCGTGGATGGAGGAGGAGGCTAAAAGGGATGGGGAGGGACAAAGAAACGCACAGCACGAACGTCACTAAGGTCGGCTCCTTGCCATGTCAGCAAGTGTATCCAGCCAAATGTGTCTTTTGGACCCCAACCAGGGAGCCGTGAAGCTCCAACCGAGGCTAGCTCCGAAGTGAGGGACTTCATTCCTCTCGACCAAGTCATCGCTTGGCCACCTCTCCTCTTCTTCTACCCACATCCCCTGTGAGCAAACAACGCGCGTCGAGGGAGTCGGTGGGCTGGCATGCGTAACACGTGGCCGAGCCATCGGAGCCTGGTGAGTGAAATAACGGTGCTGAGCGGTTCAGATCCTTTTCCTGGGCCGTAAACAATGCGTCGAACACGCTCGTTACTCACGCGGTGTTCCCACCAGATGTGAGCCAAACTCTGAAGGCACCGATGGTCGAACGTAACTAGCCTCTTCATGTCCGCCGATCTTAGGGACCAGGTTTCGCATCCGTACAGTAGGGTCGAACGTACCGCTGCAGTGTACACTCTACCCTTCAGGGCGAGAGTGATGTCGCGCCGCCGCCATAGGTGGCGAAGGTTAGCAAAAGCACTTCGAACTTCTGCCATACGGTTCGTGATCTCGTCTTCGATCCCAAGGGCGCTGATACCACTTCCCAAGTAAATGAATTTCTGAACGACTTCTAGCTGATCCCCACCAATAGTCAGCGCAGGAGGCGATCCCTGCCAATCTTGGAGGAACGCTTTGCACTTCGATGGTGCAAAGCAAAGCCCGAAGCGGCTGACAGCCAGTGCTAATCTGTCCAGCGCGGCTTGGCACGTCTGGGAGCTGTCACAGATGAGGGCAATGTCGTCTGCATACTCCAAGTCAAGAAGTCGTTCTCCTGGGAGTAGCTCCACACCTTCCAAGTCATGTCCTGTAAATGCAAACTCCATGGCTTCGTCAACAGCGAAGTTGAAGAGGAAAGGTGACAGCGGGCATCCTTGTCTCACACCGCTGGAGATATTGAAGGGTGGCGACAACTTGCCGTAAGCTCTCACTCTGCCCGTGCTACGCGCATATAATGCTCGGATAATATTTACATCTTTCTTGGGCACACCTTTCCTGAGTAGACAATTCCAAAGGGCACATCGATCAACCGAATCAAAGGCACCTTTGATGTCGAGGAACACGACTACGGTGAGCCACCAATATGTGTGACGGTGCTCCAACAACTGATGCAAGGTGAAGATGTGGTCGATGCTTCCACGACGCCGACGAAACCCGGCTTGCTCCTCATGAATATGGCTTTCTCGGACGCCAGTCAGTCTGTGAAGGTTTTTGGAGGCGATGGAGATCAGACTGGTTCCTCCATGGTTGCCGCATTCCGAACGCGAGCCTACTTTAAAGATGGGAACAATAACAGAGCTGCTCCAGTCGGTTGGTACAGTCTCCTGCTTCCACAGTTTCACTAGTAATTCGTGTAAAGCATCAACAAGAGCAGAGCCTCCGAATTTGAAGAGGGCTGGAGGAAGGTCATCTGGTCCCGCGGCTTTGTTCAACTTCAACAGTCCGATCTCACGTTCGACTTCTGAGCGAGAGGGTGGATCCAAAGGGACAGCCCACAGAGCAGGGAGATCACTCTCCGGCGAAGAATCGAACAATTCTAGCCGATTAAATTGGTTTTCAAAATGCTCAGCCCAACGCTCCAAACGATTTGATAAATTGTGGATAGGCTGTCCACTCTCGTCACGTATAGTTTCACTAACACCAGGTCTCCTGCTGCCCGTTTCCCGTATCAGACGGAATAACTTACGATGGTTGCCAAGGGCAGCGGCCACTACTATCTCTGACGCACGAACAGACCACCAAGATTCGCGGTCTCTCTTCAGGCTAGCACGGAGTTTTGCCCGGCGCACTTTGCGAGTTTCATTGTGTTCACTTCCAGCCGGGATATGCCGGCGAGCGTCGATAAGTTCCAGAGACTGTGAAGAGACCCAATATCCATGTTGGCTTTTAGACATACCACATGAAGATTTGCCTGCTGCTAGTAAGGTCTGGCGAACATGTGACCAGTGACCATCAATTGTCTCCAGTGAGCGATTACTCAACTCGCATGTCAGCGTACTTCGATGCGCATTCAGAACAGCTGGCTTTGTCAGTTGGCTGGTGTCAATGTGCTCACAGCATCGTCGTGGACGTCCGCCAAAGCGCATCTGCATGTCAGCACATACAAGTGCATGATCGGTGTCCACACATGTGCTCCAAATCGAGCGACAATTCTGGATGCAGCCTGTCCAGCGGTAACTGATAGCAATGTGATCGATCTGCGTCCAAGGCTGGTTCTAGGCTGGTGGGCGCCAAGTCATCCTCCGGCGGGAACATGAAAGTTAGGGCCTTAAGTAACTATGTGGATTGCCCACGATAGGTCTACCAGTCAGGAAGTATGGGCTGAGCATGTGGCTCGGTGTGGACACTAGGTATGACTGGTCTGGAGGATATAGAAGCACAACAACAGAAATTATCGGAAAGGTTTTTACTCGAATAGCAAACTTCTGTTCAGGAATGCGAAAGCTATTCTGGAATCCTGATACCTGCCTACGCTTAATGGGTTAACACAACCAGCAAGAAAATCGGCCAACGCTTACCAGCTTTAAAGCCCCGCTACCCTTGCAGAGGGCAACGGGCGCAAAACACTTTCAGTTCCTACTACCCCGTCATCAGAAGCGATCCACCTTTCCTTCACCGTAGAAGCAACACACAAGAAACCTTAGTTTATATGTATGCACAACTTTCATGGAGTCAATAATATACATCCGAAGACGCTACAGTTTCACCCAATACTGGCTTGCCGAACAACCTCCTCGTGGTGTCAGCTGGGTGGTTCGGGATTATCCCGTTTCAGCGAATGGTTTTGCGGAAATGTTCCAGGATGTGATGGATTTACGCCTGACAAGAGTTCGCCTTACAAAAAGCCACATAAGTCCGTTTAACAATACTGTGGCGTGGCGAAGGTGATTACCCACCAACTAAAGGCCCTACCGCTTGTCTCTCACTGCGTGGCATCGTAATTTAAGGGTGCGTTGGGCTGTTGGTGTTTTACGGACCGAAAGGTGTAGGAACCACTTGTTTGGGTTGTGATACCCTCATTTCGCCCTGTTGCCTTGTAGGTTAGATCCTGGATCAAAGGCTCTGGGTGGGGACCCTAAGACGAGCCTCTACATCGGCCTGGGAAACCGGGTAGCGTCACGTCCAATGACAAACCATGGATGGATTATACTACTGCTTCCATTGCTATGTCTGCTGACTATCCTACCTCTGCTGCTCAATATCCGCTCACAGATCATCCCGCGTCCCGTTCCTTAACTGCATCTATGTGTTCCCCGGTCACCGTCAACAACAACTCACTGGTCGCATCTGATAGAGTTCTGAGCTAAACCTTTGGTATTTTTTGCCCGGTGGTCAAGAGATTTTCACACTCCATTGAAGTCCAAGCTTTCCTTTGACTTGGTTCTCCATTCGACCTTTCAGAGTTCAATGTGCGCCCACTGATGCAGATCGAACGACAAGCATGCATGGCCCGCACCCTTGAGACAATCTCGGTGGTCATTTGTTGCCTTTCTGAAATCAGGTTGCAAGGCGCCAGTACCGTTATCACAACGACCTCTCCGGCAAACCCTGACGTCAAATACCACTTGCGCCCTTCCGGTGACCCAGACGCCTCCGCTTCTGACCAAGCTGGTCTTGGGGTTATAATGAATGACAGGACTGAGGTCGCTTTGCTTGACTGGATCGCAGTCAACAGTAGGCTATGTGCAATCAGACAACGTGGTTCATGTAAGTCAAGTAAGCGTCGAGATGTTACGCGTGCTTTGTTTGTCATCTCCGCCTACACTCCTACAGACTGCATCTGGGCTGCAGTCAAGGATTGCTTTTACCAACAGTTACATTACGTTCTACGTTCCTCCATAAAGTCTGACGTCATTTTTGCCGGCGAATTTAACGCATGTGGGACGCCTATCACTAAGCGAGCACCATCTTGGGGGCAGTTTTGGTCCTGGTTGCAGTCGATCAGACAATGGAGACAGCCTACTGACTCTTTGTTCTGATCCTCGCTTGTTTCTTTCGAGTACCAGTATTCGGCATTCGAAAAGACAGACTGCTACATTGCGTCCGCATTCTCAAACGCATCTTAATCACCTAGCAATAAGCTACAGATAGTGCAGAAGCGTAACAGACTGCCAATCGTACTGGTCAACTTTTCTCGACTCCGGTAACGCACTGGTACGCTCCAAGATTTGCATGCGTTTTGGAGGATCACCCAGACGTACGCACTACAGACCGAACGTCAAAAGTCTGCAACATCCTGCTACGTCAGCCAAGTACCAGCCATCACTAACAACACTGCTTGCTTCATCCTCTGACGATGGTCTGGATTTACAATGGATACACATTAAAGACACCTTAATTTCTGCCAGTACTGTCAGTTGTGGAATTGCTTGTGACTCACCGAAAAGCGGAATCACCACTTCCTCCCTGTCGCTGATAGACAGACACCGTTTGATCTCAGCCGAGACCAGCTGTAGTGAGGAACACCGATCCCTAAATAGTGCGTTGCGTAGGAGCTTACAGTAGGACTATGAGACCTGGTGGTGCGAAACTGCTAGAGAGATGAAACTTGTTACTATCTCTGGCAATACCAGAAAATTGTTCCCTCTCATCCGAGTCACCGAAGGCTTCCGATCTGGAGTAAGAGAAATAATCTGCGAAGAGGATGGCTCGCTAATCACTAATCTTTCACAACGGATGGATGGATGGGCCGAACATTTCCGCTCATAGTTTTCCCGACCGCTAACTCCATCTGTTTCCCTTGCGGCGCGCACTGATGCTGAGTGGACCATCCCCACCGATCTACCTTCACCGGGAAATCTGCTGCCTAAAGCGCTATAAAGCACCCGGCCCTGGTGTTTTACCTCCTTCTCTGGTTCAAGAACTCACCGCTTTCTTCGCAGAACTTGGCAAAAGAGGAGGTTCCATCATCCTGGAGTGTGTCGGTAGTTGTCCATATATTCAAAAGGGTCTGCGCACAAAGTGCTCCAATTACAGGGGCTTACGTTTGGTTCTCATCGTTTGTAAGATTCTGGTGTCCATCATTCTTCGCAGATTATCCCCAACGCGTGAATCACTACAGAGAGAAGAACGGGCGGTGTTTCGCCCTGGTCGCGGATGCATAGGTCAAATTTTCACCTTCGGCCAGATTCTCGAGCTCAGCCACGTGTATCAAAAGCCAACGATTACTGAGTTCCTGGACATCCGTTCTGCCTTCGATTCTGCGGACGGGGCTGCATTGCGATACAATCAACTGGGGAATAGGATTCCCGTGAAGTTCGTTTCCGTACTGCGTCCTCTGTATAGTCTGACCTCGGGTACAGTTAGGGCTTATGGTAAGTTTTCTCCTTTCTTTGTTGTCGCCAGTGGGGCTTGACAAGGGTGTCCTACCTCTCCATTCCTCTTCAATTTTGCCCTTAAGGATGTCCTCCAAATGCTCTAGAAAACTTGTTGTACGTTAGTATTAGCTTTTCCCAGCTAGTCGGTTGGTTGAGTTGGATTACGCTGATGATATCGTCTTGTTGGGTGGCGGTTCGCAGATCGTCCGACTTGCACTTAACCGCCTTGCGATTGAAGTGTCGAAGTATGTCATACACTTTCACCAGCCAAGTGCAAAGTGCTTTTTCACCCCTGCTATGCGCTCCTACCTGCACTCACCGTCGATGGCGAAACGCTGGAAATTGTACAGAGCTTTGTCTGCCTGGGAAGTTGCATCACTGCTGGTGGAGCTGTTGGACATGAGATTTAGATGCACATCTTAAGAGCTCATATCGCATCCTCTAGGCTGAGGCATTTATGGCGCCGCTGTGACATCCGTCTCTCCATCAAAGGACGGGTTTATATTGCGGCCGTCTTCGCTGTACTGTTGTACGGTTGCGAGACTTGGCCTGCGCGTACCGATGACGAGCGCCGACCGTCTGTCTTCGGGAACCGTTGCTTGTAGTCCATCGTCCGTGTGTGGCGGCTGCAACACGTAACCAACGTTGAAGTCAGACAGCGTATCTTGGGTGGAAGCAGCCATACCCTCTAGGCGCTTGTGTTGCTGCGTCAATTACGATGGCTTGGACACGTACTGTGTATGCCAGTTCAGCAACTTCCGCGTCGGGCCTTGTTCACGGTCGCTAGACAGGGCTGGAGGAAACGCTGTGGTGGACAGTGTTCAACTTAGAGAAGCAGGATGAAAAAGCTGATAAAACAGCTGGCCTTGGTTGGTTCTTCTTGACTCCCTGTATGGGGTCCCCAAGATGCAGCGTGTCGCTGGTTGTAAATCTTGGAAGTCATGGCTCAAAACCAAACTATGTGGCAGTCGTGTAGCTCTGCTTGTTGCAGTGATTCCACTTCCCTCCCCCAATAAAAACATCCAAAAAATCTCAAAAACTATGAGTGGAAAGTTAGACAAAACTTGTTTGTTCTCTTTCTTCTTTTACTCTTATCATGTTTTTCTATTCTGCCATGGTTCCGATGGCACCATTTCGGTACACAGATTGTGATACGGTTGGCGGCATCCGGTTTCGGATTTGCTTGTCACTGTGGCCAGCCACAGGATGCCTGCGCCTACAGAGGGACCATGGGTGGCTTGCGCTGCACCACCCACACCTCCAACCACACACCCCAAATCCAGTGTAAACCTCAAGGAATAAGACCGGGAGACATGCGGATGGGAACCACGTTGCATCAACGGAGACGGCCCACACTCCTTCACAGTAAACACAAGCACACTGCATTTGGGAATCAAGCGCACACAAGGCGGTGGCTGGACCGCAGTCCGCTCCACACTGAGTGCATGGAACCACTCTTTGATTCTAACACGGCCACGAGAACCGTGCACCCCGTCCCCTCCAGCAACGACCAACTGTCTCCTGGAGCCAGTATGGACGAGGCAGTGGGTAATAGACAGGTAGGCACCTTGTCAACATGCACATCAAGCGCAGCCACACTGGGAATATCAAACAACAGCCAATCACTTGGGAGAGAGATACAAAGAAAATAACACGATTAACGCATAAGGAAACGGTGACACAAACCTTAAAGTAATGAGCATATGAAATGGGTTGTTTACAAATGAATCCTAGATAAATTCACGAGGTCAGAACGTATACCTTACGGAAATGCCACGAACACAAAAATGTTATGGAAATCGAATACAATTGGCTTAAGCGAGGTGTGCAAGTTAGTGGAATAGAGTACAGGTAGACAATTATATGAGAAAGAAAAGCATTAAGACAAAATTGAAAACCCACCACCTGAAATAAAGAGACTTATCATGCAAGCACGCGGTTAGTAAATCGAATGCAGCGTACCTACAAACGCTGCGCCGGTTCTGCCTACGTTCTCTGCAGAACCCATTGTCGCTTCGGTAGTGGTACCGAGCGGCCTCGATCATATATATATATATATATATATATATATATATATATATATATATATATATATATATATATATATATATATATATATATATATATATATATATATATACCTCTCCAGCCAATTTAAAGTCCAGTTAGTTTAACTTCTGACTGGACCAGAAATGACTTTCATCAAAGCGGAAACGAGGGATCGTCATTTATCTCTATGCAAGGGGCTGGCAGCTTAACTCCAAGCAGCGCTAAACTTGGTGTGTTGGGTGTTGCTGCTGCGATGGGTTATTGTCCTGGAAATAATAATCATTTCCGGGAAAAGCCATTATTTCCGCCAACAGTCAATTGTTGCCGATTATCACATCGATTTCGAACGTTCTGGAATCCTCGAATACGTGCAATTGACTACCAATCTTCTAAAGATCCGTCAAAACTGTATGGAAATGCTAACCTTGACAGTCAACCTTCCCAGCTCAGTAGTCGAAGGCCATTGAAGGACTTATAATTACAGCCAAGGTCTACTGCAGTTGTTCCGTGTTTAGTTGACGGTGGTTAACTCGTTCTTTTGTCAAAATCCTTGGCATTCTGAATTTTTCTTCGGTTGGGCTAAAAGCCTTGTGGAGCAGTGAAGTGCATATTTCGGAATCGCGTCAAGTGGGAAGAGTAATAACAATTGTATTTAGCATTGCACCGCGGTAGCAGGTGCTTTTTCACATCATTGGTGTGCTACAACCACACCAAGAAAGTGTGGAAGCCAGGCTGAAATGAGTCGTAATGAACAGTAGTCGATGTCGTTCACTCCTTAAATTGCGAATGCTTTTATCTGCTTGAATGATCGCATCCTGTTGTACCAGGTACATACTAATGACAATGGTGACCAGATGATCACAAGGTACACGACACACACACGTATACACACACACACGTATACACACACACACACACACACACACACACACACACACACACTACACGTTAGCTAGAGGTGGAAAACACCTCAGCTACTGTACCGCAATATCTAAAAGAAAAAAGGGAATAGAATGCAACAGGTGCAAGCCAGCTGAGCTACCGGTAATGGATGGGCATCGTTCCGGTGAGCTATCTGCTGGCTGCTATGCAGCAGAAAAAAGAATTTACTATGCGAAATTATAAAATGTTAACTATTGAGATGGTAGTTGGAGGGGGAGGCTAAGAGGGATAGGCTGGGATAAAGAAACACCCAGCACAAGCGTCATTGAGGTCGGCTCCTAGCCATATCAACAAGTGTATTCAGCCACAACAACCTACACCGACACAATATCGATAAGGGCGCGAGGTGGTGAGGTCCAAAACAGGCAATCGTTCAACGTAGGTAAATTCAGATTAGTTCAACTACACTATCACCATGCCGATACAAAGAAGGACGGAAGATACAACATAAGATCGCTTCTTAAGAGCGTTTTCTCACTGTAAAACCATCTAAACCGTATTTACTTCATGCCGGTCTGTCGTGTGGCAATTGAAAGATTTGGCTAGCATCATCATCATCATACACGTTAGCTAGAGGTGGGAAACACTTCAGCTACTGTGCCGCAATACACAGAAAAAAGAAACTGGTGCAAGCTGGCTGAGTTACCGGTAACGGATGGGCGTCGTTCCGGTAACCTGCCAGCCGGCTGCTATGCATCAAAAAAATTACTATGCAAAATTATATAAAGCTAAATAATGAGATCGTGGTTGGAGGGGGAGGCTAAGAGGGATGGGGTGGGACAAAGAAACTCACAGCACGAACGCCACTGAGGTCGACTACTAGCCATATCAACAAATGTGTCCAACGAAGCGTGTTCATCGTCTTTCGGACCCCAACCATGGAGCCGAGACGTTCCAACCGAGGCCAGCTCAGAGGGCCTTCATTCTTCTCGACCAAGTCATCGTTTGGCCACCCCTCCTCTTCTTCCATCCACACTTCTGGCGCGCAAACAACATACGTCGCGGGAGTCGGTGGGTTTGCATGCGCAACACGTGGCCGAGCCATCGGAGCCTGGTGCGTGAAATAACGGTGCTGAGCGGTTCATTCCCTTTTCCTAGGCCGTAAACAAGGCGTCGAACACGCTCGTTACTCACGCGGTGTTCCCACCAGATGTGAGCCAAACTGTGAAGGCACCGATGGTCGAACGTAACTAGCTTCTTCAGGTCCGCTGCTTTAAGCGGCCAGGTTTCGCATCCGTACAGTAGGGTCGAACGTACCGCTGCATTGTACACTCTACTCTTCAGGGCGAGAGTGATGTCGCACCGGCGCCATAAGTGGCGAAGGCTAGCAAAAGCGCCCCGAGATTTTGCTATACGGTTCGTGATCTCATCTTCAATCCCAAGGGCGCTGATACAACTTCCCAGGTAGTTGAATTTTTGAACGACTTCTAGCTGATCCCCACCAACGGTCAGAGTAGGAGGCGGTCCAGACCAATCTTGGAGGAACGTTTTGCACTTCGAGGGTGCGAAGCAAAGCCCGAAGTGACGGACAGATTTGGCTAGCAGCAGGTTCACTATCAAGTTGACAGATTCCGGTTGATTGAGAATGTACTGGCTAATCTGCATGTTCCCACGGCTTACCAAATTTCGTGCAGGATGCCCATTTGGTTGTCAAACCAGAGAGGAAACGGGAGCCGAACGCTTAGGGCGAAAAATCGTTTTCCATTTCTTTCTCATCAGAATTAGTACAAAAATCTACTTATATTTTATGGGACAGTATAGTGACACACCATTGAGTACATAAAGTTAAAACAAATCAGTTCTCCTGATAAGTGTCTGATGATCAGGTGATTGGCGACATGTGGGATTGATGGGTGGCAACAAATTCCCCTCCTGCGGTTGATGGTTATGGAAATTGTAATGCTTGAACTAGCCTCTTTAGGATTAGGCTTCATCAGGCTTATGCTTACTGCTTCAGTTGATGCAGTTTATTTGGTACCCATTGTTGTGCAATACCAGGAATAGATGGTTCTCTTCCTTATTCCTCAATTCTGTCGTGCTGCAGTGTGTTTCGACCCTATTGAAAAGGCTTTGAATGCAGCATCTCTTGTGGTTCAGTGGCAAAATGCATGTGGAAGAAATTGAAACATCTAATTGCTGGATATGAACAACACACCATCAATGCTGAACAATTCATCAACAAACTGAAGTGTGTTACAAGAGAGGATGAAATCGTGTTGTGGTTTGAGGTCACCGCACACTTTATCTCGGTCTGTCACGAACATGCAAAAGAAACCATGATGGAAGTACTTCGAAATCAACCGAACACAAAAGAAACCTCAAGCCGGAGAGCATATAGGAACTTTTGAAACTCTGCATGATTAATTATTTTTATTTTGATGGTCAAGTATACTAATAACTGCAACGAACGCCCATGCAATCGCCCATCTCAGGACTTAATGCAGAAGCTGTGATGCAAAAAACTGGAGAGTATCACAATACTGTTAATCAAACTAAAATTATGGATCCTGTATGTGGACGACACGTTTGTCGTCATCAAACGAGATTCCATGCAGAATACCCATGAGTTAATCAACAACACATTCCAGGATATCAAGTTTATAATTGAACTCGAAAAAGACAAACAGTTACCATTCTTAGATGTACTGGTCCAAAGAAACACTGACGGAACAATTCAGACATGTGTAAATCGAAAGAAGACCCACACAGACCAAATATTAAACTATCACAGCAACCATCCACTGAACCACAAGAAAAGCTACATTCAAAGCCTTTTCAATTGGGCCAAAGCACACTGCAGCACGACAGAATTGAGGAATAAGGAAGAGAATCATCTATTCAGGGTATTGCAAAACAACGGGTATCCAAGAAACTTCATCAGAAGAAGCCTAAGTAAGAGGGTGCATCAAAAACTGCAGGAAAACTTAGATAAAAGGGTAGCGCTTCCTTACGTCAAGAACTAACATCAACATTGCTACGACCACATAGAATCTTGGTAGCCCACAAACCAGCAGGTACTTTGCGAAGATTGCTTTCAGGACCGAAGGACAAAGTCAAAGAAGGCAGTCAGGATGATGTCATCTACCAACTTAACTGCAAACAGTGTGACAAACACTACATCGGGCAAACTGGAAGGAAAGTTTCAACGGCTCAATAAACACACAATGGCCATACGGACACACGACCCGCATTCACTGGTTTCCATGCATGAAGACCAAGAAGGCCACCAATTCGACCTAGGGAACGTTAAGATCCTGGCCCGTGGATATTCGAGGTAAACTAGAGAGTTCCTAGAAGCATGGTATTCTACAGACAATTCAATAAACCAACACTTTGAAATATATGACATATTTACAGCGCTACGGATGAAAGATCGCCGAATTAGTAGATTACATCTAATGGAAGAGAACGCCAGACAATCGCATCAAACGACGACAACCGGAGAGGCACGCGCGTACACTACGAGGTGAGAATCAGAGATCGATTTCGATGGTTATGTGCTCGTCGAACAATCCAAACCCAGACTAGAGGCTAGAAGATCGATCACTCACACTCACTGAGGCGCCAAATAATCGCGCACTGACAATGCCACCTCGAGTGATGATAAAACGTTTGTAATCAAACTGCCGAGCCCAACGAACACTCAGACCACCAACTGAACAACCTGAGCTACCAATATTTGCTTCTATGTCGCAACTTACTGCTTCAGCAGTAGCAAGCAGTCTTGCTGCTAACTGACGGGTCAGGTGTGCCGGTACCTTATACAGGATTTCGAAGGCATTACTTTTGTCAGTGTTGTGCCCAGTGGCAATCAGGTGGTTAATAATTGCACTTGGCTTAGACCTGTCTCTGCGGTTGGTGAGCAAATTCGGTAAGTGCCCGTTGATTTGATTTTCTAAGTGCCTGGTCGTGCGTTCCATATACCTAGCTCCACAGGAGCAGGCGAATCGGGATATTACGTTTGATTGGAGGCGAACGGGCACTTTGTCTTTGAATCTAGGGACAACCAACGATTCGCTCGTATATATCACATTGACTTCAGCTACCTTGAATGTATTCCTGCAGGATTGCATCAATCTTCTTGTACAGATCTCAGTCGCTGTGTCCCTCTTCAAGGAAATTTTAAGGAACAAACGTTATTCTCAGCCGTTTGCTCTGTCGGCTTCGGGTCTTTAGGCCTCATATGCGCGTCAATATAGCCTTCTGGATACCCATTCTCAGGTAGTGTGTACTTGATTCGTTCCAGTTCATCTACAATAGTGTCTTCGTTACGGATTTCGTGCGCATGACCGGTCAACGTATAGATCAGTGGTCTTTTGCGGCTGAGGGGCCAAAGCTTTGGAAAGGTATATACTGCCCCGTCCAATATGACTTCTGTACTGTCCTAACCGTCGCGCAGCTTCACTCTCTTCTCTCTTACCAACTTACCTTTCCTTATCCCCGCTCAGCTCGTTGATCATACCGTCGTTCGAATCGGATTAATTTGTTGGCTTAGTTGGGTTGATTCAAGTAGAATTATTCCAATAGGATCACGGCTTTCGCAGCCCAGGCACTTAGGCGTAAGCATAAAACTGGGCATATAGGTGATCGGAAACTATGGGTGCGAGCTTCACAGTCTCCGTATGTCTTGAACTCACACCTCGAGGTTCCATAACACGGACATCGATTCGCGCTCGGATGCGTCTTTTAACGTTGATGACTGAGTGCTCATAGTTACTTAGGCGACGGCTGCAGTAACGCAAACGATGTACGATGTGGGCTCAAATGCTGACAGCTTGACGGTCATTGATGGATGGAATAGTCCGCGTCACTTCTGAGTGTGTGATGCATTCACCTTAGCTCAAGATAATTATACCTAATTAGGAAACACAAGTAAAAAACTACCGCACCCTAGGTTAAGCGTTTTGGCGTAATCACTTGCAAAAATTCCGTATCCTGTTGACCGCAACTTATTCCATTAGGAGGTGAGATCTAATGAATTGGGTGCACATCTGCTTCTTATCGAAAAAGACACATTTCATCCAACCCTTCCGGGCATGTTTTATACTGGCTACGGATCACTATGGGTAACCAGTGGATGAAGATGGAAAATTGCCTTTTCAATAGTGGAGCAGTAAAAGCTGTCCCAGGCTCTATGCCATTTTCAGTATGTGCGTGGTCGCCGAAAAATCAACTCAAACAGGGTCTAGAGCTGAAAGGCACCACAACGCTGTGTGGCATCATGTAAACAAACTCAAGTGGAACTAGAAGCGATCTAGGTCAGGTACAACACAGCTGGGTCAGGTTTTGGCCCCAACAGCGATGGCATCCATTTGGGTGAATTCGTACTACACTTCCTAATACGGTATTTAGAGAAGGAGAACTGTGATTTGCACGTTTGGAAATGCACGTTCATTCTAAAAATGTCATAATGCACTGGGGCCTTTGCGGTTAGCTAGTACCCATTCCAAGTATGTAAGCAGCATTTATTCACCTACAGAACACTGAAGATGGAATCATCTTGACAAGAGGCAGTTCAGAGGATGAAGTTCGCGTCACAAAAATTCATTAAATGCACATTATCATTAGTGTCGAAACGAAGGAGCCCAACCAAGTTAAATGCATTGAAAAGTCATTTTTACACTCCGGTTCAGCAACGATTGCCTCAATATCCAACCACACAACGCTGTTCAGTGAATCAAATTGTCCACTGTCACGCAAATACTGCGCAGGCTCTGACCCCTGTCCACCATATGCCATTCGGTGTAGGCGAGACGAAACAGTGAATTTCCTAACAGAAAGGCTCGAAAACATCCACATGCGAGGGGTTAGATGCGTGGTTGTCTAATGTTTATTCCTTAGCAACTTACTATTACGTTATATACTGATTTGGAAGGAAACCCTTCTTATGCTGAATGGGCTGTTTACAGTTTAAAGATATCCCAGGGACAGCTTGAACTAACCGTCTCATCATTCGGATAAGAAAGGAGTAAGCTTGCCAACAGCTGGGTGCCACGTATAGTGTGCCGATATTTGCGGAGAGAGGACCATACAGTCTGCATTTCATCGCTAAGTGCGTACGACCCCATTGGCCATGGGGTTTGACCAAATTCTTTCAGTGTATGATCTATTCGCACACTGCCCTCTATGGTATGCAGCAAGATTGTGTTCACAGAGAATACGAAGGTGTCGACGTCAATGACTTTCGGTCGATTTCTTCAGAAATTGCTCCTGCCAGGGAAATTTTTGCATCCCCTTGTTGGGTGCTCATTAAGTGTACGAAAGCATGCGAAAGGAGCGTAATCAACTAACTAGCGGAACCACAACTAGATACCTAGTGCGTTCACGATTCGTCGCAAAACGGTGTAGTATCACAACACCACAACCGTCCATACCTCCAATCATACGCACCTAAGGAAATGGTGCGAGTATTGATCGGGTTGGGCGTGAAAGAGTGGCCCCACTAGTGTTACACCAGCGGGAATTCTGATTGGTCTGTTCGGTAACACAACATTGACTATCAGTCGTTTTGTCGCTGTTTCACTCTCATCGGAATCGGGACCAAAGTTACACTGAATGGACCTAAGAGGACTATCGAAATGCAGCGTTTGTACTCAAAACCATTGACCAATATCACTGTGAATGTCTCGCTTGTTGGGATGAATGGTTCGGGAAAATCAGGTAAGTGTGAGTGATGTTTGGCCTATTATGTGCTCGCGAGTCAAAGCATGTTAGCGTAGTTGGTTTCTTGCTAAGTGATCGCCAAGGTTTGCACTTAGAAAGCAGTTGATCGTCGGACAATGTAATCACCAAAATCCCACTAAGCGATTACGTTTAAACAGTGAATTGCGGGGTACAAACATTTAAACGCTGGATTTAGACAGAAACTCGGAACTAGGTGTTTGTTCCAGAGGTGTCCACTGACAGTTCACATGATCTTAGTTTGAGCCGAAGGTCGGCTACCGGAAGAACGTAAGTAGATACGAGGCCGGTCGAATGGTCTAATGTTGAGGGCGAGCAATATCCAACAGCTTGCTGTTAAGAACCGAGGGTTCATTGGACCTGTCGTACAGATTGACGTAGCGATCTTTCACAATTGAGATTTGATCTACGGAGAGGTTTCTTATTCATTTAGTCGCAGAAATGCGCAAACAAATAGGTAAGTAAACAATGAAAAGGACTAAAGAAAAATGATGTACCGAAAAATATCCCAGGGTAAAAAGTAAAAGGCGTGTGTCAGCTGTGATGGAATACTTAATGGAGGTAAGCACTCCACACAAATTAAAGGACCAATTCTAATGGGTGGCTACACAATGCATATTTATTGTTTAGCATTTGTAGGAATGACATAAAAGCAGCTGGGCAGTTAGGGTTTTTCGTTAGCCCTGTGCTGAGCAGTAATGACTCAGGCGAGCAGTTGCGTACGATGCTAGGGATCTCTGTCCGCCATTAACCAACCCGGCATGAGCTCAGCATCTGATGATTGCATTACTTTGACCTTAAGACTAATCTACCTAATCCCATATGAGTTGGCCGGTATCAAACTCATCCAAAGTGAGACAATCCGAGGATCAAGCATAGCACCACCTTCAGGATAATAGATATTTCTATCATGTATTAAATTGAAACAAAGGTAAGAGGTGTCCTTAATAATGGTAAAGAGAGGTGAATTTTTTGGCCAATGATTAGACTTCTAGAATAGGGTCGTTGTTTAATACTGACAACTACCGTAACTTACAATTCTTCCCGCGTGTATCTGAATGTGAAATAACCCATAGGTTCAGCAGATACAATATCTTGTGAATGTCGGCCCATACAAAAACCCGCGGATGCAAAGCAGAAGTTCGATGTTTAATTTCTTTTGCGGTAGCTTAAAAGTAGTCTTTGAGGATGTTTTGCGATGCCACCATCTACATGACAAATGATGTCGACCCGGTCTTCGGTTGGCCCCATCAAATAACTAGTCGGGGCTGAGATGCAAAATGTGAACTCAGCCGGGCGATCTCTGATTGAATGTCAACCATGGACAAGCTCGTTCTTGGAGATGATAACCAGTACCAAAGATGTTCATGTCACAATCACTATCCAAGAGATGGAAACAATCTCATCCTTGGTTCACAGGGAAGCACGACCCAAACTGCGATGGTTTAACGCAATTCGAAGATACCACGAATATTCTAAATAATTCGATGAATACCTTTATAGGTTTCGGCGACCATAGGAAGTCCCAGCGGAGGGTGCGAAGTAGCTACCTTTACAGACCCCAATGGTCACAACTTAAGGCATACGGAAAGAAAAACTCATGTGTTCTTAAACATATCAACGTTGATGGGGCCAGGCTTTTAGGCGAGCATGATGCTTGGTTCTACCTGGTTAGAACAACTGCGTTAGAGTACGCCGAAAAGGCTGGAAACAACAGACGGCTGTAGATGCTTCTCATCTGACAGTCACCAAGGAGAGAATAATAAAGTGAAATAATATGATCATAGTTCATTAAGTACGAAGTAGTTTGTCATTCATAGCGTCTATTAGGTTGTTATGCTTCGCTCATAATGGTGCTCTTGGGTAAGCAACTTTATGGAAAATTCTTGGGACCAATCAAGAACCCAGGATTTCTGAGGGGTTTGAAAACTAGAGGTTAGTACAGTTCGTCGTCAAAGCTCCGTCCGGCTGTGCCCAAGTGGATGACTGGCTTAGCATTTATTGCGACGGAAATCGCATCATTCCCACACCCATCGCTCACGGGTCTACGTGCGTGACCTTGTCACGTGGACCTCTTAGAACCGTTCTATGAACCATTTGAAGTGACAATTTGACCTGTACCGGGAATAACCAGTTTGCTATAAGTGCAGCACCAATCATCCGCCGGCACACTCGGCCTGAGGAAGCTTTTAGGTCAGAAGCGAAGCGCTACTAATAAACTATATCAACCGGTTATTTTCAAATTTTTCTGAAATCATATTCGTGGGTAGTTCACCGTTTCTGTTCGATTCTGGCACGCAGTCCAAATTCCATCGACTGCATGCTGCTCGGGATCTGTTGCCGTACGGGCATAGTGCATTCTACCTTACCCCGGAAGTGGTTTCGCATTGTTGATATCAAGTACCATCGCCATGCTAACTGGGGATTGTTTCCAACCCATCAGTTGCCGCCACACTCGCCACGCATAGGATGTGTTGTAGTACACAATGGATTGCCATCGTTGTGTTACAGCCCCAAGCAGTATAGGGTGTTCAGTCTTGGACAAGCGTGTGCGGGGAAGGTTAGCAAAACAAGCAGTGCTACATGATAGTATTTATACAATTTTCGCTGGAAACTGGACGTCTCACAAACCAAAGTGGACGTTGAGAAAACCACATTACCGTTTTGTAAAAGAAAATGGACATTTTGCAAACTAAATTGGACATATCGCACTGTAAGCAGAAAAGCAGCAATTGGTTAGGAAGAAGAAAGCCGACTGGACGATGTTCAGACAATATGGTGGTCATGATAGTGTAACCGAATTGTGTAAGCAGCGGGTGCCGTTAGAAACCCTTTCCTTGGTCATGTCTCGATCATCTCCATCAAAAGGGGGTGACTAACTCCCCCCGTTTCTCATTGGTCTTCGCGTGATTTGTGTGCATTTGTCTGTATGCGTGAAGCTGTGCGACTATTGGAAAGTAAGACAAATACGGTGTAGATGCTCATACGGAAGCCATAGCCCGCTTTGTGTGCGCGGAATTTCTTACGGCATTAAATATCATGCATGATCTGATATTCATCAACAACCGGGGTCATATATCCCCAGCCTCCACGAAGAACGTTTCGACACTGTGGCTCACCAAACTTGACATATCCGACTAGTGTGTGTCTACCATGAGAGGATCGCTTCAAATTGAAGACAACTACATGCAGGGTGCAAAGTCACAAAATATATCATACTAACACCATACACTCACACTTTTGCGATCGATTCCGATCATGTTTTGCGTTTTATTTGAGTAATGTTTCATTGTTACGCCAGGACATCCGTCCAATCTCGTCGAATTTACGTAATGCCAAGGCCTTGGGCCATGCATGAATTTGCAGAAAATATATCTTCATGGACCGCGATTCTCACTGAAGCGATTCGATCACTGGGACTGTAACTGATGTAAATAAACGGTGACCCAGTTGTCCCCTGTCCCTCAATACGTCTTCGCGTATTTTGTGTGGTTGTGTGGGCGAACATATGCAATTGCTCAGCAATTGGAACAGTGTAGGCTGTCATGACTCCAGCAAACACAATCTAGCTTTATTGGCCTACTGCTGCAATTTGTTATCAAGGAAAGGGTAGTAAGGCGAAAGGACGATGTACAGGCCACAATGTGGGTACTCGAGTGCAAGGGAACTGTGCAAGCAGTGAGCGGTTGTGCAAGACTTCCTCTTGATCAATGGTGTCCTTCATCTTGATCAAGTTGGTGACTTGGTTGTCCGCTGTCCCTCTATGGGCCTTCGTGTATTTTGTGTTGGTGTGTGGAGGAACCTATGCAGCCTCACGAATTAGAACAGTGTAGACTATCATGACTCCACCAAACCCAGCATAACTGTATTAGCCATGTGCTGCACGAAACGACCAAAATGAGCCACGAACGACGAGAGAACGCATCTCAGCGGCGGCGACGGTACAAGCGAACGTCATCGGCACAGAAAGAGATCCTCACCAAGCTTGTGTTTCTCTACGGCAAAACCCCATACGAAGCTGCTGAAATCATCTATGTCAACGAGAGCATGACAACAAATTTCATCAATGAGTAAAGGTGGGAAAGCACAAAAACTCGGCGCAAATGTGGAGGAAACGACAGGGTGAAGCTGACTTCAATGTCCTGTAACGCCTTGCAGAGACTGTTGAGGGGAATTCCGAGGACACTTTGGTGCAAATACAGCAGCGGGTTAAGGAGAACGAGATCAACCTATCCGTATCTAAGATATTCAAAGCCCTCAGAAGGCTGGTGGTCACGTTTAAAAAGTGCCATTACAAGCTAGACCGCGTCCACCGTGCCATGACAACCGCTAGCCAGCAAGCCTGCGCTTTTGATTTCGCGGTACACGCACCGCATGACAATGGAAAATGCATCTTCATTGATGAGAGCGGGTTAAAGCTCCATCTGTGGCGGACGCAGGCTCGCTCATGAACAGGGACGCACGCAAATGTTCTCTTGCCGCAGTCAGAGGTCGCATGGTGACGCTGATTGTGGCAGTGAATAACCAATTCATGGTCCACTCAAAGATCATCAATGATGGCATCTGCCGTGGTGCAAAGTTCTCAATGTTCGTCGAGGAACTTGTGGTGCATATGCGCTGCAGAGTGGAGGTGAACGGTGTGTGACTGTTCACCGACAACGCATGGTCCATATGCTGGATGATCTAAGGAGAATCTTGGGCTCGTCAAAGTATTGACTGTCTAGCATTCTTACCTGAACTTTATGGCAAAGGTTGAACAGTTGACACAAGCAGTTAGGTCATATGTATAAGCTTGTTCTTTCATCTACACAGTTGTTTGAGTATAACGAGCCACAACTTTATAGGAGTTAAGAAGCACTGCGTTACAACACGTGTGGGGTGACTTGGCGAGGTTGTCGAAAAAGTTAATAACAAACAGTTGGTAGTTTTCCGATCAAAAGGAGGGTTTATCGCTTGTAATGCGGCAGTCCTGAACTCGGAGTAACTACAGCATTAATCAAAAGAACATCCTAAAAGTAAAGCGGAAAGATAGTGGTAAGTAACAACATTTAATTGGCTTGGTGCTTTATCTAGCCGACTTTTAAATATAAATAAATAAATTTATATTCTCGGTGTTGCACGAGGTACGCCAACAAAGCATGAGCAAATAAATGGCTAATGTCGATGCAGAAACGACCGATTCTGGGAGAGCATTACATGGGAAACACGCGAATAGAAAAGATATTTCTGTGGTACTCCAGATCACTATACTATTCTGCCAGTATTAAGGAGTGACATCTCACGCTTATGTTATGGCTGAGTTGCAGTAAGAAGCGGCAGAGTAGATTTGAATTGTGCAGAAGCAATTAGACTACTATCAGGTCGCATCGTAATCGGTGACACCGTACACTGATTACTCCCACACGTTTCAGCCTTTACTCGTATGGGAGATTGTGTACTCAAGCGACAAATTTGGAAACCCGACGTTGAGGCTGCTGCAGTGCATTGGCTGCTAAGTTTGAATTGCTTAATGGACATGGACACTGAACATCTGTCAGGAAATAGGAATGTCAGTATGTTTGAACGTCCGTCGTAACAGACCGACGTGTTCGTTACCAGTTCTAGAAGCGTTTTCCGATTGTCGGCAACAACCTAAGTCATCTAGAACTAGTACGCCCAAGTCACGTTCGACGGAAGGTCCATGCATTACTTACGTTCCTAGCCTGTAGGAGTAGATGTTCCGGTGTTGTATGCAAATTATCTTGCGTGTGAACTACATCATATCTTGGGTTGACCCTTGGTGTACCGTATCTAGGTCACACTGAAGCAAATTCTGATCGGCATCCGCCTGAATCTTGCGCCAAATCTTGAGGTCGTTAGCAAACAGTAGAAAATGTGAAGCGATGGTTTGTGCGAGGTAATTAATAAATATCAAAAACAATTGTGACCCTAGAACTGAGCTCTGAAGCACATCATACTCGACTTGTACAGAGTCACATAAGGAGCTCCGGATTCCAAGCGTTAATTGTCATTGAAGGAGGAAGTTGGTGATAAAGCTCAGGAGAGGGTTATCAATCCCGTAATACTAAAACTAGGAAAGGAGTGGCCAGTGATCTAGAGTCGAGACGATCGAATGCCCCCGAAACTGTCAGGTTAAGCACGTCAACGTGTTCTCCAGTTAGATAATGCGGTATAATTGCGCCGAACTATTAGTAAAATCGCTGTGCATGAGCGTTGTAGACTGTTGCGGGCCCGTCAAAAATCCCCGCAAGAAACGCGCCAGTAACTCCGGCATAGTGGCTGTGGGAAGCGGAGTCCAATTTCTCCCCACAACGCAGCAGTGTTCAGCCACTCCGAGGCGAGTCCCAACTGCGAACCTTTTGACAATGCTCATTTGCAATCTACCACCTCTGCGTGGGGACTGTTTTCCCTAACTTAATAATCCATAGCACTGACTGTGATCGCCCTTTGTCGGTCGTAAAAGAGCCTACAGAGGACCACGTGACTTTTCTTTCTCTTCGCCTCAGTTGGGAGTCGGTCGGGTCGCGTGATCGCGTGTGAATCGTTAGCTGGCCAGCCTTCGCGTCTAAGTCATTAGCGCGCGTCTATCGTACTCCCTCTCGTGTGCGTCCGTTTTCGAGGCCTCAGCGTCTATACGAACAAGTGCGGCTAAGATCGTTCCCACGCTCGTTTAATTTCCCGTCTCACCGGCTAAGCTAGCGTCATCGTAGGCGTGCTCCAACCGTGCGAGCGACAATCTTGTCAGGCAATTACGCAATTATCTCAAGAGGCGGCGTTCCCTCAATCATAACATAGACAAAAGCTTTGCTGCGCGTGAGCAATAATGTTGCCGTTTTCAAAATACATAAAAAAGCCTACCGGTAATGATGAATCCGATGGTCTTGGAAGTGGGGTATCTTGAAGGCTCAGCCTTGCTTCCGCCTTTGTGAACCGGTTATTATTCCGAGGTTCCACATGGCAGGAACCTGTTTCTGATCTAAGAAGCGCTGGAAGAACTGAGCCAAAGGATCTGCCAGTTGTCATGCTGCTGTTCCCGATGCTACTTGCTCAATGGTACCGACACCCGTAGGGTTAAGGGAGTCAAGTGCAGGGGAATGCCACCTGATGTGAGATCGGTGATAACTAATACGCAACTTGATTTGACCGAGGGATGTCCCATTCCTCGTTGAAAGCTACGTAAAAAGCAAGTGAATGAGCTGTGAATTTGGCCTCCTGTGTAATCGCCAGTAGGCTTACTTATTTAGATGATTTCTTGGCTGGTCTTTGCAAAACTGCTGCAGTCGTTAACGGAACATCAGACAAAAGGCATTTCCGATTTTCCGCCAATGTTTTAGTACTTCTGTTGCTGGTTGCTCTGACTGAACCAGGAGGTTTAGAATTTTGGGAGCGCATCCTCTATAAATTTGAGCGATCGCGCGACGATAATATCTAAGAAAAGCGTGACGAGAAGGAACCACCACTGTTCCAAATTCTGATTCCTGGTCTCTTGAGTATCGTGGGAGGCAAGCTCTGGCAAACCATGCAAGAACTTTGAGCTCAGGTGATCTTGTCTGCTGTGTCTTTCCGAGGTGTTTCCCGTTGAATGTCGCGCGCTCTAAGGAGATGAAAATGGTAAATGATTTTAGTGGGGCAACACAGATTGAAACGGAAATCAATATAGTCGGTGGGGTGTTCGCATTGAGCTGGCAAGTGTTCCTGGTAGAGAATTGAGAAATCGGTTGAATAAAGCGTCAGTTTGGGATTTGCAATCTTGTCCGTGGGACGGTTTCGTCGCTGATAAGTGTTAACTGACCTTCTTGTCATCGAAACGTAGGTTTGCAGTGAGCCTTGAGACATAGCTTCACGGTGCAGTGCCTCGATTTACCAAGATGGCGGTCTTTGAGTGGAAAACATGTCGTTTGCCATTAAAAACCAAATCCAAGTGAGTGTCGAGTGGGGTGGTTGGCTAGACTCAGCATGTTAATGAAAATTGGCACTCATACTGGAGGAACCGGCAATGATGCAGATGGAGTATTCTAACTTCAATTGCAATTACGTGACGAGGAGTGATTGAGGAGAAAGTAGACATTATCAAATCACCCACTTTATACAAATATTATGTTAAGATATACTGTTAATCATGGATTCAGATGAAGACATTGCACTTGAAACCAATACGTTCAACAGTGTGCACCAGGATCTTACTGTAACATGCAAAACTACGCACAGCAACTGTCTCCTATGCTTACAAATACTGCTCGCTCAAGCACCAGATGATACAATCCAAAGGTCAAGCTACCGGGAATTGACTTGAACGAGTCAGTACACATATTTTAAGAGCTTCTCGCCGATACATCACAAACGCTCCTTAGTTCGAAGTTTGTTCCATCGAGCTCACATGACTTGTACCACAGCTACATTGGAATCAGAGAAAGAAACGCTGTTTAATACGCTACCATAGAATGGTTAGCTATTTTAGTTTGTGAAAAGTCTCATTGACAGGATGCAAGGAGACTGAGAGATAACGGTTCAAAAGAAACCGATTTTTATTGAGTTACCTTTCAAAGATGACCAGCCTATGAAAGTCACTGCAAAACGAATGAACGCGTCTATGAAAAAGGCATACAATGCAGCAGAACTACGCTTGCTAATGTCCCAAAGGCTCTAATTAAGTGTCTAGTGAAGATACCGGTGTCAAGCAATGCACGTCACATTCCTTATAGAAATTCACATGTAGTTGCGGAGACAGCTATGTTGGGCGGCCTCCTCGAAATGTAAGTGTCCGAAGCAATGAGCAGACGAGTGGAATACGTGACGGTTGCACCATGTGAGTTGAGAAGTAAGGTTGCCTCAGCAAGTACTAGGCACTTGACGAACACCGCTCACCAGGTTAACCCGAATGCATCATTCACCGTACCCACTCGCGGTCAAAGGCCTCACACTTTCAAGACAGCGCCCACCACTGTGTTCAAAAACAGCTGACAGTGACATAAGCTTACCGTAGCACGGAGTAACGTACCAATAGGAAAACAGTCGGTTACCAATCAATTTCATGCGATCTCACTTCGGTCCCTTTGTTATTTGCATGTACAAGGCCGAAGAAAATATACGAAATGACATCATCCCACGACATTCGTCCTCTGATATTCTCTTATTCGAAATTATAAAGGAATTACATGTTTCAAATTTTTTTTATAACGCAGTGGCCCGTCAGACACTACATAGACGTTCCCGACCACGACAGACAAAAACCCCTAAGAAACCTTGGTTGCATAAAGAAATCAACAACCGTGAAACCGATTTCCACCAGTCTACTGTAGGTGATCACGCCTCCTCGGCGGTTCCGGATTATTCTTGGCTGGTCGGATCTAATATGTCGACTCCGTCTTCAACGTGAAGATATAAGCAAATAACCTTGTAACATCAGTATACCTGCGTTCAAAAATTCTTGTGGTCGTAAAAGGTTATGGAGATCAACAACTCCCTAGTAGCGATCGCGTTAACAGTCAGGAAAAGCGGAATTTGGGCCGTGTTTGAATGACAGCGCCTGAGTCTAACTTGCCAACCAACAGGGTGTCTATTCTTCTTCCCAAAATTTTCATGATAATCCATTTGAAAGCATTTCTGATTTCGTGGTCGAATTCGACTAGAGGTGAATTTCGAACAACTTTACGGACCCACATCAAACAAACAGCAAAGTAAGTTAAGAATTCTGATCTTAAAATTGATTCACACAAACAATTGATGTAAAAAGCTTACAGAAACACGAAATTACTCGTAGTGGGTAGCATAGAACAATGTTCCAATGAAAACAGAAACGGCCCGAATTTGAGGGCCCTATCGATTCGACCCATGTGATTTGACCGGTTGTGGTGTGTTTGGAACATCTGCGGCCTCAAACTAATTTTATTGCCCGATTTTAATCCAGCTCACAATTCAAAACTGTCTATTTTCTTTACAGCACTCTTGGTGAAGTATCTAACCAGACGATTTATAGTCGAATACGCACCGTATTTAAGTAAGTCGTTTGCTTAAAGCATGTATCCTGTTAAAAATTTACAACTTTTTATCAGCCAAAAAGAGGCAGAATATTGTTAATGCGACGGCAGCTTCACAATATACGTTTGCAGCTAAATGGACATCAGAAACGCAGAAAACATAATTGTTCACGTTTAGCCTTGGACAGAAAAAAACGATCATTTATGTGTCGCTGAATGTCACACCACATGTCTCACTCGCGAACTGCAGTTTGAAGAGCCAACACACGGGTGACAACGGTGTTTGTCTTATCCGCAGTACGGGCGGTCAGCATTCGTCATTACTGAAGTGTATAGTAGGAGAAGATGGTGGTCTGTATAAAATAAAAGTAAGACAGGCTGCCTTATCGAAAGACAAGTAGAAAGAATTCACGGAAGATGCAAAATAAATCATGTAAACGGCCTGGGAAGTTAGTACTGATTGGTCAACACGGCGCATACGACTAGTGAATACTAGTCCGAAGCGGGGTGCGTAATTAAGCACGGATTTCGGAAGGCCAATGAAGTCTAACACAGCGATGTTCCGCGGGCTACAAGAAGACGCAGGCGGATGAAGTGAATAAGGGCGAAAATCAGCACAGTAATTCTCCGAGTAGACGAGTGCGAGGGAATCTAGGCGGAGGGTAGGGAACAGTAAAACAATAACGAATATTGTACAACAGATCAGCAATAAGACCAAACGTGTCATCTTTTGATGTGCTAGAAGGCTTTAACTAGAAGGCGGAACAAAAGAGACCTTCGATAACCAAAATGATATGAGTCGAGGTTCATAAAACAAATTTGCGCCGACTAAAAAGGATGTGAATATTGGTGTCAAAAGGGTGTTCGTCTGAATTCGGAGTCTGCTGTGCAGCTTGTATTCTGTTATTAAACGATTTGCAGGACGGGATGTATAACAGAGAGCCGTCAGAGCGGGCATGTCGGACTGCAAAAAACTAACTAATCAGGAAAAAGACCGAGAAGACCATAACCCCCGCTGCAGTTAAGGGGCCCGTTTGAGAGTAACGTCTCCTTCATCAAGTGCATCGCTCGTGAGAATTAGTCGATCGGACGGAGGGGTTGGGGCATGTAGAGGAGAAAAAAGGGACATGCAGCAAAACCGCTGAAAAGTACGAACAAATGGCTGCAAGCAACAGCACTGTTTATGATTTGTTGGTTTTTGGATTTTTCTCAAGGATTTCGGGAAGTTCAAATTTTTTGGTTTAACGCTATTTAACGAACTACGAGACAAATATACACAATATGCACAAACTGAAACGTACTAACAGCGCACATACTCGGAAAAACGAGCGAGTTTATGAACCTCTCGACCACGGCGGTTGGGCATGGGAGGCGATAGGTTAAGTGTGGAAGATGCTATCGGGACGGCTAGTGTCTGTATACCGGGACCGGCGTCTGATTCTAGGATGCTAGACGGCTGAAACGTGATGCGGATAGTTGTGACGTCGCATGAAGCAATGTTAGACGACGGAGACAAAGTGGCTTCCCTCATGAGGGCTGGCCTTTGGTGGATGGTGACAACTCCGTGTTGGCCACCGTGGTCGGTCGTAAATGCCTTGCTTGTACAGCTGATAACTTGGAAGGGCCCGATGTACTTCAATTGCAGAAGCTATCGCAAACCGTCTAAGCGAAGCAGTACGTGTAAACAACTAGACAGTATTTGGACACGCACACTGGTGTCTTCTGTAACAATGAAGCGGGCGGGCACAGCTCAAACATCTAGTGAGCTAACTGATCAGTACGACTTCTGTAGTCGAAGGAGGAAGTGCACGGTGTTGGTGCTACTAACTGTCCGCACAAACGTATCGTGCAACCTTAGAGTAGATGCGCTGGTGTTGCGTCGAAATCGGGTTTAACGGCGTTCTTAATGCCAAGGAGGACAAGAGGGAGAATTTCGCACCATGAAGGATATGCGTGCGCTCGGAGCGCTGTGTTCAGTCGGCGGTGAAATAGCCGGACCACGTCGTTAGTGGCCAAATGATATGCTATTGCCTGGACGTGGCGAAAATTCAAATCTTTAAGCAACGTAGCAAAAGTGGAGGAGAAATGTGATCTACTCTCGGTGGTCACGATAATGGTACAGCCATGCTTCGATACTCAGTGGCCCAGAAATACTTACGATACCGTTTCTGAAGAGTAGTTTGGAATGAAAACAGCCTCCCATTACTTGGTGGATCGGTTGATACAAGTCAGAAGGTAAACCTAGCCTTTCGCAGATGGCAGAGGATCTACGAACTCGACGTGCACGTTGCGAAAACGTGAATCTGGCATTGGAAACGCGCCCAATAGGTTTTTCGTGTGCTTTCGCGCCTTCCCACGCTGACATGGAAGGCAAGCAGCGAACCAGTTGTGAACATCGCGATTAACGTTAAAACAATGGAACAATGGTTTTATAAGGGTAATAATACTACAGCTTAACAGGCCCGGTAGGAAGGTCATGATAACAATTCAAAACTTGGTTCATACCGGTGAAATCACCGCGATATCCTCTGTAAGCCCATAAGGAATGATGACAAACAGGACATTAGTAGAAATCATCAGATATTCTGGTGAAAAAGGTGGAAGGTATTATGGAAGCTGATGGGCAACGGAATCTCGAACAGGCACTCCTGTTTGGCCACGGGCGATAAGTCATGTGAGATGACGCAGCGAAATGAGTGCACGGTCAACTCGGGCTCCGAACTCCACCAGGATTGGTGCACAGATGACAGATTCCGGCAGGGCGTTCCAGGCTTAACAAATGCATACGAAAATATTCCGACGACATTTCAAACAACGGTACTGCTCTGCCGGCTTGAGGTGGTGTCCTCGCAGATAAATGTTGTGATTAAGCACTAGCAAATGGCGGCGCGAATGGCTGGTATACCTCGAAGTCTGGTAAGTCAAAACAAAGTACCACACAATCACCGGTGTTGTCTGCTGAAGAACCCGAGCACTCAAAGTCTTCGTTCATACGGTAAATGGCACCATCTTCCGACATTCTTAGTTGCCCGTCGTCGGAGTACCTTCAAGGCGCTGAGATCTCCCCTCAACTATGGCTGTCAGACTTGTATTAACTATGTCAAATCTAGACGTATGTATGAGCCTAGAAGCTGCTGAAAAGTTTAAGGGTCGAAACGTATGAATGCACACCACAGAAGGTCCAGGTGTTAGTTGCCCCTGCATCACGCCTGTTCAGCCTGACTTGAACATCCAATATCAACCAGAACCAGAACATTTAGATCCTCTTCGCCAGAGAAAAAGTGAAGCTGCTGCTTGAACAGTTTGTAGCAGTAAGCCAGCCGGTACAGCATGCTATATTTTGCCACATTACACAGAAGTAGGTTCGGGATTGGCAATCTGTAAACCCTATCCAGATCGGCTTGAAGTAGCGCAACATCACCTTGTGTATTGATCGCTTTCCACATCTCGATGTTTTCGGCATGAAGCTGACAGTTCGTTCATATGAGGCAGGTGATGTGGTTGATATGCACAAAAAATGACCGTGATCCCAGTACCGATCCCTGCGGTACATTGCATTCAGCTTGGATGGGATCTGACAGAGATTAACGCACTCTAACCTCCAAGGGCAGATGTAAGAGAAAGTTTCTGATCCACCCTAGGAGAAAACGACCAACACCAAAGGTCTGGAGCTTGGAGAGCGGAATGTCATGGTCAAACCGGTCGAATGCCTTTGAGAAGTCGAAAAAACTACAACTCCTATGCCAGTGTCTGCTGCCTCGGTCCAGCTGGATCGTGCTAATAGAAGGTTTGTGGTGTACGATCGATTGCTTGGGAAGCCATGCTGTTCCGGTGCTAAGTAGGTGAATTCTTCCAATTGGGCCCTCGGCGCATAAGCAATAACGGTCTCCATGACCTTTGAAAGTACCAGAAGTAAGCATACAGTATGGTAGTTGGCTGGATCGGAACAACTACTCCCTTGTGGAAAGGAGTAACCATCCTGTATTTCCACATGTCGGGCACATATATTTCGCCAAAACAGTGTTGGAAGAATCGAGCCAAATGGTCAACTAAGCTATCTATTACTGAGGCAAGTGACTTTGGGTGAATGCTATCAACTCCATGAGAGCTTTTTCAGTACAGTTTCTGCCGTAAAGGATGTATGGGTGAGCTCTGGGGATGAGACAATACTTGCCGTAAAGTTAGGTGGCCAATGATCGCAATGAAAAGTTAGAGCATATTGCAGATGCAGGGTATTCGCTGCATCCTTCTTGGTCCGTGTAAGTCCACCCGCTGTGCGAAGAGGAGGAATACCAAGTTTACCATATGTAGACTGTTGATACAGCAGTTTTCGGGTTGAAACAATAACTAATGCCAGCATCTGCTGGTATAAAATTTAATCCCAGCGAACATGTTTAGTCTCGGTGCTAGGAGAGATTTCGTTATGCCAGGTCGAATTTCGCACCGATATACACTTCTGTGTTCTGCTTCGCACAAACAAGATCACATTTCTAGGACGGATTGCCTTAGTTTCTGATGCTTCCGCGACCAGAGTGTTAAACTGACTGATGAACGGTTGCCATACGCTAGGCGTTGCCTCGTCTGCCAGAAAGATCCAATTGATCGTCTCACGTAGTCGAGCTAATATGTTGTAGTGTATAATAGTTCTTGTTGTGTAGGTAAATGGCATGAGAAGTGCTGCGTAAGGGATGCATTCGAAGAGTAGGACACATGATAACTACGGCCCAGAAAGATGTCCAAGATCACCCTCTCGATCACTAGTCCTTCGTTAGTGAATATCCGATCCAGTAAAGAAGACTTATCAGTTGTTTTGAATCTGGTGGGAATGTTGTGGCCATACAGCGGGAAACTAGAGACAAAGTCTTGTAGATCCACCTTAAACTGTTCTTCAGGAGCAGCTTGGGATTCTAGAGCGTGAATGTTGAAATCGTCAGTAATGCGAATGTGACAAATTTGTGTTTATCAGCCACCTTAGTGCGAATGCCAGATGGAAGTCCATCTCGGGAGTGGAGGAAGGAGGGCGGTAAACGACCGCCACCAAGCAGGTGTCGTCGCCTTTTAAACGTAGACGACACCGAAGGAAATACTGAAAGGTGTTGATCAAATCTTTTATGGGTTCACATTAAATGTCACTGCGGAAGTAGAGAGCCACCTCTCCCCCTTTGCTGGGTCGATCGTGCCGAACAGTGGACATACCTGGCAGTGAGATCTTAATGACCTTTATGTTGGGGCGTAACAAGTCTCCGTTATAGCGATGAGGTCACAGGCCTTTGATCCTTGACGGAGTCGCAATTCGGAAAGTTTACTAAGTAGGCCTTGAGCATTAGTGTACAAACAAGAGCATCTTGGACTTTAGAAGGAGCTGAATGTGTGCTGACCCATGAGCGGTCAGAAGCTACTAGTTTTCCGGGTGATTTGCCAAATCTCGATATGAAAGCAATCTGTTTTTAATCTCACCTGCACACGCAGTATGTAATCCAACGGCAGCTTTCTCGATAGCTAATGGTCTTACCACGCAGTTTTCTGAATCTTTGTTGTGGTTATACCCCTGTGTCCCCAACGTAAGTGTACTGACTTTTGTTTAACTGTACAAAAGACTCGTCCGAAAGTATAAGCTGTCTCTTTTAAAGTAGCACCCTTAGGAATTTACACAGTGGTCCAAACGCCTTTTTCACTGATCGTATCGGTACTGAAAAGTATTTTCTTTAAGAGTGCAAAGTGTATTCGTTTCAATTTTTGACTTTTCTTACGGTCCCATGATGACATTTCAAATTATATTTCAACTGAGGGGAGAGGTAGAAATCGTGTGGAGCTAGTTCAAGGTTGTAGAAAGGTCGTGGTAGGGTGGGGATGTTTTCATTCGCCAAAAACTCTCGAGTTGAAATCGCTGTGTGAGCAGGCGCGTTATCGTGGTGCAGCACCCAATCATCAGGAATATCCCTTCGGACTCGCTGGACCCATTTTAGAAGTTGTTCCAAGACACCTTGGTAGAAAGCCAGAATAACGGTATCCTGGAGAAACAAATTCGTTGTGCGCAATTTAATCGGCATTGAAAAAACGCCGATCATCGTTTTCGTCAGCTCAGTTCGCACAACTTCCATACGTTGATCATTTGTTGACATGATTGGCTTTCCGGAATGAAGTTCGTATTCAACGTTTTCTCGACCCTCTGTGAAAGCTTTGTGCTACATAAAAACCATATTCCTCGATAGAGTAGCATCTTTATAAGCTTCCGTTAAATTTTCAAATGACTCGGTAGCAGACTTTTGTTTCACACAAGCTTTGACATTGTACCGTTGTTCGACATTCCGCTCCACTCTTGAAGACATGGCCCGCAACTGGAATCAGTGGAAGAATTGTGTACAGTATTGTATTGATTAAAATGGTTAATACTTCGAACATTGAAAATGACAAAAAAGAAAAATCGGCGTGAGAAAAACAAACTAAAAACATTTTGTGCTACTTCTTGTCAAAATGTTCCCTTGTTCCTGCGGCATATTACTGAAGTGTATTGATCACCTTCAACTACTATGTCACGATGATTATGACGCGGTGACTCCATTATCCGCTGGTCTCCATGGTTTTCTATCGCCTCTGTGTCTTGTTGCTAGACCGCCGCTATTACTACTACCACTACTTCAAACGTAACGAGGTATGAATACACGACCTTACACAAATTGCTGCAGGGTGGTAATGAAGCAGCCGATCGAGTGGAAACAAGTCTGCACATGCAGCTAAGATCTCTACCCATGTGCCAACATCCACCAATGTGTTACTTTGCCTAGCAGTACGTAGAAAAGTCAGCACAGCTACTTTAGCGACATAGTAGTATTGTCGCGGGCGGTCGTTTCCGCGAGGACAACGAGTGGCTATGATTTGCTAACCGCTATTTTTAATTGTAATTCCGAAGAAAGTGTGTTGCGTAGTATCTGACAGCTTTGGATTAAGTTCGCCACCATCTATTATTGTGATGGACTAAAGGCAGACACTAATGCGTCAGTCATCAGTAGCATGAAAGTGCCAAGATGCGAAGCCATGAACGAAAATAATCCTTCTGCTACTCTCCATGTGATAGTCATTTGAATTATTTTTGTCCCGTTGGCGTTCGCTCCATGGAACACCCGGAGACATGCGTATCTTACTGTCTTCAGTCCGCAGGCGGATGCCGACAGAACAACCGTCTCAAGGTTATATGTGGATTCCAAAATTACTCACATTAGCCCGAACTCACCGCAATGCATCGAGGTTGGATGTCTAGTGTTGCGCATTAAATTAGTCGGCCTAACTTGAACCGATTCGATCGAAAAGATTTTATTGTTGTTTACGTCTTAAAGAAATTGCCATGGACAGGAACCTGGGTGTATTTGAGTGTCAGAGCAGCGTAGTTCCGCTTGGTCATCGGTTGTGTGAGGCACGGCTATCTGGGGCTTCGGTGACGTGTCTGCAGTGTGCATTTGGTCCTTCACCCATGTTGTGGGTGTGGAGAGTGAAGCTACTAAAGTCACACTTTGATTATATCGAACAGCAACAGTTGCATAAGTGGATCATTCTTTATATAGGTTAGACTTTTGTCAGTGAATCGGAAGTTTAGGTGTTACCGATGTTGCATCAGTCGATACATACATCCTTGTGCACATTAATTGAAACAAACTACGATTGTGTCTCTTTTTCTATGAATATCATGATTTTATACATGAAAGCTGCCGTTTTGCATTTATTTTTTTATTTCATTTTGGAATAGATATTTCAGCATTGTTTGTGAATCAGACGATGTAATAACTGCGCATGTCTAGTCGTTACATCACCCAAGATTGCATCATACTTTTTATGGTTAGTAAGGTTTTTGTTTCAACTTCTTGTTTTTTGTGATTCAGTCATTGTTTGAGATGGACGTGACTCCCAGAAGGCGCATGAAGATCGTGACCTTGCACGAACACACAGACAAGACCTACAGGGACATAGCAAGAATAGTAGGCGTCAGTCCGGCAACCGTCAGCCGTGTGGTCAAAAAGAAAAAGGAAACGGGATGCATTTCGCCAAAACGCAAAGGGAAATGTGGTCCTAAGAGGAAAACCACTGCCAGGGATGACGCTTACCTAATACGGGAAAGTGTTAAAGATCCTCGAAAGACTAGTGACGCATTAAAACGTGATTTGGGGGAGAAAGGAATAGAAATCAGTTCTTCAACGGGATCTGGCCCCGTGCCACACATCAAAAATGGTCAAGACTTTTTTCAATACTAATCAAATAACCATCTTGGACTGGCCTGGGTATTCACCAGATTTAAACCCCATTGAAAATATGTGGTCTATTTGCAAGCAACGCCTTCGTGGCATGGACTGTACGACAAAGGAGAAACTTATTCGAGCTTTAATTCAAGTTTGGTACAGGGACCCAAGATGTTGAAATACGCCAGATCCGTCAGGAAATGTCTTTTTTAGTTCTGGAACAGCTCTTCTTTGGAGAACTTCTATGTATTGTGGAGAGCGCATCATGCCCTGGACTGGATGCAAGGCGCCGACGCCGTAATAACTAAAGCACCCCCAAAACATCTGCTTTTGTGGGTGTTTCACAAAGTGATCAATGTGGGAATCACGAACCTTTTCTCCCTCTGACCTCCGAACATACTGACTTCTCTGACCATGAACATAGAAATGGCTTTCATCGCTGAATAGGACTTTTCTACAATCTTCTTTTGTCCAGCTTTTGTATTTTAGTCCCCATTTGTAACGCTTACCTTTCATTACTTTTGTCAGAAGTTGTTTTTTCACAGGCCGTCTGGCTTTCCGACCAACTTCCAGGAGTATCCTGCGAACCGTTGAAAAACTGATTTCTATTCCTTTCTCCCCCAAATCACGTTTTAATGCGTCACTAGTCTTTCTAGGATCTTTAACACTTTCCCGTATTACGTAAGCGTCATCCCTGGCAGTGGTTTTCCTCTTAGGACCACATTTCCCTTTGCGTTTTGGCGAAATGCATCCCGTTTCCTTTTTCTTTTTGACCACACGGCTGACGGTTGCCGGATTGACGCCTACTATTCTTGCTATGTCCCTGTAGGTCTTGTCTGTATGTTCGTGCAAGGTCACGATCTTCATGCGCCTTCTGGGAGTCACGTCCATCTCAAACAATGACTGAATCACAAAAAACAAGAAGTTGAAACAAAAACCTTACTAACCATAAAAAGTATGATGCAATCTTGGGTGATGTAACGACTAGACATGCGCAGTTATTACATCGTCTGATTCACAAACAATGCTGAAATATCTATTTCAAAATGAAATAAAAAAATAAATGCAAAACGGCAGCTTTCATGTATAAAATCATGATATTCATAGAAAAAGAGACACAATCGTAGTTTGTTTCAATTAATGTGCACAAGGATGTAGGATAAGAAAGTGTGATCGGTTGAGCCTGGCACGCTACAATTGTTCGCGACGACGAGTCAGTTCGTGGTTCCATAGGTTTCTGATATTGTAAGGTTGTGTGAATACCTGACACTTTTTCCTGATTTCGAGGCAGCATTTGGAGGAGATGACTGAGATGCATGCTATGCTATTGTCGCCTCGAGCGAAGTAATTTTCGCATTTATAGGATGTTCGTTTTAGGCGGCTAGACTATCGCACTTTGGTGTTAACGCTAGTAGACATTTCACGAGTAAGTCGTACACTTAGGACAGAACCAAAGTGAGCCCGGCATATTGTTATATTTCTTAATTTCGTTACGACAGATTCTGTTGCCCCTTTGGATGATAACGGTTAGTACAGAGGGAACAAGCTAATCCTACTTTTACTAGCGAAGCACACGTATGATTAGCACAAATGACAGTTCTGGTTACAGGTGTTGTGGCCACGGTGGTCGAAGAGCCGTTGCCTCTTTAGATGTTTACTAGTGTCTCGCCATCGGCTAGCGTTTGGTCACCTAGCAACAGGTCAAAGTCAGATGGCTAGCTAATCGTGCTTTGTGCATTACGTCAGTACGTATACCACCGCGGGAAGAGCGGCGAGTGTAGACCGTTATCGTGCCGGGCAGGTTGATGGGTTGCGCCGACTGAGATGAGGAGCGACAAAATTTGACGGTGGCTTCCCTGTTTCACATTGGAAAGGAAATATTCTCTGTAGCTGTCACACACGATGATAGAACAAGAAGAGTGAAAGCTGACAAACTAATTTATCGAAAGCGGCAAAAACACTGAGTGAGTGGTAACAAGTGCGCGAGATTGTTCGCAAGAATAAGGGCGAAAAATTGCCCAAATTCGTCAATCCGGTAGAAAGTCAGTGCCGGAATTATTCTATAGAAAATGCTTCGAGCTCCGTAGCTCGTCAGATAGAGAAGAAAAAGAGTAAATTCAACGATGTGCGACAAAAATTACGGAGAAAATGTGAAAAGACTTGAAACCCAATACAATGGGTAGGACGAAGCGTGCGGTTACCAGTCTAACCGGTGCAAGAACACATGGGTGGAACAAATGCAGCGTGTCGAACACGGTCTGTCGAGATTTGCGTGGTACAACTAGGGGTGTCCAGTGATGTACCGCGGGGAATGCTTCCATCTGATGTTATCAGCAGAACGAGTGGTATGTCTAGTGAGGTTTACCTCGAAGTCCTTGAGTTATGCTGCGGCCATGACTGCCAGGTCGATAGCAGTGGCCGCGTCGGCGGAGATTACTCGGATCCAAAAAATTGCGTCGGTGGCAGCGCTGTGCACACCTGAGACATGTCGTATATTAATCGTAAACCGAGCGATATAAGCCAGTTGGCGTGATTGCTTAGCAGGTTATCGGCAGTTTGTTGGGTAAATCACGAAATAAATGTGTTGAAATCGTTGGAGACGGCAAAGGTGCGGCCTTCTAAGACAGATCGAAAGTGACTTATGGCTAGGTAGATGGCTAACAGTTCTCTACCAAAAGTGCCGTAAGGAGCTTCGGTAGGTTGAAGGCATTAAGAGAAAAATGCCAACGGTTACCAAGTGTCGCCTGCCTGTTGTTGCAAGATAGCGCCCACTGTCATATCAGAAGTGTAGGTACTGGGCGACAGTGGAACTGTCGGGTCGTGTTGCGCTACAGAAGCTATGTTGCCGATAGCATCTTTTTAGTGATAATAATAATAATAATACTCAACGTATATTCTCCGGGTTATGAGACATGCGATTTTTAGCACGATCGAACGGTTACAATTCCCTCGTATAATATTTACAGCATATGCAAAATGGCAGGACGAAATAAAAATCGTGTTTTTAACCCCCATGGTTGTCCACTTCAAAGCCTTGAATGGATACAGAATAATTCATGGCGTCCTGACGGAAAGCTGTGTATAGACGGAACCGAGTTTTCTTTTCCTTGGGTAAAGGATGGGGAGCAACTGTGTGAGAAGAGAAAGAGCAATGCGGAAAACATATTTTTTGTGTAGAACATTACTTTAGGCTAAACATTTTCTATACGTTGCGGTGTTCTAAGATGGTGTAGTGAGAGTTATCGATTTTCAGGTCCGTGGCTGCACATGAGTCGAGATATAGAATGTAGATTTATTTGTTGTGTGACGCGAACGTGTTTGGCACTGGTCAACTGGCTCAGGCGTTTTAGTTTTACTTTTCGGTAAGAGTAAGCCAGTAAGAGAAAAAATGAAGAGAAATATTGGAAACAGGGATGAAGATGTTGGAAGCAGACTCAGTTAGCTTCATCTTGAGAGTAACAAGTAAAGCATAGACGGATACGAGAAGAACGGATGGTAGAAGTGAATGAAGAAGGGCAGATGCAGTCAACGTTTCCTACACAGCTTACACTTTTTTGCTATGGTTGTAAACTAGCCGTGGCTGAGTAAGCAGAATACGAAAAGTGGAGACAAAACGGTTATCTCAATCTCCGTTTGCTATTCCTCTGCAATCCACACTTATTGGTGTGTCTGTGAGGTAGAGCAGAGAAGAAAAGAGGGTAGGGTAAAGAAGAGTGAAGGTTTAGAGGGTCGCCTGTACCGGGAGCCCAGAGAGCGATTCGAGAAGACAGATCGAGTTGCAGGGAAACTTTTATTGGTACAGTAAAAGATTCCCTGTTACCTAGCTATAAATGAACGACACCGTGGACGCTCTAGCTAGGGGAATGGAGCAAGCACAGCGCACAGGGCAGTTGCGAGTTGCAACCGAAACGAGCGCCAAGCAAAAAATGGCGATGAGCAAGTAAAGCATTCGAACTCAGAAAGCAGTTCAACAAGCCACACCGGTTGCCTAGGTGTACAATGAAATAATTTTAGTTAGAATTTTACACAGGCAAACCGGGGAATCTCCAGACTGCTACATAGCCCTCTCCCAGAAGGGACTGTGTAAGCAGTCCTTCGATCTACGTGAGGACTATCCGTCGCGGGCCAGCCTTCTGCGAGACCAGGTTGTGAAACCTGATGCAGCTGGTGGGGGAGAACCACGCAATCGGACCCTAGCGGGCTCCCACCCGTATCCTCCCTACGGTGTCGAAACGGTAAAAAACTGTTTGTGGGGGGACAGTTAGTAGTTCACGTAGGCGATTGAGCCGGAAGGCTTTTCCACTTCCAGTTGACGTGCGGAGATCCAACGAAAGTGAAACCGAGATGCAACCAACCGGCGGTGTATATGGAAAGTAAAATGAAAAAGCAGCGTAAGTGCATAGCCATACACAAAAGAGTGTAAAGTGATAAACGTGCAAAGCTGTTTTTGGGTTTTCAAAAGATTTTGCTCATTTTTGGTAATTTCAAAACGTTTTGATCTTTTTTGTGGATTTTCAAAAACGTTTGGTAAGAACAGAAAATTTCGAAGGCACGTTCTACGTAAAGTAGTGAGTGCGGACGAAGTCCGAAAAACGAACTGGAGGTTTGAGCCTCCTACCGCGTCGATTGATAGTAGGGCGAGTAGGAGTGCTGTCGGCTGCGGTTGTAGGTTCTGCTGGAGCGGGCTGACTCGTCTGAGGTTGCGGTGCGAGCTGTGATGGCACAGGCTGTGAAGGTGCTTGTTGCACCGAAGAGTCAGACTTGTCGAGGAATGCTGGCTTGAGTCGATCGACGTTGATCGCCTCAGTCTTACCATTGTAGTCAATGGTAAACGTCTTGTCGCTTCTGCGTACGACACGGTACGGACCAGAATAAGGGGGTTGAAGTGGTCGACGTACGCTGTCAGTGCGAACGAACACGTGCGTGCAAGTAGTTAAGCGTTCGTCCACGTTGGTACGCAAGCTCTGTGCTCTGGGTTGCACAGGCTGAAGCTGTCGCATGTGATGAAATAAGCGAGCTGCGTAGTCGCCATAGTCGAAAGTTGTTGGCGCTTTTGGTGAGACGAGTTCACCAGGTAAGCGTTGTGTGCATCCAAAGACTAGCGACGATGGAGTGGCGCGCAAATCCGCTTTAATCGTGTTTCTTATGCCTAAGAGAACGAGCAGAAGTGCTTCGTGCCAGGATGTGCTAGATTGGGCACAGAGTGAGGCTTTGAGTTGCCGGTGAAACCTTTCTACCATCCCATTAACTGCGGGATGGTATGCGGTGGTTCGGTTATGTTGGCAACCAAGAGCGTTGAGCAATTTGCTGAAGGATCCGTCAAAGTGTGATCCTCTGTCCGTGATGACTACGCTTGGGCAACCGAATTGAGCTACCCAGCGTTCTAAGAAAGCTTGCGCAACTGTCTCAGATGAGCAGTTGACTAACGGAATCGCCTCTGGCCAACGAGTGAATCGGTCGACACAGGTGAGTAGGTACCCGTAGCCTTTGCATGGAGGCAAAGGTCCGACCAGGTCGACATGGACGTGTGCAAAACGAGCGTCAGGAGCGGGAAAGACGCCAAGTGGGCTTTTGGTGTGTCCGTAGACCTTGGCGCGCTGACACTCTAAGCATGCGCGTGCCCAAAGGCGGACATCGCGATTGACGTTAGGCCATACGAAGCGTTCCGTTACGATCTTCTGTGAAGCACGTATGCCGGGATGAGACAGGTTGTGTAAAGCGTTGAAAACTAGTCGACGCATTGAAGTAGGAACTACGGGTCGGGGAGAAGATTGTGAGACGTCACAAAGAATCGTCCCCACAGATGAAGTTAGTGGAACTTCACGTAGTTTTAACGAGGTGTTGCGTTGTACCTTGTCGATGTCGGGAGCAGCTTGTTGGGCAGTAGCCATAGCGGCTACATCAATGTTGGTGCCAGGCGATAAGCTGATCTGCCGAATGCCTGAAAGTGCATCCGCGACGGGATTGAGAGCACCTGAGACATGTCGTACGTCTGTCGAAAACTGAGAAACGTAGTCTAAGTGTCTAGTTTCCCGCGGCGAGTACTTGTCCGTTGCGCCATTGATTGCGTAGATCAATGGCTTGTGGTCGGTGAAGACTGTAAAATGTCGACCTTCGAGATAGTGACGCAAATGTCTGATACCTAGGTAGATGGCTAACAGTTCCCTACCGAAGGTGCTGTAACGCGATTCGGCAGGTTGTAAACGTTTCGAAAAGAAACCTAGAGGTATCCATCGATGGTCGATGAGTTGTTGAAGAACTGCACCGACGGCAGTGTCAGATGCGTCAGTCGTCAGGGGAGTGGTGCAGATGTGTCTGGATGGGCGAGAAGCGCTATGTTGGAGATAGTGTCTTTGAGCTTCCCGAAAGACAGTCTAGCGTCGTCTGCAAAGTGAAAAGACCGTTGTTTGCCGCGGAGCAAGTCAGTCATTGGTTGGACAATGCTCGCGCAGTTAGGGATAAAGCGTCGATAATAGTTGACCAGGCCAAGGAATCGGCGCAACTGTTTGAAGGAACTGGGAGCAGGGTAGTCCTTCAGTGCCTGGATTTTGTCTGGGAGAGCTTCAATACCAGAGGCAGATATGCGGTGGCCAAGAAAGTCGATGGAGCTTTGGCCAAGCTCGCATTTATCGGGGTTGACGGTAACCCCATGCTGCGTTAAGCGTTGGAAGAGTGCGTCGAGGTGACGAAGATGTTCTTCATCAGAAGAGCTCGCGATAAGAATGTCATCTAGATAAGGATAAACGCCTTCGAGGCCTCGCGTTACCTCATGAATGAAACGCTGAAAAATTTGGGCAGCGTTACTGAGGCCGAAAGGCATTCTGAGGTACTCGAATAGGCCGAATGGCGTGATGACTGCTGTTTTAGCAATGTCGTCTGGCGCCACAGGTATCTGATGATAGGCGCGAACTAGGTCGACTTTGCTAAATATAAACTTGCCAGCTAAAGCTGAGGTCAAGTCGTGCATGTGCGGAATGGGGTACTTATCCGGGACTGTAACTTTATTAAGAGCCCTGTAGTCACCACAGGGGCGCTAGTCACCGGATTTCTTCGGCACCATGTGTAATGGTGATGCCCATGGACTTTTGGACGGGCGGATGATTCCCAGTTCGAGCATTTGCTCGAATTCCGCCTTAGCAGTCTTGAGCTTGTCCGGGGCTAGTCGGCGAGGGCGGGCCGAAACAGGCGGGACCTTGGTGCAGATGTGATGCATGACGTTTGACGTCACAGGAGGCAAGTCGTTCAGGACGCGAACGAGTTTAGGATGCTTGCTGAAAATTTTTAGAAAAGGCTGTGAAGCTTGAGGTAGGACACGAATGGGAGTGATAGCAGCTACGTTGGCGCTAGTCCCGATAACACTGAGCTGTGTCGTAGAGTCGATAAGCTTCCTCCTTTTAGCGTCGACGATGAGATCGAAGCGTTGAAGAAAGTCTATGCCTATGATGGCGAAAGGCACGGCAGCGATTATGAAAGGCCAGCGAAAGGTTCGCCGGAGGCCTAAATTGAGCGTTAGCAACTTTTCGCCGAAAGTTGCGATTGGTGTCCCATTGGCGGCACGCAGCTTAGTCGGCGATAGTGAGATGACCTCATCTGGGCTACGGGGTATAACGCTAACTTCGGCTCCAGTATCGACTAGAAAGTCAGTGCCGGAAGTTAAATCCCTAACGCGAATGAGGCGACTTTGGTGTTGGCCGGTCGCGTCCGTCGCCGTTACGGAACGGCCGAGGTTTCCCTGCTTCTCGGCGAAGTTGCAAGGTTTGACACATTTATGAGCTGCGGTACCAAAGAGCTGATGGTACCAACAGCTAGCCTGCCTGTTGCTCGACTTAGAACGTTTGCAAGGCGATTTTGATCGGCTATGACGACGACGGTCCATAGTAAGCTGTTGAACCTGGCGACTATGTGTCGCAACTTGTGTTTGGAGGGCTTCTATAGTTGACTGTAAGCCAGTGATAGAAGTGCCCTGGGACGCGACGGCATGGACCTTGCTGGCGTTGGCTTGTGGCTGTGATCGCTCTATAACTCGATCCACTAAGTCTGCTAGTTGAGTGAGCGAAACGGAGCTCACTGTGGCGAGAATCGCTTGCGTGTTTTCCGGTAGCCGTTGTAGCCATAATTCGCGAAGTAAAGTCTCGTCCATGGTTGAGGAACCAAGGAGTTGGTGCATCTCTCGTAGCAGGGTTGAGGACAGTTTGTCGCCCAGCTGTAGATCCCTGAAAAGCTGCTTCAGGCGAACTTTCTCAGAGGGCATAACAGGCTTAATCGTGGCCTCCTTGAGAGCCTCATAGCGGTTTTCGGTCTGAGAAATGATGACGTCACGAACCTGCATTGATATCTCCTTGGGGAGATAGGACAGGAGCTTGCAGTACTTCGCGTAGTCAGAAGTGATTGTGTGGTCATAAAACTCAGCCTCAAGAAGAGCGAACCACAAAACAGGATCCATGTCCCAAAAAGGTGGAACTGAGAGAGATACAAAGCTAAGTAGAGACTCTACGTTATGGTCTACAGATTCCATGATTTAAAAAAATGACGCAAAAATAGGCTACCGTATGCAAAAATAAACCGGAAAATATGAAAAATAAATGGAACGAGCTAACCGGAGAAAAGTTCGAAATATCCGGCGTTGGGATTGTTCCAGAGTCGGGGTCACCAATTTAGAGGGTCGCCTGTACCGGGAGCCCAGAGAGCGATTCGAGAAGACAGATCGAGTTGCAGGGAAACTTTTATTGGTACAGTAAAAGATTCCCTGTTACCTAGCTATAAATGAACGACACCGTGGACGCTCTAGCTAGGGGAATGGAGCAAGCACAGCGCACAGGGCAGTTGCGAGTTGCAACCGAAACGAGCGCCAAGCAAAAAATGGCGATGAGCAAGTAAAGCATTCGAACTCAGAAAGCAGTTCAACAAGCCACACCGGTTGCCTAGGTGTACAATGAAATAATTTTAGTTAGAATTTTACACAGGCAAACCGGGGAATCTCCAGATTGCTACAAAGGGGGCTTTGTCAACTTTTCATCTTGTTTTTAATTCAGGAGGGTTTGGCCATGTAAATACACTGTACGTAGCACATTTTGTGTATATTTGTAATTAACATAAATCTCTGCCCCCATTCAAATACCTTTTTTCATTGCAACTTAGTTGCAACATTGGTTTTACGTATTGCATCGTCAGGGAGTTTGTAACTGCTCTTTTAGACGGTGGTTGCGATTTACATGCTCTTATTTCAATAGGGAGACTGTTTCAGATCTCAGTGCACATGTGACAGGCAAATCGAATTTCCTGAGCCTCCCTCGGAGAAAATCCCTGAATGGTTGCATAATCGACGCACAAGTGTGTATGAAGCGGTGGTAAAAGTTGACGAGCCCATCAAAACGTTTTAGCTGCCTTAGAAAATGAGACGCAAGGCAGTCAACGATGGACCAGTTTTTATCCTGCAATGGCACGACGCTTGCGGAGGAGGTACGATCGCCAAGAAAACTGACCGAACAGACGGTAAATGAACAGTTTTCTGTGCGGATCGTTACGTTCTCTATCTCTACCTGTTGGGTCCAAACAAGGAGGAAATGCGTTATGGAGTGGGGGGACGGGAGAGAGCAACACTGGAAACCACTTCGGATGAGGTCTCGGTGATGGGAATGGCACAGGCTGACTTCAAAATCAACCGAAGCCACAATTGAGATTGCGTGTCGCAATCCAAGACACACGGCGAGTGTTCCAAAACCCAACAATCGCCTTTTAAACCCTCAGTTAGTACGGTCGTTTAGAAGGCCGTGGCGATTCGCAACAGCAAGCAATTCAAAGTGGTGGAGAAAAGCGATAACGATAATTGCGAAGTGTGCAGACGCAACCGTGAAAACCCACTGAAAAGCTTGGCGGATATCTAAGTCAAGGTTCATTATGCGCTAACCGTATGAAGCTGTTGGTGAATCGTTAGCTGCATCCAGGTTGTACGTGGGGTTTTAATGCTTGTCGTTTGCGTTCGCAAGGACAACGTTCATTTCCGCTCCTGTGTCAGCGAGGAAAGTGATGCGAGAACGTCTATCTTTAATTTAAGACAGGCAAGCAATTTTGTTATTGACGGATGCGTTAGTCGTGTTAGCATGAGGGATATTCGGTTTCCCTAAGGCGGTTGAGTCGTGACTAGTGCAGGGAGCCCGGCAACGTTTGGCTTCCCCGCCATATTGACGGTGATACAAACACAAATTGTCGACGGGTTCGGTACGGTAGGATTGAAAAAGTATCGAAGAATTATTGCGATTTTGTGTCTAAGGAGATGTAACTAGTGCAGGCACAGAGGAGCCGCAAGTAACGGCTACCAAAATGTACACAGTCCGTGCGTATCCTGCTTCGAAGTCTTCATTGCTACTAGCCTACAGCGAACTAGCACAATTTCCTCGCCTCGAGGGTCAGCTCGGTTTGACGACTGGCAAGGAATGTGACACTCGTATTTCATGGATGCGAATATATTACTGAAAGTATTGGTCGTCAGCTGCGGAAGACGTTTGGACGCAGGGTTTGCGGTGCTGACAGGTTATTTCTGTGGCTTGTCTAGAATCATAGACAGTATTACTGCAACGGCTTCGGCAAATATGAAAATCACAGGCCCTTTATCCCGTCTTCGTCCAAGTATAAAGGACCAGCAATGCGCTGAACTCCGCGGAGCAGCGTCGACGAATTGCGATTATACTGCTTTAGATCACTGTGCTGTTCCAAACAAACCCGTGTGTTGGACTGTGGCTCTTTAAAAATTGCCTGTTTAATCGTTTTGCATTTCGTCTCCTCCGGTGGGCAAAGTAGAATATCCTGAACCTGCGTCGACACCGATGAAGGTAGGCGAGACGAGCTGATTGCACCTCAATCGGTCCGTCTGAATGTCCCTATGTTAGAGCTCGATTTCGAAGATAGCAAACCAAATATCTGGGCAGAGTTCCATGAAGACTGGAACAGCCAGTTAGCATATTCACGCTGTGAAACGACTCGTATACATTTGGGTTGGGAATAGCGAAGAAAAGAATGGGGCAAAGATGCGATAAATTTTATTAGTTAAACAAAAAACAAATATATGTACCTGGAGAATAGTGGAAACGGAACAAACTCAACAACGAATGTAAACGAAAAGTTCCAAATTCGCGCGGGCGAATCGGTGTCACCAATTTATGGGACTAGTTGACACTAGGCCGAAACGGTGTGCGTAATTGGGCGCGAAGATAAGAAGGTAACACAGTGGACTATGTTTGAGGGGCTACAAGAAGACGGGGACGGATAAGACGAACGTCAGCGCAGTAACTCGCCGAGCAGAAGAGTGCGAGCGAATACAGACGGAGGATAGGAAGCAGTAGAACAAGGGATAGTATTGTACAATAGATCAGAATAAAAACTCTAAGCAACTCATAACAGTTATCTTTTGTGGCGCTACAGGGATCCCCTCAGAAGGCTAAAGAAAACAGCCTTTCGATATCAATGATGAGATGAGTCTAAATTCGCAAGACATGATCGTGCAGAGTAAAAATGAGGGTGAATGATGGTGGTCTACCAGATACCCATATCAGCATAAGGCTTCATTTCATCTCGCGCCTAATGTTCCGTCTACTCATCACTTTGCGTTCAGAACTAGTAGATTGTTTTGTTTAGAATGTACACCAGGTTCGCAAACCTCTCAGATATCCAGCAACTGGTGCGGTAACCACTGTTAGTGCAACAAGCAGAGGATTCAGCGTCGTGCACGACGACCGAAATACTATTCCATAAAGCTGTAGTAGTTTGGTGAAAGCGCGGTTTGCAGGGTATTCCGGTAGTTTTGTTTGACTGAAGGTTGAAATAAGTTCTCAGTTGCCAGTGCAGGTAAACTTTTGATACGCTTCTTAGTGAAGTTCATGGAAAATCGGGACCGAACCAGGGCGTGATCGGAGTCTACGCACATGTCCCAGTAAGATTTGGCTTTCTAGGTGGAATCACACAATCGGAAATTTATGGCGATTTGGTTTATGTGGATCTAGTACTAGTCAGTTGTCCGAGGACGTTAAAAGGCAGATCGGCGCCCACTGTGTATGAAGGTCGTACTGCTAAAAATTAGCTGATGCTCCGCGTATAGTTGCAACGAACGCTTGCCAGTCCGTGCGTTCAGAGTTGAGTTCAGACTGCGCACCTAAATGAGCTTCTCAAGAGTTCAGACAAAGTATTTGCGCATTCACATCTCCCGTAACCAGAATGATATCCGAAGTAGCAGCATTGCAAATTAATGTGTTGAGCTGGTGGGAAAAAGCGCCCATAGTAACTACCAGACTGCAGCCGGTGGGAGTATAAGTGACAACAACAAACAAAGAGTGTGTTGTGCTGCTTCGTGCGCAACCGTTGGTTGATGTTGCCCAAAGGATTGTGAACAAACGGCAGTTTACTATAACCCAAATCAGTAATGACTAAGCACTGAAGCTGAGGATGATATCCATCCCAGCTTGACCAGTGGTTGCCGCATCAGCGTCTCCGGGTACGTGTAACCAACGACGAGAAAGCAAGCCTGGTGCAAAGAAAAATAAAATAAATCGTCAACTGCACGCTGTTGTGTATTCGGTCAGCACGCTTGCCAGCTATTCTAGACAGACAAGTGCACACAACCCCAGACACACACACGTATACACAAAGCGTCTAATTCTCTGCTTCCCTACTGGTTCATCCTTCTCCTTGCGACACCTTACTGTACTCACCTAGTTAGACATTGATCAGATTACAGTAGTTCGTTTACCGGAGTGACCTTACTTCGGCTCGTGCATTTGACCATTCGTATACAACACTGGCGTCGCAGCTTACGAACCTAGGACATGGAATTACATCTTCCTACAGTTTACTGGTCTGATCCGACCTTACATCCTACCGAAAGTGCATGGGCCCAGTGAAAAAGCTCGTTTACAAACCATCTTGACCTACTACCTGCGGCTTCTAACTACACTGAAGGCCAGAAACTGAAGCTTCTGATACACCTACTCGGTGATGAGGGACAATGTCGATTTGATGCGCTGGAGCTCCAGTTTCAAGATTGCTTAACGAAAGCACTAGATGCGCTGGACAAGTCATGGGGCCAGCGTACGAACCATTTCATGGCTCGCCTCAAATTCGACCGACTTACACAGGAACCATCGGAAGTGCTACAGTTTTGTTGATCGCCTCATTCGCCGTGTACGACCCTGCGAGTATCCGACCATACTGAAAAATAGAATCGAGGGCGTTATGCTAGTGTAGCAGTTGATTAGTGGAATCACCAATAACCGAATTCGGGAATGTCTACCTTTCGAAGACACTTCCAAATTGATTTGGGATAAGGCTGTGGAATTAGCTCACCTCAAAACATGTACGACCGAACAGTTGCGATATTTCACTACCCATGCAGACATACAGGAGGTTGCCAAGATCCATCGCTCGCCAACCGAATTCCAATCCTCACAGAAATGCTTCCGCTGAGGTAGCCTACAGCGACGCCAGTATTGTATACGGAAGGCCAAATGCACAAGCCGAAGTAAGGTCACTCCGGTAAACGAACTACTGTAATCTGATCAATGTCTAACTAGGTGAGTACAATGAGGTGTCGCAAGGAGAAGGATGAACCAACAGGGAAGCCGAAAATTGGACGCTTTGTGTGTGTGTGTGTGTGTGTGTCTGGAGTGGTGTGCACTTGTCTGTGTAGAATAGCTGGCAAGCGTGCTGACCGAATACACAACACACGCCGTAACGGCACTTCGGTGCCATGCAACCACCACCAGTCGCGTGTAACTGAGTATACCACGAGGACGCCTGCCCCTGAGCGGATCCGAATCGGTGACCTCATGGTTGCAAACCAGGTGTGCAGACTACTGCGCGAACGTTGAACACCACCAGGGAAACAGAACAGCGTAGCCTTGTAAGAAGCTGTTGCCGTAAGGAGTCCAATGAGTGGTGAGGGAATATAGCTGCACATAGCAGAACTCCAGTGTTGCAGTGACTGCCGTTGATTGAGTTGGGAATTATAAAAGGTAGCTTAGTAGTGGGGTCTAGAAGGGAGTACGACATAGATGGAAAAGAAAGGCCTCAGCAGTAGCGTATTTTCAATTACATGCTATGGTGTATGAAACCGATAAGGCGACTGTCGCAAAACTGTGGGACGGCCGGTGCAGAATGTGGTCGAAGTTTGTTTAAATAGTCACTGTTGCACATACTACCAAGGCGCCCAAACCTCGACAGATGAACGATATGAAAGATCAACCAAAACCTTTAGCTAAGAAGCGTGTCCGCAAGGTATCGGTATAAGGAAATGGATGCCAGCTCATCTACAAACTCCAACCTGGAGGACTAAGAGACTGATTTCGTTTGACCTCTAACCATTGACCAACCAGATAAGAGTAGCTCTCAAGGGGCCCAGGGGCATCATTCAGAATGGATCAATAGATGGAAGAGGTACACAAATCATCGTATCTCGATGTAACAGTTGATGAGATCATGTCGTCTGTCTAGTATGACTAACAGTGTCATGATAAGAGGAAAGTATAAAAGGGCAATAATGTGTTCTTCTGTCCAGAGACAAAGTGATCAATTATTGGCTCGAAAAACTCGGTGCAACGAACAATTTCCGCTTATGCAGTGGGAGTACTAAGTTGTATTTTCTCTAAAGTGCAGTACAGATGAGTCTTTGACTTGGTTTTGGCCACATAACAGGAATTATGGGAAAAGCGAAATAAGATGGGCTGATGAAAAATGAGATGAGGGCGACGACAGTAAGAAATAAGATGCAAATGAATAAAAAAACAAAACTCACTTAGCACGTATAATAACCACACCGGACAGAACTCCGGATGTCTGGATCTACAACAGTATTCGCCGATTGATGCACATGAACGATGATAAGCGTTATCGACTGACAACGTTCGCCTAGGTTAGAAGATCATCTTGATTGAGCAATAATCTCCAATCAACTCAAAGCTTCGTGCAGTGTACAAGACTACCGCACAAACAGAAGTCCGTAGCATTTGCGAAACCGGATAAAACAGTCGTACGGAAAACTTGGAGGGCATAAGATAGAATGGTGTGAATGAAGCATAGCAGACCAATTAGAAAACCGCAGGCAAAGCAGAGATCATTGAGAAGCAAAAGTAACGCAAGAGCGAAAATGTGAAAATGTAAGGATGGCAATGGATGTTTTCGATAAATGATAAGAAATCAGGTCATTTTCAAAGAAGCTGACATGTATGGTACTCGGTGGCCACCAAAGAAAGACCAGCCAACCTGGTAAATAGTTTACTTCATGTGTAGGATAGGATAGTTCGAGTCTTGATTGGTTTGTACTGTGTGAAATAGACCGTTGATGACGGACGTTCGCCACCAGCCTAATGGAGAGAATGAGAAATATTAGCTTTACGACACACAAATGCACTGGTTAAAGAACCAACTACGAGAAGGAAGATAATAATGTTGCATATGAACTTTCAGCGTCAGATAACACTTATATGTGGAGACTAATGTAGGCCAAGAAAGTAAGACACCCAGTGGCGTTAATACTCGATGTACTAACTCATTAATAACGTGGATAGCTAGAAGTCAGCAATCCGACAGTTCCAGGCTAGCCCAAGGTAAATTTAACGTCCATCGCAATGCAGATTATCAAAATAATGCAGTAGGAGTGTAATTTCATCGAAAGTCAGTTCAAAAGCGCACGGCCTGGATCGTACTCAACATCCCTCGGAGGGGATAGTTATTGACGACCAGAGGTGTGGCTCTAAGGGGCTAGTGCGTTCACCACCTTCTAATATCAAGAAGACAAGTCACCGATTTGAAAATGCTGTAAGTGCAGTCCGACAGCGATTTCCATCGGTTTATCGGTCCAAACGAGGTTGGATAACCTGGAGTGAGTTTCTCGACCGAGTGATCGAAAGGACTTAATTTGTTTGAGGCTAAGACTAAGACAAAAAAATTCATAAATTCCCCAACAACATTAACACGATTTGCTCATTCCGTAGTTCCACGGAGGGAAATAAGGCCATTTGTGATCGTCATCTCAGCTGAAATGAATCAGATCGGTAGTTGTAGCAGTCTGGAACGAAACAATTAAGGAACAATGCTCTTAGCGAACAACGTGAAGCCTAATTCCACTGATAATTTGTTGAACTATATACTCATTAGCGACGGAGGTTTCCAGATCCGATGGCCCTAAAAAATCAAGTAAGAGAACACCTTATATTCCACATAGATTGCATCTAGCCTGATGCACATGTGCATTGCGGGTCATCGATATACCGCGGTAAAACCAAACCTGGTATCATCGATGAAAAGCTCACCGAAAGCAATCACAGTACCCAGTGTCAGAAATAACCACAAGTGTTCTCGTTCGCAAGTGGCAAAAAAGTAATTTGTTAGAATGAATCAAGGGAGGTAGAATCTGAGTAAAGAATTCTTTCCCGTAATTATCATCGGAGTCAAACATTACATGATGAGAAGAAAGTGCTAAATGTGCCGGATTGGGCTGCGTATTGAACAGAATGTTTAATTTCACGGGTACAAATCAATAAATCACGGGGTCATTGAAAGTGGCAAATATGTACAGGGGAAATCCCAGTCGAAGTTGTAGGCCACGGTAGAAGTGAAGGACATACAAGCTGTTTTTGTGCGCACAATTCTGACTTGAGGTGGCGGATGTAGATAGCTTCCGCAATAGACAGAAGATGCTTCCGGAATCCGCGCGTGAAACGTTCAGGAACAGTATAGATGACTAACATCATTTTCCGTCCCTGCGTGACTGCACTCTAGAAGGTGAGACAAGATGGAACTGTTACTGGATCTCGCTTCGCCTTTGTAAAACCACTTTGGGATGTGTTCGCGAATCCTATGAGATAGGCGCCTCGTGGTACGACCCACGTATCGTGCCCTACAGGAGCACCAGTAAAGATAAACAACCATTGATCGAGTCACCGGAGGCAGCCTGTCTTTCAAAAGTTTTGCGAATAAAGGCTTATTGTAAAATACTATGCGTAGGCGAGCCGCGAAATAGGTCTTTTCAACAGCTTCTTTCAGGCGTTTGGACAGGGCATCAGCCGCACTGTCGCTTTTGAAAGGAATGTGCACAATTAGTTCTTTTTTGGGTACGTTCATCCTCGGTAGTTTTATCATGCGTTCTTTCAGATGTTTGAGGATGAGTTTATCTGGATACCCATTCGCTCTTAGCGCCGCGCTGATCCTCTGCAACTCCTTGGTGATTGTGTCCGGTGTGCAAATTCTATGTGCCCGGAACGCACGAGTGCGGACTAGGTTTGGTTTGTACTGTATGGGTACCGCACTATGGAAGTTGATGTACTGTCCAGTCCAAGTTGGTTTTCTATACACCCCTCTGCTGTACGATCCGTCGGCGTTTCTGATGATATCAACATCCAGGAACGGTATTCGGTTTCTGGATTCGTGCTCACATGTGAAATGTAGATTCTGATGCGCATCATTAAAAGCTTCCAACAGTTTCACAGTCTGCGCTTTCGATTTGCAGAGTCTAAATTTGTCATCTACATAACGTATATACATCTCGACTTCGTTGATGTGCGTTCTTAATACCTTATGCTCCAATTTTGCCATAAAGACATCTGCTAGAAAGGGTCCCAATGGTGAGCCCATGGCAACTCCATCAATTTGACGATAAATCTCCCCGTTAAAGGTGAACTGCACGTTTAAGGTGCATCTGAGTAACAATTCCGTCAGGAGGTTTTCCGGGATACTTGTAGGTACATTCAGTTGCCGTACTAGTTCGTAGACATATTCTACTGTTTCCAACAACGGAATATTCGTAAACAACGACTGCGCATCAAATGGCGACATCCATTTGTTGTTGTTGTAAGTATTTAGCAGTAGAAGATAAAGAAAGTCCGAAGATAAACCAAAGGGTTATTAGTTTTTAACTGTCTGAGCAAATAGCATAAAACAATGCATGATAACTGAGTAGCGTGGATATTGTTGTGTCGGTCAATCAAACGAAAATACGTTTGAACTTTTCGTAACAATCCAGGGTTGATAATCTCAAGAGGGCGTGGCCTAGTACAACGTTGCACTCATGGAATTGTGAACCAATAGCTCTAATCCCGTGTTGTTTTCATTTGTTTCAGGTGACAGTTACACAAAGAACGATAACATTGATGGGCAAGATGTGACACTGAATATACAAGACACATCAGATAGCGTAAGCTGCATGTCAATTTTTGTTTGAGATATAGGCACATTGGTATTGTCATGCTGGAAGGTTACCGGATGTTAATGAGTGCGTATAATTCAGTCACTTGAGTGAGCAACACGTGATAATCGCACAAAATTGAGAAACACTAACACCACAATAGAGGATAGGACGGAGTTCCCTAGGTTGGAAACAGGCAGATGAGCCTAGAAATATCACGGAGCAGGTTCCAGCTTCAAAGAAAACCCTCTCTCGATATTGTCCAGGGCAGTGTTACTTGTCAGGTATGATAGTAGGAGATCCGTGTGGCTCAGTTCCACTGGGTGGCCCTCCGGTGAGCCTTTCAAAGTGATACAAATAAGAGTAGAGCAGTCTTACAGCTGGTTAATGTAATGAATACAATCCATGTGAGAAACAATACAAAGGTACCAGATCATGCAACAAAAACAGAAGGTCCTAGCTGGATCCTAAATAATAGAACAAGTAAAAATAATTGATTGTTTGCCATGGGAAAACAGTGGCACTCGGGCGATATTATTTCTGCATATCTGATAAATGAGGTAGGCAGCCACACGAGGAGTCAGGAAATGCCACGTTAGAAGTTGGACTAAACGAGTCCCTCCTAACACATCAATAGGAAAATCGAACAAACCGACCTATCCAACTCATGCGGCAACTGTGAAAAGGTAGAGCGACAGAAGCAGAGGTCAAGAACCATAAACAAATGACTTAAATGCAAGATACGCGCCATAAAATGTGTTCATCATGGTAAACCCGATACTCATTGTGTGCTTTACATCTATTTCAGGACGACATCGATCTTGCGGATATTGTGAAGTGGTCCCAGGCCATTATTATTCTATTTTCCATCACCAGTCGCCGGAGTTTCTACAGGGCTCAGGAGTTGATTGAAAGTATAAAGCAAAATGTGGAACCTCCGAGTCGTCCAGACAACTTGAGAACTTCCCACTCTATACACTCCAATCCACCTGTTGGCCCGAACCCAAGCCCAAATATGCCCATCCCGGCGAACTCACTCATTCCAGGGCAGACGAGTTCCCTGAGGCGCTCGGCAATGTGCGGGGTCAGAATTCTGCGCGCTCCGACTGTGGTCTTAGTGGCAAGTAAATCTGATTTGGATCGGTTTAGGTGAGTTACAACTGTGGAGTCTGTAGTGGACTGAAAATGCGAGGGAATGAAGCTAAAAAGGATGGCGGCATTATACGTCAAGCAAGAAATTTAGGGATACGTTTAAGCAGATTCTGAGTATGCACCCGGTAAAGAGACATGCGAACCATTGCAATGGGGGGGGGGGTAACAAATTGGGATACAGAAAGAAAAGTTAGGATATGGTGCATCTGTGGACTGAGAAGCTCGGAAGTCTAGCACCAGAATCCCTAGCATAACATTGTCCTAGAGACTGGAAACCTCCGTACAGCAGAGTTCGAAAGAGCTGAGAAGTTACAGAGCCAAATAAAAGCGGTATATGATGAGCACAAAAGCGAAGCGCCGCAAGTCGAGTGTACTCAGCTTGCATAGACCGAAACGAACTTGATCAAAATTGCCTTATTGTTTCGATAACCCACAGAAAGTTAAATATATTGATGCACCCCAGGAACTAGAAGACTATGAAACACGTAATCTACAATGCCTTCACGGTTCCTGACTAGAATCATTAAACTGAAATGCACTCAGATTGTCACCAACTTAGGTGAACACCGAGGAGACGATTCGTCGGTGTATATAATACTGTTGGTCGCTGGTAAGGGGACGATAGGAGTGGAGGTCCCTGGTGAGAGATCGATTCGCAGTGGTCGTGGGGACGGTCGAAAAGTGACTTTTGTTGAATATGCAAATCTATGATGACGCAACCTATCCACTATACAATCGAATTAAATACTCTAGCAGACAGAAGATATACAGTGAGCAATGGTAATCGCAAGCTACTTGGTGCAAAGCCCAGTTTCAAGGTAATCTGTTCTTTTAATTTAGCCGCTCTCTTCTGCTAACTTGTGATGAAACGTGTGTAAGTAGAGTGGTCGCAAAGCTTGAAGGAGGAATGTCAGAGGAATTCGAACAATATGTAGGAGGGATGCTGGTACACACACAGATGTAGTTTATGGCATATCAGTCTCTTGAGCTGTCTAGTTTGTCAGCAACCAGAGAAAGCAGTTTCCAACCCCACTCCCCGCGATTGCCAGGTGGGCATTAAGTGCAAAATGTCATAAAACTGATTGTTAATAATTGATGACAATAGTTCTGTAACACATACAGGCTATAAAAAATCGTTTCCTCGAGAATGCTTAAACATGTAAATAATCTGGAAAACAGTCAATATCGCGTCATTGGTTTTAGCGGGTTGGCAAAAGGCGAGTGATCCCACGCGCTCCAGCCGTAACCCATATTGTGCTATTTCGTTTAAATTTCAACAGGTTGGTGGAGAAAACAGAAATTGAGCAGCTCGCAAAACGATACAATGTGCCCTTGTTTGAGACTACGGCGGCCGAAACGTATGAAGACGTACAATCTGTATTTCACGCCATCGTCAGGTTATCATACTCCGGCCGATTCAACAAGTCGCGTACGCAAGAAGGGCTAAGCGGCCCCGGGTCGCGCTCGCTTAGCTCCAGTACGGGAACCCTGAGCGGAGCAACTAACAGTGTACTGTCTAGCCTAGCCGTGTCGCCTGGACTGCTGCTTCAAAGAAAAACCCTGCCCACTGGCCCAACACTTTTGTTACCGGAAAACAACAGTGGCTCAGTAAACATGGATGCCGAACAATCATCCGGACCGGCGCATCGTTTGACAAACTTAAAGTTTCGAGCAGCCAGCCCACCCGCCTTCACCAAGACTTTGCGTAGCCCCAGTCCGATCTTGCCGCAAAACAGACCACATCAAGCTGAATGTGTAGCGGTATCATCGGCGGCACACAATCAATCCCCTACTACGAACCGAGCCTCGTCGGAATTCAGCGCTGAGACTGTAGGACCATCACTACCTAACCATGCACGTTTCGGTGACCCAAACAAGCAAAGCATTGCCCCCGAGGAAGGTGTAACAGCCAAGGTTGCAAATGTTACGACCAGCAGAACGAACACTCATGTACCTGCGCAGCCTCCACCATCGCAATCGAAAAGAAGTCCCATGGCTTTTCGATTCTTCTCGAAAAAGACGAAATAACTTTATCAAGTGAGACATCGTAAGATATACACACAATAAATTTTATGAAAACAAAATAATGTGAACGACTTTATAGTTATCATACACATAATATGGTATGGCCACCGAAAGCAAGTACCTCAAGTGCCTTTAATACTACTATGTATAATCATGCCCGAAGGTGTTATGATAGGAAAGTGAAGTGAACGGACAACAGTCATGAGGGAACGGAACATACATGAAATTGCTTACAACCCAACTTGAGAAAGTAAGGCAATCGGGCTCAGCATAAACCCTTGACAATCTTCGTTATACTGCACAGTGTTACTAGGGATAGAAGTGGCATAGTATGCCGCATAAAAACAGGAGCGTTTGGCAGGATCATTAGAGTGAAGATGGGAGAGCGCAGAAAAACAATGTGGTGATATAAGGTTAGGGCCTTAAGTAAGGGTTGAGTCTACAAAGAGACAGCAGCACAGTTTGATTTGGCTCGAGTGCGAATGCCACGGGTTGCTTCTAACAGTGGAGAAGCACTTATGCTGTATGGAGGGTAATAATGCAGATTTGGTGAATGAGGAGTAAACAGGTCGGAAAATGCTTGCAGCTGACCGTGATCGTAGGTGCGTCAGATTCCAAGGTCCACAAGCATACGCAAAACGGCTCAGAAATTCAAAGGTTGCATGTGAAGGACCTCAGATAGACCCCTAGCGAACTCAGCAGTCACACGGAGTTAGCTTTGTTGTTATGTTGTTTGTAGGTTAGTCTACTAAGGTGGATCGATCTAAACAACCACTTCGCTCCAGATTTGAGGTCTAGTGGTATCAGTTGTCCGCTTTTTGCCCCGCCAAATCCACACACCTCATCGCCCGAATTCAAACAGAAAGAAAACGCGTTTGACTCGTAGTCTGTATTAATGGTGCTCCTGAACCGTTGGTCAAACTACTGATGACGTTTTACGTCGGGTCACTTCAGATCGGCTAATAAACGGTAACACACCCTTGTAATATTTATATGCTGGTCTCAAAACAAACATTACCTGGAACAGGCGTCCAAAACAGCCAGCCAGTGGTGTGCCTCTAATTTTTCGAGAATAAAATTTGCTCTACTCATTTTCAAGATGGAGTTCCTGTGATGACAGTACTTGGTGCTGCTGACTAAGTGGATCCGAGTATTAACAGCGCTGGTGTTGAACAAGGCGTAAATGTAGACAGCGATATACATGAATGGAACCAGGTGAATAGACGAATACACGTAGCTGCTGGTAGGTTGAATGTTTAAATAGGCCTGAATGGTTTAGAGGTTGCTTCAGAATCGCTGTTCATCATATTGATGATAATGACCGAGTTCGTTGTTCATGCAATGATCAAAAAGTTATTTCATCGGAACAGCCTATTGATGCCAGCATCTGCATCGCATCATCCAGGACCCATAGAACGATACGTAGCTACGTTGGAAAGTCGACTATAACGGAATCCGCCACAAATGACCTAGTTCCGTTCAGGGGTGTCGATGGGTTTGGGGCAATAGCCTAGTTTTAAGGAAGTTATCAAGCTACCGGCCACAGCGAAGTGCTCAAAGCCAAAGTCGCCTAGACCCACAATCCGTCGTAAAACACTATCAAGTCGAACTTTAACGTTAGCCGTTGTCGATGTACGAATACCAGTTGCGATCGTCTCCTGAGCGCGATGAAACGTGCCGTCGAAGTCACTTGTCTTTCCAGCACTGAACGGAATAGTGAGTGGATTTTTGAAGCGTTCGTTTGCGTAACGGAAAAGTGATTTGTCGGGAACCAACTCCAGAGTGCACACAACACTCTATAATGGTATCTGACAACGGGTGTCAGGATTGGTCGACAGCCATGTTGGATACTAAATCCTCGTAAAATATAGACGATCAATGCAACATTTCATTCAACTTCACCCAAAATATGGATCCAATAAAAGTACCAGTCTGTGAAACGACATCTAAAAGAAAGCAACTAGGTGTCTCGACGCGATAACATGTCTCCAACAATGAAAAAGGTGGTAGCCCACTGATAAGTGCAGTAGAACGTGTTCAAAACCATATGGATAACCAAAAAGGCATTTTCGCACCCCAAGCTTCGAGAAAGGTTAAGTGATGATAGAAGAAGGCGTCAGTCTTATAGCGATCGTGACCAAGATCCTCGTGTGCATCATCCTACAGTAGTTCGCAGGCCCTTGTAAAAGTGGAAACCCCTCAGGCTTTTGCTCAAACTCAGGGTGTGCCAAAACATACCTTCACACTTCACCAAGCGCTTGAACAGGGAGTTACACTAGAAGATCACCATTGATTCTGCTGTGACGCTGTTTATCTCCGGCGGGCGTAGCGGAAAATACCAAGCCAAGCGAGAATTTACCTGCTGCGAATGTAGGTAACGCATGCGCTCATAGTAAGATATCTACCGAGTTTTCCCCCAAAAATGGGATGTCAAGGGTGTTCGACTCCATACATCCACTACAATATCATTATCGAAATAATTGAGAAGGACACCGATCTCCCTAACATTTAGGGAGCAGATGCTTTGTCAAGTGAAGTAATGACGGGCTTGAAGTGTGAGACGGATAAGATTCTCTTGTACTATAAGCGGTTGCTGTGCAAGCCCTCCTGAGTTGGCTAATGCAGTGTTGGAGAACCGAGTTGATTACGGAAAATCCTAATCATCACGGAGCGGCTAATGGAAGCGGTTGATTCGTTCATTCGTCTAGAGACCCGTATGGTTCCCATAAAGGATCCAACAGTAAGGTTTTTGGAAGCATCGGTAAGGATGGTGTGGCCCTTCGAAGTTGTTTATCATGTATGAATAGCACGTAGCAGTGCATTATCGGTCAGGAACAGAATGAGCGCAATAACGCGTTCAGTTTTGCGGCATTGACCAAGGATAGGGCTGTTGCGCGTTCAGGACACCAACAGGCTGCTTGTATCTGGTCTCAATCCATTAGCTACAACCCATCCCTCTTGGGCCATTTTACTTTGAGACAGAAACTATATATATGCGCCTTTTTCACTGTTGCTCTAATTACTATTATTGTTAGAAGTATCCGTATTGCGGCGACGCGGGTAGAAACAAAAGAGCAATTTGCTAACAGAAGAGTAGACTTTGAAAAGACGGATCTCAATATTTTACAATAGAGATATCCGAAGTGGAAAGATGGATACACACTCAAGTAACACGAAGGACTAGCTGGTCAGACTTTTATTCACAGCGAGGGTGGGAAATGCAGGAGTGGGGAACAGAGTGCACCGCTTAACTCGTTTGTGGGGTCGACTCTTTAAAGGAGAACGGTGTGCAGACTTTCCAGGTTTCGAGTGGGAAGAGTTAACAGAAATCCGTTTTAGGGGAGAAAGACTTGGTGTATGTGCATTTTCGGGGCTAGTAGAAAACGAATTCATCGTGGAAGGATAAAAAATAGTTCGGACACTAAGATTGATTGATTCCCGGGCGATTTGGGCAGCCAATCGTGGAGATCGCTGGGGTGGATTAGGGTGGGAGACAGGAAAACTAGTTGGTGCACCATTTCTATGTCTCTTCCTGTTTTGACATCGTGCATGTTTCATGTGAAATGGATGTGCGCGCGCTGAGGAATGGGACACAAAAGAAGTACTGGAAGACGAATGTTTTGGGTGTTTAACAATAGGCAGACTACCTGCAGTGATTCCTTCTGAGCACCAATGTTTACGCGTCTTATTGGTAAGTTGTGAAACGGTTGAAACAGCGGAAGGTGAAACGCTCGAGTCAGCACTTTTGTCTGTGGGTGGTAGTTTGGCATCGAAGGAATTGCTATTGTACATCCAACTTAATGACCTCCGGATAGGTGTTATATCTGAACGAACAGTTGGGGAATTTGATCCAACGAAATTGGGCTCCGAAATCTGTAGGCTAGTTGAAAGAAGAGAATCAGAAGATTGGTTAAAAGGTTGCTCGATGGGTTCTGGGTTATCAGATGAGACTCGACTAACGGTGTCCCCATGGAGAGGTGATAACTTATCGCGTGTGTCAGGGATGCAGTCAGCCTCAACAGCCTGCAGAGAAGATAGGTCTTGGCTCATCGGAAGGGTAGAGAGAGTTGCATCATGAGGAATACATAATTCAGATGGGTTAGTTCCAAACACTGGAGAGTTACGGAGCGAAGAAGAGGCGGAATTAGAGAAGCGCCGATCAACTGGAACAACATGTGTATGAACAGCATGCGAGTCGGTTTCGCTAGAATGAGCGCTCGATGGAGTTAGTGTACTGTGGGGCAAGTGGGACTGCCTTCCCAAGCATCCGACACCGTCCAATTCGTAACGTGGACCGAGAAGGCTGTTCAACTGAAGATAGAGCGACGGAGAAAGCGAAGTCGGAATGTGCAAACGATGACAAACAAGACAAGGGCGATGACATCGCTCTAAAAGCGGAGATGAATTGTCTGGAATGTCACAGCGGGGCTCCGTTAGTAGTTTGTCAACGTACACCCTGTTGCATAGTGAATGCCATGCGTGAGCCACTTCAGGATCGGGAGTTGGACACGGTGCAATTGGACACGTGTAACTGCTGGGTAAAAGGGCAGGAGTGTCTAGGGGCATTTCTGTATCAGCACTCGAAGTAGCGACGGCGGATTGACAAGGTCCAGGGTGCGGCTCGGCGGCAAAAGTGGGATCTAGAACAGCAACAGGAGCCAAAGACGAGGCTAAGTTAGACCGATCGACAAGATGCAAAAGGCTTTCTCGAATCAAGCCGATTTCCTCCTCTTCGTCACTGAACAACTGTTCCTGATCTACAATTCTGGCACCAGAAATGGCCTGTAAAGATTCGGGAAGGTGAAGAAACGGCGGACAGTGGGAGTCGGTCGCCTCAGTTGCGACTAGTGGATGGCCATCCACAGTCGACGACGGTAGGATATGACTGAAAGGTAAGTGGAGAAGGGAGATAAATCTGTAATCGTATTCAGTTAGAGAAATGTGAGTGGTACACTGAGGTCCCGAAATCGCCGAAATGCGATAGAATAAACAGAGATACTACCATCAAAGCTTAAGTTCTAGAGAGATAAATTGCTGCAAGGTGGTGACCAACTCGTTTTGATCAACCAGATCACGAAAATCTCGATTTAATTGTATTCAATGCACCAGTGAGCAATAAAGTGGATGAGTGGTTATCATTTCAGCTAGTCGGATAATGATAAGACAAAGTACCGCCTGTAATTCAACAACAGATTCAAACTGCCAGCCCGAAGTGGTGTTGGTGGTTAACATCGATCGTTGTACTATGCACGTGTGCCCCTTGCTGAGGCTGATGTTGCATTCATGATGCTTCTTCACCGCAGTTGGGCTAAACCAATTTACACTTAAACTAGGTCTTTTTAATGTGGATAAAATTCATTCCACTTTATTTGGTTTGTTCTGCGTACTTGATAATCTCCTTACTTGCACACGTCGCGCACGCAAATTGTGGTAAACTTGCGTAATTTTATCGCGTGGTATTTTTTAAATAAGTTTCGGACATTTTGTACTTAGCACGGATTCACTTATAACTAATTTCTTCTATGTGTTCATTTAGCAAGTATTATGTCGTCATATGCGTTTACTTTAATCGATATCGGCATTTCGAATGATTGGCTGTTGTTTGACATCCCAGGTGTGGCTGCGTTTGATGTGCATGTTGACAAGGTGCCTACCTGTCTATTACCCACTACCTCGTCCATACTGGCACCAGGAGACAGTTGGTCGTTGCTGGAGGGGACGGGGTGCACGGTCCTTGTGGCCGTGCTAGGCTCGAAGAGTGGTTCCATGCACTCAGTGTGGAGCGGACTACGGTCCAGCCACCGCCTTGTGTGCACTTGATTCCCCAAATACAGCGTGCTTGTGTTTGTCTGTGAAGGAGTGTGGGCCGGCTCCGTTGATGAAACGTGGCCCCCATCCGCATGCCTCCCGGTCTTATTGCTTCGGCTTTACACTGGATATGGGGTGTGTGGATGGAGCTGTGGGTGGTGCAGCGCAAACCATCCATGGTCCCTCTGTAGGCGCAGGCGTCCTGTGGCTGACCACAGTGACAGGCAAATCCGAAACCGGATGCCGCCAACCATGTACTATGCACTTACAGCGTGGACTCTGACACAAGGTAACCACGGTTATGTAGAAAGAGGACCGAGATTGTGGACCCCCAATGTGGCATCCAAATTCGAAGTTACATGGTTACCAGTTATGCTTTCCTTTCAGCTTGACGATGAGGTATTGTAGACGACTGATTACTATGCCTATATTGACAGCCCCATTAACAGCTACGTGCACGTGACACTTGGCAGTAGTCTACGTAGTGGGTGTTTGGGGCATGTCTTGGTAACCGAAGGGCAATTTTCCTTGGGCTCAAAGGTTGTGTATGCAGGATCACAGTGGGAATAGTCACCTAGGACTTGGTCGTCGCCGTGTGAAAAACTCGAGCATCTCATGCGCCTGACTAATAGTTTCCTGAAGGTACCAATGTATCCGCAACGGTGATATGTGCAGGTGAGTACTGGTCAGGCCTTAGGTCAACAAATAAAGCGTCTCGATCCGAGCACTCAAGGCAAACGGGGAAGATCCGTGTTGTGCCTGCTCCAAGTTGGGCAGCATACGGTTCAAGGAAGGTCATCGTTCGTCGGACAGTGGCCTAGGCCTTGTTCGGCAATACCACCTTCCAGACTGGGATATAGGTCACTAAATCTCTGTTTGACCTGAGCCACCACAGGATATATCTTGCGACCGGCACAACAGCAGTGCTCCTGTTGTCGCTTGCTAGTCGGAGTGCTTATTTAAAGATGTTAAGTTATCTGTGAAGTGAAGCTGACGGTGACGTGAAGCAGTTAAAACCGTGGTGAAGGCGGTTCGTCAACGCCGCATAACTTTCACCTAATAGCAAACTATTGTGTATGTGGGCGAATGACAAAGTGCAGGCGACTTGATCTTAAATGCTTTCTCAGAGTATGTTAGCCTCGCATTAGGTCCTTCTTAGCCCCCATGCCCCATCAGTGAAGTCATCGTGCGAAGTACTAATGTACTACTGATGTGACGGGGATGCTACATCCGCAGTGTGGAGGTGTGTGATCACATAATGAGGCTAAACCGTCAGGAGCTTAGAAGGCAAGAAATCACCAACGAGTTAGGAAATGCATAAAACTAAATAGGCACAAAACTTTCATCCAGCTCCAAAAACAAATATAAGTGTTTTCGATCCAACGAGCTCATCAGAAGCAGAAGCGATTAATGTATGCGTAATTGGATATCATCGTGTGATAGGGGGCTCATGCTTAATGTGGAGTTGCGGACAAAAACAAGCGGAATAATACGTGGATTGAGGAGCAGGATCATAGCATCAGAACAGCCGGTGAGAAACACTGGGGATGCCAAAGGACAAGTTGAGTGGAGAAAAGCGATCTCCAGTAGACAAGTGAAAATATAAAATACAACGATCCCATAATTCGCAGGTGATAACCAGAAAACGATGGCAGAGATAAGTGGAGGGAACAAGCGGTTGTTTCGTGTTGCTAATCCACTTCGTATGCCACACCCCAGAACACAGTCGATACGTAGATAGAAAGACAACGTCGAACGCGGCGCCGAAGACATCAGTCTACGTCACAAAGTCTGTCAGGTTTACGTAAACTAAAAGGCAGGATTGAGCCTGCAGACAATGGTTCGCCCTCCATTACAACCGAACCTTCGGGTCCAAGGAAAACATACAAGGGTTGTTAAGTGAACAGGCCCATACACTAGGTAAATTTCCAGGCAAAGACCTGGGAGAACTGAGCCGGCGCGTTGCGTATATAGACACATACACAGCTATTAGCATCACCGTATGGGAACCAGTGATTAACAGACAAGGGCCTGGCATGTGGGATACAACGGGACCGCGTGTAACAAGAATTGCGTACGCTCGAAACTACAAGGCAAACGGCAAGCTCCGAAATGTGTGTCCTGATCGTACGTTCAGCATCCTGATGCGATCAAGGTAATCACAAGCTGCTTCAGCAGTCACTCTAAGAAATGTGTCGAGAGGATGTGCGTATCTCGGAGCGAAGCCAAGAAGATATAGAACATGCACAAAAGGAACGAATGATCTCGTGACCTATGTATGGCATTGCCTGAGTTGGTTGTGAGTTAAACAAGTAAGTCTAGTTACAGACTCCAAAACAAATGGCATAGTGGTGCCATTTTTGAAGCAAAATAGCCAAGTTTGGTTGGATAAACGAAGTTTACAAGGATGAAGACAGAGTGCTGGGTAGCCTATATCCGGGCAGGAGAAGGCGCGTACAGATAATTCGATAATTTGAGCAGATTGGTAGAGTGATAAAGCCTGAGGCACATACCTATCGGATGACTTGAGAATAATCAGTCTGCAACAGATGGCGGGTGCAAGATGATGAAAAACTAACGCGGGTAAATGGTGTAATCACATGAATTATCGATGACGAACAAACGGTGGTTTGATTGTTCTCGTATTCAAGAGTGAGCAAAGTCGGATTTGTCAAGAGCAGCTAAATGGATCAGATGTGTAGACCAGGGGCGTCCAAACTTTAGGCAAGGAGGGCCACATTTTGTGAGGTCGAAATATGTCAGTCTGACATTACGATAATAACAAAAAGTGCACATGTACGAAAACAGTCCAAGCCTGAATTTATTAGTTCATGATGAGGCCGCGGGCCAGTTGAAATGTTAGTGCGGGCCGGACTTTGGACATCCCTGGTGTAAGCCGATCGAACATACATGTGCACGTATGCAGGTTGGATTAAGAATGAGTCTGGAAAAGATGAGAGGACGAGTAAGGCTCGAGATACAGGTATTCGGCCACAAAGTCGTACCGGTCATAATCAGTGCATTTTGAGTGATATTTTGCACGAAAGCTGGTTCCATGCCGAAGGGACGGGGGAATTGGGCGGTGAGTTTAATAAACAATAACCAAGCTGATTTGGTTTGATCGAGCGCAACGTAGTTCAACAAACTAAATAGGTGGATAGGCCAGGCATCCAGTCAGCAGACAATTTACTGGTAATGAAAAGTTCCAAACAACATGGTCAAGTGTGATCCCTGTATGTGAGAGATGAAAGAACGAGACAGCCAGGATTTAACGCGTTCACCGGTTTGATTGGTACAGTAATGTACTAAACGAAAGAGCAGACGAACAGGCAGATGGAAGCCGAGTGGTCTGTTATCTCATGGCACTTACTTATCTGTCGATGAAACAATAATCCTTGGTAGAGGCACATCCGGTGGACAATTTTGTGTAACATTCACGTCGTTGGGTTCCTTCAGGTAGCTTTGATGACGCTTCTTTCGTCGACTAACACAGCTACGGCGTTTCCGATGTGCATCTGAGGTGAGGAATATCTCTATGGAGGGCAGCTGGCTGAAGATCCTATCCAAGGGGCGATAATTCTCAATATTACAAGCAAACTGTTGATGTTCTACAGACTTCAGGTGCTATAAGGTTAAGAAGAGTGTGCGAATAAGTTAAAAAGGTAGCACTGGTCTGTCATACAGGTGGACGTATCAAATGGACTGCACCCGAATTAGAAAGGCACTTAGTGTGGGAGGAAACAAAATTTCAGGTGCACACAGTTTGGAAGACTAGGCACTGATTAGCGCTTAACAGTGCCTTGGATCCGAAGACCATGTATGATTCATCGACAAAACTGGGTTGCCCGATACTGTATTTGGTCACGCTACAACGTAAGGCGTAGCTGATGTAAAGCGAATCACGTTTGCTTTGCAACCATAAGGTCACTGATTCGAATCCGCGTAGGGGTGGGCGTCCTCGCGGTATACTCAGCCCGTGCGAGACTGGTGGTGGTCGCGCGGCAGCGAAGCGCCGTTACGGCGTACAGCTGACACATTATTATTATTTGTTTATTTTAGATGCTGGGGGGCACCGAAGAAGCGCAGCCCGAACACAATCGTGCACCCGTGAACCAATGGTCTGATTCCAAATATTTTCTAAGTGGGATCGAGTGTTGAGAAAAATCGGGGAAATGGATGCACAAGAAAAGCTCATTTGCATCACATCCCAGCTAGCTCATTCGACGAAAAATCGTCGAGGTGACAATTCGGCGTATTTTAAGTAGAACTGTAGTATAGGTCTTATTAGTTTGCTACGGGCATTCTGTTTCATTAGCACCACATTGATGTCCACGTTATGGAAATGAAGTGACCGTCGGTTGCTTGTGTGCACCCCATATAAGGCGACAATCCCATGACGCGGTGCGTTATGAAGCACAGAACTGCGCGGGCCAGCAACACGAAACCTGAGTTAAAGATGCCAGCGATGACCGTAGAGGCTGAGAGCCTGTAGGACCATCACGCGTTTTGACCAACACAAGTCACCAGTAGGATACCATCTGATCAGCTGACATTTCCACCAGCCATATCGACCAATATTCAAAACCTCCACCCAACACATCATCGATCATAGAACTTTGAAGCTGACTAGCTAAAGAAGCTTTACAATTATCACGCTTCTTTTCATGTTCTCCCATGATTATTCGTAGGATCATTCAAATACAACAATGGGAATACATGCTTTTACTTCGTTAGGGCATCCAAAAACGATGGGACATTGACTCCGAACTCCGCAGCTAACCAGCGCGCCTCGACCATTTGGTGACCCCGACGTGAGCTCGTTGGTTTGAACACAGCCCAATTCATTCGGTGAATCGTGACCATTTTAGTCATCTTTTATTACTTTTATGCATGCGAATATGACCGACCATCAACCAGGGGAAATTAACACCGTATCTACTGGTTGTGTATCAACATTTTGGATACAATAGCGCCAGCTTTGGTTTCGATAGACCGAGTCATTTGTTGAGATTAATCGCATACATAAGAATGTCTTAAAAGTTCATCAAGGGATTTCCCGACTCGCACTAGAATTATTGCTCCTGTCATAAGACATCCTGAAAACAAGCCCTACGTATCATCAACTAAAGGACTTGTTAGTGCGCAAGCTTAGCCTTAGCGAGCGTAAGAGTGAAACGTTTACTTAATGACAAACAGTTAGGCGATAGCACTCTTACGCAACTATTGCGAGCCATGCAAGCTCTGGTAAATGGAAATCCACCAGAGAATTCCATCTTTAAGCAGCTATTTTTGCAACGGCTCCCTACCCATCTACAAGAAATACTGGCTAACGTTCATCAGGATACCGAACTGAAAGATTTAGCCCTTATGGCTGATAAAATCACGCCAAAAATCTCAACTTTATCGCATCGTGCATCTAACGACGCACTCGTAAAAGTCGTACACTCCTTGCAAGAACAACTGGTCTCAATCGCCACTGCGAAACGAAGGAGCAACTCCCGATCAAACCAACGGCGTACTGGCAGTGCTACTCGTTTCTGTGGCATATGCTAGTACCACTGGAGATTCTGTAACAGCGCTCGGAAATGCACAAAGCCGTGTGGATTTTCCAATATGGGAAACGAACACGCCAGCTCGTAATGGTGACGACGCAAGCTAGCATATGAGAGCCAGATCGCCTATTTTACTTGCGGGACGTAAGATCTGGCATGCGATTTCCCGTAGGCACTGGTGCCCAAGTTAGTGTGGTTCCCCATTCGAACCTATGGAGAAAGTTCTATCACACTGAACTTTGGTCTCTGCAGGACTTTTCTTTGGATTTTCATTGTAGCCAAAGTGGCTACTGCAATCCTAGGCTTCGATTTTTCCAGCATCATGGCATTATTGCAGATCCCAAACGCTGCCAGATTCTCGATGGCCTGACGCAACTATCACAGGCTGGTTTCAAAAGCTCCATTACGTTGATGAGTCCGCCGCTTGTCCCACCTCAAACCATTCCAATGTATTTGGATCTGTTATGAGAATTTAATAGTATAACTAAGCCTGGATACCAACCTGGTGATGTCAAACATGATGCAACATAGCGTGAATCTTTTAAACAGTACGTGCAAACGTTATTCACAAGGGTAGAAGAAAAGAAGTACGAAAAGCTCCTAAAAAGCTTGCATCCAACGCAACCTGAACCGAAATTCCCACCCAATCCGGAGAACTGTGTGCACAATCTGTCCAATATACCGTTGAATCAACTTCAGCTTGAGGCATTATCCCTCGGACCAAAATTCTGTTTTACGCAACCGGTCAGTGGACAAGTGCATATAGAAACGCAGTTTGAAGAATTAATGCACCAACTAACTGAATTAACACCTGCTTCTCCTCTGGCCAGAGACACTTTCAAAACCACCTTAGTGCACCTTTGTTAACAGTATCTACACTGCGAGAAGAGATTTTCAAACATTCTGTCCAAAAAACATCGAGAAGCAATCAAAGAATTGAGATCAAATCCTGATCTTATTCTTTCTAGACCTGATAAAGGATCGGGATGGGTGCTAATGGACAAATCAGATTACATTTCGAAATTAAAAGTTATCTTGCAAGACACGAGCAAATTCTTGCATGACACAATTCAGAAGGACAAGACGGCAGACGATGAAGCAAAGATTACAAAGATCTTGAAAGAATTAAAACAGATGAAATTGATAACCGATATTCAATTTCAGCAGTTAACTCCTGTTGGCTCCCAACCTCCTCGGCTCTACGGCTTGCCTAAAATACACAAGCCACAAGTCCCTCTGCGTCCAATAATTGACATGTCCGCGTCGGCACACCACTTAGTCGCGAAATGGATTGTGCAGTTATTGGAACCCGTACGTAAGGAACTCTCTATTCATTCTTTGAAGGATTCGTTCGAATTCGTTCGTTCGAGTTAAAGAGCTAAAATTAAACGGTAAACAAATGTTTTCCTTCGATGTAGAATCACTTTTCACAAATGTCCCACTGTTTGAAACTGTTAATTTCATCTGTGAGTATATAACGGAAAGGAACCTAAACGTTGGCATTCCGGTGCCCAAGCTCAAGGAGTTAATCTTGCGGTGTACCTTTAATAGACAGTTCCTGTTTGACGGAATCTATTACAGGCAAATCGACGGCGTGGCTATGGGGTCCCCCCTTGGACCTCTTCTTGCCGACATCTTTCTCGCTAAGCTTGAGCGCGGTCCCATCCAAAGGCTTATTGCCTCATTTGATTCTTATTGGAGGTATATGGATGACACTTTCATCATCTGTGATTCGCACATTGATGTCAACCATTTGCTGGACCAGTTCAACAGTGCACACCCCTTAATAAAATTCACTAGTGAAATGGAGAATGAAGGTAAGCTGGCTTTTCTGGACGTTTTGTTGAAGAGGCGCGAGGACGGATCACTTGAGCGTAGAGTCTTCCGCAAAGCTACTTGGATAGGACAGTACACACACTTTTCGAGCTTTGTCCCTCTGAGGTACAAACGCAACGTAGTACGTTGCTTGAATTACCGGGCCACCAAAATTTGTAGTCCCGAAACTCTCGAAGATGAGAACGACCGAGTTGTGAAAACACTTCTTGCGAATAGATACCCAGAGCCTTTCATCAAAAAGCATGCCATGACCCATGAGCGGGATAAGCCCGTAGCAACAGTTCCGAAGAAGGATGTGTTTCTCACTGTTCCTTTTAAGGGAGATATCGCCTTCGATCTCCTGAACAGAAGACTTTCTAATGCCGTAGCAAGAACCTACCCGGCCGCCCAACCGCATGTAGTTGCAGAGACCGCTCCTTTCATAGCTCAACGCCTTAAAGACAGACTGCCAGTGTCGTCCGAATCGTACATTGTTTACCAGTTTACTTGCACCTGTGGTGCAAAGTACCTCGGGCATACGACCAGGCGTCTGTCGGTACGAATGGCTGAACATTGTCCAGGGTCATTGCGGAGAAGCATGCACAGAAGTATCAACAGCTCAATTATGGAGCATCTGATTCTTAGTGGGCATCAGATTCTGACAAAAGATGCTTTCAAAGTCTATTATGCCGTACCGAGGCGATACCCGAAAGGGCTAAGGAAACGCCTCCTGCAGACAGCTGAAGCCATCGCGATCAGGCTAACACAACCAGAGCTATGCAAGCATAGGTTGCTCGTGCAACCCTTGGCTTTGCCATGGCCTTGATGATAAGGTTCCCCGGAGTATCTCGCTTAACCGGGTGCTATTTATTTGCGTAATTAACTAATTTTATTTGGTTAGTAATTTTGCCCTTTCCGTTTACACAAGTTATTTAGCTGTCGGTTAGCTCGATCACGATGTCACCTGATTAAATCAATTCGAGCATCAAATGAACATACTAAAACTGTTCAAATCGTCCCATCCGTCCTCTTTGTTACTTGCACCAGTTTACTAATGCATTTTACAGTCCTGTAGTTGTATTTGCCTGATGTGATCTGCCGAAAAGAGATCTCTTTGCAACACGGTGTTTTAAACATGAGATCGTTCGTAGGATAACAACAACAGGTAGTCCGGTTTTCCATCAAGCACGGCGATTAGCGCCTGATAAATTTACCGCAGCGAAGGCTGAATTTGGCCATCTGTTACAGTTGGGCAGAATACGTCCATCCAGCAGTAGGCGGGCACCGCCCTTACATTTGGTCCCGAAGAACAAGTCTGGAGATTGGAGACCTTGTGGGGATTACCGGGGACTGAACGCCACCACCGTCCCAGACAGGTATTCCATTCCGCATCTTCAGGATTTCTCAACCTCGCTGTGCGGAAAGCAAGTGTTCAGCAAGATAGATCTAGCGCGGGTAGATCATCAAATTCCCGTGCATCCTCAAGATGTTCCTAAGAGTGCCGTCATCATTCCCTTTGGCTTATTTGACTTCCTGCGAATGCCATTTGGTCTCCACAATGCAGCTCAGACATTGCAGCGTTTTATGGATCAGGTCATTCGGGGGCTCGATTCCGTTTTCGTCTATATTGACGATGTTTTGGCTGCATGAGAAACATTTGCGCCATTTGCGATAATTTTTCGAACGATTTGCATATTAAAGGGTAGTTATCCATGCCTCCAAGAGTCAATTTGGTGTTGATACGGCAGACTTTCTTGGTCACCGTGTTTCCTCCGACGGAATTACACCCCTACCCGATAGAGTGATAATCATCACTGAGTACCCAATCCCTGATTCCCTCAAAAAGTTACGCCGGTTTGTGGGCATGGTTAACTTTTACAGACGATTCATTCCGCACTGTTCCGAGTTAGCCCAGCCACTTACCGAGCTACTCAAATTGGATGCTAAGTCATTCAGCTTTACGGAAGCAGCTAAGTAGGCATTCAGTGAACTAAAACATCAGCTAGCAATTGCAACTCTCCTCGTGCATCTAGATCCTAAGGCGCCGTTACAGTTAACGGTGGACACCTCAGATGCAGCAGTAGACTGTGTGCTACAACAACGACAGAGAGGTGAATTGTATCCGATTGCCTTTTTCTCTAAGAAACTACAGCCTGCCGAACGACGCTATAGCACGTTCAGCAAAGAACCCTTAGCTAGTTACCTCAGTGTGCGTCATTTCCGACATTACTTGGAAGGACGTACATTCACGGTATTCACCGATCATAAGCCGTTAACGTATGCATTGCGTTCCGCTTCTGATCGACTTTCCCCACGAGAAACTAGACAATTAGATTACATCTCCCAATTTACCTCAGACATTCGGCATTTGTCCGGTGCGAACAACGCCGTAGCAGACGCCTTATCACGGGCGGAAATCAACACCTTATTTGAGCATTCCCCTGTTGATCTCCAAGAACTAGCCACAGCACAACATCAGGATAAGCAGTTTCTTCAAAAACTGCAAGAAACCAATCTACAGATAAAACCCATCCCGCTGCCTGAAAGTTCGGATGTTCTGATGTGTGACGTATCGACAGGAAAGCCACGACCTGTAGTTCCACCGACCTATCGGCGAATCATCTTTGATTCACTACATGGTCTGTCACATCCAGGCATCCGTGCAACGCGCAAACTCATTTCTGATCGTTTTGTGTGGCCGGCACTGAACAAAGACGTGCAAACCATGGTGAGAAACTACCTCCTATGTTAAGGTTCGAAAGTGCACCGCCATACACAGGCACCACTTGGCAATTACACCGTTCCTGATGCTCAGTGCAGTCACGTGCACATAGACACCGTCGGTCTGCTGCGGCCGTCGAGTGGATGTAAGTACTTACTTGTATCGATCGTTTCACTCGTTGGCCCGTGGCAGTACCTATCGCGGACATTTCGGCAGAGACAGTAGCACGCAACTTTGTGGCTCATTAGATCGCACATTATGGTGTCCCATCCACCATAACAACAGATCGTGGTGTGCAATTCGAATCGACGCTTTTTGTGAGTTAATTAACATTCTTGGAACCAAGTGAATAAGAACAACTGAGTACCATCCAACAGCGAACGGGTTAGTCGAACGTTTCCACCGCCACCTCAAAACATCTTTGAGGTCTTCGAACGATGCCTAAGGCTGATCTAAGTTGCTCTGCGCGGAGATAGTATACGGTATCACCTTAAAACTTCCGGCTGACTTCGTTCAACCAATCGACATCAATGCTCTAGATCCCACAAAGTTAGTTCATCGTCTAGGTTCGTCTATGCGTGAACTGTATTCTAGTGCCACATGCGCACAAACTAACAAGAGTTACATACCAAACGATCAGGCAACTTGTTCACACGTGCGGCTACGAAATGATGCAGTCCACAGGCCTTTACAGCCATCGTACGAAGGACCATTCGAGGTGATCGCTAGAACAGAAAAACACCATATGATCAATAGGAATGGTAAAGTCGATGTAGTTTCGGTAGACCGACTCAAGCCAGCGTACATCGAACGACCTTACGAAAAGCAATCAACAGGTCCTGAAAACACACTACGTACGCAGCAGTCATCAAACTCGTTGAAAGTGACCCTATACCGCCAACATCTGAAGCTAAGCCAAAAGAGACTAATACGCGGCAAACACGGTCAGGTAGAAAAGTTTATTTTCCAGACCACCTAGTGTATTACATCTTGACAATATCATCTTGTTGTGCTGATCACTTGTCTGCACTGCCTGCTGCCAGTTTTCTTTCGTTTATTGTTCTCCAGCTTCTGCTAGGACGCAACAGAACATGCCTCGTAAAAGCAACAGGAAGAACAAGATTGTGCCACTTAAGAACAATGGAATTACCATCACCATCCATTAGTATCTTCAGTTTGCTCCCAACCGTTTCTCTGTACCTTAGACACATAAGCTTAGCTTGCATACCTCCCACGCCTCGAGGTCAGTTTTTACCGGCCATTCTCGCCGGATATTTCTTACACCTGGTCGCTTGAACATCGTGCGGCTAGCGCACTGGTGGGGAGGTCTGTAGGACTATCACGCGGTTTAACCAAGACAAGTCACCAGTAGGATACCATCTGATCAGCCGACATTTCCACCAGTGATATCGACTAAGATTCAAAACCTCCATCCAACATATCATCGATCACAGAACTATGAAACTGACTAGTTAAAGAAGCTTTACCATCACCACGCTTCGTTTTATGTTCTTCTGTGATTATTCGTTGGAGGAATTAAAATACGATGGGAATACATGAGTTTACTTTATTATGGCATCCAAAAAGGACGGGACATTAACTCCGAACTCCGTACCTAACCAACGGTCCTACACGCTGATTGCTGGAAGCCCGCTCCGCATCTGACCAGCATATTAAAATCTCCTAAGCTTAAGTCTACTCCGTTTGCGAACATACGATTTTTCGAGAACCTCCATTTTCAATGGAGATTCGTCGTACAAACATACTCAATCAGATAACCACAGCACATCTGGAAAACACCAGATGGCCGTTTCATCCTTTTGGAAATCGTCAGCAGTGCGCGTTCCAGTGATCGTTGAATGACGACGATGCTTCGTCGGACTGCGCTAAGTGGGACAGGATGTAGACGAATATAAATGAATCCAAGTAATGCAAAGGGTGTTCCGCGTATTTGACCGGGAAGAGTAGATCGAACGGTTGAATAATCCGCACGGCGGATGTCGTGTCAAGTTGCTGTAACCTACGTTGACTTTACGGTTCGGACCTACTTGTCGGAATTCGATTCGACTACGATACGAACCTCAGATAGATATCAATCACGGTTGTAACAGCAGTCAGGGAGTCAGCAGATAAGAAGTGTGAAACGTGCCTACAATCGTCGAAAATGGGGGAAAGTGAGTGACGGTTTGTCCAGCATCAGACATAGTAAGCAACTGTTCTCCCAACGAAAATATAAGAAACATAATGCAAGCACGGAAGTGAGCAAAAAAACTGGGTATTTGTCGTGGTACATAAGTATAGTATAGAAAGGGGAAGAACGCAGACTTACCATGGGCATTAATCTCTTTAGCAGAGTCACGAAGTGTGAAGGAAGACAAGTAGAAACAAAGGAGATTACGTTAACATTATCCTGTAGTCATTCCGATATCAGGTATTACTTGGCCACACCATTACTACCGGTGGACCCGCAGATTCATTGGGTCCCTCTTCACATAGTCACGCAAATCATATCACTATCGACCTCGACATGGATAGTTTTAAGTTCTGGGACCAAGTACACAGGGAGAGAAAACGCCGGAGAAGACACCAAAGCCGTGGGCGCATTCGAAACGAAGTGATTGAGCGTGATGTCTATATGGGACTTTCCCGTCATCCGGCGACCGGGTTGTTGTTGGTACGTTACCACTGCAGCCGGGTGGTAATCTCGAGTTACCATGGCCAAGAATGACTAACCCACAAGCATCAAGTGTGCTATTAGACCAAGACTAAATGCTATAGGGAATAAGTGACCAGTCAGTGGCATCCAAAGATTGTATTGCCAGAGTAGATGCAATATCGCAATGATGACAGAAGACTGTGAAAACAGATTGGAACACCGAAAATGCGCAACGTGGTCTGGTGGGGATAATAGCACCAGTGACGCCGTAGCAGGCATGTCAATCGCCCCCTCCCCAATTAACCACCAAGAATCGTGGGGGCCAAGTGAGATTGTTGCAATGAGACGACAAAAATGCTTATAGTGGTTTAATAGCTTCCGAGTTACGCGAGCTTAATCGTTTCTATGACTACCCAAGAGAAAACAAAGCCCAGATGCTTAGAATAGCTGTTGTATAGTGGATTCGAGATGCAGACTTCAAAGATGCACATGTTTGCACTGGACCTCCTATAGGAAGTCGTTTGAGTGAATAATAGCCAGCTCATCCGTAAAGTGGTATCATCGTGCATATTGTCCAGCAAGGTTAAATGCTCTTGTTTAGTTCACAGCGAAGTAGCGTTGAACGTCCATGGATCCCACATAGAGAAAGCAATCGTGTTAAGACAGAGTCCAGGTTGGTTAGCACAGTTTAGGTCTAACTGAGTATATCTGGGGCACAGAAGATAATATGGGATGGAGAGTGTTGGGAGAACTGGAATCGCAACTACGTGGCTAGTACAGAGGAAAACAGAAGTAAGACTCAGCGGAGAATGTGGCTGAAATGCAAATATTCAGGGAACCTGTCAGTGAATTGCACACTTGAGGTACCTGAGTTAGCAATCCGCTAAGCGACAATGACTAGGGTGATTCGAGTCACAGTCCACAAGATTGCCCTAATGAAGAACGGGACAGCCACACATGCATCGTAAAACGAACAGTTCAAAAAAGGGAAAAAGTACATGTATAACCTATAGCCACTCGGTGTTGTGGTGTTCCCACCTCTAGCAAACGTGTATAATGAAGATATGCCACTCGGACGGAGTGTAAAGCACAATGGTGGTACACGAAACAGTGAGCATGTAGTCGAGTGTGCAAATGTGCACAGGACCACACCCAAACAAACACATGCCATTCGTAGGCAAAATACTCTATAGGTGTACGCGAAGCTGGTAGACGTAGCTAACTCACTTCGAGCAGATTTGAGAATGATAGTGAACAACATTCGCAGTAACCAGAGGGTTCTTCTATTGCTGTTTTGGATCGACTGTGGAAAGGAAAATGAGTTTGCAGGTGAGATTGTGGTCTACACACGAGTGCAAGAGCAAAAATAATCCAGAGGTGAAAACGAGTATTCAAAAGTGACGTAAGCACCAAAGAGTAACATGCTTACTCGATTGCACAACCCAGTTTGATGGGTATGCTGACTGAACGTCGTAGAGTAGGTGTGTTCTTTGTAATGCTAGGTTTCTTGCACTTACGCTCTCGTTTCTTTGTATGATTGCTCCGCCGACTGAGAACAGACTGCGTTCTGGTCATAGGATGGCTAGGCTGTTGGATACAGGTCAGACCCATGCTGGCCCCAGGGAGGGTACCGCTTCCGCAAGCCGTTTGGGCTGGAGAGTGTTCCACTAGGGTCGTATCCTTGATTCGTGGTGGGTGAACGAAAGTGCTCCACAGATTGGGCAAGAAATCTGTGCGATCTAAGTATAGAGGCCTAAATTGATTGGTCAAATCCACGATTTTTATGCAAGGGGCGCTGAGATGACGCACTGGAGAAAAGGAAGATCGGAAACATACGAGGAAAATAAGTTAAACAAAACTAAACACCAGAGAAGTCGAGCCAAGACTCAACCGCTTTCGATAATAGTATATGGAGTGCAAAATCAATTGATAAAAGGAAAACGCGACAGCGAGGAGCATGAAAAAGCAGGCGCATCTTTAAAATCAGTTGAAAAAGTAGTATCCCACCTAAGTACGCCATGGGTGTGGATGACGGTGATGGACAAGTATGGATTAATGGTAAGCTCCATTAACAGCGAAGAAATGCAATCACAGAAACACTTCGGTACGAGTACAAAACAGACAGTGCACCGGAGATTGAATGAAAACACAACGAATAGGTAGGTAGTGAGCAAAGTGGAATTGGGTATGGAGGGTAGAAATGGGAAAGCGATGCAGCCCACCCGATATAAAACAACTGACGGAGAAGGCAAAAGAGGCAGAAGGAAAAGGTGATTTCCCATTAGGGTGTAGACAGGCCCTTGTGACTACACATAGGTGTAGTTGTGCCCAAACATATGAAGATTTCGGAAGTAAAGCACAATGTATTCACCAGGTGTAATTCCTGTGATCAAACTAACGAAAGTAAAGGTAGTATGACAAAAACTCGAAATTAGGAAAGGAAAAATGAAAAAGCATTACACTATTATCTACGGTTAGCTGCCTCGCATTGGTTCTTTTCTGGCTGTGTTTACAATATTAGATCTGGTTAGATTTCTCCATGCATTGAAATTATTTCGCAGAAATTACGACACTTTTCAGTTTCACTTCTGATTGTGAATTTGTCCACCATAAATGCTTCTGGTATCTCCGTTTAATTTTGGAGATCTAACAATCGTCTCATGTTCCACAATTAGCCGCCGTATTGGTCTCGGATTATTCATAGTGCCGAAGCAATCACCCTGCGGCACCTGTTTCAAGGTTGTCGGAAATCGAACAAATGCAACAATGTGTTACGTGACAAGTCAAATTCCACATTTCATGCATTGGACTATCTGAATACTGTATACTGGAACCTGTTATAAAAGGTGTCTGCAATCCGTGATAATCTAATCTTTCTTATGTGGCATTCTAAAAGGTCTGACTTGTAGTTTCACAGGTTTTAATATAGCATTTTCGGCGTTTTCGTGAAATCCAACATGGTTTGTTCAAACTGTGTGTAAGAATTGCAGAAACGAGATACAACCAGAGAAAGTAGAAAAAATCACAAACCGCCTTGTAGGCAAAATTATTCCGTTGTGAACAACACCGTGTGTTTGACCCAACAAGCTAGCCCGAATCACCTCCAGGTTTTACATAAGGTTTACTGTTTATCTTGTGTAATCTCACAACCACGAACTCCCAGGGTTGCGGGCGACACCGTTTCACCTGACACGAACCTTTTATCTGTGTTGTATGCAACGGGCACAGATGTCCCGGTGTGTGAAAGCCACGTGGAAAGCGAAAGGAAAGAAAAAGCAGAAGGATGAAAGGACTTTAGCCTTCGCAAATCAACGGCAGGCCAAATCACATGAAGCTCGGGAAAATGCTCGCCCGGCAAGAGCAGCATTGACCGATCAGAGACGTTTTAGCCTCTTGAGCTTCTACACGCCTGTGTCCAGCAATCCAACACCCCAGATACGCTATGATCACGACGTCGAGTTTTTACCGAGCCTAATTAATGGGCTCCTCGACCTGGGCGAGCACGGGTTGAAAGTGAAACAAATCACTCGTCTTGGAAAGAAGGGTGAACAACAAAGTCGGCCAATGAAAATCAGCTATGTGGACGAAGCCAATTTGTGGCTGATCTTGTCACGCCTAAATAGGCTGAAGGGTTTTAAGATCTATGTTCATCCAAACCTGGAACCGGTGAATCGAGAAGGGCTCAAGTCTGTCATAATTGTGTTGAAAATACGAAATGGCGATACGGAACCAAAACTCCGTATCGTAAATGTTGGGGTTGTTTACACAAGTAGGATAAACAGGTTGCTCACACTTCAAGCACACCGTGGTTGGTGCTGTGGCCTGCGTGTAGCATTTACCGACATTTGCAGTATTATGAACGAGCGCGATGAATTCGGTCGTTCCTTGCATCTGAGCGGCCAGACGTAGTGAGACTCGCAGAAACAGCACTGAATTCTGAAGTGATTGCACAAGAGATCGATAGACTCTCCACTGTCCGCGGTGCCGTCTAGCCCTACAGCCGGCCTTTTTGTGTGGAAGACTTGTGAGCGTCTACAGAAGCGACCCATCTTAGGCGCAGGGAGTTGCTCGTGGGTGTATTTTACCGCAATCCCCTCGGAGGTTGCCTTGATTGATTGCTGTATCTCCGAAGCCACATGAGTCGTCCCCGTTTTCTACTTATGGCTTATTTCTATACTCCCGAGTACGTTGCCTGAAGATTAAATCATGCTCGGACATTGCGAAATGGAAACAAGGTTCGTGAACGTCACAATTGAAAGAGGAGCAGCGCAACACATATGCCAGTCGGCACAAATAACGCCGCGACAACTCCCTCGTGTCTAGACTTGATGTTACCAACGTGTGTATGACGTTTAGGTCCTATAGCCCCTAGCAGCAAGCGATCGCCCAGTGCTCAGCATGGATCTACCTTTACCGTATTCCTGTCCGCTGGAATCAGCTTACAAATACTGGAAAACGGACTTCAACGATCTAACTCGAGCGGTAAGCTAAGTGGATTGGTCTATGATGCAAGCTACATCGGTGGAAGATTGTCGGACTGTTATGAAAGAGGGAGTGACATTATTGTGTTCGCGGTTTGTATCCCAAAGTGTTGAAAAGTTGAACCAGACAAGCCACATTGGTTTGACAAATAGAATGGTAAAATGGCTCGGTGACGGCTCGAATTGTGGGACAAATTCCTCCCCTCCGGCTCTCCCAACAACTATAAGGCGTATAAGAAGCAGCGAAATATTTGAAATAGTGAAAAAAAACGAACAAGCATCGGCACTTCGAAGAGCAGCTCGCAACCACTACAAAGACCGCCACGAAGAAATTCTTCGTTTATGTGAAGTGGCACATAAAGCCGGCAGATGATCTACCAGTGCTAGAGGGTTCGGACAGACAGCACTTAACCTCTAGCATTTAGTGTGCGTCCGTGTTGGCGGCGCACTTTGCTTCCGTGTTTGTAAATGACCACGATAAAAATTGACAAGTACCTTAAAATGACCAACAGTCGAACAAGGAATAACGTCAGTTGACTCGTACGGTTGGGTGATCTAGTTTGGTTTAACGTCGGTTATCGACTGGAAAACACATGTCATGTGGTGTCCGGGTTAGAGTAGAGTTCCTCAAGTTCAAGCCTAAAGATACGGTGTAAATGAGATGCGCATGTGCTCTTTGATCTCACATTTTACCTCCCCGGCTCTGGCACGTGTGATGAAAACTATGACTGAAATGACATTGAAGTGTAATAAAATCTCTTTCTGAATCCTCCATGACAGATTAACAAAGCCGATTTGTCGTTTGTGCCAATAGATAACATCACGGTTAGTCGGGGGAAAAGTCTTGTGTTAAAACACGGGGTCATATCATGGGAATGCAGAAGTGTCCCAACGGCTCACTGATGTATGTCCATCCGGATAGAACTGTATCCAAGAGTACAGGCACCGGTTGCAGTTACTCCCACGATAGTTTAGGTGATGAGATTGATATACAGCAGACATCGTGCTTCCTCATCACAGCTGGACGAAACCTAGTCTGCCTAATTCTACGCGCCTTTAGTACTCTGCGGTTCCTCCGACTCACATATATATGTAGTTTGGCTTGCAAATACACACAGTTCAATAGTACGGTGAAACCTACTGTTAGAACATTTCTCCACTGAGTGCCTGACAAACGTTCAGCCTTATGGTTAATCCGACACTGGAAAAAAATGTGGCGAGCCCTATCCACAGTAAATCAGCAGACGTCAGTTCAAGCGAATTGGCAATGTGCGTGCCGCATTCCCATCGTAATGGGGCTGGACCTTACCGTGGTGCGATGGTTTGTGTGCTTCAGAGATCCATTGAGCCATGCTGGATGGTGCCTTTTCGCACCCTCAGAGCCACTCATACCAGAGTGGTCAACAGCTGGAGGCCAGACAAACTCAACCTCCTGGTCCTCCAGGTTCGGGGTTGGAATGAGGGTGGCTCCTTATTCCTTAAAACGGACTCCTTGTAGCCCAGTGCCAAACCCGCTACCTTGCGGACAGGTTTTTGAATGAAAAGATTTGGTTGAGAATCCTAATCGTTCTCCTGACTAGGCCTGGGCAACCTGACAGTATCCTGCCCAAGCAATACAATGAACATTCCTTTAAAAAATTCTCGATGCTCTGGTCACCGCAGAGGATAATCAACGGTGCCCTATCTGCTGCATCGAACAGGGTGGATAGGGGTTTGGATGTTACTGCTCAAGCCTTCCCGGCTTCTTATCCTCCTCCTACGCCTTTCACCCTTATCGTCCCGTTCCAACTTCACTTTTATTCACCTTTTTCAACCCTCCCCCACTTTACTTTGATAGGCGTTTAGCTTCTAGTTTCAACTCACATGCAAACGCGCAGCGTCGCCTCTGTCCTGTCGACAAGCCCATGTCCAACCAAGCAGTCCATCCCAGTTCATCGGCTTCCATTTGGAGCCCTCGATCCTCCTTCAAATTGGTATACCTCAATGTACGCAAATTGCTACAGATCGGTCAACAAGCAGCACTTACCCGAACATTAGAGACCCTCTCGATCGATAGCTGCTGCTTATCGGAGACCTACCTGCAGGACTCGAGCTCTGTGCTCACTTTGCGATCCCCTTCAGGTGACACCAGCAGTATTTTCTCATTGGGCCTATCCGGAGACGATGCAGCTTCGAGCACCGGCCAAGCTGGTGTTGGCATTGCACTGGGTCCCCGGGATGAAGCCACTCTGGTTGATTAGATCCCAATCAGTAGTCGGATGTATGCGGTCCGATTAGCTGGCTTGTTGAAAGCATAGTTCAGCACTGGCTGTCAGTCGCTTCGGGCTTTGGTTTGCACCATCGAGGTGCAAAGCTTTCCTCCGAGATTGGCAGAGATCGCCTTCTGCGCAGACCCTTGGTGGGGATCAGCTAGAAGTTGTCCAGAAATCCAACTACCTGGTAAGCCATATATCAGCGTCCTTGGGATCGAAGATGAGATCACTAACCGTATAGCAGAAGCTCGAGGTGCTTTTGCTAGCCTTCGCCACCTATGGCGGCGGCGCGACATCACTCTTGCCCTGAAGGGTAGAGTGTACAATGCAGCGGTACGTTCGACCCTACTGTACGGTTGTGAAACATGGCCGCTTAAAGCAGCGGACCTGAAGAGACTAGTTACGTTCGATCACCGGTGCCTTCGCAATTTAGCTCACATCTGGTGGGAACACCGCGTGAGCAACGAGCGTGTTCGATGCCTTGTTTATGGCACAGGAAAAGGAACTGAACCGCTCAGCACCGTTATTTCACGCATCAGGCTCCGATGGCTCGGCCACGTGTTACGCATGCCAGCCTACCGACTCCCGCGATGTGCGTTGTTTGCTCGCCGGGGGTGTGGATGGAAGAAGATGAGAGGTGGCCAGGTGATAACTTGGTCAAGAGGAATGAAGGCTTTCACTTCGGAGCTGGCCTCGGTTGGAGCGTCTCGGCTCCCTGGCTGGGGTCCGAAAGACGATGAACCCGTTGGGCTAGATACGCTTGCAGATATGGCTAGGAGCCGACCTCAATGGCGTTCCTTCTGTGAGTTTCTTTGTCCCTTCCCATCTCTATTAGCCTTCCTCTCCAACCATGATCTCAGTGCGTAGCATAATATAACCTTATATAATTTTTTTGTTGCCTAGTAGCCGGATGGTAGCTTTCCGGATCGATGTCCTTCCGTTGCTGGTAGCTCAGCTGGCATGCAATTGTTGTATTTATTTTCTTTTCTCTTTTATGTATTGCGGCACAGTAGCTGAGGTGTTTTCCACCTCTAGCTAACGTGTAGAATGAGGATGATGTGCCGCATACCAGAAAAGATGCAGGATCGTGGGTGACCACAGGGATTAAACCCTCAGAAGTGTGAAAGCGCGTGAATGTATCGACTGTGTCAACCATACCATCGTAGATCGAAACTGGTGCCACAACACGCCTTAGGAAGTCAGCGCGAACAAATTTGGGGAGTTCCGGTATAATATTGCATTGAACGGACGCCCGTTGGAAGTTGATTATGAGATCAGGCGATACTCAGGCCAGTAGCACGCCAGTTTATTCCCATTACACAGTGACTATTTCCCAGTGATTGAAACTCGCTTTCGCATGATGTCTACTTGAACGCCGACAGCCCACTGGGTGGGATAAAAATGGTGCCTGAAAAATGGCGTCCTGTGTGAACTCGGGGAACAGTTAAAGCGCGTTACGAAGAGCAGTAGGTGTGATCCACACACACGCATACATACCGGCTAACTATAGACATCGACGGTACGCCGGCACACTACAAACGCTTCGCTGCCATGTGACCACAACCAACTGGGTATACAACGACGTTGTTGTGCAGGTGCCGGTGTTGCGACAGACAAAGCATCTCTTGTGACTTGTTGTCTCATTCATGTCTTACTGACATGGAGTGGGTTGGAATGATTTTATACTTATCGAATTGTTACATCTGGTTGTATTCGATACGAGTCCTTAACTAAGTGTTTCCTAACGCGGTGCCGCCACATTGATTGTGGACTATGAGAAACTGCTGACGACTGCTAAGGCCGGTGGTGATGGTGACAGGATCAAAGAGTTGTCTCAGCATGAAAGAGGCCAAGGCCAAACCACTAATACCCTGTGTGCCTCTAGTAAAAATGATTCCTCAGACTGTACATTAGTTATGTGTGTGAGGAAGGAAGTGACCCAACTTTGAGCTAATTGTGACTCATATTTGCATGTTTCTCGAAATGAGGTATGGGAGCCGAGCAAAGTAAGCCACCCATGTTTGCCATCCAAAGACAATTTGTAGTAGCAGCAGTGACAGAGAAATCTCGAAATGGATGACGTCAGTTTTATATGCACATCGGAACTGTAGTGTGGAGTCAAGCAGACGGTCACTAAGAACGGGGATGGTTCTGAATGTGGGTGTTGCCACACCCGGTTCGGAGTTGTACCTCGTGGTAGAGCTGCACGCTATCGGGCGCGTCCCCAGGTTGCGGATTGGGGAATGCATTCATTGTGGAGGTAACTGCGAATAAGTCTCGTTTGCCTTGCAGGTGAGATGAATGAGCAGTCGTGGACAATCAGCGGCAGCGTCTCAGAGCTTGGGGAGTTCTGGGCTGGTCACCTGATTCCCCATCAAATACCACAAGAGCTCGTACGGTGCTGTGTCAAAGTCAATGTGACCGGCTGTAGGGTCACTGACCACTTACTTCTATGATCAGAGGTGAATATATAACGGAGAGCGGATGAACAACCTTGCTGGCTACCAGCTTCTCTGTGGACTGAACACAAAGAAGGCGAAGGAGCCCCCGGATGTCAACGGTCTTCGTTGATCTCACCGCTGCCTTGCGGGTTAGGTCTTAAGACCAAAGGTTCGGGGTAGGGTCTCTTAGGTCAAACCAACTTTCTCGGCCTGGGCAACCGGGAAGATCTTTGCCCAAACACATAACCCTACTAAACTTTCCAAATCATTTCGATGACTACCCGTTTCCCTCTTTTTGTTGTTGTTAACTATGTGTTGTGGCACTGCCAACTGGACATTGGTCAAGTGTTGAATATTAATGAAAACAATAATAATAATAATAATAATAATAATAATAATAATAATAATGTTACCACACCAACTGATCTGAGACAAACAATGAAGGAAGTATAATTTCTTGGCAAACCAGGTGCTCTTGCAGCAACAGAAGTGTGTAACGATGAGCAGTAAGGAGCAAAGCTATGGTAATCTAGAAACTGTGCCACGCTATAGACTTGCAGTCCTCGAGGTGGTACACGCACGCGCTGTCGGTATCTGTGCAACTACAACCATAACTGTCCATCGTTTCAGGAGTAAGATAGCGAAGACTGCCAGATAAGCAGTAGAGAATTATGATCAATGAGCGTTGAGAACTATTGATGCGCGCCTTTAGACAGATTTAAAGTCGATGAGCTACAAACGAATGGTGATGGGGCGTACAGCAACAGGCGCAGTACGCGTGAGAAGCTAACATGCAATGAGGGGTCTGAAGGACGCCAGTCTCACGGTAGACTGTATCAAAGCGAAAGTTTTGGTTGGCTTCAAGCGTACCACTTATTTAGCAATCGCAAAAGTTGAGACGACAGACAGCCTCACATCATGTCTCAAATCAGCTGCCATAAGACTAACACCATTTAACATGTGCTTTGTGTTTGCTTGCTACTTTGGAAAGCAAAGGGAGTCTTAGCCTAGTGCGCGAGTTTCGAGTGCCACTTGGAAAAGTAGGGTTGGTCAGACACAGAAGATGGCTAAACACAGAAGCGAACTGAATGAGCCATGTGGTGAATAGAATGCGCCAAAGCATCAGCTGCGCGCGAGCAAACAAGCGTCAAGCAGTGCAGAATAGTACCAGGCAAAGTGAAGTAAAAGACGGAGAAGAGTCTTGACAAGAACATACCTTGATAGATTCGATCGCGTTCGGGATCATCCGGGATAGTGGGGGAATTCTCGTCAACGTCGTTCTGTTCAGAAGACTGAAATGAGCAGAAAGATGGAGTGGTTAACTGAAATGCTCCTTAAGCGATCCGAGGAGCAAGCCATTAGATACGTGAAAAGATGGGATGACCGGTTCAGTTTCCGGTATTCCATCAGCGGCGGTCCGGCAACCACATGACAAGTCGCTAACTCATGACCGAAGAGGACACCGGGAGATGAAACAAGCGAGCAATCAGCTGAAGAATGATGTAGCTTAATCTCTACGTTTTTTAACAGCACTTCACATTAAAACGATAGAGAATATCTCATATTGCAAGAAGTTAGTACCACACAAGGAAAAGGTATTGGTGGACAAACCCTTTTCCAGATGTTTGGTGGCCAAATGGCTAGCTTTAATTACGGTGGATAGCAAGTGAATTTAACAAATCCTCCCTCAAAGCTCCTCCAGATGAGGTAAAAGATATAAAGGGACTAATGGCAGCGATTAGAAAAGACAGGTCCATCTGTAGCTAATGATGAGTGCCGCATTTAGAACACTGAGAAAAACTCACAATGACTAAAGAGCAGAGTACGCTACGCATGGGGGCTTGGTTGGCCGATGTACATGTTAGAACATACACAGGGTGCTCAGAAATTCAGCGTAACACAGCTAAGTAGTAATGAACAAGGAAAGGAAGGGTGGGAAATCCACTTATCATCACACAAAGCACGAAGAAAAAAACTAACAGAAGATAAACGCCAGAAGACGTCAAGACGAGTAACAGAACCATACGTATAAAAGAAGTCAGAAAACTGGTTAAATCAAAAAGTCGCTTCGAGACAAGGAGACACAGGTGGGAGAAATCGAATGGTGATTGCGTCATTTTCACATGGGTACATAACTGTGACGTGGTCGATCGCTTCCGTGGGATGACATACACCCCGCTGATCTCTTAAAACTTCAGTGTTATGCCACCAAATGACAGTATACAGAATTCGATCAGCTAGTTGCACTACCGCTGAACAATACACGTCGAGCTAATGGGTAAACAGGCACGTAAGGAACATGATTTAGCCAACAACGTAGGTGGTTCGAGTTCAACAGTCACACTCGGGTGCGGTACTAAAACGTCAAACAGCAAATAGCATACTTCGGTCCTAATCGTTCGGTGCTCACATCACATGAGAGCAACGTTGGGAAAGTGCTGAGGGACAATGCGCAATTGCCCCGTCTTCCCGATCCAAACTGTTACGCAAAACAAAATGCAGTATTGTGCCGTCTGCACCGGGCCAATACGAAGTCAAAACAAATCAAAATAGGATTTGGGCTCCTGATTGAACACATTTTTAGCGTGTTACACTAGCAATGCATATAAGGCATGATGCCAAGCTAACACGACAAGAAAACGAGAAAAGCAAAACATACGTGTATGTCACTAAAGTAAACGTTCACACGCAGTACTGATAGTCATCTTAAGGTCCCCAAGAAAAGGTGAAAACATGCTGCGCAAAAAGACAGAACCCGAAATTTGGAGAGCGTAGATGATCAGGAAAGAGTTTGTGATAAATAATCATGACGCAGTGTAAAGTCTGTAATAAAAAAACTGTCACATTTGTCGAAGTGCTTAGTAACCATGAAGTCTACGAGAGACTATCTGGGTAATCTAGTGTACATGGACACGAACTTCATCATCATCATCATACACGTTAGCTAGAGGTAGGGAACACCTCAGCTACTGTGCCGCAATACATAGGAAAAAGGGGGAAAAATGCAACTGGTGCAATCCGGCTGAGCTACCAATAACGGATGGGCATCGTTCCGGTAAGCTACCAGCCGGCTACTGTGCATCAAAAAATATTACTGTGCAAAATTATATAAGGCTAACTAATGAGATCGTGGTTGGAGGGGGAGGCTAAGAGGGATGGGGTGGGACAAAGAAACTCACAGCACGAACGCCACTAAGGTCGGCTCCTAGCCATATCAACAAGTGTGTCCAACCAAACGAGTTCATCTTCTTTCGGACCACAACCAGGGAGCCGAGACGCTCCAACTGAGGTCAGCTCCGAAGTGAGGGCCTTCATTCCTCTCGACCAAGTTATCGCCTAGCCACCTCTCCTCTTCTTCCATCCACAAACCGGCTAGCAAACAACGCACGTCGCGGGAGTCGGTGGGCTAGCATACGTAACATGTGGCCGAGCCATCGGAGCCTGGTAGGTGAAATAACAGTGCTGAACGGTTTATTTCCTTTTCCTGTGCCGTAAAAATGGCGTCGAACACGCTCGTTGCTCACGTGGTGTTCCCACCAGATGTGAGCTAAATTGCGAAGGCACCGATGGTCGAACATAACTAGCCTCTCCAAGTCCGCTGCTGTAAGCGGCCAGGTTTCACAACCGTACAGCAGGGTCGAACGTACGGCTGCATTGTACACTCTACCCTCCAGGGCAAGAGTGACGTCGTGCTGCCGCCATAAGTGGTGAAGGTTAGCAAAAGTGCCCCGAGCTTTTGCTGTACGGTTCGTGATCTCATCCTCAATCCCACGGGCGCTGATACAACTTCCCAGGTAGTTGAATTTTTGAACAACTTCTAGCTGATCCTAACCAACGGTCAGCGTAGGGGGCGGTCCAGACCAATCTTGGAGGAACGCTTTGCACTTCGACGGTGTGAAGCAAAGCCCGAAGTGACGGACAGCTAGTGCTAATCTGTCCAATGCCGCTTGACACGTTTGTGAGCTGTCACAGATTAAGGCAATATCATCAACATACTCTAAGTCAAGAAGTCGTTCTCCTGGGAGTAGCTCCACACCTTCCAAGTCGTGTCCTGTAAACGCGATTTCCATGACTTCGTCAACAGCGAAGTTGAAGAGGAAAGGTGACAGCGGGCATCCTCGTCTCACGCCGCTGGAGATATTAAAGGGCGACGACAACTTGCCGTAAGCTACGCGCATATAATGCTCGGATAATATTCACATATTTCTCAGGTACACCTTTCCTGAGTAGACAATTCCAAAGGGCACATCGATCAACGGAATCGAAGGCACCTTTGATATCGAGGAACACGACAACGGAGGGCCGCCAATATCGGTGACGGTGCTCCAACAACTGACGCAAGGTGAAGATGTGGTCAATGCAGCCACGATCTCGACGAAACCCAGCTTGCTCTTCACGAATCTGAATTTCACAAGCGCCAGTCAGTCTGTGAAGGATGACAGAAGCAAGCAATTTGGAGGCGATGGAGATCAGACTGATTCCTCTATGGCTGCCACATTCTGATCGTGAGCCTCCCTTGAAAATTGGGACTATGACGGAGCGGTTCCAATCGGTTTGGACAGTTTCCTGCTCCCACAGTTTGACTAGTAACTCGTGTAAATCATCCACAAGAGCAGGTCCCTCGAATTTAAAGAGGACTGGAGGAAGATCATCAGGTCCCGCGGCTTTATTTATCCTCAACAGTTCGATCTCATGTTCGACTTCTGAGCGAGAAAGTGGATCCAAAGGGACAGCCCACGGAGCAGGGCGATCACTATCCGGCGAAGAATCGAACAATTCTAGCCGATTAAATTGCCTTTCAAAATGCTCAGCCCAACGTTCCAAGCGTTTTGACTAATTGTGGATAGGCTGTCCACTCTCGTCACGTATGGTTTCACTAACACCAGGTCTCCTGCTGCCTGTTTCCCGTATCAGGCGGAATAACTTACGATGGTTGCCAAGGGAAGCGGCCATTTCCATCTCTGTTGCACGATTAGACAACCAGGATTCGCGGTCTCTCTTCAAGCTAGCACGGAGTTTTGCCCGGAGCTCTTTGCGAGTTTCATTGTGTTCGCTTCCAGCCGGAATATGCCGGCGAGCATCAATAAGTTCCAGAGGCTGTGAAGAGACCCAATGTCCATGTTGGTGATTAGACATGCCACATGAGGATTTTCCTGCTGCTAGTAAGGTCTGGTGAATATGAGACCAGTGAGCTTCAATTGCATCCAGTGAGCGTTTATCCAACTCGCATGTCAGCGTACTTTGATAGGCATTCAGAACAGCTGGCTTCGCCAGTTGGCTGGTGTCGATGCGCTCACAACGTCGTCGTGGGTGTCGGCCAAAGCGCATCTGCATGTCAGCACATACAAGTGCATGGTCGGTGTCCACACTTGTGCTCCAAATCGAGCGACAATTCTGGACACAGCCTCTCCATCGGTAACTTATCGCAATGTGATCGATTTGCGTCCATAGCTGGTTCGAGGCTGGTGGGCGCCAAGTCACCCTCCGGCGGGTGCTGTGTCTGAAATTAGTGCTCGGAAGAACTAAGCGAGTCGCTTAACACAAATGAAGTAACCGCTCACCGTTATCATTACGGGAGTCTACACCGTGCTGACCGCCCAGATGCAGCTGATCTGCGGATAATTTTCCAACTTGTGCGTTCAGATCCCCAGCCAGCACTACAGTGTCCGAGCTTCTTCTGTGGCGAAGGAGCTCATTCAGTTGACGATAGAAGTCGTCTTTTACCGAGTCATAGCTACAGTTTGTCGGTGCATAGGCAGCGATAACGAATAGACACCTGTTAGTCCCACGCGACTTCGAAGTTTTGAACGAGTCAGCCAATCGGACCGCACACATCCGGCTACTGATTGGAATCCGACCAACCAGGTGGCTTCAGCCCGGGGACTCAGGGCAATACCAACATCGGCTTGGCCGGTGCTCGAAGCTGCATCGTAATCGTATACGCGCAATGAGAAAGTGCTGCTAGTGTCACCTGAAGGGGATCGCAGAGTGAGTACAGAGCTCGAGTCTTGCAGGCAGGTCTCCGATAAGCAGCAGATATCGATCGAGAGGGTCTCTAATGTTTGGGAAAGTGCTGCCTGTTGACGAATCTGAAGCAATGTGCGAACATTGAGGCATGCCAATCTGAAGGAGGATCGAGGGCTCCAAATGGAAGCCGATGAACTGGATTGGACCGCTTGCTTGGACATGGGCCTGTTGACAGGAGAGGAGTGACGCTCCGCGTTCACATGTGAGTTGAAACTAAAAGACAAGCGACTATTGAAGCAAGGTGGGGGAGGGCCGAGAATTGGGGGGTTGAAAACAGAGGGGATAAAAGTGAAGCTGGAACGGGACGAGAAGGGTGAAAAAGCGCAAGAGGGGGAATAAGAAGACGGGAATGCTTGAGCAGTAGCATCCAAACCCCTATCCACCCTGCCCGGTGCAGCAGACAGAACACCGTTGGTTATCCTCTGCGGTGGCCAGAGCATCAGAAATTTGTTTGAAGTGAGACTCATTGTATTGCGTGGGCAGGATACTGTCAGGTTGCCCAGGTCTAGACAAAAGAACGATTGGGGTTCTCAACCAAAGCCTTTGGTTCAAAAACCTGTCCGCAAGGTAGCGGGTTTGGCACTGGGCTACAAGGAGTCCGTTTTAAGGAATAAGGAGCCACCCTCATTCCAACCCCGAACCTGGAGGACCAGGAGGTTGAGTTTGTCTGGCCTCTAACCATTGACCAATCTGATATGAGTGACTCTGAAGGTGCAAAAATGCACCACCCAGTATAGCTCAATGGATCATTGAGGCACACAAACTATCGAACCACGATAAGGTCCAGCCTTATTGCGATGGGCATAGGACACGAACTTAATGTAGTCAAGATTCTGAAAAATGCTTGGAACGAATCAAGAACTCATGATTTCAGAAAGCGATGACTTGGTCGAAAGGAATGAAGGTCCTCACTTCGAAGCTGGCCTCGGTCGGCGCGTTCCGGCTCCCTGGTTGGGGTCCGAAAGACGATGAACACGTTTGGTTGGACACACTTGCTGATATGGCTAGGAGCCGACCTCAACGGCGTTCATGTTGTGAGTTTCTTTGTTCTACCCGAGCCCTCTTAGCCTCCCCCTCCAACCACGTCACTTCTTAGCCTAGTATAATTTTGCATAATAGTTTTGTTGTTGTGCAGTAGCCGGCTGGTGGCTACCCGGGAATGATGCACATCCGTTAATGGGAGCTCAGCCGGCATGCAACGGTTGCATTTATTTTCTGTTTTTCTTTTATGTATTGCGGCACAGTAGCTGAGGTGTTTTCCACCTCTAGCTAACGTGTATAATGATGATGATGATTTCAGAAAGGTCAGAAAACAGCCGGTTGTTATCAAACCTTTCTGAAATCATTAATGTAAGCTCATTTTGATGACCATGGAAACCCAGATGTGAACAGGAAAACAAGTGAGAAAGAACACAAGCAATCACGAAGTTACGTATTAAAGAACAAGGTAATGAAAGTATTTAGTCTCGGAGAAAGTCCAGTCAACGTGCGTTGAAGATGGAAGATTTTGAGATAAAAGTATGCCAAGGTACGCAACAGTAAGTGAATTGGATAAGAATTGGCCACTCACAACCAGGAAGCGAGAGGTGTTTGCCAAGCTCCAAAGTTTGTAAGTTCAGAAGAGAGAAAATACCGCGACGATGACCACGCTCAAGTTCATCCAATCCTCATTAGAGCCGTAGATGATTTAACCAGTTTTAACAATGCCGCCTAAAACTACGTGGTTGGCATAGGTACATCCAATAAAGCTAAAAGAAATGAGAAAGCTTTCGATGTACAAGTAAATAAGACAACGGAGAATTACCGTCTGTAAGTCGTTTTGAAGAGCGGAGAACTTTCTGCCGTTCAATTGGGTGAAGTGAGAGCGACGTACGAAATAATTGCTCAACAGATTGCACACCGCCAATGGAAAATTATTCGCAAACAGCAAATTGTGCAGAACTGACTAGTCAACACGTGCAAAAGCGTTTGAATAACCAAGGAACAAAAGCCAAACAGTCTCGCATTTCGCATCCAATGTAGACGCTACTGAGTGAGAAAGATCTGTTACGGCATCCAAAGTGGAACGCCTGGGTCTATAGGCAAACTAGGATACATTAGTAGCTAGAAAGCTTGTAGAAATCCAAGGCACAATTATCCACTCTGACTTTCAGGATAACAGACGTACAGGTGGAATTCTTAAGGGCTTCCTTCTTTGACACGGGCATTAACCTGATGGACCGTCAAGTACCGGGAAGTGTTACCATGTAGGTAACGGCTTGAAAAGATCTGTCAAAAGTATGGCGAGGGAATCGGCCCATTCCTTCAAAATAACTGGTCAGAGGGTCTAGCGTCCATTAGCTTTCTTTGGTTTCGACTTCTTGAATTCCCGGTAGAGTGTTGGAAAGCAATTGCGGAACCAGAGGCGGAGAACGAAGGCGAGAAGAATGCATCCTGTGGGGAAGAGCAGAGCTCAGGATTGAGTTTATCCACATCCACAGCATCAGACGGCTTAGCGGAACTTTCACATCACAGCTGTTTTAAAAGTTTCCACAGGTCACGACAGTTATGCTAGCATAAAACCGCTTCTACGCATGAATTGCACACACGTAAAATTTGTCTTTAATGCCAAAGAGTCATTTAACACGGGCAGAATTTACATTTATAGGCCCGCTCTTTCTCCTTCTATATCATTTAAGTGGCAATGAGAAAAATCTATCTACTCGTAAGCAGATAGTTTCAATCGGGCGGTGCAGATCGAAGTGAAAGTTGAGAAATTCCGTGAGGCGGTCGCACTGAGCGGACAAACTGTGGTTGTTGGAAATTGTAAAATCCTTGGAAAACAGCACAGTCTGGAATCTTGCAATATTGGATTGTGAACAATCTTGTCACCTGACCGTTTTAATGGGCTTATTTGCTGATGAACAATTCTGTCTTGATGTAAACGACGGGGCATCCCTCTACGACACTATGATCAGTTGCCGAGTGAAGTCGGTCCCGGCGTAGAAAACAGCCGAATCCGCATCGTGAAGACGAAATCTAATTGCACTTCTATTATGATCGGAAAGACCACTATCGATATCTTGAAACAGATATGGAACCGATCGGGAAGTCACCATTTCAGAAAACTTGGTAGACGACCGGTGAATGTATTTATGGTGATACACAACGTTTCGCTTTTGACACAAAAGCTTTAGCAGGCGAAGTGAATTAGCTTAACATTGGCATTTTATAACGATCATGGCTAAGCTACATACAGAGACTAATCAATTTGCAGTTCATCGATGAAAGATTACAACGGTCAAAGGTCACTAGGCTCGTGTGTACACTGTGGTTTGTTTCAGTCAGGGTCAAATGGGGAAAAGAAATTGCTGGTCGGAGGATGTGTGTCCAGCAATCTTAAGTGGTCCGTTTCAAGGAACCTGATCACTGATATAAATTGGCTTTAGTACTTCGGAATTTGGTGGAGGGAGGGTCGATAGTCCATTCCGATTTGGGATCCCTCCACCGATGCTTATCGACCTGACCGGAGTAAGACTGGACGCCAGGCACTAGACAGCCCTACACCGTCTATTCTATTCACGCAGTTGTTAGCTTTGGATATTCCTATAACCTCAGCAATCAGCCTTTGTTTGGCGGATCGTAATCCCTTCATGATAACCTCGACATTTTCGAAGTCAATTTCGTACCCCGTGTCTAGCGCATGCATTGCTATTGCCACTAAGTGGGTCTGAGCAAGTGCCTGGATGAATTTGGTAAAAATATTTATTGAAGTACCCACAGATGACACAGACAGACCCCTCAAGTTTCGGTAGTAAGGCCGAGGACAGATCACCCACAAAACTTTTTAACTGTGATGTTGGTGCGTAAAGGGTTGTGTATATCTCAAAATCACAAAGAACTAGGGCCACTTTGATGAGCGAGGTGAATAGGCGAGGAACGGTTCCTTCAGACCATGTGGAGAAACTGCGCCGTAATGCCCAGAGCACATAAAGTTCCGCACGGTACAATTTCTCTGTATTTTCTAGTGATCTCATATCATGTCTCGAGAACACTCCTAAGTCCCTGACAGATGTGTTAGGGTGGAGTAACTGGACGTCCAAGGTGTATGATCGAGTGGTCGCACGTCTGGTGATACTGATGAACTCCGACTTGCTTGCGTTAAGTGGGAGTTGTATCACAGTAGACAACGTTAACAGCCGATCTGTCAACGTTTTGATTCGTTCTCCGAACTCGGAGAACGTATCAAAACGTTAATTACCAACCCGAGCTACAGGTATTCCGAATCATTGCAAACAGTCCATCTGTCATTCTGGAGGTGAGCCCAATCCTCCTGGTTTTCAACGATCCTCCAGATTTTCAAATCATCTTCAAACAGTGCATATGGTGTCTGGAGCTGCTGCGGGAGATCGTTGATGTGAATAAGAAATAACACTGGCCCAAGCGCAGTTCCGAGGCAAGCCACTGGTCGATGGGAATCAGTCAGTCAGGTAGTCATTGACCTGTACTCTAAACTTCCGTCCCACAAGGAACTCGTGTAACCACTGAAGTAGCGTGCCAACGAATCCATAGGTACTCAGTTTACGAAGTAGTACCTCGTGGTTCGCTCTGTCAAACGCCTTACCAAAGTCAATGTACACCACGTTAACATCCTTCCGTTCCTTGAGAGCTCGTACCAACTAGTGGTCTGCATACATTTTGGTGATGCAGGATCGCCCTTTCGTGAAGCCGTGTTGCGCTGACGTCAATACGTCCATCGATTCAAAGAACGACAGCAGGCACTTTTTCACAAGCTTCTCGAGAAGTTTGGACAACATCGAAGTCAAACAGATCGGTCTCTAATTTACTCGGATCACCACCCTTGGGAAGCGGTCTTACTATCGAGCATTTCCAGTAGTTGGGGACAGATAGTTCAGAAAGCGATTTACTGAATAGGTTTGCCACGGTAGGTGAGATGGCATTCAAAAGAGACTTAAGTATTAGTGGGCGAAGTCCGTCTGGTCCGGGGGCTTGTACTATTGGGGTTGAAGAGTAGGTGATACACTTCGTCTGCATCACATTGTAGGCTATCGAACAAGACTGGCGCAACCTGTGCCAGCTTACTGGAAAATACGGCGAGGAAGTGCGAAGCCAAGGCGTCCGCGTGCTCCGCGTTTGAAATGAGCGACTGCCCGTTCAAGCTCTCTATGACCGGTAGGTGGCCCGCAGATTTCAGTTGACATTTCAAGTAGGCGAATATTCCCTTGGCGGCGGTTGGGATCGAGGCTGCTAGCCCCACTTCGAACTGCCGGAGTTTCTTGATACTTGTGTGGTTGCATAGATTACGCTGTTTCTTGTAATCTTCAGCACAACCCGGGATTATGTATCTATTTCAAAGGTTGCGACGCCGTCGCGCTAACTGTTTATATTCCTTATTTAACCAATGCGGTTTGGCAGATCCGACAGCAAGTTAAGCTTCTTCTTCATTAATGACCAACAGGCCTCAAACGACGCATGCTGCGGTGGTTCCCCATCAGCCTGACTTGTGGTTTGGACGAGCCCGTTAAAGTCCGTCTTCCAACAGTTGAATATCGGCTTCCGTTGGTTGCAGTACGGCAACGGCAGTTCTATGCTTGCCACAATGGAACAGTTGTCACGGTTCGCTAGAGGTTCGATGACTCTGTCCTCTTTCAGATTCTGCGCGCAGCTCGTAAACATTAGATCCAAACAAGATCCCAAGTGAGGAGTTATGCGTGTCGGCCGGATGACATGTTGCATTGCCCCGATTTCAATAGTCATTTTAGCGAACAGAGCTTCAACGTCGCCAGGACTTGGAAGAAGCCGAACGTCTGGCCAGAATATCAGGTAAATTTAGTTCCCCCATCAGTAAGAATTGAGGGCGGCTCATGTGCTTCTGTATATGTGGTAGCCAATCGCAACAGCGGTTTAATGGCCTATGGTAGATAACACCCACTGCTTGTCTGAGACGGAGTGTGCACCACAATTGCTCGCATAAGTTGTCCTCGCACCGATAGGTGCTGATAAGTTTGTCAAATAGTGACAATTTGATGTACAACAGAACACCACCGTGAACTTTTGATTTTCGGTCGCATGGGAAGCAAGATTCTCCTGATAAGGCGACTTCTTAGGGTATGACGTCGGAGTTCAGCCAAGTCTCTGCAAGTACTACAACGTCCGGCCGCTCCGAGATAGCGAAGCGGCACAGTTCGTCACGTTTGTTCATTAAGCTACACACGTTGGCGAATGCCATCCGGAGGTCCTAGGAAACACCGCGGGACGTGCCTGAAGGTTGAGCAACCGGTTGACACAGGTTCGTACACCCTTCTTGATCACCCGAAAATTTACAATTAGTAAATCAGTCTCACCTTCTTCTGTATGGAGTTTGAGCTCAATGACCACAGTCTACAAACGATTTCTGTCTTCGGGTTCCAAGTCTCGGCGGATGTGAACCTTTGTACCTTTCAGTTTTGATAGAAGAGACAGTATGGGCTGGAGAATTATGATTTGCAAAGGTCATTCTCAAAGGTCTACATGACTGGTTAGTTTGCTGGCCAAATCGGACTATCTGTTTAAGCGTCACACTGCCTTCACCTACATCCAAGAGTCTACCGATGGGCCCCTGGAGGAACTGAACATCGTGATCATAACGTAGCTGAGGGTTTTCATCTTTTGACTCTGGTGGGTAGAAGACCATGCGATTATGGCGTCTCAGCGAAATCGGTGATGAACCTGTGGGAGCAGGACTAGAGACGCTTATTGGTTTGGCTTGATGTTTAGCAGCAGGGGGCGCCTGAGCTCGATTACGTGGCCCCTTACGCTTTAGAGTAGTCCATGGATCCTCGGTGATCAGAGGTTCGCAGAGAGGCTCTGAGAAATTCCTGGACCGATCAATGAAGTGCCATTTCGGAGATTCCGAGTCTGAGTCTTCCATCGGTGGGAACATTGAACCTGAGACTTGGAGAGGGGTCGGAGACGCTGGTGGTAGTGCAGATCGCAGGGTAAAGCGAGCTGACAGAAGTACTTTCACAAGGGCGTTTGACCTCACGAGGTGAACGGCTTGTTGCTGCCTAGAAGAGAGGTTTCGCTGTAGTCGGTGGTGGTCGCTATGTATTTTGATGTCTTGAACCACGAGATTTATCACATATAACCTAAAAAACCGATGTCCAATGTCGAGAGATTTCTGAAAAACGTCCGGGGATAAGCCAATGTACGAAATATGGAACAAAACATCGCGGTCGAAGCACCGAAGTGCATGAGTCTTATGTGCAACAGCTTTCGAACACGAACCAGAGGTAGCTTGAGGGGGCATCGCAAGGTAGAACAAATCCAAGATGGTAGACACAGACGGCAGTTGGGCCAATCAATGAGACCTCCGAAATTAGCCAGAGAATATCCACTAAATTTGCACAGATTGAAAAATACACCAAAAGTAAAACATTGGTGCACAATTCACACAGAAAAACACAGTAATCCCGAAGCAAAAGTAGTATCTAGCACACGGCAATGCAAGAATCTATGGCTGATTAGGGAGAACGCGGCTCCTGCATTAATCAATCGAAAAAGGTTTTTCTTCTGTTGTTGTATTTTGTTTACCGCCTTGTTGGCCATAGTTCCGATGACACATTGTCTGTTCCTCTGCTCATCTATACAATCGCTTCAATCGCACGCACCTATGTTCAGCGCCCCGAATATATACCCTTCAACACGAGAACAATATTAGTTGGTACAAAGGGTATAGTGCACCTTGATAACATTGCCGTATCCAGTGTCCCAGATTCCCGCAAAAGAAGCATCGCCCATTTGGTCTGAGGGGGAATTCGAAGTGCCCCGACATTTTGCGTAATCTGCTCCAGCCTGTCCAATCGCTCCGTCTTTATGGTCTTCTGTTTCTAATGCCGCGACTGCCTCGTATACAAACTGCTTGTCGTTCGGGCAAGTTTCGCCACTCCTGTTCTCTGAGTGGCGTTCTTGATTAGCGGTGGATCTGCCATTGCCGGAGTTAGAGCATCCAGAAGCTGTTCTACTAACAGTTGCTGTAATAATCAGTCGCCCAATTAGGGCAGCGTTTGGTGCAGCAAGTCACTGAAGTGGACCGCAAAGACGAATGGACCCACTCCCACTCCACTGTATCGCATCCCACCGGTCGGCAGCAATGAGCGCCTTCTTCGTGGTGACTCATTCCAACTTGACAGGGTCATTTCGCGCCGCCTTTCCACTGACTCCGAGGAGACCTCTTAGATGAACCACCTCCTACGCCCGTTTCACTCCGACTGCGTCCGTGACATATCCGGAGTATTCGGTAAGTTCTTATTCACAAATGGATCCGTACAAGGGATTTTTATTTCAATCCCCTGACTGGTCACGGCATCAGATGCTGACAAGGCAACGCGCCGCAGACAAGTTGTGTATTAGAGAACGCACGTCAAACTCGCATAATAGCTAGAACATAGAACAATGGAGCCCATTTGTGCGCTCCATTCGTTGTGGCGTTTTGATCTTCCGGTCTGCAGCAAGGTTTCATGCACAACGTAGCAGTGGTGGTTAATTTGTGCACGACACGTCCCTCATCCGCAGTGAACCGTGGTTTCTCTGATTTCAACATGCCCATGGGTTTTTATCCGTACTACTTATTTGTAGTATACCCCAAAACTAAGACGGATATCGAGTGAGACACTTCGGTAAAGGGATGAAAATGGTGCGCGGAACACGGACTATCGTATTAAATCCAGTCGTATTCCAAAAGTGCCTCGGAGCCACTCGCATCAGATCAGTTGAACGCTGGAGGCCGGATGTGCTCAGGTTCAGCATTCGTGGCATAAGTGGCATGAGGGAGGTAACTGTGTTAGCAGTTCTTAAAGCTCAGCCATGAGACAATTGTTTACTGCTTGCAAATGAGGTTCTATTGGCGTAGAGTCCTCGCGTTCCACGTTATTCACGGATTGATTACCACTCGTTCCAGGCCAATAACGTAAAAGATAATCAAAGCAGGACTACGGTTGATTGTGATCGAAAGCATGTCATTTGATGAGATCAATGGACAGAAGCAAGTTGATTTAACTGCAGTAAGATTATGTGTGGCCAGTATTAACCAGACTCCAGAGGGACTCTGCAACCTTGTTCCAGAGTAAAAGCTGCTTCTTGAGGAGTACGGCTTTTTAGATTTATAACCTCAGAACCGGTCGAATTATGGTATCCGGGATTCGCTGTATAGCGTTAAAAGAACTAGTTCGCCTTTAACCGTAGACCTTCTCAGGCATGCATAAAAAATTAATGGTGTGAGATCAGTCCATTAATAAATCATGTTTCATTGGCTACGCAATTCATGTCCCACGTCGTCATTTTTGGAGCCCCAAAGTTGCACAACTTAGGGCCCATGTGCTCTATTCGGTGGGGCGTTAACACAGGTGGAAATACCTGTGGGTTCCTTGGTAGTAGCTCCCAAACCAGATAGTCCTCACCATGCCCGGAAAGTAGCTAGACGGCCGTTTCGACTTTTTGGGTACCGTCAATAGTGTGCATCCATTAGAATCCGAACCCGTGACAACTAGCGTCGGGCACTGCCAGCCAGTAGCTTACGACACTGAGCCATGAAGACTGAAACGGATCGTCATGATTTACAAGCTAACTGCAATACAGCACCGCAATCTTTACTGCTAGGCACTTTGCGAATGTGGTAAAGGGCAGAGTTGGTTCCGAAAGACGAGAATTCCAGTAAATGTCCGTCGCTGTCCCTCATGGTCTAGTGGCTTAAGCTGCTGGCCGGTCATGCAACACGCTAGTGACCATGGGTACGGATCATGATGAATTCGATGGATGCCGTCTGATGATGGGTTCCAACAGAACGAAACAGCTGTCTACTGCTTCTTCGGACACAGAAAGGACTATCTGATTTGGAATCTCTTGCGAGAGAATTCTCAACTATGTCCATCAAAAATCCTCTACTCATTCTATGCTGTTTGTTTTCCTACGGTGGAACACGGAGTCTATAGTTGAAGAATTCGGAAACTAGTCGCACTAGGAATAAAATTTTTGATTGAACGTGGGCCGAGAAAGCATAACCAGAAAACATTGGGGAGGACTGGTATGGACAGAAGCCGTACGCACGCGACCAGAGTAAGGTAGTGATCCGATATTCCGCGGTAAGTAGTCTGCTGCTTAAGGGTCATCTAATAGACAAGCTGAAGAAGTAAAGTTCATACAAGTGGAATTACCAAAGGTGCAAGAGGCAGAAATTGCTCCCTTGTACTCACTAACGGTTATATCAAAGCGCATACCATCAGTTGGGTGAAGTCTAACACTATGGAAATGAAACGAAAGATGAAGATTACATGCAATTTGAGGAAGGCAAAAAAAATGCATCAGCAGTACGCCGGTACGCAGTACCGACGCTTCTTTGTCGCGGAACCAAAAACAGTCGCACGTGAGTTAAGGATATTGCGATGATCGCCCGATCCCTAAGCGGGCTCGAACCCGCGCCCTCAGATTAGAAGACAGGCTTGTGAACTCTAAGGCTACAGACCGGAGACAAAAGGAAAACATTCAAGTTCGAAGAGATATAAAGCAGGTCACAGCGTGGTCCTAAAATCGGGTGAAAGTTTGTAGGGTGACATCGGGTGCTGTACAAAATTGAAGGGAGCATGGTCCGGATCCATCAGTGCACACAAAAACACTTACAGTCGAGAGTCAAAATGCGTATGCCAAGGTGTCGAGCGCGAACAAGCAGATCGTTAGAAGACATCGGTGCCGTGTTTTCCCCTTTGATGGAATGCGAAACGGTGCGACCAGGAGTTGATGACTGACTTGAGGTGTTCTTCAGTCGCATCTAAGGACAAAGTAGCGTATGAACAGAAAACGATCGTTTTTGAATAGGCAAGCTACAAAGCATGAATGGGAGAAGTAGTGAGAGACAGAACGGAGCATTTTGTTAGAGGCCATGATAAATTGCAAACTCAGTTGTGAATGCTACCGACTCGGGTTGTTGCTCTCGAGAGCTCCACAATTCAAGCATTTCTGATCAGCTTAACTGATATCGCGCGGTAAAAATGGAACTGAAGCACTTCCGAGTTGCGCAAGCAGTAAGGTCACCGAAATGTGACCAGATAAAATCGTGAAACTAAAAAGTGGGGATAAATTCATTAAACTTGATGCAATAAATCAACAGAAGTAGAGGCCGCCTAAACAGATAAACAGATAAAGGAAAAAAAGCATCAGCAGTACGTCGGTACGCAGTACCAACGCTTCGCTACCGCGCAAGCACCACCGGTCGCACGTGGGCTAAGGATACAGCGAGGGTCGCCCTGCCACTACGCAGGTTCGAACCCGCGCCGTCAAAGTATAAGCTGGTTACCTTTAAACTACGGACCAGACAGACAACATCATCGGCAATCCAACAATGAACGGACAGTAAAAAGTTACATTTAGTTACCACTTACGTCGAATAGTGCGTCTGGTTTAATACACAACACTGTTTCTAGATCAGTAGTATGGAAAGTGTAGGCATAAATGGTATCAGGACGTATGCACAAAGCTCAAATGATAATCTTAGGAATGAAAGTGTTAACAAACCTTATACGATCGGGAAGCTGATGCAGTACAATCAAGCATATAATTCGGCAGAAAACGAAAATTGGATAGAGATTTAACGGTAATTCCGTCGACAACAATCGACACGATCCGGTAAAGTATGATTTAATCAGAACCACTATGGTACAAGGGACCTTCACATGGGTAAAGAACAGAAGGGAGGGTGTTCAAACACATCACGTTTTGTAGTCGACAGTGACACGTAGAATGATGAGACATTGAGATCGAGAAGCAATCAGTTAGATATATAGACAGGAATGTACAGGAGAAATGAAAATTTACGAGAAATATAATCCAGTGAAACAATACTACAATTAGGAAAAAAGGTATGTAGACAGGGCTTTCTGACTGATCCACGGGCAAAAGGTAGCATAGACTGAAATATTTTCGTTGCCATTAGCTTGCCATAGGGATTCAGTATTAAACCCGGGACTATGATTTTCAAGCCAACCGGAATCAAAATTTATGACTGTGGCGAAAGTTTGTTTCACATAATGGCTGTATAAATAGAGGAATGAGGTCAAAACCATAGTTGTGCTTGTTATGCAGCTGTGAGCACTCATATTCTAGAACAGCTAGGTCAGCTGTTAAAGAAATATGGTTGGTGGCATCCGGTTTCAGATTTGTCTGTCACTCTGGCCAGCCACAGGACGCCTCACCCACAGAGTGACCATGAGTGACTTGCGCTGCACCACCCACAGCTCCATCCACACACCCCATATCCAGTGTAAACCCGAAGGAATAAGACCGGGAGGCATGTGGATGGAAGCCACGTTGCATCAACGGAGCCGGCCCACACTCTTTCACAGGCAAACATAAGCACGCTGTAGTTGGGAATCAATCGCACACAAGGCGGTGGCTAGACCGCAGTCCGGTCCACACTGAGTGCATGGAACCACTATTCGAGCCTAGCACGGCCACAAGGACCGTGCACCCCGTCCCCTCCAGATACGACCAAGTGTTTCCTGGAGCCAGTATGGACGAGGTAGTGGGTAGAAGACAGGTAGGCACCTTGTCAACAAGCACATTAAGCGCAGCCACATCGGGGATGTCAAACAACAGCCAATCACTTGAAATGACATTATCAAATAAAATAGATCTGTTAAAGAATACGAATATGCAGACAATACTCTTCCCTAAAGTAGCATATGATGTAAGTTGCTTAGCATGGAATCCGCGATAAGTACAAAATGTCCAGAAGTTATTCAAAAAATGCTACAAACGCAATAAAGTTAACAGATAACTACAACTAGCGTAAGCAGCGTGGCCAGTTGATATAAGATTATTCAGGTAGGCGGAACAAACCAAATAAAGTGGAAAGAAATTGATCCAGCTTAAAAAGACCTAGTTTAAGTGTTAGTTGGTTTAGCCCAACTGCGGTGAAAAAAAGGTGTCAGCTTATACGCCGTAACGGCGTTTCGCTGCCGCGCGACCACCACCAGTCACGCACGGGCTGAGTATACCGCGAGGACGCCCACCCCTACGCGGATTCGAACCGGTGACCTTATGGTTGCAAAGCAAACGTGCAGACCACTCGGCCACCGGCCGAGTGAAGTAGCATCATGAATGCAACATCAGCCTCAGCATCATGGGGCACTAAAGAAATCTATAGCTAGGTATTCAACCAGGTTTCTAGTAGTCGGAAGCGTCACATGACGTCCCTGGACTTTTATGAAAAAGCCAGATACGCATGTCGAATGCTATCTGCGTAAACCGTTTCTCAATGAAATAATGGTTTTTCGGGAGGAGTTCTACCTGATGCTTCCCTTTAGGATGCGGACTTCGGTATAACTCCAGAGAACCCTGGACTGACTCACAATCGCGAAGCATGTGTTCTCCTTTCACCTGTTCAGACCACCGTTCAAAGAAAACTCAGAAGTGGCTTGGAACACTCAATGTACACGGTACTAGTTGTCAAATTGAAGATACCAACTTCAAATGGCAGCCCGATGGGCTTCGTGTCCTCTGGGTGGCACGGCATTGGCTACAGATAGATTGTGTGGTAGACCCAGGATTGAGTTCGAATGATCAAACCATAAAGGAATTGTTGCGTCTGGAGGCGACTTTAAAGGACGTTAGTGTGACATGGTCTCCTCGGTAGCCGCGCGTAAAGCCCAGTTAATTGAGTACAAATGAATGCGGTCTCCCTCAATTCGGCCGGTTGAGATGATGTACAAATTAGGGTGCCAAATATTGGACATCCTAAGGGGACGAATTTCAGTGTAGCTGTTCAACTACGACTCATGCATTGAGTTGTGGTGGGTCCAGTTGCATTAACTCAGATGGAGAAAAGATAGTTGAAAACATAGTGGAGTGAGGGAAAGGTTATGCAAGTGCTAGAGAAAGAAATAAAGTCATCAGATGAAGAGTTGGGACCCAGAAACAAAGAGGGGGTGCAAGAACGTCACCGAATTCATGTATAGACATTTATATGATAAAGGTCTTAGTTGTACGTGTGAATAATCCAGAGACTTCTGTCCGGACAATACACGCCAATCCCATCCAATGTTTTTGCGGCCTTCTTCACGCTCATTTGCCATTTCAAAGATAATTCAAGGTATCCAAATTGGACTTAGAATGCCTACCGTTTGGGTGGATTGCGACACGTAATTTCTAATGAGACCTCGGTTCAGTTTGAAGTAGATCTAGATCATTCCGATCACAATGACCGTATCCAATATGGAGGTGTTTCGGTATTGCTCCTCCCAACACTGACATCTCATAACCGGTTTCGTCCTCGTTTGGACTCAGCAGATGGAGACAGCCTGAGGTGGGGTGGAACTCGGGGCCTAGTAATTAACGGCTGACACCTTGAACCTTATGCCAGTAAAATCCGTGAACAACGTTTGGTACAGAGGTAAGCAATCCAAAGTTGGATTTAGAGTACCCGCCCTGTGGTCGGATTGCGACATGCAATCCCTACTGATACCCTGGTTCATTTGGAGTTCCACCCAATTGGATGCGGCCGCTGCTAATAAGGCCATCAACCAGTTTTTTGAGCTTTTCTGTCATCGCACCAACTAGAGGCATTGGGGTTTCAGCAAATGAAGTGGTGAGCAATGCACGCCAGAATAGCCGGTAGGCAACCAAACTCCGGTAGCATCAACTCGATGCTCTGACCACATACGAGTAATACTTCAAAGACGGCGGTAACAGTCAACGACGGGAATTCTCCGTGTCATCAAAGCGAAGGTATCTTACCTATGATACGTACATTAAGGATGCAAGCATTGGGGCACATTATAGTTTGCGACTATTAGAGAGAATGGTGTCTGGTTGTCACTAAGGATAACTGTTGTTTGGGAGAACACATGCAACATAACAAAGCACATAGTTATCTCACCAATGAGTTGCCCATTAAAGATTATACATCCTACATCGATACTTGTGACGGTCACATGTGTATCCACCCGGTCCGGCCACAATGACTTCAGTTCAATTCAATTGAACAACTACGAGCTGATCACCGAAGTGCGGTGGATACAGTTGCCGCAACTCACATCGCAAGGATAACAATTAACAACAACAAAAAGATAGCAGGGTCAAAGACAAATAGAATGTAAAGAAAATGGAAGAAAGAAGAGGATGCGTTAGACAAATCAGAATGGAAAGAAAATTAAGAAACAGATGCAAGAAACCGAATGCAGGAACGCCATTGACTGTTTGATTGCGCCATGTCTGGTACGGCCTCCAACCATTAGTGTGGACCATCCCGAGGCTGTCATTCATGAAGACGGCACGTGCCAGCCTGACCAAGTCTCTCAATCAATTTCTTCATGCCTCTATGCGACGTCATGGACTGACCACCTCGCGGTTTCGCCCAGGTTGGTGCAGCCACGGCGAATAATGCACGCCGAGGACGCCCGTCAACCGACATGCGGAAGACATGGCTTAGCTAACATAAGCTATTAAGATTCAGCAAACACTCGAGTGAGGAACCAGAAGACTCCTTGCCAAAAATCAACTGGCGAATCTCAGCGTTGCTCACCCCGGCGTTCCCACCAAAAGCAAGCAAGCACCGGTGATCAAACATGGCCAAACAATTAATGTCTTCATTGCGAACTGGCCAGGTCTCTGTTCTATACAGTACGACCGGGCTTACCGGAGTGTCATACACGCTACCTTTTACCGACGGGCTGATATCCAGCCGTACCCATAGAAAGCTGAGTCTCTGGAATCGCACACTTGGTGTGTGTAATAGGCCAAGGCATGTGTCGTCCTGCATTAGCCTATTCTAATAAATAAGCAAATTCGAGGAACTCCATCCGAAAAGAACTCCGTCCCGCGCGCACTTTCAGTTTGCCAGTCGGTAAACTGACAAAAATTTAGACCGCAAATGAGGCAATCAAAGCGAAGTCACACATACTCGCTTCGATAAAACACATAAAAGGATGATGTAGAATGCAGTAACCATGGAGAAGCCCACTTATCACCGTGAACTCACAGAACAACTTCTCATTAGCTCGAACGTGGTCCCGACAGTTGTAGTATAACATCCTTCGGAATATTAGGAAACTTTCCCACCCGTTCTTCAAAGAAAAACTGCCACAAGTAGATATGAGTAACTGGATCATCACAGAGAGCTTCTAATTCGGGGGAACACTATCGTGACAGGCAATTTAAGTGTCTAAAGGCACGAAAAGAGAATTCTTTCAAGTTTATTTGAGGAGATCTCGACACGACGAATGCAGAGTGGTAGTAATGCTTCACTCTCGGAGATAACTGTGCATGCTTCGTATGGTAACCACAAATAAATTGTGTTGATGCTATCATGCATGTGCGTTTTCGATACAATGAACAGTAACTCTAGTGGGATACAAAGTGAAGCGAGCGTAGCCTGCCGACAAACCTGATAGAGTGCAGCAGAAGCCGAAATACAACATGTGAGACGATTTCTCGGTTTCTACAACATACCGGCTTTTTCATTAGTACGACTGACAAAATTGGGGAAAACATCTTATTGGTTAACTAAGGAAGGGAAGATTGTCGAAGATCGTAAACAAAAGAAGGAAACAATGATGGTAAAGTTGGAGTGGTAGATAGCATTCCCTGGCTACCCATTACCTCTAAAGAATGAGCGAGAAATCACCGCACACGAACCGGCAGTCGACAGTCAGGAGATGTTGGGGATTCTGACGCAACCGTATCGAGTGTAACGGAGACTATACATGAGCGAACATTCAGGGTAACTGGTGGAATACAGAGAACTGGGGTTAACAAGGACGCATGTTCCGAAATGTGCGTCATGACTCAACATTCAGCGTTCTGGCCTAATCAAAGTCACCACAAGCAGCCTCGGTTGCCACTTAGAAATGTGCTGAGGGATTGCGTCTTGGAGCACCATTACCCTGACAGAATGTAGAACACGCATAACATGAACGACTGACCTTGTGTCATCTGCCCTAAACCGATTGAAGAACATTTAGTCGAAGCTGCATGTTACGCACTCAGTATTAAATGGCATGTGGGTGCTACTTTTCGGGACAGAATTCCACATTTTATCCGATATAGTATTTCATGCCACCTCCCACAATAGCACACAGTGAGGCCTTGAGAAAGATCGTGTAAACGGAGAAGACCGGAATTCGACACTTGTCAAGTGGCTTGGAAAATTTGTAAAAGATGAAGATTAAAAACGGGGAAGAAATGGTAACATGAGCCAATTGTGTGCCACCAAAAACCTGGGAGCATCGGTGATGATAGACGGGGAGTGACTCGATAGTGTCTTTGTGCTTCGAAGCTGATGCAGTTGGATATGACAAAGGTGGTCCGGATAATGAAACGCCACTGTCGCTTTTCTGTGTGTGTGTGTGTGTGTGTGGCAAGATGCCAAGAATCTCCAAAACTATAACAGAGGGGGGAAATTTGTATGAGACAAAATAAGTTTGAAATGCATCCGCCATGTAACACAGCAAGGTAAAAAATGCCTTAATACAATATGTTCACTGAGTCGCGATCAGGATACGGGAAAGTTAACGTCAGTCTGGGAAGTGCCAGGTTCGCATTCCGGCTTGTGTATCACTTTCAGTGGTTGGGAAGAGGTTTTTCGGATCATCGGTACTCCATCGTAAGAAACTGGCACAGTGAGTGGGGGCAACGCGTGAAAGTGCCTTACATAACAACGATGAGGCAGATGAGCATGAAAGACAATGTGGTCACAAATGCTTGCGCACTGACAGAAAGGTAAGAGTGAAGCAGCATGTGCTCCTGGAAACGCACCTGATGAAAGGTGGAGAGCGGACTAGACTCCGGTGGGCTCGCATGCACTGAGTTTGCGTTTGGACTAACTTTCCGTGCTGCCATAAGCATAGCGCGACCCCGAGTAAAGGCGGAGGGTACCATTTTCACGGACGACGCAATGGTCGTACTGGTGTCCCGAGGATGCCCAGAACGAGGGTTGAGATGGACGACTTCCTCTGACCGGGGACTGAGTTTGGCCGCATTTCCAGGTATACGCGAAGGATGACGACTAGTAATCACATAATGAACTTCACGGCTGAAGAAATCGACCACATCCTAGAAAAAGAAATTAAATAAACCATCACAGGGTACACAAATAGGACGAAAAGAATTTGAATCACGGGGATAAGATGAATGTGAAAAAGAAAAAATTCGCAGATATCGATGGATCCTAATTACTAATATGAAAGGTTACAGTGCAAACGCATAATGGTCATGTGTTTCCCAAGGCTACGTATGTGTCGCAGCACAAAGATTCAAGTAGATATTAGCATTATATGCTGCTTACTGAGATTTGTGTGTTTGAATGTTCACATAAAATACATTTCAAATTGGCAGAAAGCTAAAGAAGTGAATAAATGGACACTCACGGCCTTCAACTTGGCAAGGATCATTTCCACGCGCCTGTCTGGAAGCGTGCCAGGATCATAGTGCATGAAAATTTTTTTGCCACTTAAAGGGGCCAATCGAGTGCTGCAGGGTAAATGCGGTTTTTCTCGGATGGGAATATCGTTCTGTGAAAAAGTGGACGATATCACAGGGAAAGTGTCAGCGGTTAAACCACTGCATGGAGCAGTGGAAGTACCAGGACCACTTTCTGTAGCTTCTTGAAACGTTTGGGCTAACATTCCCGGGATCGTGGATTAAATGAACATGGTGCAGAAAGACCTCCGTAATCAGCTGTGTGAAAGCATCAGCTGAAAAATTAAGCAAAAGACACGTCAATTAACCAACTAGGATCACAGCAACTCGACACATTGGATTCAGTTTCCATCACTTATATCAAGATGATGGTTAACTTTTACAAAATAAGAACAATGGAGGAAATGTGGAACTAAATCAAAACGAGTGGGATTTAATGAGAAAGGGATCAGGAAAGTTGCATCCAAGGAGGTTCGAGCTCACGTTGAAAATGAACTGGTGCGGAATCAGAACTTAATGGCCACTGTTAAGAAAATTAGCAGAAACAAGATAGACTGGACATGTGCACGGTGGCGGTCAAACTAAAATCCTATAATGGAACTACCCCGATTTGGATGCAGTTACGAAGCATGTGCATTCTACCATCTGTAAGGACCAACAGCTACTAATGGGGGACGTAATAGAAGGATTGATGTCAACCAAGTAAGCGACTGTCAGTAGTTGTACCGGATGTCTATAATCCAAGCATACCGACTAGATATAAAAGTTCATCGTATGATAACAGATAATCGATTGCTCTGCTGCAATCCTATCGAACTGAACGGGCATAACATATGCTGAGCCAGTCACGGCATCAGTAATTCAGCAGAGTTATCAGAACTTACCTTTCGATCACCTCCAAACAATCACACTAACTTTTTGAGGGTTACACCAAGTGAAGCAGTGCTTCGGCATGTTGAATAGTTGGACCAGTGCTTGTGTTAAATCAAGCTCTATAACGCACTGGCACAAACGCAGTCATCCAAGCCTATATCCCATTAGAAGACACTTTCAAATACAAATGCATAGGAGCAAATGTGTCCCACGGGGTTCCTGAGAGAAGTATACATGCACCCTCACCAATTGCAGATAGGATGGGAAAAACAAATACATTTCCCTTACAGGACAGCAGAAAATAACACTGTAGATGCCTCAATACAAGGTAAGAAAAGAATTTCAATGAATCACGGGGAATGCTGGTCTTCAGCAAAGCAAAGATTCCCATTCCATTAATATGAATCAATATCAGAAATCAGTTCCGGGTGAAGAATTCTTTTCGGTAACTCTCATCGGACCCAAACGTTTACGAAACACTGATTTCTGATATTGATTCATATTAATGGAATGGGAATCGTTGCTTTGCTGGAGACCAGCATTGCCCGTGATTCATTGAAACTCTTGAATGAGTATCTGAAGTTCAATACTCGGCTGGAAGAATCCAGGGTCGAATTGGAATTCCTTAACGAATGCGTGCAGGCAAAGCGCTATCCAAAGCACTTTTGGAGGGAAATACGGCGGGGTGGCCTCCACGCAAACGCAAGAAGCTTGAAGAGACATGCGCTCAATTATGTGGATTCCATCCGCGTTAAAATGTCGGAGCTGGAGAGATTCATTTCGCAAAGATTACCGGCGGTGTTACGCCTGCCTGAAGACTTGAGACAACCTTTTGAGGAATATGTAGAACTGGTTAAACAGAAAATGGGAGTAAGGAAACAAAAGAAGTTAGTTAGTACGCTTAATAGCCATGTTCCCCAGTTGACATTTCCGAATAATCCTCAGCGATGTGTTTAAGCTTTCAAATTTGATACTAACCCAGACGCGGCTGAATGTGTTGTCATTAGGTCCAGTTTTGCATACCATGTAAGAAAATAGATCAGGCGGCTTTAGAGGTGCAGTTTGAAAGCCTAATTGCTCAGACTAAAGACCTGCTTCCAACCTCATCAAGTGACGTTGAGAATCTAAAATCTAACCTAGTTCATAGTTGTCACGAATACCTTAGGACCAAACCATCTAGTAATAGTATTATCACTAGGGAACAAATTCAGTCACTTAAAGAGCTACGGTTAAACAACGAATTAACAATCTCTAAGCCAGACAAAGGCACCGGCATAGTGCTAATGGACAGGATGGATTATATCCATAAAATGTAGGACATCCTCAGTGACGAGAGTAAGTTTCAGAGGCTCATGGCAGGAAGAGACAACCCAGGGGTTAGAGAAACAGCTAACCGGCTGCCTCAGGCGAATGATGCAAGCCAATCTTATCACGAAGAACGAATTCGAAAAGCTGAAGCCCTCAGGTTGACGCCTACCGAGATTATATGGCCTGCCTAAAGTTCGCAAGGAAGGCGTCCCAATGCGCCCAATCTTGGACATGGTGAGTTCTCCTCAGCATTTGCTGGCCCAGTGGATGGTGGCGAAGCTGCAGCCGTTACGGAACTTGGTTTGTACTTACTGCGTGAGGGACACCATCGAATTCATTGAGAGGATATCCGAAAGCAACCTTGTTAACAAAAGGATGATATCATTCGATGCCCAGTCGCTGTTCACAAACATTCCATTGCTCGAAACCGTGGATTACGTATGCGAGCTTGCTCGGCAACTGCCCATATACGCAACTTTTCCGGAGAATTTACTAAAGGAGGTGCTATTTCGTTGCACGTTAAATGTTCAGTTCACCTTCAATGGTGAAATGTATCGTCAGATTGACGGAGTGGCCATGGGATCTCCTTTGGGGCCACTGCTGGCTGATATTTTCATGACGAAATTGGAACATGGCCCACTTGCAACGCACATCCGCGAAACCGAAATGTATGTACGGTATGTTGACGACACTGTCGTACTTTGCAAATCCGAAAAGCATGCAGAACAGTTGCTGAAAGCTTTCAATGACGCACACGAGAATCTCCATTTCACTTGTGAACACGAACTCAGAAACAGGCTACCTTTCTTAGATGTAGAGGTTATCCGTTTCTCGGACGGATCATGCAGCAGAACGGTACACAGAAAGCACACATGGACTGGGCAGTACACTAACTTCCACAGCGCAGTACCACTACAGCATAAGCGGAGTTTAATCAGATCTCTCGCCTTCCGGGCGCGCAGTATTTGTACACCGGATACCGTCAACGAAGAACTACAGAGAATCAGCGACGCCCGCAGGGAAAATGGCTATCCTGAAACATTTGAAAGCCACCTAGGAGCATTGCTCCTAAGAAAGAGCTTTTCATACATATACCCTCTAAGGGCGATTCTGCAGCTGATATGTTATCCAGACGCCTGAAAGACGCTGTCGAGAAAAATTATTTCGCGGCCCGCCTGAGAATCGTTTTTCACAAGCCGTTGCTTACGAAACCCTTGAAGGATAGACTATTGTTGTTGACGCGTTCAATGATCGTTTATCAGTACTCGTGCTCCTGTGGTGCACGATATGTGGGTCACACGACAAGACGCCTATCAGAGGATTCGTGAACACATCCCGGCATGGTTTTACAAAGGCGAAATGAGGTCTTCAGACAGCTCAAGCATGTCGCACCTTGAATGTGGCCACACAGCTCCAGAGAATGACTTCAAAGTCATTTATTCACTACATGAACACTACACCCAAGGATTCCGCAAACAGCTCTTATCCATCGCCGAGGCTATCTACATTCACCATCTGAAGCCGGAATTGTGTATACAAAAACGATTCATACGTCCGATACTACTGCTTTGGCCAACGGACACTGTTACTTAGTTACTTGGCTGTTCTTTTACCTAGTTAATTACTTTGGACTACTGAGCTTTGCGTATGTATGCGTAGTTAGTTTACTTGGTTTATCATTACTACCTCTGTCTCAAGTTATCGATTTTGATCATTCAAACAGTCCAGAAGTAAATCGCAGCCCGAGTTGACGCTTACCCCAAACTATCAGTATTTTGTAAGCATTTGGGTCCGATGAGAGTTACCGAAAAGAATTCTTCACCCGGAACTGATTTCTGATATTAATTCATATTAATGTAAGAAAATAAGTTTGCGAAACGCCCCGATCCACTGGGTTTTACGGGTGGTACCCACGGATGTCGTAAGATATATCTGAAACCTGACTGGTCACACATGTACATATTCATGCGAAGGCGGAACAAATGATAGTATGAGGGTGTTCGGTTGTTTTTCAAGCTAGGAATTTTGGCAACAAATATTCTCAACAATGGTTTTATGCTGTTCATTCTGTGGGTTATTTTGAACCACGCTTTGTGTGAGTGGATTGAGACGGGCAATCTCAGTAGTAAAAGTATTAGTATTGGTAGTATTAGGATCGTTAGCAAGTAAGGCGATATCAGCACAATCTAAGTCGGTCGCGCGCTCACCCGGTAGATCTAGAATAAAATGTTGGAAACCTAGAGCACTCGACAAAACGTCTTCGATTGCGAAGTTGAAGAGGAATGGGGGCATAGACAGCCCTGTCGCACACCGCTATTGACAGCGAATTGCGAGGAAAGCCGGATGTATGAAGGTAGTGTTCGCAAGATGGCAGTATATTTTTCTAGCACCCCGTTCTTTAGCAAGCAACGCCATAAAGCAGGTCGATCAACAGAGTCAGAAGCGGCGCGTATGTCTAGGAATGCAACGATAGTACGCCTGTGATAAATGCGGCGTTGTTCGAGGAGCTGGCGGAGCGTGAAGATTTGATCCATGCATCCGTGGCCGGGACAAAAACCAGCTTGTTCTTCACGGTGGTATGATTCACGTACTGGGGATAGTCTGCGAACCATAATGCATTTTGAAGTAAACATCAATCGATTCGGTCGCTGGGAGCGCATAAGAAGCAAGAGATAGGTAGGCGTTATCCAATCGTGCGATGACGGTACGTCTTCTCGACCGCAGAACAACGAAGCTCGCGAATCGTGATCACTCACTAACCTGTCATAAAAACCAGAACGATCTGATGCCCATTGGTTAGATCGTAACACACCAGTAAGGCATCGATCAATGGACCAGTGGTTATTTGAAATCAGCTCATATGATCGACCGAGTTACAACTAATGCAATCTGCACAATGTAAGTTCGCTCACGTCTGGTTCACATTTCGGTCTCGAATAAACTCCAGCCGCCGCATACTCGCCTTGTTCATTCTTCCTTAGTGGGGATCGGCCTACTCTCGCAGCGTCCGACACAACAGATCTGGCAACTGAAACTAACGCAACATATCGATAACTGCGAAGAAGTTAAAGGCAATTTGGGTGAACAATAAACTCAGTTCGAGGCGGTCTTGATGCGGGAAATCAGCATTCAGCCATCAATTTCAGCCCCAGAAGGAAAGGCAGCCGAAGCAATTACAAACAGAATCATGGAGGTCCATTGTGAATTTGATGCTGGGTCGATTTTGTGTAGTCGTTCAAACGATATGAGGTTTGTGGCCCGCTTAATACTAGATATCAATGCATGAAACTAACTAAACATGAGGGCGACGTTTTGATCACCCACGCTGGTATAATCAATTTCGAGTGCAAGCAGTTAAAGCTTCCTACAACGACAGATCAGTCCAACTGTCTGAATTTCATTTGCGGTCTCCAGTTACACTCCATCAGTAATATCAGGACCAAGTTATTCAGCAAGATTGAACTGCCCCTGATACTATAGTGTCTGACAGATAGAGTTATAACCGCTGCGAATAGGACCTTAGCACGATTGCTCACGGTCAGGTTACAATAGGTGAAAATCAGCAAACCTGTCCGATGACACGAACGGAGGACTCGAACACTGATCGTAGATAGAGATCCGACAACCGATGAGAAGCACGCACAACACTCGAAAGCGGCACAACGTCACCGAAACGAAAGTCGAAGATGAGTATATATCTTGTTGTGTGAGTTAAAACAAATACACAAAAATTGACGGGAGATAGAATAGGAAGTTACAAGGAAAAGTGTGAAGAATGTATAAACACTACAGGACTCCCCTCCTAGAGCGTGGGTCGGGAGAACGAACGCTCGAAAGTTGTGCGTTGTTGGTAGTCATTAGTTTGAAAGGTAAAACAACAGCGCGTATGGTTCACTCACTGGTTCAGTGGAAGGTGTAGAGGGGGGCACACAGGATTCGCATATTGGCTGGGTAGGAGGGGTACTGGGAAACGTCTGTTCGGTGGCTTGTTGTAATGCTTTAGTTTCGATGTACGCTGGTTTTAAGCGATGGAGGCTCAGAGAATCTTTCGACCCGTTTCTATCCAATACGAAGTACTTCTCTTTGCGAGAAAGAACTTTGAAGGGGCCCTCGTACGGTTGTCAGGGGTTTACGCACTGCATCGACGCGCACAAAAACGAAAGGGCAGATACGCAAATCAGAGTGCACTTGTTGATTTCGAGGACTGAATCTTGGCAGTGTTGGCCGGACTGAAGAAAAATGTTGTCGCAATCGTACCACATAGGAAGTCGGGTCTAGTTCGCCAGTGATTCTGGAATCTAACACCATCTCACCAGGAAACCTGAGAGTAGTGCCGAAAACCAATTCAGCGGGGCAACAACCTAGGTCTTCTTTGACCGTGTTGTGAACGCCGAGAAGGATGATTGGTAGCTGTTCGGACCAGTGCGTGCTCGATTGTGATGCGGTAATTGCGGCTTTCAGTTGAGAATGAGAACGTTCAACAAGACCGTTGGCGGCTAGATGGTAGGCGGTTGTTCGCAGATGACAACAGCCGAGTAAACGATTTAGGTCTCGAAAGAGAGCGGAATTGAACTGAGGACCTCTGTCTGTCGTGATCATGGCTGGGGTGACAAACACAGATATTCAGGTTCCAACGAAGGTCCGCGAAACAGTTTCGGTGGAAATGTCTCGTAAAGGTACTGCATGAGGCCATCGTGTGAAACGGTCGACACAGGTCAGCAAATACTGATGGAGGACGTGGTCCAACGAGATCAAGGTGCACATTTTTAAATCTAGCGTCGGGTAACGCAAATGTGCAAGGTACGGTGATCGTGTGTCGATGTATCTTGCTAGTTCGACAAGTGACACAATGCTTCGCCCATTTTGGATGTCGGAACGCATATTGTGTCATATGCAGCGGTCAGCGATTAATTTGACCGTGGCTAGAATGCCAGGGTAGGAAAGGCAATGCAGGTGATCGAAAACAAGTCTGCGGAACTGCTGCGAAACAAAAATTCTGGGCTTTCCAGTCGATAGAGCACAATAGACTTTGGAATGGGAATTAACAATGGGCAATTGAGGGAGAGTTTCAAGGAAGTGTTTATCTTCAAGTCTGCGAACTCAGGATCGTCTTCTTGGTGAGCTGCAATATCCTCGAGGTTAATAGTTTGGCGTGAGATATGGTGGAGATCGATACGAGACATTGCGTCAGCAACAGTGTTGTTAGCGGCACCAACGTGACGAATGTCTGTCGTGAACTGTGATATGTAGTCTAAATGACGAGCCTCACGAGGTGAAAATCGATCGGAGGAACCGCGGAAGGCAAAAGCTAGCGGTTTGTGATCCGTTAGGATAGTGAAGGTACGTCCTTCCAGTAGATGTCGGAAGTGCTTAATGGCAAGGTAAATAGCCAGAAGTTCGCGACCGAATGTGATGTATTGAGTTTGAGCAGGCTGAAGCTTTTTGGAGAAAAAAGACAAGGGTTGAGGTTGGTTGTTGATCAGCTGCTGTAAAACAACGCCAACGGCAGTTTGTGATGCATCAGTCCTGAGAACGAGAGGTGCATCAACATCGGTGTTCATGTGGCTAAGCGCGGTGTCGTTGGATAACGCCTGCTTGATCTTATCGAATGCCACAGTAGCTTCTGCTGCTGGCTCAAACTTACGTGACTTGCCTTTTAGTAAATCTGTCAGAGGCTGAAGTAGCCGGGAACAATCTGAAATGAAACGATTGTAATAGTTGACCATGCCGAAGAAACGACACAAACTTTTGAAGGACTGAGGCATTGGGTAATCCGCGATTGCGTGCGTCTTTTCGAGAAGGGGGCTAATACCATTGTGGTCAATGCGGTGACCGAGAAAACCGACAAAGAATTGGCCGAAAATACATTTGTCAACGTTAATCGTCACGCCATACTGAGCGAAACGCTCGACGGTCAGACGGAGATGTGACAGGTGTTTCTCACTGTTGGAACTGGCGACGAGAATGTCGTCGATGTAGGCGAAGACGAAGTCTAGCCCTCTAAGGACTTGATCAATGAATCGCTGAAAAGTTTGGGCAGCGTTTCGCAATCCGAAGGGCATACGGACAAATTCATAGAGACCGAAGGGGCTAGTCGTCAGGAGTGACAAGAATGTGATGGTATGCACGAACTAGGTCGATTGTAGGGAAAACAGACTTTCCGTGCAAGTTTCTAGAAAAATCATGGATATGGGGAATTGGGTATCTATCGGGAAAAAACACTGTTAGGCGCACGGTAGTCGCCACATGGTCTCCAATCGCTGGTCTTCTTGGGCACCAAATGAAGCGGAGATGCCCAGCAGCTTTTGGAAGGGCGGATGATCCCGAGGTTAAGCATGTGTTCGAACCCTCTCTTGGCAGCTTGTAATTTGTCCGATGGAGGGCGTCTTGGCTTGGCAGACACAGGAAAACCGGTTGTGACGATATGGTGACAGATATCGTGGTTGCGCTCTAGAGTGACATCATCTGCTCTTGGCAGGGAGGGAAATTATTGCAGTAATGACGAGTAGCGTGACTCTTTAGGCAGAAGTATTTGGAGCTTAATGGAATTGACCGTAGCGAGCTGTCCGGAAACAGTTAACGACGTAGTACCATCTCGTAGCTTGCCACAGCGCAGGTCTACGACCAGGCCGAATTTGGTGAGAAAATCAATACCAATGTGATGGGCTTCTGTACATCGGCAATTAGGAAGATGAAGGTGAAATCTCGTCGCAAACCAAGATTAAGTGTTAGCAGTCTCTGGCCATACGTCGCGATTTTGGTTTGGTTAGCTGCCTGTAAGATAATTCCGGATGGTCGCAGAGCACGTTTTTCTAAGGATCGAGGTATAACGCTTACCTCTGCGCCAGTATCAACCAAAAAATGGAGTTTGGTGGTGGAATCGAAAACGTACAAGAGGCGACTAATGGTTTGGCCAGTAGCAGCTGTCGCCAACACTGGCTGGCGTTGTCGTTTCCCTGCCGAGAATCCAAAAAACGTCTTCGGGTATTTACAACCTGGACGACAATTGCGAGCAGCATCGCCGAAACGGAGGTGATAGTAGCAGTATGATCGCGATCGGCTGGTGCGGGATTGACAACGGCGGCCACTCATTGAGTTGAATCTACGGTTAGCAGGTAGTTCACGACCGATGTGAGACACAGCGAGTTCTAACCGAGAGAGTCGTTCACTACTATCCTCAAGTGCGGTACTTCCAGATGGACTAGTGGAGCTCGGTCCAGTCGCATTATTCACAGCAGATTTAAAGGAGCGTTCATGGACTTTGTCGGCCGCTTCGGCTAGTTTGTCCAACGGAAGTTCATCAGCGAGGACTGCTAAAATCGCCGTGGTGTTTGTGGGAAGGTACTTAGTCCAGATCTATCGGAGGATAGAATCGTCCAGGGTCGAGGAACCCACAAGTGAACGCATGTGCCCCAGGAGTTGAGACGTGCTGCGGTCTCCAAGCTCTATGCCTGAAAGTAGCATGTGTAGCCGTGCTTCATCGTAAGCCGTAGTGCGTTTTAGAACGGCTGATTTAAGCTTGTCATACGGCGATTCAGTCGGCATCGGATCAAGAATATCGATCACCTCCGAGGCTATCTGTGAAGGAAGATGAGCGGTGACGTATGAAAACATCGATGTTTGCGAAGTGATCTTACGAAATCGGAAGATGGCCTCCATCGGAATAAACCAAACACGAGGATTTGAAACATCAGAGGTGGGTAACGAAAAGCCAAATGAGTTTTCACACGGTTCACCGGGGGGCAGCGTAGTCAGACATGAGGAAAAAAGAGATGTAATCAAAAACATTAAATAGACGGGGTTACCAAATATAGTGTCTGACAGAGAGAGTTATAACCGCTGCGAATAGGACCTTAGCACGATTGCTCACGGTCAGGTTACAATAGGTGAAAATCAGCAAACCTGTCCGATGACACGAACGGAGGACTCGAACACTGATCGTAGATAGAGATCCGACAACCGATGAGAAGCACGCACAACACTCGAAAGCGGCACAACGTCACCGAAACGAAAGTCGAAGATGAGTATATATCTTGTTGTGTGAGTTAAAACAAATACACAAAAATTGACGGGAGATAGAATAGGAAGTTACAAGGAAAAGTGTGAAAAATGTATAAACACTACAGGACTCCCCTCCTAGAGCGTGGGTCGGGAGAACGAACGCTCGAAAGTTGTGCGTTGTTGGTAGTCATTAGTTTGAAAGGTAAAACAACAGCGCGTATGGTTCACTCACTGGTTCAGTGGAAGATGTAGAGGGGGGCACACAGGATTCGCATATTGGCTGGGTAGGAGGGGTACTGGGAAACGTCTGTTCGGTGGCTTGTTGTAATGCTTTAGTTTCGATGTACGCTGGTTTTAAGCGATGGAGGCTCAGAGAATCTTTCGACCCGTTTCTATCCAATACGAAGTACTCCTCTTTGCGAGAAAGAACTTTGAAGGGGCCCTCGTACGGTTGTCAGGGGTTTACGCACTGCATCGACGCGCACAAAAACGAAAGGGCAGATACGCAAATCAGAGTGGACTTGTTCATTTCGAGGACTGAATCTTGGCAGTGTTGGCCGGACTGAAGAAAAATGTTGTCGCAATCGTACCACATAGGAAGTCGGGTCTAGTTCGCCAGTGATTCTGGAATCTAACACCATCTCACCAGGAAACCTGAGAGTAGTGCCGAAAACCAATTCAGCGGGGCAACAACCTAGGTCTTCTTTGACCGTGTTGTGAACGCCGAGAAGGATGATTGGTAGCTGTTCGGACCAGTGCGTGCTCGATTGTGATGCGGTAATTGCGGCTTTCAGTTGAGAATGAGAACGTTCAACAAGACCGTTGGCGGCTAGATGGTAGGCGGTTGTTCGCAGATGACAACAGCCGAGTAAATGATTTAGGTCTCGAAAGAGAGCGGAATTGAACTGAGGACCTCTGTCTGTCGTGATCATGGCTGGGGTGACAAACACAGATATTCAGGTTCCAACGAAGGTCCGCGAAACAGTTTCGGTGGAAATGTCTCGTAAAGGTACTGCATGAGGCCATCGTGTGAAACGGTCGACACAGGTCAGCAAATACTGTAAACCATTGGATGGAGGATGTGGTCCAACGAGATCAAGGTGCACATTTTTAAATCTAGCGTCGGGTAACGCAAATGTGCAAGGCACGGTGATCGTGTGTCGATGTATCTTGCTAGTTCGACAAGTGACACAATGCTTCGCCCATTTTGGATGTCGGAACGCATATTGTGTCATATGCAGCGGTCAGCGATTAATTTGACCGTGGCTAGAATGCCAGGGTGGGAAAGGCAATGCAGGTGATCGAAAACAAGTCTGCGGAACTGCTGCGAAACAAAAATTCTGGGCTTTCCAGTCGATAGAGCACAATAGACTTTGGAATCGGAATTAACAATGGGCAATTGAGGGAGAGTTTCAAGGAAGTGTTTATCTTCAAGTCTGCGAACTCAGGATCGTCTTCTTGGTGAGCTGCAATATCCTCGAGGTTAATAGTTTGGCGTGAGATATGGTGGAGATCGATACGAGACATTGCGTCAGCAACAGTGTTGTCAGCGGCACCAACGTGACGAATGTCTGTCGTGAACTGTGATATGTAGTCTAAATGACGAGCCTCACGAGGTGAAAATCGATCGGAGGAACCGCGGAAGGCAAAAGCTAGCGGTTTGTGATCCGTTAGGATAGTGAAGGTACGTCCTTCCAGTAGATGTCGGAAGTGCTTAATGGCAAGGTAAATAGCCAGAAGTTCGCGACCGAATGTGATGTATTGAGTTTGAGCAGGCTGAAGCTTTTTGGAGAAAAAAGACAAGGGTTGAGGTTGGTTGTTGATCAGCTGCTGTAAAACAACGCCAACGGCAGTTTGTGATGCATCAGTCCTGAGAACGAGAGGTGCATCAACATCGGTGTTCATGTGGCTAAGCGCGGTGTCGTTGGATAACGCCTGCTTGATCTTATCGAATGCCACAGTAGCTTCTGCTGCTGGCTCAAACTTACGTGACTTGCCTTTTAGTAAATCTGTCAGAGGCTGAAGTAGCCGGGAACAATCTGAAATGAAACGATTGTAATAGTTGACCATGCCGAAGAAACGACACAAACTTTTGAAGGACTGAGGCATTGGGTAATCCGCGATTGCGTGCGTCTTTTCGAGAAGGGGGCTAATACCATTGTGGTCAATGCGGTGACCGAGAAAACCGACAAAGAATTGGCCGAAAATACATTTGTCAACATTAATCGTCACGCCATACTGAGCGAAACGCTCGACGGTCAGACGGAGATGTGACAGGTGTTCCTCATTGTTGGAACTGGCGACGAGAATGTCGTCGATGTAGGCGAAGACGAAGTCTAGCCCTCTAAGGACTTGATCAATGAATCGCTGAAAAGTTTGGGCAGCGTTTCGCAATCCGAAGGGCATACGGACAAATTCATAGAGACCGAAGGGGCTAGTCGTCAGGAGTGACAAGAATGTGATGGTATGCACGAACTAGGTCGATTGTAGAGAAAACAGACTTTCCGTGCAAGTTTCTAGAAAAATCATGGATATGGGGAATTGGGTATCTATCGGGAAAAAACACTGTTAGGCGCACGGTAGTCGCCACATGGTCTCCAATCGCTGGTCTTCTTGGGCACCAAATGAAGCGGAGATGCCCAGCAGCTTTTGGAAGGGCGGATGATCCCGACGTTAAGCATGTGTTCGAACCCTCTCTTGACAGCTTGTAATTTGTCCGATGGAGGGCGTCTTGGCTTGGCAGACACAGGAGGACCGGTTGTGACGATATAGTGACAGATATCGTGGTTGCGCTCTAGAGTGACATCATCTGCTCTTGGCAGGGAGGGAAATTATTGCAGTAATGACGAGTAGCGTGACTCTTTAGGCAGAAGTATTTGGAGCTTAATGGAACTGACCGTAGCGAGCTGTCCGGAAACAGTTAACGACGTAGTACCATCTCGTAGCTTGCCACAGCGCAGGTCTACGACCAGGCCGAATTTGGTGAGAAAATCAATACCAATGATGGGCTTCTGTACATCGGCAATTAGGAAGATGAAGGTGAAATCTCGTCGCAAACCAAGATTAAGTGTTAGCAGTCTCTGGCCATACGTCGCGATTTTGGTTTGGTTAGCTGCCTGTAAGATAATTCCGGATGGTCGCAGAGCACGTTTTTCTAAGGATCGAGGTATAACGCTTACCTCTGCGCCAGTATCAACCAAAAAATGGAGTTTGGTGGTGGAATCGAAAACGTACAAGAGGCGACTAATGGTTTGGCCAGTAGCAGCTGTCGCCAACACTGGCTGGCGTTGTCGTTTCCCTGCCGAGAATCCAAAAAACGTCTTCGGGTATTTACAACCTGGACGACAATTGCGAGCAGCATCGCCGAAACGGAGGTGATAGTAGCAGTATGATCGCGATCGGCTGGTGCGGGATTGACAACAGCGGCCACTCATTGAGTTGAATCTACGGTTAGCAGGTAGTTCACGACCGATGTGAGACACAGCGAGTTCTAACCGAGAGAGTCGTTCACTACTATCCTCAAGTGCGGTACTTCCAGATGGACTAGTGGAGCTCGGTCCAGTCGCATTATTCACAGCAGATTTAAAGGAGCGTTCATGGACTTTGTCGGCCGCTTCGGCTAGTTTGTCCAACGGAAGTTCATCAGCGAGGACTGCTAAAATCGCCGTGGTGTTTGTGGGAAGGCACTTAGTCCAGATCTATCGGAGGATAGAATCGTCCAGGGTCGAGGAACCCACAAGTGAACGCATGTGCCCCAGGAGTTGAGACGTGCTGCGGTCTCCAAGCTCTATGCCTGAAAGTAGCATGTGTAGCCGTGCTTCATCGTAAGCCGTAGTGCGTTTTAGAACGGCTGATTTAAGCTTGTCATACGGCGATTCAGTCGGCATCGGATCAAGAATATCGATCACCTCCGAGGCTATCTGTGAAGGAAGATGAGCGGTGACGTATGAAAACATCGATGTTTGCGAAGTGATCTTACGAAATCGGAAGATGGCCTCCATCTGAATAAACCAAACACGAGGATTTGAAACATCAAAGGTGGGTAACGAAAAGCCAAATGAGTTTTTACACGGTTCACCGGGGGGCAGAGTAGTCAGACATGAGGAAAAAAGAGAAGTAATCAAAAACATTACATAGACGGGGTTACCAAATATAGTGTCTGACAGAGAGAGTTATAACCGCTGCGAATAGGACCTTAGCACGATTGCTCACGGTCAGGTTACAATTGGTGAAAATCAGCAAACCTGTCCGATGACACGAACGGAGGACTCGAACACTGATCGTAGATAGAGATCCGACAACCGATGAGAAGCACGCACAACACTCGAAAGCGGCACAACGTCACCGAAACGAAAGTCGAAGATGAGTATATATCTTGTTGTGTGAGTTAAAACAAATATACAAAAATTGACGGGAGATAGAATAGGAAGTTACAAGGAAAAGTGTGAAGAATGTATAAACACTACAGGACTCCCCTCCTAGAGCGTGGGTCGGGAGAACGAACGCTCGAAAGTTGTGCGTTGTTGGTAGTCATTAGTTTGAAAGGTAAAACAACAGCGCGTATGGTTCACTCACTGGTTCAGTGGAAGGTGTAGAGGGGGGCACACAGGATTCGCATATTGGCTGGGTAGGAGGGGTACTGGGAAACGTCTGTTCGGTGGCTTGTTGTAATGCTTTAGTTTCGATGTACGCTGGTTTTAAGCGATGGAGGCTCAGAGAATCTTTCGACCCGTTTCTATCCAATACGAAGTACTTCTCTTTGCGAGAAAGAACTTTGAAGGGGCCCTCGTACGGTTGTCAGGGATTTACGCACTGCATCGACGCGCACAAAAACGAAAGGGCAGATACGCAAATCAGAGTGCACTTGTTGATTTCGAGGACTGAATCTTGGCAGTGTTGGCCGGACTGAAGAAAAATGTTGTCGCAATCGTACCACATAGGAAGTCGGGTCTAGTTCGCCAGTGATTCTGGAATCTAACACCATCTCACCAGGAAACCTGAGAGTAGTGCCGAAAACCAATTCAGCGGGGCAACAACCTAGGTCTTCTTTGACCGTGTTGTGAACGCCGAGAAGGATGATTGGTAGCTGTTCGGACCAGTGCGTGCTCGATTGTGATGCGGTAATTGCGGCTTTCAGTTGAGAATGAGAACGTTCAACAAGACCGTTGGCGGCTAGATGGTAGGCGGTTGTTCGCAGATGACAACAGCCGAGTAAACGATTTAGGTCTCGAAAGAGAGCGGAATTGAACTGAGGACCTCTGTCTGTCGTGATCATGGCTGGGGTGACAAACACAGATATTCAGGTTCCAACGAAGGTCCGCGAAACAGTTTCGGTGGAAATGTCTCGTAAAGGTACTGCATGAGGCCATCGTGTGAAACGGTCGACACAGGTCAGCAAATACTGTAAACCATTGGATGGAGGATGTGGTCCAACGAGATCAAGGTGCACATTTTTAAATCTAGCGTCGGGTAACGCAAATGTGCAAGGTACGGTGATCGTGTGTCGATGTATCTTGCTAGTTCGACAAGTGACACAATGCTTCGCCCATTTTGGATGTCGGAACGCATATTGTGTCATATGCAGCGGTCAGCGATTAATTTGACCGTGGCTAGAATGCCAGCGG
>OX104063.1:93226466-93523525 GCA_944474145.2 Dicrocoelium dendriticum
ATCTCCCGTAGCAGAGTTGAGGGCAGTTTGTCGCCCAGCTGCAGATCCCTGAAAAGCTGTTGCAGGCGAACCTTCTCAGAGGGCATAACACGCTTAATCGTGGCTTCCTTGAGAGCCTCATAGCGGTTTTCGGTCTGAGAAATGATGACATCACGAACCTGCATTGATATCTCCTTGGGGAGATAGGATAGGAGCTTGCAATACTTCGCGTAGTCGGAAGTGATTCTGTGGTTATAAAACTCAGCCTCGAGAAGAGCGAACCACAAAAGAGGATCAAATTCCCAAAAGGTGGAACTGAGAGCGATACAACGCTAAGCAGAGACTCTACCTTATGGTCCACAGGATCCATTGCTTAAAAATTTACGCGAACAAATAGGCTATTGCATGCAAAAATAAACCGGAAAATATGAAAAATAAATGGAACGAGCTCACCGGAGAAAAGTTCCAAATATCCGGCGCGGAAGTTGATCCGGAGTCGGGGTCACCAATTTAGAGGGTCGCCTGTACCGGGAGCCCAGAGAGCGATTCCAGAAGACAGATCGAGTTGCAGGGAAACTTTTATTGGTAAAGTAAAAGATTCCCTGTTATCTAGCTATAAAAGAACGACACAGTGGACGCTCTAGCTAAGGGAACGGATCAAGCACACCACACAAGGCAGTGAGAGTGGCTAATATTTGACAGAAAAAATGGGCCTGGAGGGACTTTGTGTTCCGGTACACCTGGGTGCTTTCATAACTGGATTTGAAGGAGATGTGTATAGGTCGCTTTGTGCTTAAATATGTACAAAAATGGTAATTAGTAGGATTTATCAGTTGTAAAGTTCGTTTTCATTCATCGCGATTTCAAAAAATGCAAAAAATACAATAGTCAGACAAGAGACATGTATACCCCTTATCCAAGCAAGTAAGTTACTGCAAGCATAAACTTTACATATATGAAACCATTACGTTAACACTTATTTGCTCCATAAAACAGCCGTTCCCACCATTTTTATTTACCGTTTGCCTTCTTTCGATTATGCCTTGAACTTCAACTACACTTGCCGTCATCACTTTAATTTATCGTAACCGTTTTCAAGAACCAAACGCATATAGCATTATCTTCCATTTCCCACACCTTAATACCACACAAATTAAGAATATACTCTGCAGCCATTCACATCAACTTGGATGTTACCGAGGACAATGGTAGCGAAACCCTCTCCCGCCATGACAAAAATTAGCCCTTCCCCAGGGCAGTTGCGCGTTGCAACCGAAACGAGCGCCAAGCAAAAATGGCGACGAGCAAGTAAAGCATTCGAACTCAGCAAGCAGTTCAACAGACCACACCGGTTGCCTAGGTGTACAATTATAGAATTTTGGTTAGAATTTTACACAGGCAAACCGGGGAATCTCCAGACCGCTACAAATGTGTCCAGGTGAGAAACACCTTGGGTTCCGCTTTGGTTAGACACGAATACCAATGCTTTTGGGGTTGCGTCATCTCAAGCATAACCGATTAGTGGGCCACAGGTGCTAAGGCACACAACTGTGCATTAAGTTGCTAGTTTAGAGCTCTATTTCTCTTAGCTGAGAGTCGGATGCAAGTGCCTGTGGTGTTGGACCAGAATAACGCAATCGTTCCCTGGAGAAACATCATCAGTTTCAGCACTTTGAGGTTATGTTATATATCTTAATGGATGTGCCACCAATGCTAAGGAGCTAGAGATGTCTTCTATTGATAATAGAGAAATAGGTGTCCAAAAAATTAGCGAAATGCATTCAGGTGGGAAATACCACGAATGCCGCTTTGGTTAGGCATGATCACCTCATCTTATAGAGGTTGCACTTTCTCATTTGTGACGGATTATTGGGCCTCATGTGTTAAAGCACACCATTTCTGCATCGCGTTGCTATTTTGAGCCCTAACTCTCTTGGTTGGGAGTCCGATGCAAGTGCAAGTGATATTCACCAGTGTAAGGTAATAGAAAACTGGGAGATCACAACAGCTATTAACTTGGAGGTTTCCTGGTGGGAAGCTTCCACATTGTCAGGCAAAATGAATGAACAATAATATAACGCAAGCAGAGAAGATAACGGAAAACAAGTGGGAGCTGGTTGTTCACCCACCATTACGCATTACGTATGGGAAGCTTTGGAGCCAGGTAAAGGTTAAAATTACGTACGAACGGCCAAGGAAAGAAGAAGTGTTGGTCAAAATATCTGGGGGTCTAGCTTTCCAGGTGACAGGAGCCTCACTGCCACATGGTTAGCTTTTCGCCAGGGAAAGGGAATCAGGAAAAATTGTTGTGCAAGCATAAAGGATTGCAGAAAAGGATCTGGTTTTTCATAACGCCTATCTACCAGCGTTTCAGATAGTGATAGGCATACGTATAACTCAGATAAACTAAATGTACGGGCCAAGAAAGCTTAAGTGGAGAGTAAATGCCTGAATATAGGTTATGGTGATATTGCCTTCGAGGAGGGTAGGTGGCCCTGTTATATAATCCGCGGTGTAAAGTAGCGAGTACTTAAACCTAGGGGAGGGCATCGGTTATGGGCAACTAGTAGATGCCGATTACGTAGACTATTAGAAATACCTATAAAGCAGGCAATTTATACGATTATTTTAGACAGATAAATGGTAACTTACGGGTGCACCATATATGTGGACAACAACGCTAGAACCTGGCATTTCACATGAGGCTTAATGTTGTTAAAATGTTTTTAGTAGACGTGGCTCATGGGTCACAAGTATAAGTATTCGCAAGAGACCAAGTGGACTAGGTATTTGGAAAATACTAAGGGGTAAAGATGGAGACGAAGGAACCAAAGTGTAGAAGAGAAGGAAGAAGTGAAGTAAAGTTTGTCCGTTCGGATTGCTTCCCCATTGCTTTGCCATATCCTACCTGGTCAGTGCCTACAGGCTTACGATGCTCCCATTCGATAGTACAAGGCTGCTTTAGGTTCTGATCTGTTGAGCAGTAAGAAACTGGACGTCGAGAAGGAGCTTTCAAAGGCTTTGAGCTACCGATTAATGTTTCCAGGTTGCTTTTGCGGTAGCGTCTACTATTTCAAGACTTCCTATTTAACTAAGTGTCGGTGGGAGCCAGCAAAGCGCTCAGCTACTACTGTAGGCTGAATACCTTTTGTGGTCGGATTAGCAGTCCTAACGTCTGTAAGATGCGTGCAACTGATCGGGCCAAGATCTCTCACGTGGTGTGACAGGGACCGCAAAGTATGGGGAGGACCTTTGAGCCCAAGATGCTCCTGTCATGAAGCCTAGCTGAGCGCAAAACAAAGTTGCGCCAGAGCTGACCAAAATGTGATCTATGCCCCATCGGGGCCGGTCTCAAAAAGGTTGTCATCAGAATCACAGAATTTGAAAAGGCGTCTTATGTTATCCAGGCACATAAACTTTCATACCTCCTGCTTGAAAGCCTGTGGATTGTGCATCTCCCGCAGCTGTGAAGGTAATTTGTTTTAGATATTTACATAAACGACAAGGAAGGAACGTGAACGTAGTTTCTTCCTCGCTGGCAGCGGGGCAACTGTGAAGTGCTTGTTTCGGAGGTTGAATTCTGATCCTCTTCTCAGTGTCAGGCTGGGGATATCACTGTGCACCGCTTGGTATATTAACTTATGTAAGAAGCACAGGTTTAAGATAATGCGCCGCAGCCATAGAGGCGGGAGTTTGAGATGGTTACACCTCTGCAGGTAACTAAGCGCTAGGCCTTGTGGGGCTACTATTTTGGTAAACCGCCGCTGAGCCATTTCGAGGAATATGCGGTCTGCTTTCCGCAAATTACTGAAGATGAAGGGGCAGTATTCCAGCTGCGGACGAACATGACTGCGGTAAAGCTCCAACCGTGCTTCAGCCGAGGTAATGTGGCGGGCTATGTGGAATACCATTCTGCGTGCTTTTGCTACCTGATACTGCACATTCTCTGAAAAGTTGAGGGTCCTAGAATAGCGAATACCTAGGTCAGTAGCTAACGTTTTTAGTTGGATGGGCGTACCATTCAACGTAAGCGCACCATCCGATATGGAGCATTTGTGGGTAAGAATACTAGATTTATCAGCAGAGAAGGTCATTTGCCAATGTTGACACCACGACTCTAAGGTCTTCAGGTCATCACGGATCTCTTGTAGTGTGGATACGTTGGCGCTTGTTAGGAAGACATATACGACCTTTATATCGTCGGCAAAGAGGAATGGGCGACCATGGCGCAGGCTGCTACAGATGTCGTTCACATAAATCAAAAACAGGGTTGGTCCAAGCACGCTGCCTTGCACAACACCGCTGGAAACTGTGACAGGGATGGACTCAAAGTGTGCTACCTTCACAGACTGCGTACGCCCGGTTAGGTAGGATTTAAGCCAGTCAAGCGGAGGGGTGACTACGCCGTAAGCCTTGAGCTTATGTAATAGGCGTTTATAGGGGACCCTATCGAACGCCTTTTGTATATCGAGGTATAGCGTAATAATCGTCAGACCTGAATCAATCGCGCCAGTGACCAGGTTGAGAAAATCAAGCTGACAAGTTGCGCAAGATCGTGTGCTTAGAAAACCATGCTGTGACATGCTAACGTGGCCTCCTGCATTCAAGCAGGCCATAAGCGCAGGCTTAACCGATTTCTCCATCACACGTGAGAGAATAGATGTGTGGTTTATGGGTCGGTAGTTGCTGGCTTCCTGTACGGAGCCACCTTTATGGCGCGGTGTGATGACAGAGTGCTTCCAAGTCAATGGGTATTGGCCCTTCTCCATAGAGAGTGTGAAGAGTTTCAAGAGAAGTATGGAAAGTTCATCGCCCCCATGCTTAAGTAGTATGGGTGGAATTCCATCAGGACCAAGTTTGGTGGATGGTTTTATGGTTTTGATAGCGGAGCGGATGCCTTTTAGATCGAACTGAACCGTGGAGAGCGGCTGGTTTGTGGACACATCCAGCTCAGTAGTGACCGGGGACAGTTCTTCACACTGGGACTCTTTGAAGTAAGAGTTGAACATCTCACATATAGTCCGTGGATCTTCACTTGCTTTGCAAGGGCCGACGCGTATGAAAGTGATCTTTGCTGCGTAATGAGGAGTGCGAGAACGCAGCAGCCAGCTGAGGTGCTTGGCTTTGTTTGCACTGGCCATGGCTGCTCTTTCTTGGGATGTTGTAATCAATACAGACCTGGACGATAGCTGGCTCGCAATCTCGTTGGCTCTCAGCACATGCGCAAAGTTGAACGTCATGTAGTAGGAACGTCGTAGTTGCCTCAAGCTTGCATGCAGCTTAGTTTGCCTCCTAATTATTTCTGAACTTTTATTTAAAGGAGTAAATGGAGCCAATAAGTCTAGACAATATTGCAGTTCGCCATAAAATATTGCGGACGATTGCTCCAGGGAGTCGGACAGAAAGAACTGTTCCCAGTTCCTTGCTCGAATAATCGTGGCAAATGTGGGCAAGTCTATGGAGCTTATCGGCCGGTATATCTCAATGGCCTCTGATCTACTCGTACAGATTGCCGGGATGGTTGCAAACAGCGAGCAGTATACCACTCTGTGGTCGCTCCTCGGAAACTCTAGGCCTACAGATGCACGTATATTGGATATACCCAGTGTAAATATCAGGTCGAACAGGTGTTTAGACCTGGTCGGCGTTGATATATGCTGCACCCATCCTCCCAAGTTGATGCAGGCTAATAGCCCACTATACTTTGCTGGGGCAGTGGGTGGAAACCACTGGATTTCAGGAAGATTGAAGTCGCCTGCCACAAGCTTGCACGCACATGGATGGCTCGCAGCTAGCTCAAAAGTAGTTATTAGCGCTTTGTCACTCACAGGTGATGTATCAGGAGCCCTGTAAATGCATTTAAGTAGTAACTTGGGTCCCATGGCATCAACCGTTATCCATATAGAGTCCAATATTTCGGTGTTATCTAGGACTTTGATATTAGCAGAGAAATTTTGCTGCAGATAAATAGCACACCCTCCACCTCGTTTGTGTGTACGCGAATGTGTATACAGCTGGTAGCCGTGAATGAAAAAGGAAGCATCGAACGTAAAGGCACCAAACCATGTTTCGGCGACTAGTATTGCATCAGGCGCAGCGAGGATAGCCAAAGGGCGTAGAATATGCATCATGTTGTTCAGCCACCTGGCATTTATGAGTATAATGGAGAAAAGTTGGCCAGTGTCTCCTAGTTTTATGGATGACATAAAGGGAGCATGAAGAGCTACTGGGCCAGCTGTAGAAGCTGTAGGAACCGGGTCAAAAGAAGTAAGAGCGTGCTTTTCGTTGGTGACGTATTGGGTGTTGGGATGAGCTTGTCGCGGCTCATCCCTACCTGGGATAAAAAGGCGCTTGATGTGGTGTAGAAAGAAGGGAATTTGCCCGCTCGGGTAGTTGTTGTGGCGGTAACAACCGGTGGGATAAGGTAGGTACTCCAGAGTCCGGACTATCTGGAACATGGTGAGAAGAACCTTGAATAATATTGGGTGATGTACTGGCTGCGGAAGTCCGGTGTGTGGATATAGGGCGTGTGATTGTTTCCCTGTTACCGCGGGATATTTTCATTACCGCTAGCTTCCGCGGTTTGAGTAAAAGTTGATCCATCATGGTTGCACTGCGTAGTTGCTCAAAGTTTGTTACGACGGTATTTAAAGTTGCTTCATCCTTAAAATATATTTTGATCGGTGCAGGGAATTTACTGCTTCTTTTAGGTAGTTTCTCAACACGTACCGAACGTGTTGCCAAACCAAATACTGCAAGGATAGCTTTCGTAAAGGCATCCAAAGAAAGATCCTCGAGTACGTTAAGTACCTGGGTAGTATACGGCCAAATACCCCCTTCGGATGTCGGCTGGGGGATGCCTCACACTTTGCTGTTTCATGGGTGTGTGATGTTTGGGTAGCTGTCTTCGGTGATTTTTTCGGAGTCATCCTTACGCGGGGCCGTTTGGCTCTGGGTGCCATCGTCGCTTCAGGTGGAAATTTTGATTCAAGCTCACGTGTGTGTGGCTTCTGAGACGAGAATAAAACGGGAACCTGTTGATCACTGTGGGTGTGAGAAACCCGATCTCCAGACTCGAAGTGTGATAGGGCCCCACGTCGGTTCACCCTCAGTGGCCCAAAATATAGCTGTTTCAGCTCTGCTCTATTAGGCATCTCTTCACAACTTGTCAGTATACTTCAGAGAGTTGATTCGTCCCTAGTACTTAATTCGAGTGGTGCCGCGAATTTACTTATTCTTTTGTTCCGTCGCACAACCTCTAGTGGGTTTCCTTGGATTCCATTGACCTCAAGAATCCAGCTCCTGTACACTTCCAAGGGTGTGTCATCAGGAACGTTAAATGCAATAGTACTAAACGTAGTATTTCTTCCTTTGGTACCCGTGTGCAGTGCGGCTTCCGGCTTGGCTGTTGCTGACGCAGAAATGGATGGTATGGCCGTAGCTGGCGAGCAGTATGGTGTATTTTGCTCGCGAGGCCGTTTAGTTAGAGGAGCCGGCGTGTGTCGGTTCCAGACAGGTGACATACTAGACGCTCGCCGACCAAATTGTGGTACTTCGGGTGGCAAGGCGCAGCTTGCTGCGTTGATCATCTTTGAGAATGATGCCTCTGCGACTTGCCTTCCTGGTCCATTGGGACGATCGGTACAACCGAGTGGAAACTCGGATGTAGGCGAACAAGTCCCGGGTGTCTTCTCAGGACAACTACTTATCTCCCAAAGTCGCTTAGGATCATGGGTATCCATAACCTCCAGTTTTAGCGTTTCTGCCACCGAGCAATAGTTTTGTACCATTTGCTTGATCTCACCTTGAGCTACATCCTCTGAGACATCTAAATCAACTATGTGGGAGGCCTCCGGGGTGACAAAATCCTGCAGAGGATCAGATGATATTCCAGGAGTCCGCTCATTAGTAGGCTTGGATGAATAAGCTTTTCGTAACGGCGTTGCATGGCTGTCTTCGCGTACACTACTTTTAACTGGACAAAGGTTGTGCGCGACCTGAAGTCTTTTTGGTATGACAGGAATTTACGGGCCGAACGCTCTGTATCAAACCTGAATAGCACGGGACATTGGTTTTTAATAGCCTTTTTCCTCACTCTGGTGCAACTGATTAACTTACCTTCTAGACCGCAGATATCCATCAGTACCTTCTTGATGGTGTGAACTTTTAAACGGTCAAGTACATTATAGACCACCACCTCCGTGAGTCATTTTATCCGGTCCATGACCTTAGTACTAATAGCATTGAGGAAGCGCATGGAAGTCTCGGAGCACTTTTCATCCATTAAATTTCCAGGGTGAACTAGGCTTGTAATAGCCACTAAACGCTCAGCTATTGGCTGTAAGCTGTTAAAGGTCGCTTTCATACTCGCTAACTCCTCTTGCAGCTACGCGATTTCTCGGCGCATAGAAGACAATATGTCCATCACCCTAACGGAGCACGGCAAGGTCACCTTGGTCGCTGTATTGCCCCATTTTACTCGCTTTGTTTACACGACGGCTAGTAGATATTCCTCTTTTTACCGCAAGCATTTGAGACCAAGTTAGAGAGTCAGCCACGAAGGAGAAGAGTAATGGAAAGGGGAGAAGTAACAAATAAGGGACAACGATATTGCGAGGGAAAATACCAGATGGCGGACGTCTGACAAATATCAGAGTGGGTATAAGAGATCTCTAGTAGGCAGATGGTAGATTGTAAACCGTAAAGGCAAGTGAAGGGTACTTTCTATGCACCTTATGGTTAAGGAATGAAGGCAGTGCAGGTGGTTTGTTTATATGAGTTATTCAGCATGTATACTTTGTCGCGTTTCGTACGTTCCGCCATGCAGGATGATACCGTGGCTTTTCGTTACATGATAACTGTTGGTTACGTGAAAACTGAGGAGTTCCAACGCAATTTGATACGGCTCCAAAGAGAAGTTTCTAAGTCGTTTTATAGATGCACAGTGATTACTGCGGCGGGTCATAAGCAAAGGACTAGAAACGATCTCCTTGATGGTTATTGTCATCGATTTATTCAATATCTACGTGTGTGTAGCAAGCGTAAGAATGTGAAAGGGAAACGGTAAGATGCATGATAATTTGACTGCTGTTGAATCTTTTAGTTATAGGTGTTACAACAGCTGGGCCCGATTTTCCTTGTTAGTGAAAGGCAGTTATTATTAGGTTGGTCGCGCCTGCTTGAGACCTTTGCTTATGTTCCAGTTGGGGAAACCTTGGCTTTATCCTGCTAATGGGCAGCTTAATACGGTACAAGAAGCGGCGGTATTATTGTTGATGGAGTAGTTTCGTCAGATACTTGAAACCAGGAATTTGGTGTTAACCGAACACGTCATCCGTATTACCGAACGTGCTTTATACCACTTGAGCCATCGGAATTAGGCGGAGGGTTATTGCGGTGGAACATGTACTTCCCACGTTGGAAAGCGAAGATTCATGTACAATTGTGTGGGAGCGGTTGGAGGTGCGGTTCTTGTTTTCGTACATGCGCGCGTTCGGAGGTTGGTTGCAGGATTAAGCCAAGTTATACTGGCGGATTCAACGTAGCAGATCAGTTACGGCCGCTACATTCTACAGCCTTGAATGTTCGTTGCCGTTACGGGGGTGGGGATGTCCTTTTATACACCATGTTACCAAAGGAGACGACGGAGAGTTATTCGGAGTCCGTAACGGCTATGCAAGCAATGGTTCCAGGCCCGGCATCCGTGCGATATATTGTGATAGACAAATGAGCGCAACAAACCGACTCTTTCAGAGAGGTGTATCCGGAGGCGTGCAGGGTGTTGTGCCGTGTCCACACGTTACGGGCCATAAAAGACGGTGCAGTCAGCTGTCAGTTGCGGACCCAGCGGAAAAGGCTCTCCTGATCCGTCTGCTTCTGGTATTTCCGTAGAACATAGATACCAGGGTGGAGGTGCTGGTCTGCGCATCCATTACTGCATGTCATGACGTTCGGATGCGTTATGATGAATGGCAGTCAGGAACCTATCCCAAGCCTGTCAACGTCCGCTACGGTGGTCTCTGTGGAGGATCCAGGGCAGCGGAAAAGTGCGCGCAAGATACCATTGATCCACTGTGTCGTAAATCCGGCTCCTGGTACCAGCGCAATGTGAGTTGCGCAATATCGTTAGCTGCTGACGACTACGATCGCGAGATGCAGGACGCAGAGCAAACGTGGTGCACATGGGAGTGCAAGCGGCCAGGTTCCAACAGCGAGTAGTGAACGTTTTCTGCAGGAAGAGGACTTGGGAAAGCGTAATATCGATGTCCCCTGGGTGACGTGTGACAGATGCGCAAGGGGCTTCCTTCAAATTGCGCAGCATATCATGCTGAGGATAAATATGAATGCGTTTTCTGCAGAAGGTAAGTTCCCGGTATTCCAAGTAATGAAGAAACGCTTTTCAGGTGACCGGGATAGAACAGCACAGATGTATGCAAATGATAGCCATTTGCAGAAGTGAGCACGTTACGTCGTATTCGCGCAAGTTCATCACACTGTCGGTAAGTTTCTTGTTTTTATGAAAGCGATCATTTTACGTGCCTCTGGTTGATGTTTACTTACACTTGCTACCACTGGTCAACTTCTACGTAACGTTTGCTACCGCTAGTTAGTCCGTTGCACCTCCGATAAGCCTATCCGCTACTAATAAGTAGCTTTTAGCACTACTGTGTATCCATGCTGCCTATATGGGTGATCCGCCACTACTGGTGAGCATCCGCGTAAACTTTGCCGCAGCTACCTAGTCCGTTGCACCTCCGGTAAGTCTAGTCGTTCTTAACAAGTGGCTTTTAGAACACCCGTCCGTCTGTGCTGCCTGTATGCTTAATCCGCCAATTCTTGTTAGCCTTCAGGTCACTATTGCCGCCGCTATCAAGTCCGTTACACCTCCAGTAAGTGTGTTCGCTATTAATAAGTAGCTTTTAGTACTTCTATGCATCCATGCTGTGTATATAGGTGCTTCGCCTCTACTTTATGGCCTCCACGTATTATTTGCGGCCTCTGTGCTCCGTTGCAACTCCAGAAATGGCATTGCCTCTTAACTAGTGGCTTTTAGCACACCAGTGTAGCGGTGACATGCGCCAGTAATGGTATTCCTCCAGGAAATCTTTCCCGCTACATAGATACTCCGTCGCACCTCTGGTAAGTTTATTGACTGTTAACAATTGGATTTTAAACTACGGTGTATCCGTGCTGCCTGGATGACTGATCCACCACTACTGGTCAGCACCGACTTCACAGTTGCCTTTCACCCACGGTAATGGTATCGTCTGTTCAAATGCGGCTTTTAGAACTCCTGTCTACCCGTGATGCCTAAATGGGTGATGTTCAACTACTGGCCCGCCACAGCATAACATATGCCGCCTCTATCTACGCCGTAACACATCCTGTAATTATACGGACTATTAATAGGTGGCTTTTTAGTACGCCTCTCTATCCGTGGTGCTTACTTGAGTGATTCGTCTTTACCACTTCCCCTACGTGTAACATGAGCTGCCGCCTATATACACCGTTGCAGCTCTGGTAAATTCACTGCTTGTTCACTTTCCGCTTTTAGAACACCTGTCTATCCGTGGTGCCTACTTCAGTTCTCAACAGCTACTGCCTTGCCTCCGCTTAACATGTGCCACTGCACAAATACCTCTTAGCATATCAGACAGGTTTATTATTCTGTCACATGTGGCTTTTAGAACGCGCGCATTTTCCCTTCACAAGCATGACTGCTCTGCCCGTCCCGTCGCTTGCAGACTAATGCAGAAGGCCATGCGTCTATGCACCCCCGCGTATTTTACACACGCGATGTTTGCATGTAACATATCTTTATAACATGGTTACATATTTATACTGCCTTACGTGATCTTTTATCCAATGTTCGGTCTATATTAATTTCGAACTGTTACCGTGGCCTCTTATGGGGCTTGCGAAACCAGTTCTCAGTGTTCATTCTTGGTGGATTCAGAACTATATACATGCTTGCTCACCTGGTGGTGAATATTACTGAAGGGTCTAAAAGTCGGTCACGTTCATTGCATCTGCTTTCCCTACTTTCGGAACCATGTACGTTCACCGCTACTTATCCCCTAGCACGTTACCCTTTATCCTAGTTGCCTTATCAATTAGCCTTGATACATGACAACTATCACGTCGAGTAATCTATGGTAGCTGTGCAACCTAATGAACTTCAACGCAGTAACCCGATATTTATATGCATTGCATCTACCGCTTGTCCACTAAGCCGTGCGCAGCGTCGTGGCAAATGGATAACCCTACATTTCAGAAAACTCCTGCAGCACAGTGGGTTCCCATGAGCACATTACCGCTGTATGCCAACTGCTGCTCTAAAACCGTGAACCCGGGCATATGCACCACGTTGTCCAGTTTAACGACTAACAGGAGGCCCGACGCACCCCAGCAGAAAGCAACCGCTTCTGCAAGTGTAAACCTCCATTAAACATTTATGTTCCGGAATCGCTACCATTACCAACTGCATGTGCACTGCCTAACTGTTTTGATTTGTTTTGTATAAACCATCATGTTTCATGTATATATATTGTCTGCGGATTGGTACTTTTGTCGCACAATTCACGGGACGTAATTATGGTAATTGGCAACCGTTCATGTAAGCTCACGCAGCCCAATGACATACGTTTCAATTCCGTCACTAATGACTTCTTCCAATCGGGACATGGACACACTTATTAAGCAGGTTGAATTTCCGATGGTGAAAACATTCACTGCGTCACGGTTTCGTAGTTGAGGATAACGCTACGGTTAGCATACTTATATTCTCTTTCCATGCATGAAGGCAATTAACGCCATCCATGGGTTCGGTAAAATATCATCATTAATGCGATTCAATGAAAATTAACATGGCCAAAATATGCAACTGTCACGTTCGCAGGAATACCCAGTAATACGTAATCATGCGTATATACGTGCTATACATGCTTTAAATTATTCCCACGCCTGTTCATGATTTCTCTAAATTTCTCATTTATCACAATGTGATTGCATATGCTTCCTACAAGTCATAAATTTGCGTCTCCTAAAAATTTCAGCTACCATGTATTATGCTAATTAGGTAACGTTAGGCATGAAACGCGCAATCCAACTATGCTAATCACTATATTTCAATTTATACAACCAAGTGGACCTATTACGCTGCATAAGCAGTAGCAAGTTTTTCTCGAGTACCTTACAATTCATTATCAACTAGAATATTGTAAGATATACTTAGATGTACAAAGCAATAAATATACTTATATATGTGTACGTTTAACTATGTGCTAATGCATAAAAATATATGTTACGTTTGCGATCATATATAAGCTTACACTTGTCCATAAGCCCTGCATTATATACGAAAAAACTCAGGTTTGTGCATTCGTAATGCAATGTAGTGTTTTATGCAATACATAACAGGCTATTTCGGTTCTCATTTTAATTACCGCTGCTAATGGCACATACACATAAGGACAATTGCAAAAGTACACAGTCAAACATGCAAGTGCCAGCAATAAGTTTTTGTTACAGCGCACCAATAAACCGACATACGCTTCCCTCCCATTGCAAGCGTTACTTTTCATTTTAAACTGAAATTAATGCACCTCCTTTGTACTCCATTTCTATTTCCACGAGAATTACAAACTTTTTAGTTCACCTAATATATGTCACTAAGATGTTTTATGGGCATCTAGACCTCCCGAAACATAACACATCACCTATATCTTGCACAATTTCACCGTAGTTTCCTACATCCCTAGATCCGTTTTACCTCAAGGCATGCGAGTGGCTAATTTTTGACATGAAAAATTGGCCTGGAGGAACTTTGTGTCTCGGTACATCGTGCTTGATTTTGAAATCGCCCGTATCCTTAAGCGGTCCCTCCCGGACAAAGCGCTGATACATAGTATGCAAATATGACCTCCAGCGGGTCAAAGTCACTCACGTAAAATGTGGAGGTCTGCTTTAGCCGTGAATCAAAACTTACTTCTGTTGCCTGAACTATCATTAGGCGTTAAACTTTCTATTAAGTCTTTTGTAACAAGTTTAGTCTTTGACTTGCTACTTTAGATCCAATAAATTTATCAATCATTAGTTAAGACGAACCTAGCTGTAAGACGGGGTGTCCAAAGTATGGAATTAAACCGGCCGAGGTTGCGTTATGTTGCCGGGTAGGGTAACTGCGAAACGAAAGGTGTTGACAAATGCCATCCTTTGATCGCTCATGTGGTAACCTCCACTGTAAACAATCGATGCAATTTATGGGATAGATTTAGGGCAAGTCAGTCAGCTTCCAAGAACGGTAATAGGCTCCCGCGTCTCGTATTTGAAGGCAAACTCCCGCCCGCAGTACTTCGACTTCTGAGTTGTCTTCCTTGCCTCTGTAAATGAAATGAAGCAAGCCAAGTGCAAACTTTGTACTTTCTTGAATCATGGACCTAACGGTCTGTCACAATTGCTAATAAATGTACAATAATTCAGGGAAAATAACCAGCCAACACTTATCCAGGCCGTTTTTGAAGGCTGTTACAATTGCACTTTCAATTAAGGCAGAAGAAGGTTTTTCCAATTATGAACAACTGGATTTGCAACAAACTTGGTCCTAAACTCCAGCTTAAACTGCTGATGCATAAGCTTAAGTTCACGCCTCCGTAGGTAGTCGGAGGTAGCAAGTTCAAACAAATCGGAGGACTTGATTCCGCTAAAGCTCTTCATAATCCTGAATCTTTTTAGCAGGTCACGCCGTACCCTGCGCCGCCCCATAGAGGACGATAGTAGTCCCTTTAGGCGTTCTGCATATAATTTTCCACACTGGGCCTCGATCCTACTGGTCGCCGGCTTATGAACGTTTGTAAGCAGGCCACACCCTTCCTGAGATACGTTGCCTATGCCAGCACACCGTATTCTAAGTAATGTCTTACTACCGCCTTATATACTTGGAGGAAAACCTCTGACTTGGTGTTGCCTAACGTTCGCTTGAGGCGGAATGGCTCCTGCCGCGCATTGTTTGCGGCATGCTGACAGTTTGCCAAGGTTTTGAACGTAATCGGCATGATGATGCCCAAACCTCTAACCTCCTCAACGGATCACAATGTCAGAATGCCGGCAGTAGTTTGCGCTGTAACCCCATCATTGCTGGAAGACAGCGCCTGACATTTACTTTTGTTACGGAGCAAATCCCACGGGAAAGACCGTCAGTCTACAGTGCAAATATCTTTTAATACTACGTCTCGATCGTCCCTGTTTACAAGTTTTAAATCCACAAAAACGGCCTTAGACTACTCAAACTACGAAGCGATTTAAAATGGTTGTGTACTAACGGAATGCGCACTTCGACAGCAGCACGAACTTCCTTTGACGGTAACTTCCAAGACTACAGTTAAGTTAATTTTCTTGTACCTAAAAGGTGTATAAAAGCTGTGTACTAGATACCTGACCTGCAGTATAGCGCCACATCTCAGCTGGTTTGTTGGCCTATTATGTGCCACCGTAGGATCCACTAGTAACTGAAGCCTTAATCCGAAAGCTACAGGTAGCCTCGCATCTCTCTCCTAGCTCGCCGTTTTCCGTCGTTTGTCTTACCCGCGTCAACATTCGTCCTTGGCAGTAGCTAGTCATTATTGGCTCCATACAACTTGCAAGGAGTCACTTCTTGACACTCCAGGCATTATTTTTTTCTGACGTCTGTTTCTCTAAGCTCCGCTCGCATATAGATTTTTCATCGAAACTGGAGGTATCCAGTAGCGGTCAAACGCCTTAATGATATGGCTACACCAGCTACTGATAAACCCGGTCCTATAGCCACTAACTCTGCTTAGCAGCAACTAATCGTCCTAGCTTCCATTAACTATGCGGGTATGCGGAGCACTCTACGATTCGCTCCTTCCTTAAAATGTTCATTCTCTTGGATTGTTTGCGTCACAGCTCAGCTGTTTGTTGACCTATTCTGTGCCACCGTAGCATCCACTAGTAAATAAAGCCTTATTCCGAAATCTACTGATGGCCACTCATTTCTCTCCCAGCGCGCTGTTATCCGTCGTTCGTCTTACTCGCGTCTACTCTTCTTGACAACAGCTAGTCATTGTTGGCCCCATGTAAGGATGGAGTCACTCGTTTGCTCTCCTACTGTTTTTCTGGAAGGATTTAATCTCTAATCGCTCGCTCACTCGTTCATTTACCTATTGAAACTCTAGAGATCCAACATGTGGTCACACGTCTTAATGATATGGCTAAACCAGCCACTGATACAACCTTTCTTATAGCCGCTAGCACTGCTCAGCAGCAGCTGGTCGCTGTAGGCTCTATTCAACTTTGCGAATACCCGTAGCTCGCTAAGGATCAGTCCTTCCGTATAATGTTTATTCCCTCGGTATAGTTTTTTCATGGCTTAGCTGGTTTGCTGTCCTATCCTTTGACACTGTAGTTATTCAATAGTAACTAAAATTATTAACCCAACAGGCACTTTTGGCCACTGAATCCCGTTCCAGTATGGTTATTTTTTGATCGTCTTACATTCAACACTTAGGTAGCCTGTCATATCCATTTAATCTTAGCCTGCTTCTAGTATGCTCAGCTTCCTATCTTCATACACCCACGTACATTATAGTTATTGTGTCTTAGGTAATCCATATCCCGTGGAGCATATATAAATACGGCCACATCGTCACTGTCTTTTGGTTTCCGATAACAACCAATCGTGACCACACACCCACCTTCTAGTCGCAGGTAGAATTCGAACATCGTTAGCTTATACCTCATGAATTTCTTACCGGAATCCTGCTCTTCATCCCTATGCACATGAAAGTATTTTACCCATTAGGCCATGCCTTCTGCGTAATTAAAACATCTTTAGCATAATATCTGTTACACATTGTGTACAAGTTGTCTCAAGTAAATGTCTTAAAGTAGGATTTTGCTCCAAAGTTAGGTACAATGACTGTCCTTTTCGGTCTTTTCTCGGCCTGCTCCTCTCTCCCTTTTCTCTGAGGTCATGAACATTTGAGAGATTCGGGATTGAACTGAGGGACTGCCTACGTCTGGGATGGGACGAAATAACCGACAAGAACTTAGCTGGACAATGGCTTCACTTCCATTCTAACCATCAGCACCCAATCACCGATGTCCAGTGAGGGTAGCTGGACACGAATTCTTCGCTCCCCGGCAACTATACATAACCCGAGAAGACTTCGCGTGGTTCTGCGAAGGATCAACACACCATATTCAAAAAGAATGTTTAGTACCCGACCTACCAATGGACAGGACCCAGGAACGCAATAGGCAACCAGCTAAGGCGTCAGCCAGCAGAAAAATGGGACACAACCTGACTGCGAATAACTGGGCAAGCAAACGTTCAAGAAGAAACATGGCCAGTTACAATTTGTCATTCAATGGATTGGCGGCAATATTCCAGGACGTGGTGGGTTTTCGTCTGGCAAGCGTTCCCCCTATAAAAAGACACAAATGTCCGTTTAACAACACTGCAACGTGGCGTATGTGACTCGCCACCAAATAAAGTCACAGCCCATAACTTCACACTGGCAGGTCAACTAGCGTCACAATTCTAAATATGATCGTTACACTGCAACTTCTACATCTGCATATGCTGTCGTCCTTTTTACTTCCTACGACACGTTTACCTTTGCCTTACTTGTGCACGAACTCACTCTATTGGCATATATCTCTTGAGCGTGCTCTTCCATTATCTTCCAATGGAGCATTCAGGATTCTCAATCTATTATTAGCTGAGGTCCCGTATCTCATGACAGCCAAATTATTGTTTCGCATTTTCACCACTGTACAGTTCCAATCATGGACATATGAACATTTTTCTACTGTCACTGTTACAGTTGCCATAAAATGGCTGTACAGTTGTACATATCTGATCATGCCTCCATGGGCGTGCCTCGCATGGTCGAGAATAAAATATTGATTTATTGATTTATTTAACGTTAACTTTATTAATGTGGATATTGCAAATGCTGACCTCTGGCTTTGGCAGTATTGCTCCGTCATTCCACCGAGAACCTATTATCCAGTGATCTTGGGTTGTCACACCCCACTACACTGGAGCATATATAGCTCCCTTACATCTTATTTATAAAACGACTTCTGGAATCATACCTGAACTCTTCATTGGGTCCTGAAGTTTTGCAGACTTCGTTCCTCAAGCAGGTGGCGTAGCGTATTGCTTCCCTCCTCTGTTATGTTCTTCGCCGATTCCTAGTTGCCTAACGTCTTCTGAGAGCTTGGAAACAGAGAACTGTATTGCTCGTATCCAAGGAGGAAATTGTCAGGACCTTACAAATCATCGGCCTACCTGCCTGATTACGGTAAGGCGTAGGAAGGTGGAATGCAATAGTTAACGAGCCCTACATCATTACCTTAAAGACCTACATATCCTCTCATGCTCTTAGCCTATTTTTCGGTATGTTCCTTCAACTACCTCTACCTTAATCGTAGCCAGAAAAATTGAACAGTCTTTGGACGCCTGAAATTCCCCTGGGTCGATATTTTCGATATCAATAGGGTAGTTCCGAACACCTCCCTGGACCCTCCCACAAAACCCGGGTACCAGGCGCATCTGAAAAATTTCTCTCCTGGGTCGTCGACTTTCCTAATGACCGGTGAATGCAAACTAAATTGTGTGACACATAATCCAATCCTGCTTTCAAGACCATTGTTGCGTTTTATCAAGGATATACCATTGTTCATTTATATTTAAGTTCTTTGATTATATCCGCTCTCATACGACTACACGTACATGTTTGGTCAGTAGTAAGCCATTATACTTAAAAAGTTTCCACAGATTGTCCTAGAGCGCAATTCACCTGAACCGCTCTGGTTACACAACCTCAGTTGACCAGTTTAAATGAAACACGTACTCCTCTCTAAGGAACTCTGTAAGTATTATGTTTGTATCCCGTACGCTGTGTAACAATTCGCCCATGAAATTCTGATAAAACCTTCCAAGGTATGCCTCGATGCCTTCGGAGATGAACTTTACTCACTCTTTGTACCACATGAAAGCACACAACGGCGTACACCTGTATTACTCCTATGAATAAATAACTAAAACTTTTACTATCAAATAATCGTGGCGTGCATGCACAGGCACGGTCAACCTAAAAGTGCAAAATGTGAGCATTTAAGGTGCGATGAAACAATAAAATTGTCATACATGTTTCTATATGAATGTATGTGAGTAGGCGCAGGCGTCCTGGAGCTGGCCAGGGTGACTGGCAAATCTGAACCCGGACGCCACCAACCAAGTGTAGGCGTGTGAACGTAGGCGGGTGTAGCTGTGTTTATAAGATTCGCAAATGTTTACCCGCGCTTTCGAGCCTCTTTGAACGTGTTGCTATTGCTAAATGAAGGGTTGCTGTCTGTGGACTTGATGCGGTCGTCTGGGCAAGCAAGGGAGTTACTTTTGTTGGTGGCGTGGCACATCCTCTAGGTCACAATGTTGTTAAACAGATATATTTGACCTTCTATAGAGAGAACGTATAACAGGTGACTAACAACCCACTTGGAACACTGCTGCTGAACTGCTTTTGGAACAGAGTAAATGCGAACCAACCGGCTGGCACTGCCAGGAGGTCGTGCCTCTAGCCCGCCTGCTTTAGGCCTGCTCATTTTGCTAATAGGTAACACGATGCATTTGTTTTTTCACGCCCAGAGGCGTGCCTTACTTCTCTGTGCACATACCTTTATTTATTTATTGAACTAAAACAAGGGCACACAGAGAGCACTGAGGGTAGGAGCGGGTATAACTACGTAACAGACGCCGCTCGTGTCTAAGAGGTTAAAGGAACAAGAACTGTGAAGCCATCAGTTAAGCAGAGAAGGGGCAATTTATGGGAAAATACGCCGTAGCTGAAAAGAAGAAAGGGTTGCAAAAAAAGCTATATCATGAACGTACAATTGTAGAAAATTTGCCGCATCTGTGTCACAATAGCTTAAGTGAAGCAGTCTAAGGTGGAGTGCGACGGTGCCAATATGTAGTCAAATGGACACAGAGTACAGTGAAGTTAAGAGCCGCCTTAATTAGGAAGCAGAGGACTCTCGCGCTAGATAGTGCGGAGCTACGGTTTCATAGGTAAGTCGGTGGTGCAGCGGAGGTAGGTGGTGCATGTAAGGAATTTCAAGACGGAGCAAAGTGATGAGCAATGAAATAGACGTAGTCACGGAAGAAGAAATAATAGGATGGATGCCTACGCAGTTGATGTAGTTAAAGACATGAACCAGTGTTTGACTTAACCAGAAAAGTTAGTTTGGAAGATGGGTATAAATCAATAACTGCACAATATATTCTTGACCTAGCAAGGCACGCCTTCATAGTCTTAAATAAAGCAATACCAACGCGAGTAAATGGCAAAAGTATAATAATTTTGCAAGGTTAGCGGCAGAATACTCGCCCTGTGGTGGTATTTGTGTAAAAATCGGTAGGAATGCCGGTAGCTGTGTAGCACGAATTTGTAGATGTGAAGTCGTATTTGTGCTTAGCTTTTGTCAAGCCGTCTGCCTGATAAGGGGTAAAATGAAAAGTTTGTACCGTACGACAGGCTTCCGTGGAGCGTGCATGGCAGTGGCAGTGCTATTTTCAAAATATACTAATTTGGACGACAGCCTATCATACCTGTCCGTAGTACCATAAATAAATAAATAAATAAATAAATAAATAAATAAATAAATGATCACGCCCTTAATGGCGTGCCTCGCAATGACGAGAATATACCATTATTTATTATTTTTATTTACTGGCGAGTCGTATCCGCAACATCGCAGCTTTAATAAGCAGGCGTTTGCGATAATTTTATGACGAGAAGGCTTGTCAGGCGGAAAACACACTACGTCCTAAAACACTGCCACAAAAGCATTCGCTGGAACAAGCGTAACCCGCACCATACCGATGGCACCAAACGCAGGCTGTTTGACTGGCTGGCCGAGGTACTTGCAGCGTAAAATGAAGTGAAAGCCAAGGATAAACGGATACGAAAGATGCTAAGACTAGGCAACGAGTACAAGCCGAAGTGTAGAAAGAATATTCAGTGTATCTGATTAAAAGGGCAAGAATTGCCGAAAGTAACGTTGGATGATATTTTATGGCTGGGTATAAGTGCGTTGCTACTTTCAGTCCTTTGCTCCCATGTGCGGAGTTACAGTGGCTAAAGTATGCCGTTGGGGCAGCAGTGGGTGGTTATACGTGTGAACAAAATAAGCCGGAGCGAAAGTGCTAAACGGATTAAACTTATGCCATGGCTGCAAAACGATGCAAAGAGACACTCTGCAGTGTTGTGGTGCATACATACAAAAACAATAATTATGCATGAGGTGCGAGGTCAGTTTGGGGGAGGAGCATTCTAGGTACGTGGTGGGTAAGGAAAACTGCAAGCCAAGCTTAAACAGATAAAAAAGGGTAGGACTAGGCAAGAGAAACCAAGCAAAATGAGGGAACAATATGCAATGTTGCAGTACGTATAAAAGATAAACTACCGCATATAATGTATGGCGTCAGCTTGGAGGGTTGGATATAGTTAAACAACATAGCGAACTTCTTTAGCGAAATAAATACTTTGTTCTGAAATACTTCGAGTTATACCAACTCAAGCATATGTACAACTTTACAAGCTATTGTTCTACAACAGACACGTTGCTTTAACTAAAATTCGCCCTTCGCACAGTAGGCAGGAATTACCGAACTGGCGGCTACACTGGTCGGGAACGAAGCTTCAATGAGGTATCGAAAGTCAGGGCTCAAACATGTGTAAAAGCGTAACAGATAGGGTGCGGACGGAAGGTAGAAACATGATGGTATCGCTGTGTTTTTATCCAAAATATATTGTGATGTTGTAGAAGGTCGCGCCCGAAAACTTCCCAGTAGGAGTTCGTGGGCAGTGACTTTATGCAGTGATGAGTCACGTGCGCTACAACGCAGTATTGAGGAACGGACATACGCGGCTTTTTATAGGAAGCATGCCTGCCAGAAGAAAACCTAACAAGTCCTGGAAAACTGCCATTTATCCGGTTGCATGGTAATGTATAACTGGCAATGTGTCTCACAGACCGATCGTACACTCGGATATCCGCAGTCCTATGAGCTGCGAATCCCCTCGTTCACCAGCCGAATTGCTTAGTCCAGTTCAGCCCTTAGTGTTTGAACCCGGTGAAGAGATGCAACGTCCAGGAAATTCGTGGGAAGCATTGTGCAGTCGAGTAAATATTCAGACTTAAATACGTAAATAAATATATACATGTTTGTTCTTGACTACGCGATTCACGCCCCTGGTGGCATGCTCAGGTAGGTGCAACTGTACAGACATGTTATGGCAACTGCAACAGCGAAAATTGTTCATAGGTTCCGGAATGAGACTGTACAATGGTAGCAATGTGAAACAATAATGGCGCTGTCATGAGATCGAAACCCGTTTGTTACGGCATAATCAGTCTGTCGTATATTGCAGTCATACCGCAGCTAATACTAGGTTAGGAAGCATGATAGGTCCAGCAGAGGAGAATTGAAGATCACGATCGAGGAGGGTATGCTTATATACCGAGTTGGTGCGTATGTAACGCAAAGATCAACGGTGATATCGTAAAAAGTAGAGAGACAACCGTATATGCGTGAAACCGTAGAAAAAAGAGACGACAGTATTTACAGTTGTAGAAGTTCCAGTGTACCGAATTTATCTTGACCTTGACCGCGCAAAGTTTGAAACTGTTCGTTTTCGACTTTTTGTTGGTTATTCTGAAGTTTTGTTACTATTCAGTAGAATAGTTAGACTATCTGTCTTGCCATACTACCCTGTTTCTAGAGAGAATTAACGTGGGCAACAGTGTTAGAGTAAACACGGATAACCGAACTTGACTTACCACTCGACCGTCAGATCCAAGTAAGACAATGCCAGCAAGGCAGACTGTGCACAGACCTGCTAACAAATTTGTAAAACCAACTAAGCCACAACCTGATAATATTGACGCAGCCCCAACTTCTGACTGCAGAGTACTCCTATCAGATCCACCGAAAGAGGCACATGATAAAATTAACTTTCTTGAGGTCGAATTGAGCGCACTCAAAAGCAACATCTCTGTATTGAGCGAAACCCTAGCAAAAATGATGCCACTAGCTCAGCTCTCGGGAATCACACAGACCAATGATGTGAATGAGCTCAAACTAGCAGGGGAGCTACTTACACACATTGCTAACGAAGTTTCCGAACGAGTTCGTCGTACAAATAACGTAATGATATTCAATGTCCCCGACAAAACCAAATTAGCTAAGGTGAAGCACTCGCTCACCAATCTCTGTAACATGACTCCTGACTCCTTCGAAATTAAATCGTTACGAAAAACATCCAAATGTAATTCGTGCCCTATACTTATCACTTTTAGAGATCAAGTACTGGCAAAGAATTTAATGGCAAAACGATTCGTTATGCAAGAGGCAGCCAATTTGGGGCCTGTCGTGATTAAGCCGGACAAAAAGCCACTGTAGAGAGCATTTGAATCAACCAATAAATCTCCGCATAGGCAAAGGGCGGAAGGTCCACTCACGTCGACTAGACTTGTCACCTCACTCCCAGTAGACCTTGATCTGTCACAACAGTACGTGGACCCAAATGTGGCAAATACCTGCAGCACTGAACTAACTTCGTCCAACACAGTGAAAATGCTAGCCCTCTAGGTAGTGCAATGCGAAGCTGCTGTCGGTCAAGCTGAGGCTGAGATAGACAAACCGAACGATTCCGACATGTGTGAAACTGATACCGAACCTCAGACGGATGAAGTTAATGGTAACACATCCAATGAACCTATGACAAGCACCCCACTGACTACCAAGGAACTCTCACGCAACCGCCCAAAACGAAGGCGCGTTAACAAGCCTGCCTCTTGCAACTCCTACGTGCCGAGACATCAAACTAATGAACGCCCCAAAGCAAACATGCAACCTCCACCCTCCGTGCTACCTAACAAGTGTTCATCTCAGAATAGACAGATTGCACCCTTAAAGGCAATATCTAACAATTATGTACTCCTGTTAGAGACCATGACTACGAACAAAAACGTGCCGCCCCCAGAAAGCCATACTTGCTTCCAACTCCAACTGCTCGCCATATAAAAGCCAAGGCCCTCAGCCACAGTCAGAATGTGCGCTACTCCCGTCCCGCACCCGGTAGCGCTAACGCAAGCAACACAACTGCCCCACTTCACCGCCCCCAGCACAACCAGTCTATTAACCCTAGGCTGTCCAATATAACAAGGTCCGCTGGCGAATCTACACCCTATTCCCTAAGGCCGCGATTTTCGCGGTACTGTCAAGCTCACAGTAACTATAATCAACTGCAGGTACCCCGCTACAAACCTGCTTCTTATAGAACACTCCGCGACGTACCGAAACTCACTACCCCATCCTCGCCTGCAAAGATTAACCGTCCGCGCCCTACAAGCCCAATGATTACTGAACTGCCTAACACGTCAGCGCGCATCCCCGCTCCATTTTTATGGAACATGGCTAGCTACGGCTCGCCACAAGTCACGAGACTGTTGGACGAGGCTGCCCTCTACCAACTTTACAGGCTCTTAGATATCCCACAGGTGCCCATGAGCAATCGTTGCCCACCCCCCCAACACCTTATGTAGTCGCTGGCTCATTAAAAGCTAATTCCAGAAATAGCATGCATTATCAGTCCCTATCACCCCAGGTGAACCTGCTCAAAAGTTCCCCCGCTGCGCAAATTCAACGTCCTCGGCTTAAAAGCAACGAAAAGTTTTGCTTCCCCTGAGACACTTCTTGCCGCACCTAAGAGCTTGTCTTCCACGCATCCAACCGACGACCTAACCAGGAGACTCACCATTGCATGCAAACATGCCATCAACCCTCTCCGAGTCTTGGAATGCAATACAGACACCGATGTAACCAACCCACATCTAGCGGAAATACGCCCCTCAGGGCTGCACACTCACTCTACTCCACCTTCTACTGCTTTCGTACAACATAGCCCTGTCAATACCTTAGACCTTGCCAATAACCTTCCCTGCACCCACAAACCTGTCTCCTCTGTTTCGCTTCAGTATGGTAACCGAGCAGTCCCACTCGTACAACTCGACCTGCTCTATGATGACGCGGACGGTAAGATTTTGTCTGACCTCTGTAACCTTATAACCCTCATCACTCCCTCTGAGACAACAGCAAATATACCCCCGTAAACCAATCAGATTACTTCTGTCTCTGATAATGCAGCAGATGCTCACTTTGCAACGAGGCACGCACTCTACTTCTCATTAACGCAAGGTCCACCAAACATCATATGCACCTTATCAACCCCGTCATCATCCTGCCCGGCCCCCAGGAAGTGCTCATCACAGAAACATGGCATGATGCTAACACTCCCGATGCACAGCTGCGGATCCCGGGCTACACCTCCTTCAGCAATGGACGTACCTGTGAAAAGTCGGTCCTTCAGGGACAAAACGTATATTCTGCAAACAAAGGGACCAGGCGAAAACGCAGACAGAGGGCGAGTGAAACGTATCGGTATATACAGCTAGTTGGATCCATAATTAACAACCTTTGTGAATGCATGACATTTTTCCTTTGATTCAGTCAAACAAACTCACTCCATGCATCCAACTGTTGGCCAATCAGCGTGCATGCGAGAAACGTGTGAACGTCCAATCAGCTGCCGCCTTTCCTTGCGGCAGCCTAACGGCTTCCTTGCTGTGCTGGCACCGCACGTTCGTTCGAGTGTATACTCCCATCACATCCTCCCTTTTTCATGTTCTTGCTACTGTACTTTGCTAAATAGTCCATACACTTTACCACTCCGCGTCCTCTTTGTTGGATCTGCCGATGTCACCTCATTGCCGCACGCAGTATAACGCTCTCTCCCTGATTCATGCTGTCGCCTCGAACATCTCCTCAGCTGTACTCGGTTTCTTCTCAGCTTCTTCCCTCCAACATTTACTTCGTATGACCTTTCACCGACTTTCGCAGTCACCACTCCTTTCTTCCACCGCTCCTGTCCATCGGGAATTAGTTCAACCCATACTTCTTCCCCCACCGTCAGCTCAGGTAATTCCCGTGCGCCGTTGTCGTAGTACCGTTTCTGAGTAGCCATTCGCCTTTTCAAACTGTTCTGTACTTTCTCAAGTTGTGGCGTGACAGGGCGCAGAAGTGTTGCAGATGCAGGCATCACAGTTCTGGTCCTTCGACTGTATGGGCGCTGCACTGGGCTCAGGCCGATATCCGTTGAAGGAGTGTTGCGACTCTCCAGTAGCATGAGGTATGGGTCCTCCCGAGTATCTCTAGCCTTCGCTAATAGTCGCTTGGCTTGCTTCACTGCCGACTCTGCCTTCCCATTTGATTGACTGTGATAGGGACTGGTTTGCCGGTGTGCGAATTCCCATTAGGTTGCGAAAACCTGGAATGCCCTGCTGCTGAACTGGGGACCGTTTTCCGAGACTGGCTCCTCCGGTATTCCGTGCCGTGCGAATTGACATCTGTGTTTGTTGATTACTGCTTCCGTGGTTGTGGTGGGGAGTAAATCGATATCAAAGTAATCACTATAGTAGTCCACCGTGAGTAAGTAATCCTTTCCGTTGTCCCAGAATAGATCCACTGCTACCTTTTGCCACCGTCGGTGCGGAACATCATGCAGCATCATCGGTTACTTCTTTTGCCGAATGTCGTGTGAACGACAGGCCTCACAGTTAGACACATGATCCTTGATCTGACCTGTCATTCCTGGCCAGAACATCAGTTCTCTTGCTCGATTAATGGTGTACTTTGCACCCAGGTGAACGCGATGGACATGTTCCAGCATCTCGTTTCGAAAAGAGAAGAAGGGATTAGGATTCGACTTCCCTTGAACAACAGACAGTCACAGACAGTGAGTTCGTCCCGAAAAATGAAGTAAGGTCTTAATTCCTTCGGGAGCTGCTTCTTTGTTTCTGGCCACCCATTGAGGATAACGTCTCGCAAAGCTGCAAAAGTTTGGTCTTCCTTCGTGAAACGCCTTATGTCTTTCAAACGGTTTTCTGTCACTGCCAGATGCTGCACCACGCTAACTGTCTCGATCTCTTCTAGATGATGTTCGGCCACTGGCGGATGTGCTCTCGACAGGGTGTCCGCGATGAAACATCTGTGTGCCAGGTGTGTACACAATGTCAATGTCATACTTTTGGAGCCGGATAAGCATACGCTGCAGACGGCGAGGAACGTTATTCAGTGGTTTAGCGGCTATCGACACCAGCGGCTTATGATCAGTGTACATGGTTGTCTTTCTTCCAAAAGTATAATCATTGTAACGCTCCAGGGCATAGACCACTGCCAGCATCTCTTTCTCGATCTGGGCGTACCGCTTCTCGGCCTCTGTGAGTGCTAGACTGCGGAAATCCAAAGATCTTCCGTTCTGCAACAGAACAGCACCTATTCCACTCTGGCTACTATCACGACTGTACCTCCAATGGTTGTGCTGGATGGGCTGGATCTGGGCTTGCGCTACTCTATGAGCCTCAACTTTGCTTCTTACAGCATCATCAAAAGTAGCATCGATAACATGAGCAAGAATATTTTGGACACGGTACTCAAGGAAATAAAGTCGCCCTTTCTTCGAAATACAGTTACGTGAATCGACCGATGTCGCATCATGTTCCCAGCTACTTGTCTGTATTCGGTATATCAAAGGCAACGGTTTCAAAGAAGAATAATTTTCCCAGAATTATGGGGTGCAACATGTGGAGAAGATTCCTTTCGAACAGCGAAGGATTTTGTCGAGGAAATGGAGCTAATTGGCCAAAGTTGGTGGGTGTCTGTACAGACGGTGCATCATCCATGTTGGGCGTTCGTTCCGGATTGCAAAAATGAGTCAGACAAATTGCTCCGTACGCTAACGTTTCCACTGCATCACACATCGTTATGCATTAGCAGTGAGAACTCTTTCACCTGCTTTGTTTGACGCATTAAGCAAGGCAGTGAAAATTGTATATGTCCTCCGTGGTATTGCGAAATATACAAGGGTATTCAGTAGTAATGCAATGAATTTGCAGGCAAATACGCCGTGCTGTTATTGCACACAAAAGTGCGTGGGTTATTACGAGGCAAGGGGTGTTATATCGAATGCTTGAGCATCGAGAAGAACTAGTTGTGTTACTTGAAGGGAAGGGAGTACGTAAGAGTAAGGAGAATGGCTTACACGCCATACTAACAGCCAACGTATTTATTTCAAAACGAGCATATCTCGCGGATTTATTCGGAGAAATAAATGCGCAGAACTTCAGCTTGCAAGGAAATATGACGAATAGTTTAACTGCTCAGGATAGGGGTTCCAGTTTCGTTCACGAATTGCAGGTTTACCTACGCACAGCATCGGTTGACGACGTTTCGATGTTGCCAGAAGTAACAATGATGTTCGTTGGAAGAAATGAATACTGCACATTCACATATGAGATAACTTACCAGTTGTCAGCCGTAGTGCAATCTATCAGCGAATATACTTCTGATTTGGAAAATCCCTAACGAACTGCCTGGGTGCTAAGACCATTTTCAGTGAAGGATGGAATATTTCCACATACTGAAATCGAAACCAAAGCACTATTCATAGGAATTCACGAAGATGACGCATTAAAAATAGATTTCCAAAGCACAAAACCAGCAGCATTTTGAGCGAAGATAGGTTGTGAGTATCCAATGCTATCGGAAAGAGCGTTGAGCATACTGATCCCATTCGTAGCAACTTATAGGTGTGAAAACGGATTTTCTACAATGGTGACTATGCAAACAAAAGCAAGGAATCGAATGAACTTACGATGTGCATTAGCCGAAACTGCACCAAATATATCAGGAATTGTTAGAACTGAGCAATATCAACCGTTTCATTTACGTCTATCGCTGCTTAATTGCACAAAAATCGCTGTTTTCTTACTTTTTATGATCGATAGTAATTACAAACGGCTATCATGTCCCGTAATTAAAAGCAAAAAGTGCGATAGTTATTCCTTAATTGGCTTTTGTAGCTGAAATGTGTTTGGGGGTAATTGATTACAGGTAACCCGATTTGTTGGTAAAAGCCTAAAAAAGGTTAACAAGCGCAGCCAAATTTTCATCTTGATCTCAGCTAGCGGAGGCCAAATGTCACATCGCACAGAGACAATTCACGCTGGGCGCCCTTCGCGCTGATGAACGAGTCCATTTCCTCAGGTATATATGCGACGTGCATGTCAAGTGAAAAGAGAAAAGCAGTCCTTCTTGCAAAAAGCACTGAGCAACACAACTTGTCTTACAAAATTTCCATCAAATTCTGAACGATATGTGCACATTCTGTCAAGTGTGAAACTGGACATATTACCAATCAAACACTATGTTTGGGCCTTAAGTTCTGTCATTGACTAGAAATCGAAGCCCAGTTTTTTACATCGCAACACTCAGAGAAGTGACTTAGTAGCCACCTCAGACACTAAGCCCGAGCGATTTCAGTCAGACTTAGTCAACATCTATTTTCACTATCAACGGTTTCCCATAACCCCCTCGAGTATTAATGAAGGCACATCTTGAAGCCGTAATTGAATTGGAATGAAGAGAGGATATTAGTACCCCCAAGCCAGACAGAGTGTCGAGAACCGTGATCATGGATCGCAATGAATATATGACAAAAGTGAAATCGATGCTCTCAGACACGTCGTTTATGAAAGGTGAACAGGGGAAGCAGAAAAACAGAGTATGCGAAAGCACTACTAGTCAGATACTTGAAATCAATATTCATTGACGGCTATATGACTAAAGAAAAGTTTCAAAAGCTCAGACCATTCGGCTCTATTATTCCAAAGCAGTTCGGTCTCATAAAACACACAGACCTGTTGGGCGGAACCTGGGATACTACTCGGTAAGCAATGACACGTAAGACGCGTCAAATACGACAGTATAGAAATCGGAGGAGACTGAACCCAACGTGTATTGTGCAGGCTACAAGAATAGGAAGCGAATCAGACAGAGCGAGAAACGTGCAGCGAGGAACTCACCAAACGGTTTGTGACAACGGATGTGCAGTCAGTTAAACAAATGGACGTTTCGAAGGTTAAAACAACCATAAAATCCAATGTTACAAGATACTGAAAGAGCATGTTTTTTGTTGCACTACAAGGGCCCTCCCCCCTAGAAGGCTGAAGGATGGAAGCCTTCGGATAGAGCTGTTAGTGGGGAGGAAAATGGAAGGTGAGGGTGGATGCGAATGTTTGCAGGGGCTGAGAAGGTCTTCCCAAATTGGGGTGTGTAGCAGAAATTTCGCTGGGTCCAGTCTTTGTTTAAGTTTTATTTATGACGATCGTGGTGGACCCAGAGTGCATCATCGGTGGGCCGTCGGGGCGGGCTAGGTCGGACTGCAAAAAAACGGGCTAGTCCAGAAAAAAGGCCGACAGAAAGCCATCCATGGACCCTCTTTAGGCGCAGGCGTCCTGTGACTTGCCACAGTGACAGGCAAATCCGAAACCGGATGCCGCCAACCATATATATATATATATATATATATATATATATATATATATATATATAATGGTGGGAATGTTAGTATCGGGATGTGGATGGCGCACCAGTGGAATCGCCGATCTCTGGACTAGTAGCCGAAGCAGTGATGTAGGCGCTAGAACGGATACCACTCCCAATTGCCAAACGGAAACTTTGGGTGCGCTACCTAGACGACACCTTCGTCATCCTCAAACGCTCCAAATTAGAGGAGACACATGGGCTAATCAACAGCGTGTTCGACGGCATCCAATTGACGAGGGAAGAGGAAGCAATGGGCAGCTACCATTTTTAGACATTATCATACGTAGGACTGGTTCAGGACCATTGGAAACCACGCGCTATCGAAAAGCAACACATGTGGACCAGATCCTCAATTAAAACAGTGATCATCCGGCACCACACAAACGCAACTGCGTGCTAACAATTTCCAAACAGGCACGGACGCATTGTAGCTTGCAACAGCTGAGACAGGCAAAGGAAGATCGTCTCTTCAGACTATTTGAACGGAATTCGTACCCAAAAAGGCTTCATACGGCGCTGCTTGACCCCCAAATAAGGCAACACATCGTCATCATTATCATCAGTACACGTTAGCTGAGGGTGAGAAACACACCTCAGCTAATGTGCCGCAATACAAAAAGATTAGAGAATAAAAATTACACTAGAAATTACACCACCCAAAAATATGATGTTAAGCACTATATTATGCGTTTTGTATGAGATTGGGATTGGTGGGGGAACCTAAAGGGAAGGGGACGGACAAAAAACTCACAACACCAACGCCATTGGGCCGGCGCCTCGCCATATTTGCAGGTGTGTCTAACCAAAAGTGTTCATCGTGCTTAGGACCCCAGCCAGGCAGTCGGGATGCACCAAGCGACGCCAGTTTGAACGTGTGAGTTTTCTTCTCGAGCAAGTCATCGCTTGGCCTCCCCTCCTACTCTTCCAACCGCACCCCCGGCGCGCAAACAATGCACGTCGCCGGGGTCGGTGTGCTGGCTGCGCAACACGTGGCCCAGCCATCGGAGCCTGGTGCGCGATATAATGGTGCTGAGCGGTGCACTCGCTCTTCCTGCACCAAATACGCGACGCCGAACACGCTTATTGCGCACGCGGTGCTCCCACCGGACATGAGCTAAGCTGCGAAAGCAGCGATGGCCGAATGTGACGAGCCTGTTTATGTCTGTCGACCTGATGGGCCAGATTTCACAACCATTTAGGAGGGTTGAACGGACGGCTGCGCTATAAACTCTGCCCTTCTGGGCGAGAGTAATGTCGCGTCTGCGCCACAGGTGGCGGAGATCGGCGAAAGCACCTCGAGCTTTTGCTATACGGTTCATAACATCTTCGATCCCACGGACGCTAATATAGCTGCCCAGGTAGTTGAATTACTGACCGACTTCTAGCTGATCACCATAAAGCGTTAGCGCAGGGGTGCGTCCCTGCCAATCTTGGAGAAGTACTTTGCAATTCGATGGAGCAAAGCAAAGCCTAAAACGATAGACATACAGTGCTAATCGGTCCAGTGTTTCTCGAGATGTTTAGGAGCTATCACAGATTATGGCAATCTCGTCCGCATACACAAAGTCAAGAAGTCGCTCACCAGGACGTAGCTCCACACCTTCTAGGTCGTGTCCAGCGAACGCTGTTTCCATGACTTCATCAATAGCGAAGTTGAAGAGGAAAGGTGACAGCGGGCATCCTTGTCTCACACCGCAGGTGATACTGAAGGGTGGCGACAGTTTGCCATAAACCCTCACTCAGCCCGAACTATGTGCGTACAGCGCTTTGATAATGTTTACATATTTATCAGGCACACCTTTCCTCAACAGGCAGTCCCAAAGGGCACATCGATCGACTGAGTCGAAGGCACCTTTTATGTCAAGAAACACGACAACGGTGGGTCGCCAATAAACATGGCGGTGCTCCAACACTTGACGCAATGTGAAGATGTGGTTGATGCAGCCCCGACCTCGACGAAATCCGGCTTGCTCTTCACGAATCTGGCTTTCACGAGTGCCAGTCAGTCTGTGGAGAATGAGAGAGGCAAGCAATTTAGAGGCAATCGAAATCAGAGTGATCCCTCTATGATTGCCGCATTCCAAACGGGAGCCCCCCTTGAAAATTGGGACAATGACGGAGCGGTTCCAGTCTGTCGGGACTGTGTCCTGCTCCCAAAGTTTTACTAGCAACTCGTGTAGATCATCTACTAGAGCAGGTCCACCGAACTTGAAGAGGGCTGGAGGAATTGTATCTTCTCCTGCGGCCTTATGCAATTTCAACAGCCTGATCTCACGTTCGACTGCTGCGCGTGAGGGCGGATCCAAGGAGACGGCCCAAGGAGAAAGGCGCTCAATGCCCGAAGAAAGTGATAACTCAGGTTGGTTAAATTGCCTTGCAAAGTGTTCAGCCCAACGCTCCAAGCGTTTTGACAGGCTGTGGATCATCTGCCCACTCTCGTCGCGTATGGTCTCGCTAACACCAGGACTCCTGCTGCCTGTTGCCCGTATCAGACGGCATAACTTACGATGATTACCAATGGCAGCGGCTGTTTCCATCTCAGAGGCACGATGAGACCACCAGGTTTCGCGGTGCATCTTTAGTCTAGCACGTAGTTTCGCCCTGAGATTTTTGCGAGCTTCATTGTATTCGCTTCCAGCCGGAATACGTCGGCGAGCATCCATAAGTTCCAGAGACTGTTTAGAGACCCAATCTCCGGTTTTGCAATTTGTTTTGCTACATGAGGACATGCCTGCTAATAGCAACGCTTGACGAGTATGCGACCAGTGATCTTCAACGGTATTTAGTGGGCGCTTACTCAGCCCAGATGTCAGCGCATCTTGGTACACATTCAGAACATCTGGTTTCGCCAGCTGGCTAGTATCAATCCGTTCACATCGACGTCGCGGACGTCCACCGAAACGCACCCGGTCGGCACAGACAATTGCGTGATCAGAGTCCACGCTCGTGCTCCAAATCGAGCGACAGTTTTGGACACGGCCTCTCCAGCGGTAACTGCTCGCGATATGATCGATTTGCGTCCACGACTGGCCCGAGGCTGGTGGCCGCCAAGTCACACTTCTGCAGGTGCTGTGTCGAAAGTTAGTGCTCGCGAGAAAGAGGCGAGCATCTTCACACAGCTGTAGCAATCGCTCACCATTATAATTACGCGAGCCTACACCATGTTGGCCGCCCAGATGAAGCTCATCAGAGGACAATTTTCCGACTTGGGCGTTTGGATCGCCAGCCAGCACCACAGTATTCGTGCTTCTTCTGTAACGAAGAAGCTCGTGAAGTTGCTGATAGAAATCATCTTTTACCGAATCAGTGCTACAGTTTGTAGGGGCGTAGGCCGCAATGACAAACAGACACCGTTTGTCCCCGCGCGACTTCGAAGCACGGAACGAACCAGCTAATCTAACGGCGCACATCCTACTGTTTACTGGGATCCAATCAAGCAAGGCAGTTCAGCCCGGGGACTCAAAACAATGCCGACGCCAGCTTGACCGGCATTTGAAGCTGCATCATCGCCAGATAGGCGCAATGAGAATGTGCCGCCAGTGTCGCATGTGGGGGATCTCAGGGTAAGCACGGAGCTCGAACCTTGCAGGCGGGTTTCTGATAAACAGCAAATATCGATCGATAGGGTCTCTAGTGTGCGGGCAAGTGCTGCCTGTTGGCCAATACGCAGCAAAGTGCGCACGTTGAGGCATGCCAGTCTTAGCGAGACACGAGGACTCCAAAGGGAAACGGATGAACTGACGTTGTCCGCTTGGTTGAACATGGACTTGTCGACTGGATTGGAGTGAGGCCCTGCGATTGTGTGTGATCTGAAATTAGACGTCAAGCGACTATTGAAGTAAGCTGAGCGAGGGACAAGAATTGGGGGAGTGAAAATGGAGGGGATATAAGTAAAGTTGGAGCGGGACAATAAGGATGCAGAAGCGCAAGAAGGGGTATAAGAAGACGGGAAGGCCTGAGCAGTAGCATCCAAACCCCTATCCACCCTGCTGGATGCAGCAGATAGGGCGCCGTTTATTATCCTCTGCGACGGCCAGAGCATCAAGAAACTGTTGTAGGAAAGGTTCATTGTAAATAATCATTTTATAATCACCACTCCGGTTATCCTGTCAAGTAATGCATTTTGTCCGCTATAACTTACTGCACATTGATTAGTGGGAGAAACGACGAAGTCTATCGTAGAGTAAATAAGTGACGGAATGACATTGCGTCTTAGGATATCGTACTTCAAGTCCTAATCTAGAGTATGCACTCAAGAAAAGGACCTTGCAAAGGAGTCTGCAGTATCCTCCGTATTGGCAAATTTGTACATGGTAGACTTCGAAATGAAGACGCTCACTGACTCTAGTAGCTAATCAAAAGTTGGTGCATGTACTTGTAAGACACATTTGTGAACTTAAACCGGGAGAAGGAAGATGAGTTTCCCAACAAACGTGAAAAATTAACTACTTCATGCGATCCCGTTGTACAATTTAATCAGACCACTCAATTGGACTGTGATTCACACCGTCGAGGAATATACCGTTGGTTACTTATTTATTTGGCTGAACACTTTTGTTGCGATTATAAATATCACTGTGGAACTGGAATCTTGCAGTGGCACATTGCCATTCCTTGAGTGCTTAGTTCGCAGAAATGGGGGTGGCATAGAAACAACGGTGTTTCGTAAGCCGACGGACAGGGATGCTGTACTCCACCATAGTTCAGGTCACCCAGAGCATATGTGTGCTGGGATTACCTCATCTCTGTTTCACAGAGCCCAGAGGCTGTGCACTGAGGAAGAAGATAGGAAGGACGCCCGAAAGGAAGCAATGAACCAATTGCGTAGTAGTAGATGCTCAAAACCGTTAATGAAACACCAGTTGCAGCGAGTTTTAAATCCCAATCCACGGCAGACTACGGAGTGGATTGGGACGGTAGGAATTCCTTATAGGTAGGAAGCTTCGAAGACCATCCGGAGAGTAGAAAACAAAGAGAAGGATAATTTTCCAGAAGGACCAAACATTGTGCTCGATACTATTGCACTTGAAGGAGCCACTTCCCGCAAATATGACAACTAAGTGAATTTACACATCTACTTGCAAAGATTGCTCACACATGTACAGAGGCCAAACCGCAAAAGGTTTACGCACAAGGGTGTCAGAGTGATATAGAATGGCTGTCGAGGAACGAGCTTAAATACAGGGCTCTACTAAGGGCTTCGTCAGTAGCGATACAAGTGACAGATACAGGCCATTCGATTGACTTGAATGACATCGATTTACTCCTCAAACGTTGACTGATGAGTCGATTTCGATTAGCAAGGATGGCTGGCCGAACAATCTCCTCAGGTTGTCAGTTGGTTGGTTCGGGTTAATCTCGTTCCACTGAATGGTTCAGCGGCCGTGTTTCAGGACGCGATGTGTTTACGCTTGGCAAACGTTCTGCCTATGGTTTTATCAGGTGGATCAATTAAGATGGGTTTCTACAGACTCCTAACTGGTGTGCCGTGTTATTGTCAGAGCACGTGACACTAGTCAAGTAGTGTGTAGTGGCAAAGCGAACACAACACCGGACAACGCAGATGCCAATAGAACTAAAAACTACTGTGTGCTATTCGAGACTTGTGTGATTTTATAGGAGATGGGGTTTTCACAAGTGTTACATGTTGTATGGGCCAGTTGACAAGAACAATGTTCTGGGGTATACAAAACACACCGAAGATTCGAGGGTTTTGGTGAAAACATGCCAACACTGTGTACACCCACTTGTAGTCATTTGTACATTCGATTCCGAACATGTTGTCTGTTAGCTCTTTGCGGCACAGTGACAAGTTCGAACATAGTTCCATGACGCCGTCTGGCTTTGGTTTTCCAAAACTGGATTCTACTCGGGTTAGGTTGGCGCTACCCACAGGAGCAGCAGCAGCAGCAGCAACACCACCACCACCACCAACAACAACAACAAAAAAGCAGCAACACTGCGACGTGGCGTATGCCACAAGTCACTAAATAAAGTCACTACCACTTGCCTGTTCACAGGCCCTTACTCACTCAATGAACGCCAGTCAACAAATAGGAAGATTCTCTTTCAACTCTGCCCAAGCAGACGACCCAACCGAAGCCAATCATAACTGCGGCATCGCATTCACAAGTTCACGCACCTCAGTTACAAACCTTCGTACCTGCAGAGAAGTATTCAAAACCAGCGCAGCTTCTGTAGATACGCTGCATGCGATTTACTAACCGCGTGCTTGCATGCTAAGTCACTTTATTTCAGGTGGTGGGTCATCAATTTTGCCTTAATGCTTTTCTTTCTCATATAAATGTCTACCTGTACTCTATTCCATTAACTTGTACACATCGTTTAAGCCAATTGTATTCGGTTTCCATAACATTTTTGTGTTCGTGGCAATTCCGTATAGTATACTTGCTCACCTCGTGAAATTACCTAGGATCCGTTTGCAAACAGTTTAATTCATATGCTCATTAACTTAAGTTTTGTGTCACCGTTTCCGTATGCATCAATCGAGTTATTTTCTCCCCCCCTCTCTCCCTCTCAAGTGTTTCGCTGTTTTTTGATATCCCCGGTGAGGCTGCGCTTGACATGCATGTTGACAAGGTGCCTACCTGTCTATTATCCACTACCTCGTCCATACTGGCTCCAGGAGATAGTTGGTCGTTGCTGGAGGGGACGGGGTGCACGGTCCTTGTGGCCGTGTTAGGATCAAAGTGTGGTTCCATGCACTCAGTGTGGAGCGGACTACGGTCCAGCCACCGCCTTACGTGCGCTTGGTTCCCCAAATACAGCATGCTTGTGTTTGCCTGTGATGGAGTGTGAGCCGGCTCCGTTGATGAAACGTGGCTCCCATCCACATGCCTCCCGGTCTTATTCCTTCGGGTTTACACTGGACATGGGGTGTGTGGTTGGAGCTGTGGGTGGTGCAGCGCAAACCACCCATGGTCCCTCTGTAGGCGCAGGCGTCCTGTGACTTGCTACAGGCAAGTCCGAAACCGGATGCAGCCAACCCCATATATATATATATATATATATATGGAATGGTTGTGAATATTAGTAGCTGAAGGTGTGGATGGGGGGATTGCACTGCCCTCCGAGCTGAACGACTGGGCAACATCGTCATTGCGGTTTTAAGGTCCTATTTCGCGGAGCCTCGTAAGCGACTGCGAGATCTATGTGCTTATTGATCGAGTTCGGATTTGAATACCAGGCCACGAAAACCGCACGTGCTTACCGTTGTGGCTGCCCTACTGGAGGAACAAGCAGCCTCCGATACATGTAGTAAAATCGACGCCGGACAAACGGTGGAATTGCTGGGATTCTGTCTAATAACACATCTCACCATAAACGGCCAAATCTACCAGCAGATAAGAGGCGCACCAATGGGATCGCCGATCTCTGGGCTAGCAGCCGAAGCAGTGATGTAGGCGCTAGAACGGATACCACTCCCAATTGCCAAACGGAAACTTTGGGTGCGCTACCTAGACGACACCTTCGTCATCCTCAAACGCTCCAAATTAGAGGAGACACATGGGCTAATCAACAGCGTGTTCGACGGCATCCAATTGACGAGGGAAGAGGAAAACAATGGGCAGCTACCATTTTTAGACATTATCATACGTAGGACTGGTTCAGGACCATTGGAAACCACGCGCTATCGAAAATCAACACATTCGGACCAGATCCTCAATTAAAACAGTGATCATCCGGCACCACACAAACGCAACTGCGTGCTAACACTTTGCAAACAGGCACGGACGCATTGTAGCATGCAACAGCTGAGACAGGCAAAGGAAGATCGTCTCTTCAGACTATTTGAACGGAATTCGTACCCAAAAAGGCTTCATACGGCGCTGCTTGACCCCCAAATAAGGCAACACATCGTCATCATTATCATCAGTACACGTGAGAAACACACCTCAGCTGATGTATTAATAGTATTAGTATTAGTAGTAGTAGTAGTGGTAGTAGTAGTATTAGTAGTAGTAGTAGTAGTAGTGGGAATAGTAGTAGTAATGTCAACAGTCTATCAACTAGACACATAGCCAAAATAAAACCATGGAGATCAACGCTAAGCAAGATCTTCGCCTCATAATAATCGTGGCTTGCTAGTTGAAGGTGAGCAACACACCAGCTAATATGCCGCTGGGATAATGGAATATTTTGCAAACAGTAGAACAAAACATTAGTTCTAATCACATAATTTCACATTCGAAACAGCTTCCTTGGGAATGTATCTCGTCTGAGATCAACCATTAGTATACCATATCTCCATGAGAGATCTATATCTATTACTCCCACATCATAGCTCATCAATGTGCTCAGATCCGTCGCATATATACATATTGTCTAGGAATGTTTTAGGATTTGTGGTTTTTTAACAATAATATTCCTTCCAAACAGCTTCCTATGGGTCATTGTATCTTCGCTTGAGACACATTTTGTTCATACCATACATCATGGACGTACTATATTATTACTAATCATATACCACCATCCACATCAGCTCATCACGTCGCTCGCAGTCCACGCTAACACCATTTATGACTAGGCAATGATATGAAGTTTGTGGTTTTTCTCACACAATATATACATCAAAACAAGCTTCCCTATTGGGCTCATCATGTCTCGTCTTGAGATCACCAATTATGCTTTCCATATATCCAGAGACGTTTTATCTATACTAATCCAATCCCCACCAAATAACGCGCTCGCTGATCCGTAGCATATACAATATTATGATCACGGGATGTATTATGAGATTTGTGGATTTTTCTATCACAATTCATATTCACTGGAAACAACGCTTCATGGGCATTGCTCTTCGCTCTGAGACACCATACTTGTTCATACCTATCATCATGAGGTTTATTCTATTATAACATATACCACCATCTCATCATGCACCTCAAACGTGCTCGTAGTCGTAGATATCAATAATTTATGACTAGGCAATGATTATTAATGAGATTGGATTTTTCCCACACATTATACATTGAAACAAGCTTCCCTATGGATATCGTCTTGAGATACATTGTTCATACCCATACATCCATGAGCGCTATATCTATTTATAATCAATACCCATCTCATCATGCTCATCAATACGTGCTCCTAGATTCCGTAGCATATATCAAATTTAGAATCGGCAATGTATATTTAATGAGTGGTATTTTCAATCACATCAATATACTTCAAACAGTTCCTGGGATCATCCACTGCTTGAGACACCATTATGTCACTCCACTAATCATGGAGCGATCTATAATTAAATAATCCACATCTCATCCAGCACTCATCAATACGTGCTCGTAGATTCCGTACGCACTATAATCATTATGACGGTATAAGATTGATTTTTTATACATAATACATTCACAGCTTCCTAGGGATAATCTGCTGAGATACCAATATGTCTACCTAATCTGTATATTATTATAAATCCTCTCACAAGACTCAAAAGTGCTCTAGATCCGTAGATATAAATGATCAGGAATGTATTAGAGTTTGTGTTTTTTATAATATACATCAAAAGCTTCCATGGGTACTGCTTTGAGACCGTTCACCAACGAGTTTATATTATAATATACCATCCATCATAGACTCATTAAGGCTCGAGATCCGTAGATATATAATTTTAGGAATATATTAGAGATTTGTGGTTTTTATCAATAATATTACTGACACTCCTTGGGTACCTTTGAGAACCATTTAGTTCATACCATATACTGAGGTTATATTATTTATACCATCTCATCAAGACTCATAAGTGCTCGTGGTCCGTAGTATATTATTTATGATCGGAAGTATATTATGAGTTGTGGTTTTTATACAAATTACATTCGAACGTTCCTTGGGTGTACTGCTTGAGTACCTTTAGTCACCATATCATGAGAGTAAATTTAATATCCCTCATCATGCTCATTAAGTGCTCGGTCCGTATATTTTATGACAGGAAGTATTATGAGTTATTTTTATACATAGACACGAACAAGCTCCTTGGGTATGATCTGTCTTGGACATATGTTCATCCTATATTGGAGATATATTATTAATATACCAATCTCACTGACTCAAGGCTCAGTCCGTAGTAATATAATTTTGACTAGGAAGTTGAGTGGATTTTTAAACAATATTTTGAACAAGCTTCCTTGGGTGTTCTGCTTGGATACATTGTTCATACCATATATCATGAGAGTATTATTATAAATCACTACTAGACCTTAAGTGCTCGATCCGTAGATTATTAATTTATGACTAGGAATGATATAGAGATTTGGTTTTTTATCAATTCTTCGAAAACAAGCTTCCTTGGGTATAGATCTGTGAGATACCATTAGTTCACCATTACGAGAGTATATTATTAAATATCCTTCATAGCTCATAAGTCGGCCGTAGTATATAATTTTGATCGGAATTTTATAGTTTGTGGTTATAATAAATTACCGAAAACACTTCCTATGGGTTACTGCTTTGGACCATAGTTCTCCATTATCGAGGTTTGATTAATATCCTCTCATCAGACTCATAGCGCTCAGGATCCGTAGAATATTAGACTGGAATGATATAGAGATTTGTGGATTTTTACATAAAATCACCTTCCTGGGATATGCTCTTTGACCATTTAGTTCATCCTACTGAGAGTTTATATTATAATATTCCACCATCATAGCCAATGGCTAGTCCGTAGTTAAATAATTTATGATGGAAGTATATTAGAGTTTGGACAATAATTTCATTCGAAAACGCTTCCTGGATAGAGAACCATATATGTTCTACCTAATCTGAGGAGTTATATTAATACCAATCTCTCATGACTCATAAAGGCCGAGCGTGATATATAATTGACGGAATGTTATGGATGTGGATTTTTAACAATAATATGACTCAAACAGCTTCCTAGGTAAGTATCGTCTTTGGATCCAATTATGCATACCATATATGGGGGTATTATTAATATTATAATAAATACCCTTAGTTGAATATGGTATCTCAGACAGATCAACCCATAGGAAGGTTGAATGTCAGTTAAAATACCACAACTCTATATACACCTTCATTATAACAGATCTACGAGCTTATTATGGTCTATGAGGAGTGGAAATAATATACCGTAATGGTGAACTTCTCAAAGACTAACCCAAGGAGGTTTCGAAGTATTGTAAAAATCAATCTTATACATTCCGTCAATATTCTACGGACTAGGCCTTATATGGTTGATGAGGGTATATTATAATAATATACTCTCATGAAGGTTGAATATGGTATCTCAGCACAACCCATAGGAACGTTTTCATGTAATTGTAAAAAAATCCACAAACTCTAATAATTAGTTTGTTTTTCACACGCTGCTTTTGCTCTATATTTTGTCGATTTAATGTTTGCGGTATTAAACATGAGAGTTAATACACTACTGTATGTATGTATATACTCTCAACAGTTAGCAACTATACATATAGGCAACATACAATACTGTACACAATTCTTCTACTGATTCCGGTTGCGGGCCATGTCTTCTAGAGTGCTAAGCCATTGGCACTCCTCATCTTTGGGTCCCCATCCTGGAAGATATACGGATCCAACAGCGGATAGACACGACGTCAGCGATTTCATGTGCTGCCGCCAAGTGGAAGGCTGACCACCACGCGGTCGACTCCAGCCACGTCCTTGACGAGCGAATAGAGCGCGACGCGATAGACGCTCAGGTGCCATACGTAGGACATGACCGAGTCATCTTAGCTGGCGAAACAAAACCAGTTTGTTGAAGGGAATACTCGCATTCCCCAAGATCCATCGTCAAATGTCTTCACTACTAACTCGATGTTGCCACCAAACACGAGCGATCCTCCTTAAGCAACCGTCATCGAACGTAGAAAGACGACGCATGTCTTCCACGCGAATTGGCCAGGACTCACTCCAATACAACAATAATGAACGAACGGATGCGCTGTAAATGCGGCCCTTTAGTGAGAATGTGACGTCACGACGACGCCACAAGTGCCTCAGATTGACAAATGCTGATCGAGCTTTAGCGATACGAAGCGAAACTTCTTTGTTGATAGTGCCGTCAGCAGAAACATAACTCCCAAGGTAGACGAAACTATCTACCTATTCAAGTTGTGCACCTTCCAGAGTGAGCACGGGAACAGGTGAAAGCCAATCCTTGAGCAGTACTTTACACTTCCATCCAGAATGAGTTGCATACTCTGAGGATCGTCACCAAGTAAGACGATATCATCAGCATAATCTAAGTCGGTCGCGCGCTCAACCGGTAGAACCTCAAAGCCAAAATGTTGGAAACCTTCTAGAGCATTCGATAGAACGTCTTCGATGGCGAAATTGAAGAGGAATGGAGACATAGGGCAGCTCTACCGCACACCGCTATTGACAGCGAATTGCGAGGAATGCTTGCCATAGACCCTCATTCTGCCGGATGTTTGAAGGTAAAGTGCTCGTAAGATGGCGGTATATTTCTCTGGCACCCCCTTCTTTAGCAAGCAACGCCATAAAGCAGATCGATCAACGGAGTCAAACGTGGCACGTATGTCTAGGAATGCAACGGTAGTGGGCCTGTGATAAATGTGGCGGTATTAGAGGAGCTGGCGGAGCGTGAAGATTTGATCCACGCATCCGCGGCCAGGACGGAAACCAGCTTGTTCTTCACGGTAGTATGATGCACGTACTGGGGATAGTCTACGAAGGAGAATGGATGCCAACAGCTTAGAGGCAACCGAAATAAGACTAATCCCGCGATGATTTGCACATGAAGTGTGAGCGCCTTTCTTGAGAATCGGGACAATTACTGATTCACCCCAAGAGGAAGGCACTTTCTCTACATGCCAAATTTTTGCGAACAACGCGGTCAGCTGGTTAATGATCATCACACCGCCGTACTTGAATAATTCCAGAAGAAGTCCGTCTAAGCCGGCAGCCTTGAAGCGCTTCAAGCGCCGAATCTCGAGGCAGACTTCTGCTTCGCTGGGTGGATTCAGAGGGACGAGCCAAGGTGGACAACAACGTGTACTGTATGTACTGATGGATGGTGGAGGCCAGTTGAACTGCGACTGAAAGTGCTCGGCCCAGCGGTCCATACGCCTCTGTTGGTTGGTGATCGGAGACTCATCCACCTCACAAAGGACCTCACTGACACCAGGCTTCCTGAGGCCAGTGGACCGAACGAGTTGGAAAAACCTGCGAGTGTTGCCAGAGAGGGCAGAAGTCTCTATCTCTAAAGCACGCTCAGACCACCATGCCTTGCAAAGTGTTCAGCCCAACGCTCCAAGCGTTTTGATATGCTGTGGATCATCTGCCCACTCTCGTAGCGTATGGTCTTGCTAACACTAGGTCGCTGCTTCCAGTTTCCCGTATCAGATGGAATAACTTACGATGATTACCAACGGCAGCGGCTGTTTCCATCTCAGAGGCACGATGAGACCACCAGGTTTCGCGGTCCTTCTTTAGTCTAGCACGTAGTTTCGCCCAGAGATTTTTGCGAGCTTCATTGTATTCGCTTCCAGCCGGAATACGTCGGCGAGCATCCATAAGTTCCAGAGACTGTTTAGAGACCCAATCTCCGGTTTTGCAATTTGTTTTGCCACATGAAGACATGCCTGCTAATAGCAACGTTTGACGAATATACGACCAGTGACCGACGGTGTTCAGTGGGCGCTTACTCAGCCCGGATGTCAGCGCAGTTTGAAAAGGCAACACAACCCAGCGCAACAACAGAAACGGCTGAAAAACGAGCCGTGTTGTTGTAGGTTAACGGAATCTCTGAAATGGCAAGGAGTCTTCTGTTGCCCCTGGGTGCCCCTGGGTGCCGCTCGGTACCTTCGAGCGGCAACTCGTGCCATTATTGATTAACGCCTACATTCGTCCCCACCTCGAGTATGCGGTGCAGGCATGGCGTCCGTGGTTAAAACGGGACATTCGTCTCCTGGAGCAACCACAAAGAAGAGCCACTAAGGCAACACGTGGTCTATCGGGCCTTAGTTATGAACTGCGCCTTCGTTCGATCGGTCTGTACTCCTTAGAATACCGACGACTTCGCGGTGATCTGATCCTCACTTACCGGATACTAAGAGAAGAGGACCATCCATGTAAGTCGCTGTTAACATTATCTGCCGACAAACGATGCCGAGGCCATGCACTAAAACTTGTGACTCAATATTCCCGTTTAGATTGTAGAAAGTTTTTTTACTCTCTTAGTGTCTGTTCGCACTGGAACGCACTGCCATCGCATGTGGTGAACGCACCAAACATCGAGACATTCGAAAGACTATTGGACTTGCACTTACATGAGACACATTATATAACGGTATGACAAACTGCAGTGTCTAACTTACTGATATTTTTGTGTCACACCTGAAACTTTTGTTTTCTTCCATTTGCCATCCTGTGGGTCTTGTAAAGTTATTGCTTTTTATCCCACCATACACTATTGAACTATTGAATTGCCCATCAAGCAACAGAAACAATTCAAAATAAACTTTTCAAACTGAAAGATAAATTTAGGTTGTGGGAGACATATGGTGTAATGTACAAGATCTGCTGCCGAGACTGATAAATCTACATAGGACAAACAGGAACGAAGATTGGCACACGGCGGCATGAATATGGTCTAGCAATTCGCCGCCATGATCAGAACTCTTTTATGTTCGTTCAGCTCGGAACGCAGTCCAATACCCATATATATATATATATATATATATATATATATATATATATATATATATATATATATATATACCACATAGTATCAGCGTGATACTGCTAACCCTACATTATTGTACGTGTGCCGATCATTCGTGTTGCTAGTACCATGATTATGCCTGTTCAGGCGCGTGTCGCGTTGTCGAGAAAATACTATTTTTTATTAGCTGCATGAACAGAGTGGCTGGGGCAGCACTTCCGAACGTGTGGTGGCTTATCGTAACCCGACCAGCCTGAGGAGCATCAGCGGATTGGTCCGAGCAGCGAATTAACATAACATCAACCCCATACCCATCGCTGACAGGGGCCTACTTGTGCGACCTTGCAATGCGACAAATCGTGACCGTGTCATGCACAAGTTGCAGTGACCTTTTGACCTGTAACGGGGCTAAGGAGGCATTTTACTGCATTGGGGACGTGATTGCTTGAGAAAAGGCATAGAGACCGGATCAACCGATATCTGCTACCCAGTGGAAACCGACCTGTAAGACTGGAACTTTGCTCTGAACCTCTGGCCCGAAACTGCACTGATCGATCGGATTCGAATTAGTAGACTGATGTATGCGTCAGATTGGCTGGCTTGTTCAGTGTTTCGAAGGTGCACAGAGGCAATAGGTGTGTGTTACTTCGTTGCCAAAGCCCCACAAGCTAGCTCTGACTCGATGATAAATGACTTCCCTCGTCAACTGAACGAGACTCTACTTCCCATGAAAATAAGGATACTGTAGTGTTGGCTGGCAGTCTGTGCCCTAAACTTGGAAAATTGTCCACTGATATGCTGCATATGGGCGGCCGACAAGTTAGCTTTCGTATGCACCAATGTTCCCGAGTCCAAATCCGGCACACTAGAGGGCAAGTTGCAATGCGATCGCAACCAGTGGAGTTCCATCTGCGATGTTATTGGTATTCGGGTTGAGCCTGCAATGCTGCTACGCATAGCGCGTCATTCGACCTCAGTGCATTCTGGGGAACCTCGAATTCTTCGAGTAAGAATAAAATCACCAGATGAGACAGAGTCTGTCCTGCTCTCATTAATTCCTCTTCGCAATTCACCGAGCGGAGTGCGCATATTACCCGATCTCCCTTGGAAACACTGCCCATAAAAGCACATGACCAACGCGGTATTCCTAATAGTGATAGTAAGACAACCATATTGTTCATGGCGTTCCCGAGCTTCTGTATTCGTCTGATCACAATGCGCAATCACATGACCGAGAGCAGTGGTGCTACACCCGCTAAGTACGGTGTTGACAACGTTATTGCCAAATCCTTGACAAGGATACCATCATCCGTCGGCCCGGTGGTGTAGTGGTTCTCACGTTTGCTTTACACGGAGAAGGCATCCGGTTAGAGCCCGGGTCAGGTCACGGCTATTGTGCTCTAGGCCCCATGTAGAGTACTCGATTCAGGCTTGGCAACCCAGGGGGACCGCACAGCGACGGGCAAGGAGAAGTGTGAAGGGTTTGTCCCACCTGCAACACCATAGACGATTGAAAGCACTAGGGGTGTACAGCGGAAAATATCGCATTCTATGAGGTGACTTCATCCTGGCGTTCCAGATTCTTAAAACCCCGGTTGCACTTGCCGCCACTTCCTGAAGCTTAGCTGCAACAGAACTTGAAGGGTCGTGAATCGAATCATGCCACCCAATACACTCGGCTGGAGTACCGCCGGAATTATTTTCCCTTCGAGTTTGTCAAATGTGGAATGCTCTTTTGATTTTTGTCATTTCAGCGCCCACGCTACCCATTTTTAAAAAGCGACTGGACGATGCTTTGTATCATTTACATTAATTGATCTGATTTCTGTTCATTGAGTGACGACAAGACGCAGACAAACATTGTGCTTGTAGTGACCTGGAGATTCCCCGCTTGATGGGTAAATCAATCCTAAATACTATGAAATCATGGTTTCTCATGTATTAGGGAAGTAAGTGGGTTGCATGCTTGTATGGTGCACGTGTATGTATGAGACACACCAACAACATCCGGGAAACATCCGGGATTGGAAAAGAACATCACAGTTCTCCGATCGTACTCAGTACCCTACCACATACTCCCAAGCTAGTCATCTTCCGGTGCCCTATTTTTATTCTTAAGATTTATCAGCTTTCTAATAAACATTTTTCTAATAATTTGGAACACCGGTAGCCCGGCTTGGTTGCTCACCAGTTGGTTGTTTTTCCGAGCTTGGTAAAGAGATCGCATACGTTTCACCACCATGCGAGGTTGCATCTTCAGTGCGCTAATAGGCAGTGTATAATGCTGCTTATTGAGTTGTCAGTCCGTTATCCACGGGCAGGTGACTTTTGAAGGTGGCAACTTCGATTTGCGCCACGTGATCTCTGCCCATTTGCTTCCACGGCTGAACCACGTTTTGCGATTCGCCGGAGATCTTTCTTTCTGAGTTCATGGTACACGGGGTCGAGGTCGATGCGCATGTTGATCGAATTATTAGAGGAGTACCATACTTCTAGGAACTCTCTTCCTTTCTGTGTTGTTATTTGAGCTAAAATGACCGTTTTGTTCCAATTGAAGCTATGTCCCTCCTCATCCACATGCGCTGAGACGAGAGACGATGCATAATGCTTTTTACAAGCCTTCTGATGTTCTTGTATTCTTGTGGACAATTTCCTTCCTGTCCGTGTGTACTGCCGCACGCCTTTGGTTGGCCATTCGAATCTGAGTTTAGGAGAGATACCGTTAGGCCACCGTGCTATATGCTCACCAACCCCAAGAAATCGGGTTAGACGGATATGCCTATGTGTTAACGTGGATAATATGGTGAGTCCACAGATGTGCTTTTCACTTTTGTGTAACTTGGACTAAGTTTATTCCCACAAACCATCCCACGGGACTTGTCTAGCCTTGGTTTTTTTATCTGTATCATACAATTGTTCCATCACCTAACTACAAGGACTACGGTTCAAGACTAGTGAAAGTAGTATTACACTCCGAGGGAATGACGCAAGCTCTATAGCATAACTGGTCAAAGTTTCGAGCCAGGTTACCAACAGAGATCCGGCTAAAGGCAACAGATGAACGGTGAAGAGTCCTAAGCAATTCGATATAAGTTGCAAAAGCTGTAAATCCTTTATCTGCATAGTCCTGCGGAGAGACCGACATATAAGCACCCAGGACACACAGCAGGACGAAGCGCAGCACGAGTGAAGCATCTGTAAAGGAATGCTCAACAATGCCATGCAACTTAACTGAAATTCATATATTAAAAAATGATTAAATGCCGGCCACCTAACGGTCGATTTAAAAACAAACACAAACTTGACATGCATCAACGCACTCCTAACAACAAAAACACTAACTTGTATGTACACAAACGCCCAAGGCCTTCTAAGTAATATGGCCGAACTTAGAGAAGTCCATGCCTCAAAACCGCGGGACTTCGTCATGATTACAGAGATCTGGTTAAACCTTGAGATAGCCGATTCTGAGATCAATTTATCCGGGATATCTCTGCTTCGGAACAATAAAACCGAAAGGGATGGTGGTGCGATTCTTTATTATAATATAACTTTCCGATCTGAAGTTACTGATCAGCCGAAAATCCGCGCTCCTGATTCGATTTGGTGTCGCCTATGGTTGTGCAACAAGGACACACGTCTACTAGCCGTGATTTACTGCCCACCAAACTCTACGTCGGAAATGGACTCCAAACTAAACCACGTCTTTCAGTTTGCTGTGCACAATTCCTACACCGACATTCTTATCACTGGAAACTTTAACGTGCACGACATAGAAAAGCCAGCAACCGACGATACGCAGTTTATAGCCTGCTTGCAAAAGCTAATTGCTAGCCACCCTCTGTACAACCACTTAACCTCACCCACCATATTTCGAACTGCTAACAAGCCGTCGGTACTGGATCTTGTGCTCACTAACGAAGAACCCATGGTTGACGGGATAGTCACAAGCATACTACCGAATGCCCCCCAGATGTTGCCTGGGAAACTTTAGAAGGACGTTTAGCACACTGGTAGCGCACTCATCGGAACAAAGTCCTTTCAACTGCAAAACATGCATAGTTCATTTTTGAAGAGCAGAACATATAAATGTGTGTCATGGCGTGGCAGGAGCACAAGGACTGCTCGAATGTTGAAACCTGGAGTGTATACATAACGCATCGTAACTTCTGTGTGAAACTGATCCACGAAGACAAGGTCACGCATCAGTAGGAGTTAATGAAGCGATTCTGCATGAACCGCAAACTTCCGTACACGCACGTTAACGGTCTGTGAAAGGTGAAGCGCGGGATTCCAACACTAGGCACGGCTGACTGATGCACGCGGTCAGCAATGGAAGCATCTGATCTCCTACGGCTTCATTACTCCCTAACTTTCTGGCAGGTAACGAGCCCAAATATTCTCCTCGTTTCTGTTACTGCACAGTCGGGTTTGGACAACATCACCTTCACTGCAGAAGCTTTGTTGAAGAAGTTGTTGTCCTTGATTATCCACAGTTCTCCTGGAGTCGACAACCTCCGACCAAAGGCTCTGCAGGCGGTAGCTATTGATCTAGCAGAACCACTGGCTGTTTCCTATCAGCGATGTCTAGAAGAGAAACATATTCCACCAGCATGGAAGCAAGGTGTCATCACTTCTATCCATAAAGGAGGCAGCCGCACTGACTCTACCAACTACCGTCCAATAACACTACTTCATGTGCTATCCAAAATTATGGAATCAATCATCGTAGATGTGCTGATGCAATATCTGAAAAGCCGCAACTCAGTGGACCCAGAGCAACATGGCTTTCGTCAAAAGCGTCCATGTACAACTAACCTATTAATTGCATGTAATAGTTGGACTGAAGCCATTGATGATGGAGCAGAAGTCGATGTCATCTACCTCGACTTCTCAAAAGAGCTTGATCGCTTAGACCATCGATTGCTTCTTCAGAAGCCTCGAAATTACGGCATTTGCGACCCACTCCTGAGTTGGATTAGCAATTTTCTACACGAACGACGGCCAGAGGTAAGTCAGAGAATCATTGTTCGATGCAATTTATCTGGTGTGTGGCGTACAACAATGCTCGGTGCTTGGATCTCGTCTATTCTTATTGTTCCTTAACGATTTGGCGGGATGAGTTGATTTCGATTTCCTATTTTTCACTGATGATATCAAGATGTGGCGAAGGATCAGAGGACAGCACGACCACGAGGGCTCCAGTGCGATTTTAACACGATGTCGAAATGGTCAGTTCAAAACGCCCTACCATTCAACGTAGACGGATGTCGCGTTGTGCAATTACGCCATAGACATTACCACACATATGTGCTTGGGACACACGGATTACAGACCAGCTCCCAAGGAAGTGTTCTTGGTGTGCTCGTACAGAGCGACCTCAACTGTTCTAAACAGGCTGAGGTAGCTGCGGAAAGAGGCAACCAGCACGTCGGCATGTTGCGAAGGGCATTTAAGAGACTTGCCCCATCAATCTTACCAATGATGCACGATCCCTACGTGCGTCTGTATGTTGAATACGCTATACAAGCTTGGCAACCTTGGTTGAAACGCGACCTAGAGGCATTACAGGTACCACAAGGAGCCGCAACAAAAAATTTAAAGGGCCTGCGCTATCACTTTACCACCGAAGGCTGAAGTTGCTGGGAATATTCTGCGGACGCTACCGAAGGTTGCATGGCGAGCCCATATTAGGGTACCAAATATTGTGTAACGAACCACGTATGTTGCCACTTGCTGAAACTTAGCCAGAACACGCAGCTCCGAGGTAACTGCTTAAAATTGCAGGAACAATATAACCATTTTGAGTGTCGACATAATTACTTTTCTCTTCGGGTTTGCCAACCCTGGAACGCACTCCCAGACTCAGTTGTATCCTCTTTTACCTGGGACTTTTTCAAAAAACGATTAGATATTGCTCTTAGTTACCAGCACTTTGTTACCTAAATTCCTCTATTGTGGATTAGGCCAATTATGCTTGTCTACAGGATTTATGTATTAAATAGACCCAAGTGAGCGACCATATCTTACTTTTCTCATGTCTTATATCAGCGACCACTGTACCCCAGTGTATTTCTGAACGCTTACACTCGATTTTTTAATTTTACACAGATGTTATTTATCAAAGTATTCATCTCGGTAGACGCTCGGTAGATGACCCAGATATACTTTGATTTCATCCTATTCACCCCAACTATTCTACTGGACGTGTCAAGCACTTACTTTTATCCCCTGATCAATCATTGTTCATTGTTTACTGGTTAGGGTTCCCACAGTGATAACTGCAAGCGGTTACTACATTTGTGTTATGATGTCGGTTTATTTCTCGTGAGCACCATCCTACCACACAAGCCGGAAGGTGACATGGTACCCATCAGCCTCGTACCAGCCAGATAGAAAAAGTTAACATTAATCGGTGTAAAAAGATGTACAAATTAGTAGAGCTGTGTGTTTGAGGAAGAAGTGGCCAGACATGGAGGAACGTAGCCCAGATGTGGTAAGTTGCTAGAAACGTGGTCACTTATTGCACTGCTTAAGCTACGAGTCAATGACCATGCATGACGTGACTTAGAGACTTTGTCCATCTGGTGTGTGACCCGGTCGTCTTCACAGTTATTTCGTTTTGACCTCAACTCTACAGCTCTGTAATCTTGAAACCCAGGACAGTTTCTGGTAATAAGTCCCAGTGCTGCTATTTCCACGGTAACGCAGGAGAAAACAATCAAACTGCAAACGTAAACACTGTGTATTTTGTGAAGAATAGTCGCAGTTATACTCAGGCAGACAGCCACCACACATATAGGAAAGCAACAGACTGCCGGTTCGTCCTACTGACTCGTCAGTAGCACGCATTCGCCGAATCCTGCCGGATTCGAAGCAACGACCATACTCCTGCGACCCGTGGTCGACGGTAGCGGACCGCCAATAAAAACCTTCTACTACTTGCAAACAATTAGTAGCCACGTTAGCAACTTACATGCCAGCACGATTAATGGCGGTTTGCAAAGGAAGTCGTGGCTCTGGGGGGCCAGCCCTGCCCTCTGCACGTTCACAACATGCATAATAGTGATGGACCTCGCTATATCGCAGTTAGATATCAGCCATGATGGTCCGCTGCCGTCGCCAATGGCTCAGGGGCATAAGTCACTGGATCGCAAGGTCGTAGGTTCGTACACGGTAGGATTCGGCGGGTGTGCGCTACTGACAAGTCGTAATAGGAAGAGCCGACCGTCTATCGCTTTCCTGGATAAGTGGTGGCTGTCCGCCTGAGTATAACTGTGGCGAATCTTTACGAAATACCCAATAAAATTCTCCCTACTACTTACAAATATGCGTTTTTGCTCACTACAATGTGAAGGCTCATATATGAAGCCACATCGATAAGGCACACAGTTTGATGAAATGTTTTATAGACCGCTACTTCGACATAGTCGCAAGCTATAACATGTGAGAGACATGCAAAGCACGAGTGGCTTTACCCAATGTGTATTGGGAAGTTGCGAGGAATTGAGAGCAGAGATAAACGTAGCGCGAGACCCACCATGGAACCGCAAATGATCGGGATTCACAATCAGTCGAACAAATGGACGGCTATGAACAATGGACCATGATTTGTTACGGGTAAAGAAGATCCAGCTACTTGATAAGTCCCATAGCATGGTTGGAGTGGAAAGTAAAAAATCGAACAAGGAATGAATCGTCAGTTTAAACGTCTACCGACTTAACTGCAAGGCTGCATAACGACAGTTTAAAGTGGGAAATGAATGAGCACACAAAAGTTTATTGAAGAGCAGTTATAGTTCGAGTGCTCTGTGAGAAGAAGTTAAAAATAGGAAACGACAACGATTATTCGTGTGCCGCTTCCTTGGACCGGAGTAATATGTAAATCCAGTAGCAACGTTTAACAAATGAAGTGCAGGAAGTGAAAATGACCACATTGACTGTTAGGTTGACGCACGGACGTAAAGGGCTACGCAGCTTAATATAAATGGATGAGTGCATCATCGAGACGTCATTTGGAGAATGTTGGTGTGGGTGAAGAGACACCGTAAGTGGAAAGGGTTACACAAGCTTGAAACACAAGAAGTGAAAAGTTATTCTGCGGCGTTCCAACCGGTCATGCTGTGTGGCGTTTTAACTTGTGACTTTTCAGGGTGGTAATGCGCTTCAGGTTCATGACGTGATGACAAATGTAGTTTGGATTCCTCAGAATCAAAGATGCCATTACCGAATCGCCACGAACTCACTGATATTGTCCACCGTAGACCCCAATGGTTTTTAGTCTTAGTTAGTAATGAAGATGAAACAGATCTTTTGCCTTCTAAGTCGCCCTTCCTTGTGACACTGCAAGTACAGTGAAGGCGTACTTGTGCCAGGGCTGCCGGGTGTGGATGGCGAATTCCGTGTGAGGCTTGAGGTAAACATGGAGCATCTGAGGTAAGATGGAAGAGTCAAGGTGTCTGAAGGCTTTGCAAGGGGACGAGGTGTTGTTTGAACTTTTGGATACTCTCTTGTCCTGACGGGAATAGCCAAGATCATCTTGTACTATTACACAGGTAGCATTCAGTAGACCCGAGATACAGAACTTGATTCCCAAGCCTGCACTCGGAAGTGGATTGACAACGTATATTCAATGTCTTACCCTTGGTAGCTTTGAAGTGAAGCAGGTTCTGAGTCACAAATTCGTGTACGCTGTCAAGGTTATTGTAAGCGACACTTCGCTTTAGAAGGCCTTGTGCTAACGCGTATCCAGTCGGTCAAATGAAAAACAGCACCAGAAAAGGATGACGGTACTATTTATAAACAAATTAGGAACCAATAACAATACAAACCTCAATAATAGCGAGTCCAACTGGAATGTAATTCGTTCCTAAACCGAGATAGGTTTCGAAGCGTCAATGGAGAGATACAGTATCGAAAACACAGGATGGGTGCAAGTGATGCGCCGGGTCAAGCACACGAACCGAACGAACACCGGATGAGTGTTGAAGTGGAAGGATGTCAAGCTGTTGACGGAATTCATGAAGTGGTTCAAAGCATTGAAGCAAAGGTGGATGTTTACTGAGATCGCACAGAGTGCGGGAAAGGATGTAAACACCCGTGGCGAGGGCGTGTGTACTGATAAGGGAGGACTGTGTGCATAGCCAGAATCTAAGCAAGTTACCCCAAGTCGGGAGGGAATCACGTGGGATGACACATGCGTGGGTGGAAATGAAACTGACCGGGCATAGCATTGTTTACAGCGTTCGTGTACAAAGGGTTATGCATTAAGTAGTCACGAAACCAAGCAAATCACACCTCTAGACAGTAGTCAGGCCGCATAAGACAACTACACGAAGTAGGGCATATCGGCCAGTAGTCAGGCACATAAATCAGTTGACACACGATTTCAGGCCTAATTTGAAGAGTCATTGATTGTTCAATGCTAGACGAAACTATAGGATTAGTTGAAGGATGTTTGTGAGTAACGTAAATTTCGTAGAGGGTAGAAGTCACGATTAAATTCCACACGAAAATCTGCCTCGACGGGGAATCGAACCCCGGTCCACGAATTTCCGGTCCGTTGCTCTACCACTGAGCTACCGAGGGCTGATGATTAGATGCGGAATTTAACACGTGACTTCTGCTTGTTGCGCGACGTGGACCGGGGTTCGATTCCCCGTCGAGGCAGATTTTCGTGTGGAGTTTAATCGTGACTTCTACTCTCTACGAAATTTACGTTACTCACAAACATCCTTCAACTAATCTACCATCGCCCTTTGGACTTCGGATGGACAGTTACTTCGGTCCAATGGGAAGTGACGAGTGAGTGAGCCGATCTGCAACACCAGGACAGTTACTGTGAGCTCATTGGCAATACGTCGCGCAACAAGCAGAAGTCACGTGTTAAATTCCGCATCTAATCATCAGCCCTCGGTAGCTCAGTGGTAGAGCAACGGACCGGAAATTCGTGGACCGGAGTTCGATTCCCCGTCGAGGCAGATTTTCGTGTGGAATTTAATCGTGACTTCTACCCTCTACGAAAACTATAAGAATCGGTGTGGGTGAGCTAAACCAATCAATGTCATCGACGCACGTAACATCCCTTCCTCACTTGGAGAAGGGCATACTCCGGGAACGAAACGTTAAAAAGATTGGGCACACGTTGGGATCGACGAAGTGGTGGACAGTTTGGTGTTTCCGACGTATCCTGAGTGGTTTTTTCACCGGCAGTTGGATCGAGTCAGACATAGTTTACTCCTTTTCTTGAGTTTCCGCAAAACGCTGATGCATATGAGCTGAATGCCGCTGTTGTATACTAAGGTCAAAATGCACGAGCAAGTTAAAAGGTCATTCTGATCAACGGACTGCTGTAATCTGATCAATGTCTAACTGGGTGAGTAAGGTGTCACAAGGAGAATGATGAACCAATAGGGAAGCAGAGAATTGGACGCTTTGTGTGTGTGTGTGTCTGGGGTTGTGTGCACCTGTCGATTTAGACTAGGTCAAGAATGCTGACAGAATACACAACAGCCGCCTCAAGACTTGACCATATAACTCTAGATCAACCTGGGTACCACCAATTGTGACCAAGGTTGCGGGCTGTCATGACTGTTCGTGGGGAAATCGTGTATACACGGGATCTCCCGGTTGGAAAACGACAGCGTGATCCCTGTCCAACGTGGCAGTCTATTGTTTCGCTTTTATTTGCACAGGAGGATTAGGAAATAATAGGCGTTCTATCGAACATAAGTTCTGCGGGGGGATTTAACCTTAGCTTCCGTCGGAGTTATCCTGTTGGTAAAAAAGTACCGTATTTTTCGGACGATAAGGCGCACCGGATTATAAGACGCAGTATCAGTGAACGGATCTAATTTCATGTATAAGGCGCACCGGATTATAAGGCGCATAAAGCAAAACAAAATAGTCGGATATGCCCGACTTACTTCAACTCACTAACACTAAGTGTCAATATTGTTCACTTGTAACACATAAAACACAGAAAAATACAGCCACTTTCAATCATTCCTCTTCATTGTCAGTTTAACAGTTGGGCGACAGCGGCATCAAGCAACGCCGGATCCGTTGTCATCACCTGGGTCAGTCTCATTGCTCTTGCTTGGCTGTTCATTGATGATTCCGACCTTCGTGAAAGCTCGGACAACAGTTGAGAGCAATAACTTGGGCCCAGACATCGACGATCCATTGGCAGATAGTGGCGTAGCTAGTACAGCGTTGCCACCCTGTCTTAGTAAATGTGTGCTCACCTTATATCATCCAATGCTCCCACGCGGCTCGCAATTTAACTTGGAACGCCCTGTTGACACCAATATCTAGTGGCTGGAGTTTTTGTTAATCCTTCCGGAATGATGGCAAGCTCCGAATTAGTTTTTTCCACTTAGTGTTTGACAGTTTCGGTGAGATGGGTGCACATGTAGTCGTAGATCAATAAGGAGGGAGATGTGAAGAAAAAGCCATCCGGCCTCCTGATGTAAACTTCTCTCAGTCCCTCGGTGAGTTTCTCCTCGTCCATCCAGCCTTTCGGGTTGACCTTGACGTTGACCCCCAACAGGAAACCTCTTTTTAGCAGCCTTCCTCTTAAAAATGACTATAGATGGTAGTTTATGGCCATTAGCCTGGCAACCGAGAACTACAGTGAAGGATGATTCCTCCTTCCCAGTGATGTCTATAGATACAGTAGACGTCCCGGTTTTTTTCAACGGTATGGTTCACGGGGACGTCAAAGCTGGGTGAAACTTCGTCTATGTTTGTGATGTGGTCTGACTGGATCTTCTTTTCAGCGAGCTTGTTCTTGCAGTAAGTGCGGAAGATGGCCAACTTTTCTTCGTAATTCTTTGGCAGTTGCTGGGAGATGGTAGTTCGTGTGCGGATGGAGAGATGACGCCTTTGCATAAAACGGAAGAACCAAGGAGAACCTCCTTGAAAGTCCTTCAGCTTCAGACACGTGCTTTCGCTGTTGCCTTGACTCGAATGAACAATGTAGACGCTTCAACTTGCTGTTCAATGTTCAGTAATCCACTGCTCAATTTTGTTCTCTAACTGTTGCCACCTTGCTTTGTTCCTTCAAAAATGCTCATTTGTCTTCTTTACTTGATGCAGGTGATCATGTTTTTTCCAGTTCCGTTCCATTGATTCATTAATGTTGACTTGTTTTGTAGCTGCTCTATTCCCATGGTGTACTGCGTGGCTGGTGGCCTTGAGTTTGAAATCCGCTTCGTAAGCATGTCTCTTAAGAGGTGTCATTTTCGGGTCCTTACGTACCGGTATATCCGATCTTACTGTACTGTTGCGAAACCTGACCGCTTAAAGGAGCGGACAAAAAGAGGCTAGTTAAGTTAGACCATCGGTGCCTTCGCCGTTTCGTTCACATCTGGTGAGAACACGGCGTGAGCAACGAGTGTGTTCGAAACCTTATTTACGGCACAGGAAAAGGAAATGAACCGCTCAGCACCATCATTTCACGCACCAGGCTACGATGGCTCGGCCACGTGTTACGCATGCTAGTCCACCGACTTCCGCGACATGCGTTGTTTGCTCGTCGGGGATGTGAATGAAAGAAGAGGAGAGGTGGCCAAGTGATGACTTGGTAGAGAGGAATGTAGGTCCTCACTTCGAAGCTGGCCTCGGCTGGAGCGTCACGGCTCCCTGGTTGGGGTCCACGTTTGGCTAGATACACTTGCTGATGTGGCTAGGAGCCGACCGCAGTGGCGTTCCTGCTATGAGTTTCTTTGTCCTTTCCCATCGCTTTTAGCCTCCCCTCCAACCGCGATCACAGTTGGTGGCATGATGTAATTTTACATAATCATCTTTTGTTGCCTAGTAACCCGTTGGTAGCTTTCAGGAACGATGCCCATTCATTGTTGGCATGCAAATGTTGCGTTTATTATCCTTTTTTCTTTCATGTATTGCAGCACAGTAGCTGAAGTGTTTTACACCTCTACCTAACGTATATAATGATGATGATGATTTGTTGAGGCACAGTACATAGTAAGAAAATTGGTCATGTAACACATGCGGTCACGAGTGCCTGAGTCACGAGGTCCTACTGAGAACGTAAGCAGAACCGGCGCAGCGTTTACAGGTACGCTGCATTCGATTTACTAACCGTGTGCTTGCGTGCTGAGTTCCTTTATTTCTGGTGATTGGTTTGCTGTCTTATCTTAATGTTCATTTCGTTAACCCATTTTAATATCTACCTGATTAATCTATTAACTTGCACATGTCACTTAAACGTAACGTGGTTAACTTCGTTTGTTTTTTCTCCTTTCTTGCATATGTTTTTTATCTCTTGCTCTGCCATCTTGAATTTATCTCGGATACGTTGATAATGCGTTTATTTGATATGCTAATTTAGCTAAGTGTCAGCATAGCTGTGTGACGTTTTCGATGCATTTTATTTGATGCTGTTATTTCAAGTCATTGGCTGTAGCTTAATATTCCCGGTGTGACTTCACTTGATGTGAATGTTGACAAGGTGTCTATCTGTCTATTGCCGAATACCAAGTCTATACTGGTTCTAGGAGACAGTTTGTCGTTGCTGGAGGGGACGAGGTGCACGGTACTTGTCGCAGTAATAAGTTCAAAGTGGGGTTCCATGCACTCAGAGTGGAGTGGACTACGGTCCAGCCACAGCCTTGTGTGAGCATGATGCCCAAAATACAGTCTGCTTGTGTTGGCCTGTGAAAGAGTGTGTGCCGGCTCCGTTGATGAAACTTGATTCCCATCCACATGCCTCTCTGTCTTATTCCTCTGGGTTTACACTGGGTAAGACGTGTGTGCTTGGAGTTGTGGGTGGTGCAGCGCAAGCCACCCGTGATCCTTTAGTAGGCGTAGGTTTTCTGTGCCTGTCGCATGTCGGTCGCAGTGACAGACAAATCCGGAACCGAATACCGCCAACCATGTGGAATGCAAAGCAACAGTGGGCGACCTATGGCACCACATTCGTGAATAGGTGAAAGCTGCCGCCGAGGAGATCATCGGGCGGCAAAACTCTAAGCGGCCCGAATGCTTTGATGAGAATTGTGCGACGATCCGCGCATTGGTGTCGGAGAAGAATGCAGCATTTACTGCACATGTGGCAGACCCCGGTGACTTGGGGAGAATAGTCAGTTTCGCAAACTTCGACGGCAACTGACCCGAGAGCTCCGTCGCATAAAAATGCGTGATGGAATGCTACACCGAACGCCACCAACACAAAGAATTCTTTGATTCCGTGAAGGTGGTGTATGGACAGAGGTTGGAGCCGCTGAGGACGCTGATCGATGGTAGTTCAAGCGCTACCTGCACACAGACTGCAGACATAATGCAGATCTGACGGAAACACTTTGACTGTCTCTTGAACAACCGTTCAGAGATCGACTGGCCTACATTGAACGGCCTGAAGCAGCACGATGTGAAGGCGGATCTGCCGACACTGGATGAGACGCAGAGAGCACTTGCTCAGCTGCGAAACAGCAAGTATGCCGGTGCCCACGGAAATGGCACATACAGCTGGATACCGCATCTGACATTATCATCATCTCCAACCAAACACGGTAGGCTATCTGTAGACTGATACTGTGAAATGCGGAAAATATGGCAAAAGATGAATCGAACAGTAGCTTACAGCTATATGGTAAATTTTTCTGTGATTATGTGTACAGGAAAGATAAGTGAACCGGCGTCTGACACGTTTCTGACAATCCGGGATAAAACATATTTGGTATTGTCTGGAGCACCGCGCTGGTCTTGTGGATTGTTGCTCTTGACTCTGTGTGGGATCAAACACAGGAAAGTTTATCCGTTTCGGACATGTCATCACAATGCTGTGCAGCGCTAAGTTCTACGAACGCCGACGACATGTAGTAGTAATTCCCAGAAGTGTTCAATTCCACACTTGGCCATTGTACCAAGTTCACGGCAACTATGTATCTAACAAATGACCCAAAAGAACGGTGCTGTTTGCTTGGTTGACAATTATTTAGATCGCTTGGTGCAATCAGGGGTGATTTCTAAAGTGGAATAGTCAGACTGGGCAGTGCTAATAGTGATAGGAAAAAGATAAACGGAATCATTCACCTATGTGGTGATTATTCAACCGGCATGAACGCAGCACTGAATCCCCATCAATACACGCATCCAATACTGAAGGATCTTTTCGCCAAACTCAACGGCAATCGCATTTACTCAAAGATTGATCTCTCCGATGCCTATCTTCAAGTGGCAGTTGATGATGACGCACTGCACCTTCTTGCAATTAACACTCACCGTGGTCTGTATCAGTACAACCGGCCAGCGTTCGGAACTCTTTCAACAACTGATGGATATTATGCTAGTGGATATACCATCGGCTAGTGCATACTTGGATGATATTATCGTCGCATCAACAGGCAGAACCCATCATAGCTGTCACTTCTTACAGTTATTCGGTCGCGTACGAGACTATGTTTTGACTCTGAGAGCTGATAAATGTTGTCTCTTTATGCCTCAGTTGAAATACTTTGCTTTTATTGACGGTAGTGACGGGCGGTCTGCTCTTGGAAAAAGTGCGCATCATAGAAGCATTATCTGCACCACACGAAATACCTACTCCGCAATCATTTATGTAAATTTAATTTATTACAATGTAGTTATGCTTAATTTGCATCGATTTCGTGGGTCAACGAATGAGCTGCTGAGTAAAATTCGACCCAGATTTTGGTCATCCCAATATGAGGAAGCGTTTAGGTTTACTAAGAAAGCACTTGTATCTTACTTAATGCTGATAACATGTAGGTATCATTGTCTTCGCAGGTGCCTCTAGTTATGGTGTTGGAGCGGTGCTCCGTCAGCGGTTCGACTCTAGCACCATGAGTTCGGTTGCCAACGCATCACGTGCCTTAACCAAGTCTGTAAGAAAGTACTCACAAATCGAAAAAGAGGCATTAGCTCTAACTTTTGCTGTCAAAAGTTTCATTGGGTGTTGCAAGGTAGAGATTACGTGTTGGAGACTGACCATAAGCATGAGATGTACCACGCAACAGTCACAAAATCTTATTTTCGCCATCTTGTGGATCCTGTCGAGATAGGCTCTCGCCTAACGATCGATCTGTTTATTCTACCGGCAAGCAAACTAGGGCTCGCTGTCTGCATTACGACATATTAATTGTTTTACTTGCCTGTACATAAGAAGAAAGCAAGAACAGGATTGCATCATATTTTAATAACCGGGTAACTCGCTCCAATATTTTCGTGTCGTTAAATTACTAGACTTTTTTCTTCGCTTATTGTTGTTGTGCTCTGAATATTTTGTCACTCATATTTGAGTATTTCACCTTCCTTCAATAGCTCTGAACATAGTATTCCTCACATATTTTCAGTCTCCCTGCGTTGGTCATGGAGTCAAAACACACTTATTATTGTGACAAGCATAGCTACAAGGGTGTAGTCGAAAAAGAGATTTAGTGTGACAGGTGCTTACCATGGTAGCACAATGTTTGTTCACGGTTGGTCGAGGAGTCGATTGCATGTTGCATGCAGTGCTATGTAAGCAACGGCTAGTATCATGAGACCTGTACCGATTTGAGCCCCGATCAGTACGTAATGCTCTCGACTAGTGATGGCATGTTGTTCACTTGTCTTCTATGCCGTAGCCGTCGATCTACGCGTTTTGAGGTCAGAGAGAAGACATCGAGCAACGTCAGGCTGGGTAACTAGCAGATGTGGTCTTTCCTCACATCTCTTGATCATAAAGCGGAGTTATTGATGAAGAAATTGGGTCTCTATTGAAGTGGACTCACTGGAGGAAGGCATGCAGTCAACCTCACTTGCTGTCGATGAGAATCCGACTGAGGTGATGGGTACCGTGTCTTGACTGGCTCGCCGAACTACCTCCTCTTGGTGCAAGCTGGGTGGTTCAGGATTATCCAGTTCCAGCGAAAGGTTCGGCGGTAGTGTTCTAGGACGTGGTGGGTATTCGACTGGCAAGCGTTCTCCCTATAAAAAGCCACATAGGCACAGCTGTCGAGCCTTATTGCAAACACGCACGTGAGGTGGCCATTTAGCTCGGCTGCCAATTGGTACATCAACTTCGGATGAATTGAATCAGGGTCAGAAGCGTTGGAAGGATTTAATTCTTGCAATATTCCGAAAACTGTTTCTCCGTTACGCTGCTTTCAGTTAGGCCAGAACCCTCCGGGTCTTTTGTGGCCAGCTCAACCTGAGGTAGATAGGTCTCCTGAGAAAAGACACTAGTATACTGTCCAGTAAGCATGCAAGCCTTATCATAGTCCGTATGCCCATGGGTCCAGTCCGCTCGTAGCAAAGCCAGTATGGACGAGTTTGTGCCGCTGCATCTCTATACGTAAGAAAAGAACTTCATGGGATTTGTTGCCACTGAGTCAGCTAAATCCTTCTCGAACTGAAGGCATAAAGTCCTAAGATGTTGCTTACATTTATTTCTTACCGCTCGATAGCTTTCCCAGGTGCTGGTGGACGAATCCGCTTGGCAAGTTCGCCAGCACTTAGGGAGCTTTCTGAGCAAGTATTTATTTGTATGGTCTATCCAAGGAGGCTGCGCCCGTGTCACCGGTCTCTTTATGTGTGTGATGTGGAGAGCAGAAACCTCAGTGAGCCAGACCTTTAATTTCTCCCAGGCTCTCTCAGCGGTGTCAGCCACGATGATCACGCAACCCAGAACTGAAGATATGTCTCACATTGCGTTAAAGTCTTCCCGCCAAATGTTTGGACATGACGTAGCGGTAGACTGATGACATTTATTTAGAGCACATCGAAAGGATATGCATACATGGTCACTGGCTCCTAGAGAACAGCCGTAGGTAATATCACTTTCGAAATCGTGTGGCTTCGCAAACATAAAATCCATGGTAGAAGGAAGATGATTGCATATATATCTAGTCGGGAGGTCCATGAACTAGCGCAAATGAAGTTGCAAATATAGCTCAAGGAGATCCGAACCGAAAGTGCCCATCGACGAACTGCAATATAGATCAGCACAGAAGGCTTCAGGGAGTTTGAAGTCACCCAGCATTAGATGCCTATTGATAGCCTGAGTACGATTGCATTGAATAGCCTCCCTGGAGATACTTCCATGTATCACTACAACTGTAAACTGAGCAGAGAAAGTGCACACACTAGTCGACACGGCTTCAACAGTTTGATCCGGCGACTAAAAACACAGGTCCTCAACACATCAAGTTTACAACTCATCCAAAGAGCGACGACCACGCCACAGCGGCCAACGGAGCGATCACACCTAAGCAGTGTCCAGCCAGCTAAGCATACTTCACCGTTTGTGATATCCGAAGACAACCACGTTTCAGTGAAAACAGGTATGTCGGAACGATATTTGTCTACAAGTAAACGCACCTAGTGCAATTTGTTCCTTAAGCTACGCACAATGCTAAGCGTTACCATGAGAAATTTGGTGAAATCAGCCCTTAGTCGTACGCAACTAAGAGGGGTTCCGGTAGGGCAGAATTTCACTTCCGGTTTACCACCAGAAAACCCACAAGACGAAGGCCTTGCTCACCAGCCGCCCGCCTGCTCTTGAACCTTTTATGGGTTTCCTGTAACTTCAGTCGATCTGCCAGTGTGAGGTCCGGCTGAACGTTGAGATTGCTACCCTTGAGTTTGAATGCAAGGCGAATTAATGTCTTGAGTTGCTCCGGGGTTAAGTGGACTGCGCGAAGTACTCTTGGTCGCGGATTTGACGTATGGACAGGGACATTCCTCAGGCTGGTTAGCTTCCTGATAGGGACACCGGAGCAACCATGTGGAAGCCTCTTGTTGACGCATAGTTTGAACCACTTGAGGTCATCTAGCATGCGTTCCTTGGGAATAGCTGCCGCGGATTCAGCAACCTTACAGAAGATAATGCTGTTATCAGTAAAAGAAGCACCTTGACGAGGCGTATTCACTCCATCAGTCTTCGACTCGACCCCAGTTTTGACAGATTTGGTAGGCGACACGGCGCGTTTCTTCGCCAAGGGAGCTAGAGAAATTGTGATTGAGGCTTTATGTTCCAACTCCCACTCCCTCACCGGTCTAGCCTTTTCTGACTTTGCGGGTGTGGCCGAAGTCGAAAAGGCGCGTTTCTTCTTCAATGGAACTGGGGGGTCGCTTGGTGATGGGAGGGTTTGCGTTACACTAACATGGTAGCATCGGCCTATGCTGGAAACTGTGTCCATTAGTATTTCTAGTACGACAGTTGGATAGCGCACGTTGTGTTAGACAAAATCGCCAAGTTTCTGTCGGCTGGTAATAATGCATCCTCTGCACAAGTTACCGTTATTGTTGTCTGTAAAAATCCTGATAGTCCATTCAATGAGGTGGGCGATTTCATCCGATCACAGAATTCAAACCGGTAAACGGTGCCTGGCGACATCAATCCCCCGGAAGGTATATGAGCTGATCTTTCTTACAGTTTCACGTTTGGTGTTTTCCGTGCAGGTTTTGAGATTTTGATACCAATTTCCCTGCACGAGTCCGTGGACCACCACTGGGTATATAGACGCCTATTGCATTCTAGGTTTTACCTTGTTTTGCTAAGCCACACGACTTCTTATGTGACATTGCTTCCGGCTTTCACTTGTTTATTTAGGTACCGACGATAAGGGATTATTATCCCCCTGTCCAGACGTCACCAAAGCATATTAAAGCTTATATTGGAGTGTAATGGTGCTTCAAATTAGGCAAACACAGCGTTGATTCGGACCACTCTTTCAGTATTTTGCAACATTGGATTTTACGGTTGTTTTAACCTTCAAAGCATCCTTGTGTTACTGACTACACATCCGTTGACACAAAGCGTCTTGGTGAGTACCTTGCTGCACCGTTTCTCGCTCTGGTTGATTCGCTTCCTATTTTTGTAGCCTGCACAATATACGTTGGGTTCAGTCGCCTCCCACTTCTATACCGTCCCGTAGTTGACACGTCTTACGTGTCATTCCTTACTGACTAGTATCCCAGGCTTCAACCAACAATTGGTGACCTCATTCCGGAACACTCCGTCCGCCAGTTTAAGTTTTCATTCTAGTGAACTCGTTCCAGTGATTTTGTGATTCAGTACTTGTGATCATATTGGTTTCTCCCCAATCACATTTGTTATCTGTTTTTTTTGCAAAGGATTAGCTAGAGGATGAGCAATCTGCATACGCGGTTAAGGCCGTTGAGTCTGTCGTGGTCAATACTGTTGCGTTAGCCCCTCACCCTTGTTGGGAGAATGATCCTTTATTATGGTTTTTGCACCTAAAATCCGTTTTTACATTCGTAGTATCGCAGATAGCGTCGCTCCAGCGCCAGATCGAGGAACTTACTTTAAACAGTAAGCACTGCAACCGCTTTGGATCATGGTCCATTCGCAAAAAACCTGATGCGTAGCTATTCCGCTATAGATGATCCGTCACACCGGCCTGTAATGGCCACGAAAGTCGTCTCACCTACATTAGGGATTATGATTCCGAGACCCAGTTTTTAGTTGATACCGGGGCGGAAGTCAGCGTCATTCCCCTATGACAGGTGAGCTTATCGTTTCTTTGTACACAAGCCTAAGTGCCGCCAATGGCACGCCAATAGCCACCCACGGTCATCGGTCACTTACCCTGGACCTAGGTCTTCGGCGCAGGTTCCGCTGGGTATTCACCGTTGTTGCAGTTCCCTTTGCCATCTTTGGCATTGACTTTCTCAGGCATTTCGACCTCTTGGTCGATGCGAAACGCCAGATGATAGTCGACACTGCAACGAAACTCAGGGTACGTGGCATCACCACCTATATTGCATCCATAACACCGGTCTACGCCTTTCCCCAGACCTCGCCAGATTACGCCAATCTCTTTTCTCAGTATTCCAAGCTAGTTCAGCCGATGAATACAGCTTTGCCCGTGGCAGCTCAAGTCACGCACTACATACGGACGTATGGCCCACTTGTGTCATGCCGTCCACGCCAACTATCGCCAGAGAAACTAAAGGTAGCTGGGGCGGAGTTTGAGCACATGCTTAAACTTGGAATAATCCGCCCTTCCGACAGCCCTTGGTCCTCGCCCCTGCGGATGGTCCCCAAGAAATCTGGTGACGGGTGCCCTTGCGGTGATTACCGCGCACTCAATCGGCTAACCGTCTCAGATAGGTATCCCATCCCACATACGCAAGGCCTTACTGTATGCCTCACAGGTAAGACGATCTTCAGCAAGATTGATCTGGTTCGCGCCTATCAGCAGATAAGTGTGGAAGACAATGACATTCCTAAAACAGCCGTCATCACTCCTTTCGGCTTGTTTGAATTTGCAAGAATGGCATGTGGATTGGCAAAGCCGCACAAACCTTCCAATGCTTCATCCACGATGTCACACGTGGCCTAGACTTCGCTTACTCCTACCTCGATGCTATTTTAGTCGCCAGTTCATCGGAACAAGAGCACCTCGAGCATCTCCGAATTCTCTTCCAGCGCTTGACCCAACACGGTGTCACAGTTAACCCGACTAAGTGCGAACACGGCGAATCAACGATAGAATTCCTAGGCCACCTCGTTTCATCGTATGGTATCAAGTCCTTCCTGAAAAGATCCAGGCAATCAAGGACTTCCCAGGTCCGACTTCGCTCAAGCACCTCCGTCGACTTTGTGGTTTGGCCCATTACTATAGAGGCTTCATTCCGCGCTGTGCTCAGCTCATGCAGCTTCTGACTGACCTAGTCAGAGGGAATAAACGTAAGTTCGCTTTCCCTGACACAGCACAGACAGCCTTCACCGAGCTCAAGGATGCTATCTCCAACATAGCCCTCCTCGCTCATTCTGAATCGACTGCGCCCCTTTCTATTACGACTGATGCCTCAGACGTCGCGGTAGGAGCCGTCTTCCAACAAGACGTTGGTGGGCAATGGCAACCCCTTGGGTTCTTCTCCAAGCGCCTGCAGCCAGCGGAATCCCGCTACAGCACGTTTGGCAGAGAACTGCTCGCTATTTTCATAGCCATTGGTCACTTCTGGCACACACTCGAAGGCCGGCCTTTCACGGTCTACACTGACCACAAGCCTCTTATCTTCGCCTTCAACTCTGCTTGCGACAAATATTCACCACGAGAAACAAGACACCTAGACTTTGTCACGCAGTTCACTGTCGACATACGTCATGTCTCAGATGTCGACGATCCCGTCGCCGACGCTCTCTCAAGCGTCAACCTCTCTCCAGTCTTTGCCTACCATCGACTTTGCCGCCATGGCATCGGCTCAGGCTCAAGACGAAGACATACAGCGCACTCTGCAGTCCAACTCGCTGCATGTGCAACCTATTCCTCTCCAAACGACGGAAGAAACCATTCTCTGTGACACTTCCACAGGTTGTCCTAGACCCCTCGTGCCCGTCTCCTTCAGACGCACAGTCTTTGATGCACTGCACTCATTATCACATCCTGGTATCCGTGCATTTTTGAAACTGGTCACCGAAGGTTTCGTTTGGCCACGCGTTTGGCTTGCGCCTGCCTTCAATGCCAACGCTCTAAAGTAGATCGTCACACCCGCAGTCCTCTGGGTGCATTTCTTGCCCTGGACTCTCGGTTCGCGCATGTACACTTAGACCTGGTAGGTCACTTGCCACCGTCACGCGGATTTGTGTACATTCTTACATGTGTCGACCGCTTCATCAGATGGCCAGAAGCCATTCGCGTAACAGACTGCACAGCTTAGACTGTTACCCGGGGTTTCTTAGACCGTTGGGTCTTGCACTATGGTTGCATATCCACCATTACAACTGACCGAGGAACGCTTTTCGATTCTTCACAATTCGATAAGTTCTGCAACTTTTTAGGCTGCCGCCGCATTCATACCATAGCGTATCACCCAGCAGCCAACGGATTAGTTGAACGCTTCCATATACAGCTAAAAGCCTCTCTGTGCGCCTCCCCTTATCCTAGCTGGAGCGAAAACGTTTCACTCGTACTCTTAGGCATTCGCAGCAACATCAAAGCTGACTTGCAATGTGCACCAGTACAGCTAGTTTCCGGCACAACGCTCAAGTTACCAGGAGAATTCGTTTCACCTCCCGCATCGTCGGGTATGTCTCTGCTTAACTTTGCGTCCTCCCTAGCTCAACGCATGCGTTCACTACGCTCGACTCCGCCCCGTGAACAGGCTAGAGATGTGCAAATGCACAGCGGAATCTCTACCTGCGCTCACGTTTTCCTTCGTACCGACGCAGTGCGGCGTCATCTCCAGCCTGCCACATAAGCCATCACGTCAGTGTGTGTTCTGGTGAGATCTAGTCTAGTTCGTCAGACAGCATAAATGGATGACCGTATTAGTCAGGAACAGCTAAATAAGCAGGAAATGGGAGTTAGTTTTCCATCTACCTCTACGCATGACGCAGGGTGGACAATGAAGCCAGTTAAAAGATAAATTGTGAATTGCTGACCAAGATAAGGCAAGAAGTGTTTCGAAATAGCTGGAGTTCCAGCTAGCCGGTGTGACAGGGGTCTCTGGCACATGGCTGGCTTTGGTGCCAGTGTCAGAGTACACGAAATCTTAAATGTTAGAGTGGCATGAATGGCGATCAAAAACGGATCCGGTTCAGCATGCTGCCAGTCTACTAAGGCTTCAAAAAGTGATTGGCGAATGAACAACTCAGATAAAAGCTAAGTTATGGGGACAAGAGAAGATAAATTGGAGTGCAAAATGTCTGGTTTAGGAGACCGTGACTCAACTGACGGTGCGCATGGTATTACGTTTGACTCAGAAACTTCGTAACAACCTAGATTTGTCCATTCTTCGTAGTGACAGGTTGGAACAACGCATGCTTCCTATAACGGCGCCACCATGCTGCTAACACTCACTATGAGGATAAGCGATAGTGCGGTTCGCATATATTGATAAACAGCGCTCATGTAGGCAAATAAGTGTGAGATTAAAAGAGTAGAGTTGCGTTGAATAATACCGATGGGTTCAGTTGGACTCTGATAAGACAGATGAGAGATGGACTTCACGGACAATCAGCAATTTTGTACGCCTACGCGAGTCTCAGTTGCGCAGTGTCGCAAAATAGGAGTTTACCAGTTTTGGTTCACGTACGCGGAGCCGCAGGACAAAATATTTATGTGGTGCTAATCGTTATGAAGATGGATGTAAGGAAATGGTGACGAAGTTATGGTTTAGGTATATAATCCGTCAACTCAGAGGGGTTCGCCATTGCGCTCAGTAACATTTATAGCAAAACCAAATACTAGATAGGAAGTGTGGGTCATAGATAGGTCGGAAGGATATCAGTTACTTAGGAAAGCCATGGCCGACAAAGATCTGTGGCTTTAGGGAAGAATAAAGTAACGGAAGGCGTAGCAAAAGAATATAGATGTAACTGAAGGTGGCCTTTTAAATGAGGCACCAGTGGTTTAGGAAATAAGGGTCGTGGCTCAATCCGCTTCTTGCGGGAGATGTACGACCGTCCAGTTTAAAACCGACTGCCGCTTAGTTCTCAAACTTCACAGTTGATCCCAGTTAAAAGCTAGGCGTTGAAGATAAGGGCATGGGGTGTAAGTAAGCTTTGCAGTTTAAGGTTATCATTTCTGCGTAGTACAATTTTAGAGCAAAGTGAAGATGGATTAAATAATTGATAGCCGATTAATGCACCGCTGTCAGCGGAAACGTCACATTCACCAGACGTGCGGAGTTGCCACTCTGTTCTAGAGTAGTATGACAAGTACCGCCTTATGATGGTTTGTGTGCCTCAGCAATCCACTGAGCTATGCTGGGTGGTGCATTTTTGCACCTTCAGAGCCACTCATACCAGATTGGTCAATGGTTAGAGGCCAGACAAACTCAGCCTCCTGGCCCTCCAGGTTGGGGGTTGGAATGAGGGTGGCACCTTATTCCTTAAAACGGACTCCTTGTAGCAAAACGCCAAACCCGCTGCCTTGCGGTCAAGTTTGTGAAGCAAAGGCTTCGGTTGAGAACCCTAATCGTTCTCCTGTCTAGGCCTGAGCAACCTGACAGTATCCTGCCCACTCAATACCATGAATCTTACCTCAAACAAATTGCTGATGTTCTGGCCACGGCAGAGGATAATCAACGGTCCCCTATCTGCTGCATCGAGCAGGATGGATAGGGGTTTGGATGCTACTGCTCGTGCCTTCCCGTCTTCTTATTCCCCCTCTTACGCTTTTTCACTCTTACCGTCCCGTTCCTACTTCACTTATATCCCCCCTGTTTTCAACCCCCGATTCTTAGCCCTCCCCCAACATGCTTTGCTAGGCATTTATCGTCTAATTTCAACTCACATGTGAACGCGGAGCGTCACTCCTCTCCTGTCGACAAGCCCATGTCCAACCAAGCGGTCCAATCCAGTTCATCGGCTTCCATTTGGAGCCCTCGATCCTCCTTCAGATTGGCATGCCTCAATGTTCGCACACTGCTACAAATCGGTCAACAGGCAGCACTTGCCCGAACATTGGAGACCCTCTCGATCGATATCTGCTGCTTATCAGAGACCCGCCTGCAAGACTCGAGCTCTGTGCTCACTCTGCGATCCCCTTCAGATGACACTAGCAGCACTTTCTCATTGCGCCTATCCGGTGACGATGCAGCTTCGAGCACCGGCCAAGCCGGTGTTGGCATTGCCCTGAGTCCCCGGGCTGAAGCTGCTCTGGTTGATTGGATTCCAATCAGTAGCCGGATGTGTGCGGTCCGATTGGCTGGCTCGTTCAAAACCGCCGAAGTCGCGCGGGACTAATAGGTGTCTATTCATCATCGCTGCCTACGCGCCCACAAACTGTAGCAATGATTCGGTAAAAGACGACTTCTAACGCCAACTGACTCAGCTCCTTCGCCACAGAAGAAGCATGGACACTGTTGTGCTGGCGGGGGATCTGAACGCACAAGTTGGAAAGTTGTCCACTGATGAACTGCATCTGGGCGGTCAGCACGGTGTAGGCTCCCGTCATGATAACGGTGAGCGGTTACTTCATTTGTGTGAAGATGCTCGCTTATTTCTTGCGAGCACTAATTGCCGACACAGCACCCGCCGGAGGGTGACTTGGCGCCCACCAACCTCGAACCAGCCTTGCACGCAGATCGATCACATTGCGATAAGTTACCGCTGGAGAGGCTGCATACAGAACTGTCGCTCGATTTGGAGCACATGTGTGGACACCGATCATGCACTTGTATGCGCTGACCTGCGGATGCGCTTTGGCGGACGCCCACGATGACACTGTGAGCGCATTGATACCAGCCAACTGACAAAGCCAGCTGTTCTGAATGCGTATCGAAGTACGCTGACATGCGAGTTGAGTAATCGCTCACTGGAGACAACTGATGGTCACTGGTCACATGTTCGCCAGACCTTACTAGCAGGAGGCAAATCTTCATGTGGTATGTCTAATAGTCAACATGGACATTGGGTCTCTTCTCGGTCTCTGGAACTTATCGACGCTTGCCGGCATATCCCGGCTGGAAGCGAGCACAATGAAACTCGCAAAGAGCTCCGGACAAAATTCCCTTGGCAACCATCGTAAGTTATTCCGTCTGATACGGGAAACGGGCAGCAGGAGACCTGATGTAAGTGAAACAATTTGTGATGAGAGTGGACAGCCTATCCATAATTTGTCAAAACGTTTGGAGCGTTGGGATGAACATTTTGAAAAGCAATTCAGTCGGCTAGAATTGTTCAATTCGTCCGTCACTGATCGCCTTGCTCCGTGGGCTATCCCTTTGGATCCACCCTCTTGCTCAGAAGTCGAACGTGAGATCGGACTGTTGAAGTTGAACAAAGCCGCGGGACCAGATGATCTCCCTCCAGTCCTCTTCAAATTCGGAGGCTCTGCTCTTGTTGATACTTTACATGAATTACTAGTGAAACTGTGGGAGCAGGAGACTGTCCCAACTGACTGGAGCCACTCCGTCATAATCCCGATTTTCCAGGGAGGCTCACGATCGGAATGCGACAACCATAGAGGAATCAGTCTGATCTCCATCACCTCCATAATTCTTCACAGACTGACATGCACTCGTGAAAGCCAGATTCGTGAGGAGCAAGCCGGGTTTCGTCGTGGTCGTGGCTGCATCGACCACATCTTCACCTTGAGTCAGTTGTTGGAGCACCGTCACACATATTGGCGCCCCACCCTAGTCGTGTTCCTCGATATCAAAGGTGCCTTCAATTCGGTTGATCGATGTGCCCTTTGGAAATGTTTACTCAGAAAAGGTGTGCCCGAGAAATATGTAAATATTATCCAAGCATTATATGAGCGTTGCAAGGGCAGAGTGAGGGCTTACGGCAAGCTGTCGCCATCCTTCAATATCTCCAGCGGCGTGAGACAAGGATGCCCGCTGTCCCCTTTCCTCTTCAACTTCGCCATTGACGAAGTCATGGAGTCTGCATTTACAGGACATGACTTGGAAGGTGTGGAGCTACTCCCAGGAGAACGACTTCTTGACTTGGAGTATGCAGACGACATTGCCCTCATCTGTGACAGCTCCCAGACGTGCCAAGCCGCGCTGGACAGATTAGCACTAGCGGTCCGTCACTTCGGGCTTTGCTTCGCACCATCGAAGTGCAAAGCGTTCCTCCAAGATTGGCAGGGATCGCCTCCTACGCTGACCCTTGGTGAGGATCAGCTAGAAGTCGTTCAGAAATTCAACTACCTTGGAAGTTGTATCAGCGCCCTTGGGATCGAGGACGAGATCACGAACCGTATAGCAAAGCTCGAAGTGCTTTTGCTAACCTTCGCCACCTATGGCGGCGGCGCGACATCACTCTCGCCCTGAAGGGTAGAGTGTACAATGCAGCGGTACGGTTGCGAAACCTGGCCCCTAAGATCGGCGGACATGAAGAGGCTAGTTACGTTCGACCATCGGTGCCTTCGCAGTTTGGCTCACATCTGGTGGGAACACTGCGTGAGTAACCAGCGTGTTCGACGCATTGTTTATGGCACAGGTAAAGGATCTGAACCGCTCAGCACCGTCATTTCACGCACCACGCTCCGATGGCTCGGCCACGTGTTACGCATGCCAGCCCACCGACTCCCGCGACGTGCGTTGTTTGCTCACCGGGGATGTGGGTGGAAGAAGAGGAGAGGTGGTCAAGCGATGACTTGGTCCAGGGGAATGAAGTCCCTCTCCTCGGAGCTAGTCTCGGTTGGAGCTTCACGGCTCCCTGGTTGGGGTCCAAAAGACGGTGAACACGTTTGGCTGGATACACTTGCTGACATGGCAAGGAGCCGACCTCAGTGGCGTTTGTGCTGTGAGTTTCTTTGTCCCTCCCCATCCCTTTTAGCTTCCCCTTCCATCTACGATTTCATTTCTTAGGGTAAAACAATAAATGTTTCTTTTTGCCTAGTAGCTGGCTGGTAGCTTACCGGAACGATGCCTATCCGTTGCTGGTAGCTCAGCTGGCATGCAACTGCTGTATCTATTTTTCCTTTGTGTATTGTATTATATGTATGCTGAGGCTGATGTTGCATTCTTGATGCTTCTTCACCGCAGTTGGGCTAAACCAACCTACACTTAAACTAGGTCTTTTTCAGCTGGATAAATTTCATTCCGCTTTATTTGGTTTGTTCTGCCTCCCTGGATAATGTTCTATTAACTGGCCACGTTGCTTACACTAATTGCGCTTATCTTCGGTAATTTTGTTGCGTTTGTAGCATTTTAAGTAACTTGTGGACATTTCTTACTTATCACGGATTTGTTGCTAACCAACTTACTTCATATGGTAATTTAGCGAAGATTTATGCCACCGTATCTGTATGCATTATTGGATTTATTTAATTTCAACTTGTCGTTTAAATTGAATGGCTGTTGTTTACTATCCCTGGTATGGTTTCGCTTGATGTGTATGTTGACAAGGTGCCTACCTGTCTATTACCCACTACATCGTTCATACTGGCTCCAGGAGACAGTTGGTCGTTGCTGGAGGGGACGGGGTGCACGGTTCTTGTGGCCGTGCTAGGCTCAAAGAGCGGTTCCATGCACTCAGTGTCGAACGGACTACGGTCCAGCCACCGCCTTGTATGCGCTTGATTCCCCAAATACAGCGTGCTTGTGTTTGCCTGTGAAGGAGTGTGGGCCGGCTCCGTTGATGAAACGTGGTTCCCATCCGCATGCCTCCCGGTCTTATTCCTTCGGGTTTACACTGGATATGGGGTATGTGGTTGGAGCTGTGGGTGGTGCAGCGCAAGCCATCCATGGTCCCTCTGTAGGCGCAGGCGTCCTGTGGCTTGCCACAGTGACAGGCAAATCCGAAACCGGATGCCGCCAACCATGTATGTATTTCCTTCATGTATTGCGGCACAATAGCGGAGGTGTTTTACCACCTCTAGCTGACGTGTATAATGATGATGATGATGACTTGCTGGGCTACTTGTTAAACGGGAACAGGGACCCATACAGTCGACACAAAACAGTTTGAAAAGCACGGTAAAATGACGAAAGCTGGTAGATGCATACATTGCATATTGTCACTTCAATACCATGGTAGTAGGGATTCAATAAGAAATGCATGCATCAACGTGCTTTCGTTTCCTTACCGTGCTTTTCAAATTTTCAAAGGGAACTAACCGCTTTAAATAAAAGAATCTGCGTATAAAAGATTTTGGATTTTTCTAGGGAGTCAAATAAAAAGAATTTATCCCAGTTTCTTGACCTATTATGTAGAGCAAATGTTGCCCAGTTGATGGAATTCTCCTGCTGGTGAAGCTGGATTGCATCTGGTTGAGCAGGATTAGTGACGGATCATTTTATGTACATTGAGCCTTGTACTACTCGATGACCGCGTCCATGGAACTCCTGGCCCACAGATACTCCCAGTTTTGGGATGCCTATAGTAAATAACAAGTCCAATATATGATTCCCCTGGTAAGGGCAGAAACACGTTGCTTCCAACCGCTCAGGTTGATGCAGGCTGGTAACCTTGCATACTTCGTAGGAGCGGTGGGTAGGAACCACTTCAGAGCAGGCAAGTTCAAATCACCCTCGACAATTTTGTATTCACAGGGATGGCTCGAAGCATGCGCGAAAGTTGCCGTGAGTGCATTATCACCCACTTGTGATGCGCCAAAGGCTCTATAAACGCATCCTAATAATACTGTGGATCCCATGATATCGGTTGTTACCCATACGGAGTCCATGGTCTCCGCAGTGACAATGGTTTCCCTTCTTGCTGGGTAATTTTGTTTTAGGTTGATAGCACTTCCTTCACCGCGTTTGTGTATTTGAGGTTGTATATACAGCCGATATCCAGAGATGTGTGGAAATCATCGACATTGCATGGTGTGAACCAGGTTTTAGCGACATAAATTACGTCCGGTGCGGTAAGGAGGACCAATGGACGTAGAACGTGAATCTTATTACTAAGTGACCTGGCACTGACAAGTAGGAGTGAGAAGGAACTGTCGAGGTCTCATAGCTTTCCTGAGAGATCTTTAACATCATTTCAGTATATTTTGGATATGCACACTAAAAAGACACTTCCCTGTTTCTACCATCCGCCTCCACTCTATATTACGCTATTACACATTCTTGAATCCAGGCTTTCGCCACATCATTAAAGTTTCCGTTACTGACCAGTTTATACGCCAATTCGGTAGGTCCTGTATATTGTCTGAACGGCACAGCAACGTGCCTGTTGCGGAACAATCGCTTGTAAAATCTTGAGCATGCCAGATGTGATAGGCCTCGAAGTATTCGAGAATAAATTATCCATTGATTTATTTAGAGGACGCGAAGAACTCACTGATTGCTACTGAGCCATCTAGAGCAGATGCGGGAACTGAGTGAGCAGATTTAGGAGCCGGTTGCTCGGTAATGACTTGTTTGGCGTTGGGATGAGCTTGTTCCGGTTCCTCCACATCTGATATAAAAAGGCGCTTGTTGTGGGGTTGTACCAAGTGAATTGTTTGGCCCAAACGTCTGATCAATTTGCGTCCTACTGTAGGATAAAACCGTTGTACTAAAACCTGCACTTATGCAGTCCTGTTGATGGTGGCGAAGATATCTCTATGCTTCTTTTGAAACACTTTATTAATGCAGAAAGATCAATACCCAACCGCTTGGAAACATTCCATCATTATGTCACGGCATAAGGGTGGAAGCCTACAGGAAGTTAGTAACTATCGCCCTATTAAACGCACTTCTATTATCTCTCGAGTGATGGAGAAGTTGATTGAAAGAGCCCTCATGAGTTACCTTTATGCAAGAGAGCGCATAAATTAATCACAGCACGGATTTCTAAGTGCTCGGTCTTGTGCAACCTGTCAGCTGGACTTCCTCAATATAGTCACTGAGGCCATTGGCACTAATCTGCCAGTTATCATTCCTTACCTTGATAAGCGAAAGAAATTTGACAGGGTACCACACATGCGCCTGCTGCCTAAGGTAGAAGATTATGGGGTAGACAATCCTCTATTAGATTGGCTGAGTTCCTATCTAATAGGACGGTCTGTTAAGATTAAGCAAACTGTATCCACCCCGATCTCCGTCTCCAGTAGAGTGGTGCAACGGAGCGTACTTGGAACTACACTATTTTTGATTTAGCTCATTTAACTCTGCAGTAGATTGCAGCACGGCCACTCCTTCATTTTCGCTGATGACGTAAAAATTGTATACGTCTTTCTCCTGGTAATAAAATGTCAGCAATTAATAGAACCTGTGAGGATCTGAAAGTACTTGAAAAGGGGTGTAAACACTGGCAAATGAAGTTTTTCGCTCGAAAACCTAATGATATGACCTACAAATTTTGTATACCTGCTGGGTCTCTAACCATAAACGACAATACTGGCAAACAGAATGCCATGACAACAGATCTCGACTTGCGCTACTCCATGAGTCTCAACTTGGCAGAGCAAGTTTACAATCAAATTGCCAGAGTAAGGGCATTAGCTTTCCACGTACGCCCTTACATAAACCCTGCAGATGCAAGGCTAGAATTAAATAAGATCGACGTCCGTCCGCATCTGGAATATTTCTCCAACTAGCCTCTGAAAACGACACACGGAGGTCTTTTGAACATTGTCTAATTGCAAGGAGCCATGTAATTTCATGAAGGTAAAACATTGTATGGTGCCTTACGAGCGTTTTCCTGTATATTTTTCACATATTCGTCCAGGTTTTATTACGTACGTTTGGAAAGTGTGTTTTGCGGCCACTGCGTCGTACTACTACTTTGGAGTTATATTGTACATTTCTAGATACGCAGCCCTATTAAGATCCTATAGCAATGAGCCACATTTTATAAGTTTTCTTATTTTCACCGTATATGCTTGAAAAGTTATACGGCATTGCTAGTAAGCTTTTTGGCTACGGTATTGGCAGTTGCTTCAGAACTCGGTAACCACTGCAAGTATTGCGGTGATTTTGCTCTTATCGTGTACAGCGATCAAGCGATGTTTTGACTAAGATATCTAGCTTTTATTTTTAGCAATATGTTAGCTACAGTAAAGCCATTTGAGTTTGGCGCTCGAGGTCATCTGTTATTCATATATATATATATATATATATATATATATATATATATATATATATATATATATATATAATATTCTACGTTTATGATTTCCAGCCATCGCGACGAGGCTGGACCTTAAGGTGGTGCGATGGTTTGTCTTAGTGATCCATTGAGCGATGCTGGGTGGTGCTTTTTGCACTTTCATAGCCACTCATACCAGATTGATCAATGGTTAGAGAGCTGAGCAACTCAGTCCTCTGGCCCTCCAAGTTGGAGTGCATGTGGCTCCTTACTCCATAAAACGGTCTCTCCGTAGTCCAATGCCAAAACCCCACTACCTTGCGGTAAGGTTTTTGAACCAAAGGCTTTGGTTGAGAACCCTAATGGTTCTCCTGTCTAGGCCAGGGCAACCTGACAGTATTCTGCCCACGCAATGCAATGAACCTTTCACCTAACAATTACTTGATGCTCTAGCCATCGCACAGGATAATAAACGGCGCCCTATCTGCTGCATCGAGCAGGGTGGATAGGGGTTTGGAAGATACTGCCCAGGCCTTTCTGTCTTCTTATCCCCCTTCTTGCGCTTTTTCCACCTTATCGTCCCGCTTCAACTTTATTTCTATCCCCACCAGTTTCAATCACCCAACTCTTGGCCCACCATCTTGCTTCAGAAGTCGATTGTCCTCTAGTTTCAAATCACACACAGTTGTAGGGCGTCGCTCCAATCCAGTCGACAAGTCCACGTACAATCAAGCGGACAACGTCGGTTCATCCCTTTCCTTTTGGAGTCCTCGTGTCTCGCTAAGACTGGCATGCCGCAACACGCGCACTTTGCTACAGATTGGCCAACAGGCAGTACTCGCCCGCACACTAGAGACCCTCTCGAACAATATTTGCTGTTTATCAGAAACTCGCCTACAATATTCGAGCTCCGTGCTTACTCTGTGATCCGCCACATGCGACACTGACAGAACATTCTCATTGCGCCTGTCTGGCGATGACGCAGCTTCAAATGCCGGTCAAGCTGGCGTCGGCATGATTTAGATTCCGCGGGCAGAAGCTGCCCTGAGCGATTGGATCTATTCAACTGTGGGATATGCGCCATTAGATTATCTGGTTCGTTCCATGCTACGAAATCGCACGGGAACAAACGTGAACAACTTCACGATCTCCTTCGTTACAGAAGAAGCACGGATACTGTGGGGTTGGCTGGCGGCCTAAACACCCAAGTCGGAAAATTGTCCTCTGATGAGCTTCATCTGGGCAGCCAACATGGTGTAGGCTCCCCCAATGATAACGGTGAGCGATTGCTACAGCTGTGTGAAGATGCACGTCCCTTTCTCGCGAGCACAAACTTTCGACACAGCACCCGCAGAAGCGTGACTTGGCGCCCACCAGCCTCGAACCAGGCGTGGAAGGCAATCGATCACATCGCGGTCAGTTACCGCTGGAGAGGCTGTGTCCAAAACTGTCGCTCGATTTGGAGCACGAGCGTGGACTCTGATCACGCAATTGTCTGCGCCGGCCGGGTGCGTTTCGGTGGACGTCCGTAAAGTCGATGTGAACGCATTGAAATCAATCAGCTAACGAAGTCAGGTGTTCTGACATCCGGGATGAGTAAGCGCCCACTGAACACCGCCGATGATCACTGGTTGCATTTTCGTCAAACATTACTATCCGCAGGCATGTCTTCATGTGATAACTCGAATTGCCAAACTGAAAATTGGGTCTCTACACAGTCTCTGAAACTTATAGATGTTCGCCGACGTATTCCGGCTGGAAGCGAATACAATGAGGCTCGTAAAAATTTCAGAGCAAAACTATGTGCTAGCCTGAAGAAAGACCGCGAAGCCTGGTGATCTCATCGTGCATCGGAGATGGAAACGGCCGCCACCGTTGGTAATCATCGCAAGTTATTCCGCCTGATACAGGAAACAAGTAGCAGGAGTCCTGGTGTTAGTGAGACCATACGCGATGACAGTGGGGAACCGATTCACAGCCTGTCAAAACGCTTGGAGCTTTGGGCTGAACACTTTGCAAGGCAATTTAACCAATCTGTTGTTGCTTTTTTCGGCATTGAGCGTGCTTCCCTGGGCCGTCTCCTTTGATCCGCCCTCATTCGCAGATGCCGAACGTGAGAACAGGCAGTTGAAATTGCATAAGGCCACAGGATCAGACAGAATTCCCCCAGCCCTCTTCAAATTCAAGAGACCTGCTCTAGTAGAAGATTTACACTAGTTGCTAATAAAACTTTGGGTGCAAGAGACTGTCCCGACAGACTGGAGCCGCTCCGTCATCGTCCCAATTTTCAAGGGAGGCTCCCGTTCGGAATGTGGCAATCATAAAGGGATCAGTCTGCTCTCAATTGCCTCTAAATTGCTTTCGTCTGTCATCTTTCACAGACTGACTGGCACTTGCGAAAGCCAGATTCGTGAAGAGTAAGCCAGGTTTCGTCGAAGTCGGGGCTGCATCGACCACATCCTCATCTTGCGTCAATCGTTGGAGTACCGCCATGGTTATTGGAGACCCACCGTTGTCGTGTTTTTGACATAAAAAGTGTCTTCGACTCAGCCGATCGATGTGCCATTTGAGACTGTCTGCTGCGGAAAGGTGTGCCTGATAAATACGTAAACATTATCAAAGCGCTGTACGCTCATAGTTCGGGAGGAGTGAGGGTTTATGACAGACTGTTGTCACCCTTCAGTATCACCAGCGGTGTGAGACAAGATTGCCCGCTGTCACCTTCCTTCTTCAACTTCCCTATTAATGAAGTCATGGTAACAGCGTTCGCTAGACACGACCTAGAAGGTATGGAGCTAGTTCCTTGTGAGCGACTTCTTGAATTGGAGTACGCGGATGATATTGTTCTAATCGGTGACAGCTCCCAAAAATGTCAAGCAGCACTGGACCGATAAGCATTGTCAGTCTATCGTTTTAGGCTATGCTTTGCTCCATCGAAATGCAAAGTACTTTTCCAAGCTTAGCAGGGACTCACCCCTGCGCTAAAGCTTTGTGGTGATCAGCTAGAAGTCGCTCAGTAATTAAAGTACCTGGGCAGCTATATTAGCGCCCATGGGGTCGAAGATAAGGTTGCGAAGCGTACAGCAAAAGCTCGAGGTGCCTTTTCTAATCTCCACCAGCTGTGGCGCAGACGCGACATTTGCCCTGAAGCGCAGAGTTTATAACGCATCCGTCCGTTCACCTCTCCTATATGGTTGTGAAACCTGACCCATCAGGTCGACAGATATAAAGAGGCTCATCGCATTCAGTCCTGGCTGCGTTTGCAGCTTAGCTCATGTCTGGTGAGAGCACTGCGTGTGCAATGAGCGAGTTCGGCGTCGCGTATTTGGTGCTGGAAGAGCGAGTGAACCGCTCAGCACCATTATATCACGTACCAGGCTCCGATGACTGAGCCACGTATTTCTCATGCCAGCACACCGAATCCCGCGACGTACACTGTTTGCGTGCCACGGGTGCGGCTGGAAGAGGAGGAGAGAAAACCAACTGATGACTTGGTCGAGAGAAATAAAAACTCTTACTTCAAAGTTTGCATCGGTTGGTGCATCCCAACTACCTGGCTGGGGTCCTAAGGTTGATGAACACGTTTGGTTGCACACACTTGCTGATATGGCTAGGAGCCAGCCCCAAAGGCTGTGTTGTGAATTCCTTTGTCCATCCCCTCCTGCTTAGCCGCCCCTCCAATCACTATCTCATTCGCTAAGCATAATATCTCTTTTTACGACACGATAGCTGGCTGTTAGCTCTCCGGAACGATGTCTATCCGTTTCTGGGGACTCAGCCGGCGTAGCACTGTTGCATCTCTTTTCCACTTGTCTTTGGTATTACGGCACAATAGCTGAGGTGTTTTCCATCCGCAACTAACGTGTATAATGATGAGTATGATTATGATTTTCAGCTAATTACGCCGAAGTGCAATCCGCCTTTAGAAGATATTTAGGGTAAAACAAATTTTTCTTTATTTTTACTAGATATCATTACAAATAGCTTTTCTTGTCCTTTCTGATGCCATCGCTTTTCTTCTCTCTTTCAATGAGACCACCATTTATCGGGACCCGTAATTTGCCGAAAAAGGATAAGGGAGTTGGAATAAACATCGTTGAGAGACGGCTCCTACAGCGCCGCTGCAGTACTTGTGCTCAAGGAGTATATAAGCTTAACTCCATTAGTACTCATGCAAGGGCATGTGCTTACTGTAAATCATGATTAGACCCCTCGAGGGCACAGCTTCTATCCAAGTCTAGAAATATACCTTCATTTATTTATCAATTTAATTATATGCCGCAACATATGCAAGTTGGACCGTGCTCTGCTTGAAAAGTTCAGCGGTGCTTTACGAAGGTGCTGACCCCATCACAGCAAGTCCTAAGTTATCGACAAAGATGCGAACATTTTAACATTCATCCCCTTTTGTAAAAGACGTAGTATGCTTAACTTGTGCTTCTTACATAAGCTAATTCATAACATGTTGCACAGTAATATTACCCGTCTTAAATTAAGGAGTGCATCTGAACCTAACCTCTGAAACAAGAGCCATTCCATTACCCGCTAAGAGCGAAGAAAAGCCTGCGATCTTGTTTCTTTTTAGTTGTGTACGTAAACATGTGGAACAGCTTGCCTTCCAGACTAAGGGAAATCTAAAACTTGCAGGCAATTAGGAAGGAGATACAAGATTCCTATGCGTTGACAATTGTAGTGTACCAGAACACACGTTCTTTAGGTAGTTTGCGTTGGATTTTAAGGCTGTTTAACCTACAAAATGTCCATTTCTTATACTGACGGCACTTCCGTTGACACAAATTGTTTTGGGTGAGTAACTTGCAGGTGAGAGACATCATCTTTTGACCCCTTCCTGTAAGGAACAACTAGACTCTTAAACAGAGCATTATTTAGCGAATCACGTAATCTGACAAGGTTCGACTGCAGCAACTGGTTAGGGATCTGCAGCTAGGGGATAGGATGCCTTCGGCCGCGTTGCGACAGATGCAAAAGCTCCTAGGCATTTCCAGCATGGACGCTGGGATTCTCCGCGTACTGTCCATGCAACGACTTTCGAAAAACACATAGGCCATCCTTGCCGTGGCAAGCGCCCTGCCTCTCGCGGCAGTTGCAGACCTAGCAGACCGCGTCACCGAACGAGATCAGCCAGCGAACGAAGTTGGAACATTCACTTGACTTAGCCCCGTCGCAGCCCCAGCGATATCCGCGACTAGTGATCCGTCAGCAATCGACGCTTCGTCATCGTAAATAGCCTCACTACAACGCCGTCAAGTAACTCTCCTTAGACCGTAAGCAGCGCAGCTGCTCTAGCTCATCACCCCGTCACACGAAGCGTACCTATTCAGGTGTTGATTTTACCACTAGTGTTTTGGTAACAAAGCTCGTAAGTGCGAGCAACCATGCAGTTTCTCCGCCACGTAGCAGGGAACTTTCAGGCTGGCCCGTAATGGCGACTGACGGTGTCGGCAAAGCCCAAACTCGTCTCATCTACATTAGAGCTTATGATTCCGATACCCAGTTCTTAGTTGGTACCGGGGCGGAAGACAGCGTCTTTCCTCCTATTCCAGGTAAACCTATCGCTTCTTTGTCGACAAGCCCAAGTACCGCCAATAGTCACCTACGGTCATCGGTCGCTTACTCTGGACCTAGGTCTTAGGCTCACGTTCCGCCGAGTATTCATCGTCGCTACAGTCCGCTTTGCCATCATCAGCATTGATTTTCGCAAGCATGTCGACTTCTTGGTCGATGCGAAACGCCAGATGATAGTCGACATTGCAACGAAACTCAATGTGCGTGGTACCACCACCGATATCGTATCTATATGATCATACCTGAGTTGGTATGTGTCGACGAATTCGAGAATAAAATATTTATTTATTTATAACACCGGTCTATGCCGTTCTCTAGACCTCGCCAGACTACGCCAACCTCTTTTCCTAGTATTTGAAGCTCGTTCAACCGATGAATACAGCTTTGCCAGTGGGATCCCAAATCAAGCAACACATACGGACGAATGGCTTACCCAACACATGCCGTCTACGCTGTCGCATGTTGCGACCATGCTGCACCGGAACTCAAAAATAACCCAGCACACTAATCGCGAAAAGCACCTGACCCATGTGATCAGGCCACACTAGAGCAATAACCAGCAGCTGCTAATACTCTCCTGATAACAGGTAGTGACTAGAAGCAGGAGACACTGCGAAGAACCCACTGAAAAGAACCAGTAACCTGTGTCAGAAGCAAGCAATCATCCAGCAAACAAAACAACAACAGCAGTACATCAGCCATTTGAAATGATGCTTCGCTGCCATATAACGATGATCACCAAGGAAATAAAGAATAATATGAGGGAAAGAAGAGGGACTTAGCTAAAAACCTTAATGCCCTAAGCGAACATTCAGGGTCAAGACGCCTACACCTTGTGTAGACAACATACCGTCACAAAGAGCTGGCTATCCTGCAAAGATAAGGAGGCATCGGCGAGACAGCTTCCTTGCGGCTTTCACTGCCACGCGTCATAATCAGCCATTACCCCGCAGATAACTCAGCACCAAACACACTTTAAACAGGCAATCCTACCAGGAGACGGCAGCAGACGCGCCACTGTTGTCGGTTGCTAGCCATGTCCTGTAAAGTCTCGAGCCAAGCACAAGGTGAGTCACGTGGACTCCAGCCCGGAAGGCGAGACGGACCAACGGCACCCAGTTTGGTCGTCAGTGACTTCATTTCCCGCTGCCAAGTCAACTTCTATCCACCGCGAGCTTTGCGCCACCCTACACCAGGCAGACTAAACAAGGCCCTCCTAGGTAAGCGGTGACCAGGCATACGTAGCACGTGCCCGAGCCAAAGCAAATTATTCAGTGCTATCTGTTGTTCTAGGGAGCTAGCATGATTATCACCACCTAGTACTCGCCTACGCACATCATCGTTGTGGACACACTGGTGCCATCCGACTTCAGCAATGCTTCGCAGACAACGATGATCAAAGACTTGAAGGTGCCTCAGATCTTCCGACCGAAGGGGCCAAGCCTCACTACCATACCGCAGAACAGCCCTCAACTTGGCTTTATGTACACGGTCTTCCAGACGGAGGGAAACCCCTCTGTCGCCAAAGATGCCGCAGGTTCAAGAAGGCAGTTCTGACCTTTGCAATGGGTGAGCTGACGTCAGTTTCCATGCGCCCATTGTTGCCGATGCAGCTGCCAAGATAAGTGATTTGATCAACCACCTCGAGTTCCTCGTTAGCAAGGGCCAAGGGGTCATAAAAAGTGGTGGTGGTCCTGCAGCAACACTTTGTACTTTGAAGGTGCAAAGCGCATGCCAAATAATGGGACCACTCTAGACAGGCTATTCAGGGTTGATTGTGCTGCCACAACATCGTCGAAAAGCAAGACGATATCGTCCGGCCGGTGGCCGAGTGGTCTGCACGTTTGGTTTGCAACCATAAGGTCACTGGCTCGAATCCGCGTAGGGGTGGGCGTCCTCGCGGTATACTCACAAGCGACTGGTGGTGGTCGCACGGCAGCGAAGCGCCGTTACGGCGTACAGCTGAAACATTATTATTTATATTATTAATCTTTCACCAGGCAGCATTTCAACGCCTACATCTTGAGATTCCGTAAGGGAGCACTCCATGATAGAATCCACGACGAAATTGAACAAAAATGGGGAAATCGGACAAACCTGATGAACGTCACTTGTGGTCGGAAAGACATCCGATAAACCACCGTAGACCCTGATGCGACCTGTAGTGTTCGAGTATAGAGCACGAAGCATGTTCACATATTTCGTGGGAACACCTTTCCGCGCAAGTATTTCGTACAGGATGCACCGATCGATTGAATCAAATGCACTTTTGAAATCAAGGAACACAGCTATTGTCGATCTGCGGTATGCGTGGCGCTGCTCTAGCACTGCCGCAAAGTGAATATATGGTCTATACATCCCCGTCCTGGGCGGAAACCTGCCTGCTCTTCCCTAATGCGAGATTCTCGTTCCACAGTGTGGCGACGAACGAGAATCGAGGCCGGTAATTTTGTCACAACTAGCGGTAAGCTAATACCCCTGTGGTTAGAACAGTCAGTGCGACTGCCCTTCTTGTATATTGTCACTATAATCTATTCGTCCCAATCAGCCGTCGCAAGGAGACTGGACCTTAACGTGGTAGGACGGTTTGCGTACCTCCCTGACTGATTAAGCTATATTGGGTGGTGTCTGTGGGCATATTGAGAGACATTCCTACCAGATTGGGCAATTGTAAAAGGTCAGACAAACTCAGTTTCCTGGTCCTCCAGGTTGGGGGGTTGAAATTGCATGGCATCCATTTCTTTAAAATTAAACCATTGTCACCTTCCCGCTGTCTTGCGGACAGGCTTTTGAGCCAAAGGCTTTGGATGAGGACCGTAATCATCCTCCTGTCTAGGTCTGGGCGCCCTGGCAGTATCCCAACCCACATACAACCACGATTTTTTCTTCAAACATAAACTTCATCCTGCATCGGCCCAAGAGTGATATACGATGACAGCTTCTCAGCTTAGATGCACGTAACAGTACGACAGTATTCCCAAAGTAAAAGGTCCTTTCGCGCAAACTCAGACTGTATAATGATAACCAATGTAGTTTCCGTTTAGAAAAATATCAGTTCTCATCTGTCATAGGTTAAATGGTGCAAAGCACCATAGGTTTAATGCCATCCTTGGTAATCAGCAATCAGTGCTCGTGTCACGAGTTCCTGTATAGAAAAGGCATCAACAGTACGCCCGCACACAGTACAGATGCTTCGTTGCCGCGCGACCACCAACAATGGCGCGAGGACTGGGTATACTGCTCTGAAGGGCCATCAGTTAGTTCGTCACGCAGTACAGCCGATTGGAATGCCTACGAAACTTTCTCCGAGTGTCACTCCTGAAACTCCTTTTCGATGCATCCAGTTAATGCCCCCACCTTAGCACTATTCAAAAAATGCATTCACGAGACCCTGACACATTTACACTACGTGGTATAGCCCACGACCGTCAGATGACATTAGTGCAGAGCAAACAATGGACGGTGTCACAGCCATGCTGAATTCCAAACAGGCACGCTCATACATGTGCTACCCCAAACCTCTTGGTGAGTCAGGTATCTCGTGCGTTCGTTTACTGACAGTTCCTTACCCTAATCATCCCACGGTATTTTGCAAGCATTTGCTTTTAGACCCGCTATAAACGATTGCTCCACTGCCTACGCGGATCCGAACCGAGGAACTCGGGAGTACAACACAGGTGAGAAACCTTTTGGGGCACAGGCCGACTCCTGGATGCAACATACCAGACTAAGGAGCGCAGCCGACCGAATGCTAGTTGCGTGCGACTAAGTAGGCAAGAAACTTTGGGATAAGGCTCTATTACGTAACAAACACTTTGGTAAGGTAAATTGAAGACGATGATAGAACTCTGATTGAAAATTGCTCCATCAGTGCATTTTATCCATCAAGTTCATGAAAATTCAAGACTAGTGGTTAACATCAAAGGGAACTTCGACGGCCAAAATAAAAGGTCATCGGAAAGACGCGTAAACTGTAGACAATGACACAGCAAAGGAAAAGGGAAGAACTGATGATAAAAACGTGAATCTCGAAATAGGTTGTGGGTTAACTGTCCAAAATAGAAGACAATCTCAAGTTACGGTATGCTACAAAGATACAAAAAACGTGGGTTAGAGATTGCAGTGAATAAAGTAAAGTGTTTCGCTCAGTGCCACAGTTCAACGCGAGGGTATACGTGTCAGTAGAATAATATGAATGTAACAATAAGTTGCATTTGGAAATAGTCTGCGAGCATATTCTGCGTGTAGAAGCTCAAAGGAGTAGCCATGACCTGTGAAATGATGAAGTAAGGATGAGACGTTGACAACCGACCAGAAAGTAACCTCCATAAAAGAGCAAACTCACCGAAATATGTAACGGTCGAGGTTGATGCAAAAGAATACAGAATGAAATAAACGCGGTGTGAAGTTGCGCAAGAGGCAGGGCGACAAGCGAAAAATGCGCAAACTGGATGTAAAGCTTTTGAGTGTTCGTTGTTTGCATTGAGAGTGCGATAATTAATTGTATACAAGGCCCAGATACACTTGAAAGAAAACCCCAAGTAGCTCGATCATTGACACAGGGACACCAACTTCGGATGTCAAAACATTCGCCACAGGCATTCAATCGGCCTTCACATGTCTTCATTACACTACGCCATAATGCTCCGCCGTTGTGAAATCCCAACTGCGGACGCTTAAAGCTCACAACACGCGAATGGATTGCAAGAAGCACGTATCGGAGAACGGCAGAAGCAGCCAATAAATTTGCTGCGGCCCGACAATTGCACCGTTCCTTTGTGGAGCTGAATTCTTCCTCAATACTTTAATTCAACACGTTGTACCCAGAAGGTTCAAGCTGGGTGCCTGTGTTTTACTTGCCGATAGTTGTCCGAATGTTTCTGTGTTCAAAAAGAAAGCGAACTTTTACTACAACACCAGTATTGTTCATTGTACAACATGTTAAGCACCGTGTCCCTCAAAGTAGTCCCCTCCACTAACAATACATCGTTTTCAACGGGGCTTCCAAGTAACATACTTCCTAGGATGGCGCGCAGGTTTCATGTCGTATTGTCCTAAATCCCCTCTATCGTTTCGAAACCACATCCTCTCAACGTAGGAAACAAGGAAGAGTCTGCTGAGGCTAAGCCCGCAGAATACGGTGAATGGGACGCAATGGGAATTTGGTGTTTTGCTAGATCGTTGCGAACAAGGAACGATGCATGAGCTGGTGCACAGTCAGGATGCAACATCACAGTCTAGTTTTCTCACAGTCCAAGCCACTTAATACGCACAAAATCCATCAAAAGCGATAGAATTATCCGTTAGACATTTCTGTTTACCAGCTGATCACCTGGCACCAATACAGGACGGATACAAATAAAAGCATCTTGGTCTCGGGCAGACACAATAATGCGTTTTTCGGAGGAGACCCTTTCCTCATCCACCACGAAGTCTACACCTTCGTTTTAATACCACAGCTATAAACCCAAGTCTCATGGCCCGTTATCATGTTCTTAAGAAAGTACTTATTGTCAATGGCAGTGGCAAGCAGTTTCCGACTGAATTCAACCCGATTTTACTTCTGATCGTCAGTCAACTGACGCGGCACGAATTCTACACTAACGCGACGCATCTCAAGTTTGTCACCCAAAAGTTGAAGTGATGATCCTATGCTATGCCCACCTCGTCAACAACCTCTCGAACAGTTGAAAGACGAGTTCCATGAATCACAGCACGAATTCGGCAGTCATGATCTGATGACGGGGAAGGTCATCCAGGCTTGGGATCGTCATCAACCGACATACAGCAGGGGTTCAAAACTTTTTGATCACTTATAGCATTGTGTGCAACTCATACCGTCCTCTCCGTATGTTTGGCCAAACAACTGAAATGTTTCCTCGAAAGTTTTTCCTAGTTGGCAGTAATATGTTGTAACGCGCACACATTTTTCTTCAAGCTCTTTCATTGTTACTTTGATACTGACCCGACGAGAAGCTCGTACACGTACTCACTTCAGTGGTTGTAGCTCGCCCACTAACAGTCAGAGCAAAACGCGGCAAATGGCAGTTGGGTGTTTAAACATTCTTCACTTGCGCTTAATAGATGAAGCGCGCTACCTCTTCCGGTTGGCTCGCTGATGCAAAAGTTCGCTTTCTTATCGAATTCGACTTCAAATCGGGAACTCCCTCGGTCGCATTGCTGACGGTTCGAAGAGTCATTTACAGCTGTCGGCCGGTGGCCAAGTGGTCTGCACGTTTGCTTTGCAACCATAAGGTCCCCGGTTCGAATCCGCGTAGGGTTGGGCGTCCTCGCGGTATACTCAGCCCGCGAGCGACTGGTGGTGGTCGCGCGGCAGCGAAGCGCCGTTACGGCGTATAAGCTGACACATTTCATTTCATCATTTTCATTTCATTTACAGCTACCTTGGTATATGGTTATCAATATAACCATAGTTGGCACAGGTACCAGTTGATATCAAAATAAACACCTTTGGGCTAACGTTGTGACTACTGTTTACCCGTATAGTCGTTAGCACCTGGCAGTTACGCAAACCCCGGCTCATTATGCCCATGTACGCCTACAAGTCATACGAGTGCAAGCTGGATTCACAAGGCGACGAGTTTATCAAAAACGAAAGCTTCTTGATGCATCGGTTGTTACCAAACACAAGACGAATGGGAATAAGAGTATGAAAACTGTGCACACATGAGGAGAAAAACTCACCGAACAAAGTGGTGCACTCTTCATCTGGAATGCGACACGGTGGACCATCGTGTATACCTTCTGGGTAGTTAAGCGTTTCGAGCAGCCAGCGAGCGTCAGGTGTGATGAGAGTGCTCACGAAATCCACGTATCTAACAACATACGTTGTGAAGAAGAGAATAAACAGGAAGCCCGCTGGTCTTTTTGAATAAGCTGATGTGAAAATAAACTGGTGCACACTTCATGGGATGAAATTCACCTGTCAGGTGACCTGCATGAACAAACATTCTGTGAAAATCACACCCGCCTCGAAGATAACCAGCTACTATCGCAGAACTTATCACCACACCAGTAAAATAAATGCGAGGTAATGATGATAGAAACGGAATCGGAGCATGAAACTAACCTTTTTTGCAGTGATTGGTCCACAGCAACCAAAGAGCCTCTGTCCCAGATGTATTTGAATGGTCCCTCCTGAGATCTGTGAAAATGAAGGTGTAGAACAATGCATATCTCGGACGGCAAACGAAACAAGAGCATCAAAAACTCTGCACTTGACCACACTACGGAGTGCGGCTGAAGTCTGCTGGAATATCAGTCATGAGCATAGTGATCATCTGGAGGAATAATCATCATCATCATTACACGTTAGCTGGAGGTGGAAAACACCTCAGCTATTGTGCCGCAATACAAAATAAAAGGAAAACAGTGGCACGCCCGCTGAGTCCCCAGTAACGGATGGACATCGTTCCGGAGAGCTAACAGCTGGCTGCCGTAAAAAGAGAATCATATTATGCCTAACAGGTGAGATCGTGATTGGAGGGGGATACTAAACAGGAGGGGGATGGGCAAAGGAAATCACAACACAAACGCCATTGGTGCCGGCTCCGAGCCATATCAGCAAGTGTGTCCAACCAAACGTGTTCACCGTCCTTAGGACCCCAGCCAGGCAGTCGGGATGCATCAACCGACGCCAACTTCGAAGTGAGGGTTTTCATTTCTCTCGACCAAGTCATCACTTGGCCTCCCCTCCTCCTCTTCTAACCGCACCCACAACGCGCAAACAATGCACGTCGCGGGAGTCGGTGTGCTGGCATGCGCAAAACATGGCCCAGCCATCGGAGCCTTGTGCGTGGTATAATGGTGCTGAACAGTTCACTCGCTCTTCCTGCACCAAATACACGACGTCGAACACGCTCATTGCTCACGCGGTGTTCCCACCAGACATGAGCCAAGCTGCGAAGGCAGCGATGATCGAATGTGACAAGCCTCTTCATGTCAGTCGGCCTGATGGGCCAGGTTTCACAACCACATAAGAGAGTAGAACGGACGGCTGCGTTGTAAACTCTGCCCTTGAGGGCGAGAGTAATGTCGCGTCTGCGCCACAGGTGGCGGAGATTGGCAAAAGCACCTCGAGCTTTTGCTAAGCGGTTCAGCAGAAAAATTGCCAGAAAACGTAAAGCTAGCTGTCACGCCAAACCAGTTTTTAAAAGGAAGCTACAAATTAAGAAATGTTGCTCAGGTCGAATTCCGGAGAAACAATTCCTCCTGCAAGGTACGAGATGAAGTTTGCCGAAGGTTCGGTCGAAGTGTACATAAGGTTAGTACGATAAGGAAAATAGCACCGACAACTTCCTAAGCTCACGCTGTACTAGTCCGGTGGATAAACGGTACGCAGGAGCATCATCATCAACAGCAGTACATTAGTCATTCGAACTGATGCTTCGCTAGCATACAACTATGATGGTCTATGAAATAAAGAATAATAGGAGGGAGAGAAGGGGGACTTACATGAAAACCTTAATGTCCTAAGCAAATTTTCAGGGTCAATGCGCCTACATCTTGTGTAGACAACATAAAGGAACAGTATATAGACAAACAAACAGCAGCGGAAACAACAACAACAACAAACACTGCATAACCCAGAATTGTTCATGCTGCATATGCACAAGAAGTAGGTTGAATCAATTAGTACACACCTGTTAATGGGTGCTCGTGCTCGGCAGAACGGTAGTTGGAATTCAAGTTATGTTCATAAACAAAGTAGTATTGTTCTCACAAAAGCACAGACAAGATAAAACCGCAGTGAAACAGGTAAAATAAATCTGCGACTGAGAGTTGGATTCACCTCTTCTCCTAACTGATATGCGTGACATGGAGAATTGTCCTACACTGAAATCCTCTTTGGGGATAAGTGACGAAAAACACATCGAGCTCAGTGTAATATGGGGCAAAGAAACGGAGATACAATGATAAGGAAATGCAATGGGTATGCAGCAAAGAAACGGGTGAATTCATTAGCGACAATTGTTAGAGCTTACTGGTCCATGATGAAAAGATCACAAAGATAAAGTCGGAGACGCTTGTCGGGGGTCTAAAATGAAAACGCACGATGAATAACATCAACAGTTCTATTCTACAACATGTGGTTAAAAGTGATAATCAAATTTGAATGGATGAGTCCCTTAAAGTTGTCCATACCATCCCAAGACGCTAACAAATCTCAAGAAAAATCTATTGGTCATCACCATTGCAATCTGGGTTTTAAAACCAGAACTGTGCAAACAATGGACCCTGATACAAGCCTTGGTTGCCTTGGCCATTAGCTCCCTCTAACCTTAATCGTCCAGCGTTGGTCACGTGTGCTTGCACGTGCTGCTTGGTCTGATTAAACAGACCATGATAGCAATTTTCTGCTGCTTGGCCAACCAGCTGAACACCCGTATTGTTACTACTAAATTCACTTATTCAACCCTGACAATGCTTGCACGAGCTTAGTTGGGTCATAATTATGCTTTGTAATTGCACATGCCTAAAGTAATTTATCGAAACGAATATTCGTCACACAATTGGTAAAATAAAAAGCAGAGTTGATGGGGTGCGGATAAAGGGAAAGGCGCGCCGCGTCAAGTAGAACTCACATGAAACATGGAAATGCGTTCGCCATTCTTGAAGAGGACTTCCGTTCGTTGCATGGCCAAATCTGGGTGTTCAGTCACAAAAGCCAAGAGAGCAGTCTCTGACAGATCACATCCGACAACACTGAAGCCTTTTTCACAGTACAGCCAGCGTAGATCAATTGACTTCCCACACAATGGGACGAAAATTAATTTTTCGGAAGGGTTGCCGGTGTAGAATTTGTCCCAATATTGAACCAGTTGCCTACGAGAAGTAAAAAGCTGTAATAACGCAAAATCGATGAACACAAAAAAATTGGATCACCCACACTCGTCTGCATGCGTAACAGTATGAGCCAGAAGTAAACAATGTACGAGTAAGGATCCGTTCAATCGATTTCCTTCTATATGCCAAGGAACAACACCGACTACGAGCATCGAGTGGGTGACATACTGATCCCAGAAGTTGTATGATTGTCTGGACCGTTTGAGCTACAGATCCCAGCACCTCAGATCCCAGACCTCACATGTTGCTTCAGGAGAACACTTCGAGGGAGGCCTGACAGGTTGATAGAGGAGAACAAAGCAAACATTCCCATTTTAATAAAATGCCACGAACTTTCCGGATAAACTTGAGCTAGTAATTCACCATTCGTCGCAACGAGGCTGTAACTTAACGTGGTGCGACGGTTTGCGTACCTCATTGACAAATTGAGCTATACTGGGTGGTGCCTACGGGCACCTTGAGAGACACTACTACCAGGTTGGGCAATGGTAAGAGGTCAAAAAAACTCAGTCTCCTGGTCCTCCAGGTTGGGGGTTGAAATTGAATGTCCTCAATTTCTTTAAACTAAATCATTGCCAACCCCAAGCTGCCTTGCGGACAGGCTCTTGAGCCAAAGGCTTTGGATGAGGACCCTAATCGTCCTCCTGTTTAGGTCTGGGCGTCCCGGCAGTATCTCAGCCCACATAAAACCATGACATTTTCTTCAAACATAAACTTCATCCTGCATGGACCGTCGCGCAGATTATCAAGGGTCGTCTTATCTGCTGCATACAGCAGGGCGGATAAGCGAAAACATGCTACTGCTGGCGCCTCCCTTAGTTCTTTTCCATCTTTTTCTCTTACTCCCATCCCGACCCCCATTAATAACCTTCCTTCCATAATCCCCAGCACAATTGACAGCAATCGAAGTGCCAGTGGAGTAGAACCATCTGCAGCCACCATCCCACAGCACCTATCGGCAAAATTCCATTATAAGGCCACGCTATCCAGTTTCCATGGCGACATTCAACGTCCGCACTCTAAGACAAACAGGTCAACAGGCAGCACTCGCAAGCACCTTGGACACACTGAGTATTGATGTGTGTTGTGTCCGAAACTAGGATCAATTACCCTAACGGGGTTATTGAATTAACTGCACCCAGCTTATCCTCTCGTTATTGGTTGCACCAATCCGGAGACGCCGATGCAGCACTCACGGGTCAAGCTGGTGTAGGTATCATTCTAAGCTTCAAGGCTGAGCCATCGTTGGTTGATTGGATACCGGTGAACAGCTGTTTATGTGCAGCCCGTTTGACGACATCAGCTAAGGTTGATGCACGAAGTAGTACAAAACGCTGTTTGTTTGTGATTTCCGCTTATGCTCCCACCGACTGCAGTTCAAATGCTGTCAAGGACATATTCTATCATGAACTGAATGTGCTACTACGCAGTGCTACTAGTTCAGATATTATAGTACTTGCAGGGGATATGAACGCACAAGTAGGGCGTCTGAGCTCTTCAGAACCTGTGTCGACTCTGATCATGCCTTGGTACGTTGTCGTTTCTCCATGAACTTTACCGGGAGGCGCACAAAGCGTTCCACCCGACTGGAAACTGAGAAACTGTCTCAGTCCTCGGTCCTCGGTCAGGCAAGCCTATCAAGAAGTACTGCATACCGAACTTCCGCTGCCTTGTCCTAATGACACTGAGCTTCAGTGGAATAGGATCTCGGCCGCCATGCACGACGCAGGAGCATCTGCATGTGGCACTATCCATCGTCACGGCACTAGTCACTGGATCTCCAAGTGGTCGGTGAACCTGTTGGAATATAGAAGAAATCGCCCAACTGGCAGTGAACACAATGTGACCAGAGGGGCTATTAGGCGTGAACTAAAGCAGAGCCTACGTGCTGACAAGGAAGCCTGGTGGACCAGTCGGGCTCAAGAAATGGAGGAAGCAGGAGCAGTAGGCAATTACCGCAAGCCCTTCCAGCTGATCCGCACCACTGGTCCCAGAAAACCAGGCGTCAGTGAGACAATCAGAGACAGCACGGATGCACTGATACACAATAAGGAGCGCCGTATGGCTCGTTGGGCGGAACACTTTCAAGATCAGTTCGGCTGGCCCCCTGCTCCCGGACCTCTTCCTACTCAGATGATACTGATTGGAAGCAGCGAGTAGAGCATGCTCTGTGTATCTGCATCAATTGTCTCTCTTGGACATTAACGTATTAATTATCGTTCCGCTCTCTATATTTTGCCTCTGCAAAGTGTTTGTCTAGAAGCTTCTTAAATTCGGCCACTGAATTTGCCTCTATTACCGGCTGAGGCAGGTTGTTCCAGGTATTCACCACTCTACGTTCGAAACAGAGTTGGTGAGCTACCCGCTTCAAATGCGGTACGATAAGTTTGTATCGGTGTCCTCGCGTGCTACTTGGTGTGCGCAGATGAAGCAGTTGTCTCAACATGGGGTAATCAGATGTACTATCCGGTGCGGCACGATTAGGTCAACCCTCAGCCGACGATATGCTAGGGTGTACAGCCCTAGTTTCTTACATCGGTCTTCATATGGCATATCTCGTAAGTTGGGAATCAGCCTAGTGGCTACATGCTGCACCCGCTCAAGCTTTTCTACCTCGCCCAGCGTGATGGGACAATATGCGGGAGAGTCGTACTCTATCATTGGTCGTATTCTCGAGACGAAGAGGCGAGTGGCAATCTCTTCGGACCAAGTGCTGAAGCTGCGCCTGAGAGCCCAAAGCATCCGAAGGCTGTTTTGGTACAGCCTATTCGTATTGTCAATGGACTTTAGGTCGCAGCGTGAGAGCACACCGAGGTCGCGCACGAAAGACGCGGGATGCAGCGGTTGACAAGCCACTGTGTACGTTCGGCTGTGCTCGCATTTACCCAACCTCATGAATTGCGACTTAGCAGGGTTGATCGGAAGGTTAACCTCTGCAGACCACATGGATAGGCAGTCGAGATCCTGCTGAAGTAAATCAATCATTGAGTGTGCGGATTACTCTCCACACCTTCAAGTCATCTGCGAACAACGCACATGGTGATTGGAGTAGCTTAGGCACATCGTTTACATGGATCAGAAACAATATCGGCCCCAGTACAGTGCCTTGGGGCACGCCGCTGCTCGATGGATACCAGTCCGTTAGATGGTTGTCCACCTGGACTCTCCACTTTCGATTAATAAGGAAATTTCTGATCCATTTGTGTAGCGAACGACCAACACCGTATATCCTCAGTCTGTCAAGGAGCACTGCATGGTTGACCTTGTCAAATGACCTTGTCAATGTAAATGACATCGACTGAATGGCCTTGGTTCATCGCTTGTAACTACTCGTGCCTTGTCAGCAGTAGGATTGGTGATGCACGAGCGACCTTTCATGAAACCATGCTGTGGGGAGGTCAACAGGTTTTTCGACTCGAGAAGCTGCAGAAGTTTCTTCTTCACGATCTTCTTGAGCGTCTTTGCCAAAACAGCAGTCAGGCAGATCGGCCGGTAGTTATGCACTTTACTTGGGTTACCACCTTTCGGTATAGGCTTTACGACTGAGCATTTCCAGTCGTCTGGTAACAGTCCAGTAGATAGTGACCTGTTAAACAGTTCAGTTAAAGAAGGCGCGATGATGGCCGATAGGGACTTGAGGATCAGTGGGTGTATACCATCTGGCCCAGCAGGCTTTGTCCCGGCAAGATTTGCTAGAAGCTTGCGCACATCCTCAATATTGCAGTCCAGGCTGTTAAGTTCAGCTGGAGCGGTACTCGTCGAACCCGTTACAGACACCTGGTCACTTGCAAATACGGAGGCGAAGTGCGTCGCCAATGCGGACGCACGATCTGTACTCGAGGTTAGGGGCTGTCCATCGGAGCCTTCTAACACTGGGACATTGGCAACAGGCCTCAGGCGCCGCTTCACGTATGCAAAGATCCCCTTGGGAGCAGTTTTTGCGGCGGTTGCAAGCTCCTCTTCGAAGTTTCTGCGTTTTCTTGTTTTCGCGACGTCGCAGCGATTTCGCTGTACCTTATAGGCATTGTAGTCCTCAACCGTTCATAACTGTAGACTAGAGATATTTTCTGTGTCGCAGGACGAGCCAGAGACGGTTAGTTTAGAGCCTCCGTCAGACGCCGAGGTCCGAAACGCGATCACAGCCCTCAATCGTTTTCGCGCCGCTGGCCCGGATTCCCTCCCACCTGCACTATTTAAGGATGGAGGTGAGGTCCTCTGCAAAGCACTGACCTTATTCGAATGTACCTGGAAGGAACTGTCTCGGCTAATTGGAGCGAATCGATTATAGTGGCAATATACAAGAAGGGCAGTCGCACAGACTGTTCTAACCACAGGGGTATTAGCCTAACGCCAGTTGTGACAAAATTACTGGCCTCGATTATCGTTCGTTGCCTCACTGCGGAACGGGAATCTCGGATTACGGATGAGCAGGCCGCTTTCCGCCCAGGACGTGGTTGCATAGACCATATATTCACTTTGCGGCAAGTGCTAGAGCAGCGCCACGCATACCGCAGATCGACAATAGCTGTGTTCCTCGATTTCAAGAGTGCGTTCGATTCCCTCGATCGATCGATTCTGTTCGAAATACTGGCGCGGAAAGGTGTTCCCACGAAATATGTGAACATGCTTCGTGCTCTATACTCGAACACTACAGACCGCGTCAGGGTCTACGGTGTCCTATCGAATAGCTTTCCGACCACAAGTGACGTTCGTCTGGGTTGTTCGATTTCCCCATTTCGTCGTGGATTCTATCATGGAATGCCCCCTTGCGGAATCGCACGATGTAGGCTGCCTGGTGAAAGGATATTTGATCTAGATTATGCGGACGATATCGTCTTGCGTTTCGACAATGTTGAGGCGGCACAATCAACCCTGAATAGCCTGTCTAGAGTGGTCCCATTATTTGGTATGCACTTCGCACCTTCAAAGTGCAAAGTGTTGCTGCAGGACCACCACCACTTTTTATGACCCCTCGGCCCTTGCTAACGAGGAACTCGATATGGTTGATCAATTCACTTATCTTGGCAGCTGCATCAGCAATGATGGGCGCATAGAAACTGACGTCAGCTCATGCACTGCAATAGCCAGAACTACCTTCTTGAACCTGCGGCATCTTTGGCGACAGAAGGGAGTTTCCCTCCGTCTGAAAGACCGTGTACATAAAGCCAAGTTGAGGGCTGTTCTGCTCTATTGTAGTGAGGCTTAGCCCCTTCGATCTGAGGCGCCTTCAAGTCTTTGATCATCTTTGTCTGCGAAGCATTGCTGGTGTTGGATGGCACCAGTGTGTCCGCAACGATGATGTGCGTAGGCGAGTACTAGGTGGTGATAATCATGCTAGCTCCCTAGAACAACAGATAACACTGAATAAGTTGCGTTAGTTTGGACACGTGCTACCTATGCCTGGTCACCGCTTACCTAGGAGGGTCTTGTTTAGTCTGCCAGGTGTAGTGTTGCGCAAGGCTCGAGGTGGACAGAAGTTGACTTAGCAGCGGGAAACGAAGTCACTGACGACCAAACTGGGTGCCGTTGGTCCGTCTCGCCTTTCGGACTGGAGTCCACGTGACTCGCCTTGTGCTTGGCTCGAGACTTTACAGGACATGGCTCGCAACCGACACCAGTGATGCGTCTGCTGTCGTCTCCTAATTGGATTGCCTGTTTAAAGTGTGTTTAGTGCTGAGTTATCTGAGGGGTAATGGCTGATTATGACGCGTTGGAGTGAAAGCCGCAAGGAAGCTGTCTCGCCGATGCCGCCTTATCTTGGCAGGATAGCCAGCTCTTTGTGACGGCATGTCGTCTACACAAAGTGTGGGCGCCTTGACCCTGAATGTTTGCTTAGGGCATTAAGGTTTTTCAGGTAAGTCCTCCTTCTCTCCCTCTTCTTATTCTCTATTTCATAGGTCCTCATGGTTGTATGGCAGCGAAGCATCATTTCGAATGGCTGATGTACTGCTGTTGATGATTAATGATGATGAGTAATTCACCTTTTAAATATAACAAAACCGTAATGCCGTATTGTGTCACGTGTAAGAGACCATACGGAGGTGCAATCCAGTTTATCTCCTGAATGTGAGCATGATGCAAAGAATAGCAAAATCAAGAACCATATATCATACAGCCATAATGTATCGATATGTGGAACAAAGCAAAGCGCTGAAACAGTACAGTGCCAACTAGTATTCAGCTTATTAAGCTAGCCATTCCATCGATGTCGGTAGTGACCGTCTCATGGTTTCCTGCTTTTCGTATTGCTCCCATTGATACAATGATATCAATGGTTCAGTATTTTGGATAAAAGCTACTGCGGTAGTGGAAGTAAGGGCATCTATCCGCGATTAGTGTGGAGCACAGCTCCTGTCATCAATGCTATTGCTATAACTTCAAGGTTTACCCACTACTATTACGTGCTGAAGATGTCACATTGATTGATAAAGGAATCGCTGCAATTGAATTGGTTAGCTAGGCGGGAAAATCAAAACCCCACCGTGTTACTATAAATTGATAAACGGATAAAAGGTGTCAACACCAGATATGAGCGACTAGGAGACAGCTTATACATATTGATATGACCCTCGTGGGATCGGCCTCTCGCACAAACAAGATAATACTGTTGCTTAGTGTAACCTAGAAATATGAAAAAAGGAGAACAATCGTCGATTGTTAACCAAGCTGACAAGAAAGAGAACGCTACACGAAAGAAATTTGGAATTAGAAGCAATTCAGCTGAATGACTGGTGGCAGCGATAAATCAAGAGAGAAGAGACAGTAATAGTTATATTCTACGGAGGTGGACAAAGATTGGTCAAGATGGTCGCCATCATTATACACGTTGGATAGAGGTGGGAAACACCTCAGCCTCAAGATATGAAACCGCTTGGTTATTTTGGAGACGAAGTGCGCCTTACAACAGATCATAGTACATGGATAGCATAACTTCCCATGTACAAAGTAGTAGCTCGGCTGTGATTACCAAAATTAAATTCAAGGCGTAAGCGCACCCATAGATAAAACGGAGAAAACTAAGGACGAGCTTCTATGTTCGAACGCAACAATTTGACACAAGGACTTAGTTGGGTTTGGTTTACTATGATCCGTGCGACGGATCCAGCAGTCTTGACGCACGCTACCATAATAATATTAAAGTAAAGGAGTAGTATAGAAATTTAAATGGTCCGATTAAATAGTTGCTAGTCCCAAATAAGGCAACGAGTCCAACAAACATATTGACTTCGTCGCAGCGCCATATCTGATATGGCACTTAACCGCTCTATTCAGGAAGACGATAGGCATCAATGTGACTGAGTGCATTGGTAAGTAGCTTCATGCTCTAACTATGTCTGACTGGCCATTTTAGAGTTTCACACAACTTGGCACAATATGGGTCGACAGTACACACCAAAGTAATCTTTCTGCAAGCATGCAGAGCAGGCACTGCTAGTTCAACAGGCACTCCTGGCCAATTCGCGTGGAAGATATCAGTTGTCTTTCTGCCTTCGATAATGGTTGTTTAAGGAGGGTCGCTCGTGTATGGTGGCAGAATCGAGTTCACAGTGATGAGGTTCGACGTCGCGTCTCGGGGAATGCAAATATTCCTTTCAACAAACTGGTTTTGCTGCGCCAGTTGAGATGGCTTGGTCACGTCCTATGCATGGCACCTAAACGTCTACCGCGTCGCACTCCGTTCGCTCGTCAAGCACCCGGCTGGAAACTAGCGCATGGTGGTTAATCTTCTACTTGGCGACAGCATATGAAATGGCTGACGTCCCGTCTAACCGCCGTTGGACCTGTACGTCTTCCAGGATGGGTACCCAAGATTGACAAGTGCCAATGGCCTAAGACGCTTGAAGACATGGCCCACAACCGGAATAAGTGGAAGAATTGTGTACAGAATTGTATTAATCAACATGTTTAATGCATCAAGCATTGAAAAATGACAAAAAAGAGAAAAATCGGTGTGTGAAAAACAAAGTATAATGTTTCGTTCTATTTTGTGTCAAATTGTACGTTCCATTGATCTATGTGCATACTTGCTGAGATTCACAAGTCTAATGCCTAATAATTACACATAGTAAAAACATGGCACGTGAAAAAATAAAAAGTATTCCTTTCTTCCTGCGGCACAGTAGTTGAAATGTGCTGCTAAGCTTCACTTACAGTGCCACGATGATTATGAGGCGGTGAAACTACCTCTTATTCGTTAATCTCCGCGATTTTTATTGATCCTATGTCTAGTTAATAGACTGTCACTACTACTACATTTGGTTTTCTCACCACATATGAGCAAAGTTCGGGGGTCGCGACGGTCACACAAAGTTAATCTATTAACGCTCTCGGTACGTGGTGGCTAGGCCCCAAATCGATACGACAACATTGGTCGCATTACAGCACGGCAGTCTATTCGCGCCGTCTTCACAAGCGATCGAGTTTCAGCACCATGTACAGCAATTCAGTCGGTGATATAACTGCCGGTGACAAAACCGCCAATAGAGCCAGACTGATTGACCAGTACGAGGTAGAGATCAACGATGGTGGGAACCGGAGATAGGTCGACCGCAAAGCAGGGACTTGTGTTTCAAATATGCGAAGTATTTGCAAAAATTACACTTTACGCGTCAAGCTACTCAGTGACTCCTGGAAAGTAGCGGAGTTTGATATGGAAACGCGGGCCAAAACGGTAAAACGAGGGACGTGGTTAGATTCTCATTCTAACGGAACATAAGCAGCTGTTCATTGGAATCTAGCCTAGAACAGCAGTCTCCGTAGGTCCATCAGAGTGGAGCTAAAATCGCGAGTGTCATGGGTCGTTTATTTCGCAGCACTGGAAACATGAAGCGTATGAATCCTCTCTCTGGAGCCCGGTCTTGCTCAGACTAAAAAACGTACGTCCCCGTAGTCCTGTATGCGTGTGTACTAAACAGTAAAGTTCTAATGGATATCGCTTACTGAAGATAATCATAAACAACAGCAGTACATCAGCCATTTGAACTGATGCATCGCTGGAGTACAAGCATAGCGACCGGAACGAAGAACCATATGAGGGACGGAAGAGTGAACTAAGGTAAAACCTTAATGCTCTAAACAAACACTCGGGGTTAAGAAGACTACACCTTGTCAAAAACACATCATCACAAATAGCTGGCTAGTATGGAAAGATAAGCAGTATCGGGGAGACAGCTTCCTTGTGGCTTTCACTGCTCCAAGTCATAATTAGCCATTACCCCACAGATAACAAAGCACCAGACACACTTTAAAAAAACAATCCGACTAGAAGACGAGAGGAGACATGTAACGCATCGAATGCGAGCCATTTTCTGTAAAGTCTCGAGCCAAGCACAAGGCGGGTCACGTGGACTCCAGCCTGGAAGGCGAGACAGATCGATGGCACTGAGTTGGACCGTCAGTGACTTGATTTCCTGTTGCGCACCTGGGGCCTTGCGCTAACCGCCATCTGGCACACAAAACAACGTCCTCCTCGGTAAACGGTGACCAGGCATACGTAGTACGTGCCCAAGCCAATGCAACCTGTTCAGTGCTACATGTTGTTCTAAGGAAATAGCCGGGTTATCATTGCCAAGTACTCACTTACGCACATCATCGTTGCGGACACGAAGGTGCCACCCGACAACAGCAATGTATCGCAGAAAACGATGATCAGAGACTTGAAGATGCCGCAGGTCTTCTGATCGGAGAGGCCAAGTCTCGCTTTCATAGAGCAGAACGGCCATCCATGTGGACTTGTAAATAGGGCCTTTTAGACGGAGGGAAACCCCTTTCTGACGCCACAGATTCAAAAAAACAGTCCTAGCTTTTATAATGCGTGAACTGACTTCGGTTGCTATGCGCTCATTGTTGCTGATACAGCTACCAAGTAAAGTGAACTGATCAACTACCTCGGGTTGGTTCCTCGCCATCAAGGATCAAGGCGTTATCAAGTGACTGGTGGTCCTACAGCAACACTTTGAACATTGAAGGTGCGAAGCGCACACCGATTAATAGAATCAGTCGAGAGAAGTTATTCGGCGTTGATTGCGCCGCCCCAACATAGAGAAAAAAGCGGGACAATATCGTTCGCGTAATCAAGCTGAACTAATTCAGAGAGGTTTGGAAACAATCGGGTGGTATGGTTGTTTGATAATGTTTCGCTCTTGGCACAAGAGCTTGTTCAGACCTGATGAATCAGTGTGCAAGTGGAGTGGCATTCTATAGCGAACAGGGGCGATAAGTGTGTTATCCAAGACGTGAGCCAAGGTATCATTACAGTCACAGTTCGTGATGTCACCTTAGGTGGTTCAATCACAGTGGTGTGCGTCATGGCATCGACGGATAAGCTGATAAGTGGCGACAATGGGAGCCGAGGTGCACTTTCCATTCTGTTCCAGGCACCGAAGCTCATCAGGCTGGCCGGCTTAAGATCGCTCGCCACGCACTAGAGTTCTACCCTTCTACACTATTCACACAGCTGTCCGATTTGGTAATTTCCAACGCTTGACAATCAACCGCTCGGGTTTTGATCGTATACCCCTCCTAATGAGCTCTACCTTATCCAAGTCGATCTGGTGACCCGTGTCGAGTGTATGCACAGCCACGGTCGATCCTCTTACTACTGCCTGGTATTCAAACTCGTTTGTTGATGGTTTTGAATTGAGGCTCCTGTGCTCTGAAATTCGTGTGCGTAACTCGCTGTTTGGCCTAGGTACACATATGTACAGTACTTAAAAGTAAGTTTATAAACACAATGTCGTCCCATACTTAGGAAGCGGGTCTTTTAAGTGTACCAGCGCTGAACATAGCATTTGACATCGCTGGAAGAGCACCCTTATAGTTTTCTTGTTTAGTACCTTCCGAAGTTTCTGTCTTGTACGGAAATGCTACCGTCCCTATCCACTCCGTTGTGGGTGTTGACTGTCGGTTTAGCACTTTATAGAATTGGCGGTTGACTAACTGTCGTGGGCAACAACTTTCTAATAGTTTGCCCAGTGCCACTTCCCGTGGGGCCTTTTTGTCCTCCTCCATCATGCACAGGGTTTGTACCCTGTAGAAGAGCGTTGTGGTTATCACATCGCAAACCCATTTCGGATGACCCGAAGTGTAGTGGAGTACGCCGTCAGTATCTGTCGGTTTGCCATATATGGTCGTCTTTAAATTTCCCCATTCCTGTAAACCAGGCAGCCAAGAAGTGATATTGCACCGCTACAAGATTCCAGCTCAATAGTAAACTGTATCCTTTCATCAACGGAGCTTAAGTGATCGAACAACTTACCCTTCTTATCCTGTTTAACAAGTAAAAAGGTGTCGTCTACATAGCGCCACCAAATGATCGGTGAGCTACTGGTGTTTGTTAACGCCCTGTTCTCGAAATCTTCCATATACAAGTTCGCCAGTACAGGGGATATTATCGATCCCATAGCGGCACCTTGTTAATGACTGTATGGCTCCGATTGAAAAACGAAGCAAGACATCTTAGGACACACTGTCATACCCAACAATTATCTAGTTAACCGTAAGTTTCGTTCATTCACTTAGGGTGATGTCTTCATTTAGACTACGGCTTGCTATTCTTAGCGCCTCTCCTTTGATTACATTGGTGAAAAGTGATGTCGCAACGAAGCTTACCATCAACTCATATGACTCGATTACGAGATTTGCTATCTTTTGAGTGAACTCATAAGTTTTTCACGAATGTACTCGCTTGCCTTATTAGAGGCTGGAATAGTCTTGCCAAATATTTAGCCAGTTCATGGGTCGGGGAGCCTATACAATCGACTATGGGCCGTACGAAAGCTTCGGGTTTGTGAACTTTTGGCAAGCCATAAACCCTCGGAGGTAAAGTCGACTTTTGGTATAGAATGTACCACTTGCCTGCCCCTAAATCGTTCTTCACGGTTCTTAAATACTTACCAACCTCCGTTTTATTCTTGTTCATTACTGACGTCATGGCCTTATCAACAACTACCCTATATGGACCCGTCTCCAAATGTTGCCCATATTGCCAAATATTCTGACCTATTCATAACAACCAAGGCTTTCCCCTTGTCAGCCTTTGTAAGTATAAGGTTGCAATCTTCCTTCAAGAAATTTAATGTGATACGTTCAGTTTGATGAATATTTGGATCACCCGGTTTCTGAAACGTAATAATATTCCCTAACTGTGCCCGAATATTCTCTGCCTTCACAGCGAGTAACTTTGTCACCGCACTCTCAACACTTGTAATAATCACTTCCGCATATATCATAGACTTATTGATGGTAAAGATTAAACCTTTCTCCAACAACCTACATTCCGTTTCATTCAAAACCCTATTTGACATACCAAGTGGAATACAATACAGAGATGTGACGAATTTCTACCTATACATTACAATAGCTACCAATAGACCCGGACCTGTCAGTAGGACCGATGGCATTAGAATGCATATATTAAACGCGCGAAATTACGAATTCGTTTATCTCTGAAACCTGCTCTTGTTTCAATTTGACGTCTGAAGGCTTATTGAAAATTCGGTTGTAGTCGAGAGGCGTTATGGTGATCTGTAGATCCAGGCTCAGCCGACTCGCGTCTATGCGGATCTCACTTAAACGCTTGGTCACTAGGTAAATCCGCTGCCTCAAAAAGGCCTTGGAAGCATTAAATGCAATCCTTGCAGTGGTGTACGTGCTGTCCAAAGGTTTAGCTGTGAGATATTTGAGGATCAGGTTACTCTTAAGGTATCTCGTTGAAAACGCGATGACTCTCCTAGTTCGCGTTTAAGGTCGGACAATCGAATGAATGCACTTAACAGTTTTTGAACACTGGGGCTGTATTTGGTTTCAAACTCTGGGAAGATGCTTGTAACCGATCGAGTAGTCATGAGTTCAAAGAGGTTTGGAAACAATCCGGTAACGCGGTTATCGCCCCTGTTCCCCATAAAATGCCACTCCAACTGCACATTGATCCACCTGGGCTGACGAAGCTCTGGTGACAAGAGCGAAAGGTTATCAAACAACTATACTAACCGATCGTTTCCAAACCTCTGCTGAACTCATGACTACTCTAACGGTTCCAATTATCTTCTATGAATTTCAAAAGCAACTACCATTTCATCAGGCAGCACCACGGCGCCTGTATCGTGAGGCTCCGCAAGGGAAGAATCCATGATACAGTCTACGAAAATTGAACAGAAATGGAGAAATTGGATAGCCCTGACGAACGCTACTTGTGATCGGAAAGACATCCGATAGGCCACCGTAGACCCTGACGCGGTCTGTAGTGTTCGAGTATAGAGCACGAAAGATGTTCACACATTTCGTGGGAACACCTTTCCGCGCAAGTATTTCGTACAGGATGCACCGATCGATTGAATCAAACGCACTTTTGAAATCAAGGAACACAGCTATTGTCGCCCTGTGGTATGCGTGGCGCTGCTCTAGCACTGCCGCAAAGTGAATATGTGGTCTATACATCTCCGTCCTGGACGGAAACCTGTCCGCTCTTCCCTAATCCGGGATTCCTGTTAAGTAGTGAGTCGACGAACGAGCATTGGGGCCAATAATCTTCCCGGCGGGTGTTAGGCTAATACCACTGTGGTTAGATAGTCGGGGCGACTGCCTTACTTATATATCGCCACTATAACTGATTCACTCCAAATAGCTGGGATGACATATGCATCCCAAATCTGCTTGAACGGGGAGGTCATGGCTTTTCAGGGGACCTCACCTCCATGCTTAGATGGTGGGGCTGCGAGCGAAAAAGATTAAGGTCCGCGATCGCGTTTCGGACCCTGGAGGACGTAAAAAAGCTGGCCATGGTGTAGCCTGAATCACCGGAGTAGGAAGCGGTCCGGAAGCAGGGGGCAATCAAACTGCTCTGGAAAGTTATCCGTCCAACTAGCCGCACGGTGCTCCTTATGCTGAATCAGGGCAACCGCGCTATCTCTGACTGTTTTATTGACGCCTGGTTTCTTGGGACCAGTGGTGCTGATCAGATGAAAGAGCTTGTGATAATCGCCTACTGCCCCTGCTTCCTCCAGTTCTTGGACCCCACCGGTCCGCCAAGCTTCCTTGCCAGCACGCAGAGTCCGTTTTAGTTCGCGCCTAATAATGCGTCTGGTTACATTGTTCCCAAAGTCAGTCGGGAGTTTTCTTCTGGATTCCAACAGGTCCACTGACCTCCCGGACATCTAGTGACTGAAGCGGTGATGATTGATAGTGCCGCAAGCGGATGCTCCTGCATATCGCATGGCGGCGGAGATCTTATTCCACAGAAACTCAGTGTCATTAGAACAAGAGAGCGAAGGTTCGGTACGCAGCACATCCTGGTAGGCTTGACTGACGGAGCGCTGAGATGACATCGCAGTCGCCAATCGGGGGAGACTCTTAGTATGCATAACGGTAAAGGTCATGGAAGAACGATGGCGTACCAAGGCATGATCAGAGTCGACGCAACTACTCCAGTAGGAGCGACAATCCAGGATGGAACCATGCCATCGGTAGTTGATGGCAACGTGATCTATTTGGGTCTATCGCTGGTCAGCTACAGGAGGATGCCAAGTGGCACTTTGATGCTCACTGGGTCCAAAAGCGGTACTACTAAGAAACAGCTGGAACTGGAGAAGGAAAGGCAGCTCCATTTCTTGGACGTATTAGTAACAAGAACCATGGAAGGCGAGCTGCAAACATCGGTCTACAGAAAAGGCACACACACAGACCAAATTCTGAACTTTAACAGCAACCACCCGAAATGCCACAAAGTAAGCTGTGTGCGGACACTGTTTCGCAGAGTGCAAACACACTACAGTACCACAGAAGCAAAGCACCTATTTAAATGTTTCTAACTCAACGGATACCCACGAAGCTTCATCCGAAAGTGTCTGAATCACAACAACGTCAACATACAGCCTACAACAGCAGCAGCGGCAACAACAACCACAACGGAGAAACGGGTTGTTCTGCCTTATATGAAGAACATATCGGAAATGGCAGCCAGACTAATCAAACAGCATCATCTCATCGTAGCACACAAACCAACTGCCATGTTGAGAAAAACCCTTTCAAAACCAAAAGAAAAGCTGCAGGCACATGAACAACGCAATGTGGTATACAAAATACCTTTCCGAGATTGCGAAAGGGACTATGTTGGCCAGAAGGGAAGAAAACTGGTAACAAGGATACAAGAACATAAGAGAGCCTGTGTAAGTCATTACGCATCGTCGCTAGTTTCAATGCATGTAGATGAAGAAGGACATAGCTTCGATTGGAGCAAAGCAGAAGTCCTGGCACGGGGTGAAACAAGAAAAGAAAGAGAATTCTTGGAAGCTTGGTTCTCAACGAAACACTCAATCAACATGCGCGTGGACATCGATTCAATATACGAACCACTACGACAGAAAGAAACAAAGAACCTTTTGTCCCGCGGTTTGAGGCAAAACAACTCGGGCGCCGACTTTAGCCTTGGGGAAAGTGGGTAGAGGTCAGGGGATCTAAATCGACACTGCCACGTTCAAAGTCACCTGCAGGTCGATCATGGATGGAGGATTCATTTAGTAAGCTTGCACGCTACATATCACCGCACTGAGGATGCCACCACGCATGGTGGTGAAACGTTTGCGACAAAACCACCAAGTTCGGAGAACAAATGAACAATTGATTAAGTCCAAACTTAACACCTAGCAAAGCTTCTGAAGAGCTCAGACGATCTAACTGCGCATTCATATCCCCTGCAAGAATTATGATATCTGAACCGTTAACACTGCGTAGTAGCGTGTTCAGTTCGTGGTAGAAAGGGTACTTTGTGGCACCACAGTTGCAATCGGTGGGGCATAAACGGAAAGCACAAACAAACACCGTCTAGTGTAACTCCGTGAATAAACCTAAGTTGATGACAGCAAATGGATCGCACACAAACGGCTGCTTACGGAAATCAAATCAACCAACGATGATTCGGCATTGGAGCTGAGAACACTGAACACCGCAGCTTGAATAGTGGTTGCCGAAACAGCGTCTCCGAATGTGTGCAACCAAGAGCCAGAGAAAAAACCGGGTAAGCGTCATTGATCCTAGGTTCGGACACACAACACACGTGAATACCCGGGGTGCCCAGCGCTCATGCAAGTGCAGTTTGCCGGTCTATTTGACTTACAGCGCGAACGTTGAACGCCGCCAGGGAAACGCGACAGTGTGACCTAATAAGGGATTACTGCCGATAAGCATCAGGTGAGTGGTGTCGGAAAATAGCTGCGGATGGTATGACTCAAGTGGCATTGCGGTTGCTGTCAATTAAACTGGGAAATATAAGAAAAGGGTTGGTAATGGGACTGGAAGGAAAGTAAGAGGAACGGCTGGAAAGGAAAGGTTGGCACCAGCAGTAGAATATTTTCGTTTATCCGCCCTGCTGTATGCAGCAGATAAGGCGACCCTTGATAATCTGCATGACGGAGGGTGCTGGATATGGGTGAAGTAGTCACAGTTTTACGAGGGCTGCGATAACGCCAGGGTGCTCAGACCTTGACGAGAGGACGATTAGGGTCCTCAACTAAAGCCTTCGGCTCCAAAGCCTGTCCGAAAGGCAGTGGGTGTAGCAATCCGTCGCAAAGAGACTGTAACTTAACGTGGTGCGACGGTTTGCGTACCTCATTGACAAATTGAGCCATACTGGGTGATGCCTGTGGGCACCTTGAGAGCTACTCCTACTATGTTGGTCAAAGGTCAGAAGTCAAACAAACTCAGTCTCCTGGTCCTCCAGGTTCGAGGTTGGAAATGGGATGGCGTCCATTTCTGTAAAACTAAATCACTGCCAACTCCCCGCTGCCTTGCGGACAGGCTTTTGAGCCAAAGGCTTTGGATGAGGACCCTAATCGTCCTCCTGTTTAGGTCTAAGCGCCCTGGCAGTATCTCAGCCCACATACACCATGACATCTTCTTCAAACATAAACTTCATCCTGCATCGGCCGTCGCGTAGATTATCAAGGGTCCTCTTATCTGCTGCATACAGCAGGGCGGATAAGCGAAAAAATGCTACTGCTGGCGCCCCCTTCTTTCTTTTCCACCTCTTTTTCTTACTCTTATCCCGGCCCCCGTTAATAATCTTCCTTCTATAATTCCCAGCAATCGAAGTGCCAGTGGAGTAGAACCATCCGCAGCCACCATCCCACCGCACCTATCGGCAAAATTCCATTATAAGGCCACGCTATCCAGTTTCCATGGCGACATTCAACGTTCGCACTCTAAGACAAACAGGTCAACAGGCAGCACTCGCACGCACCTTAGACACACTGGGTATTGATGTGTGTTGCGTGTCCGAAAATAGGATCAATGACCCGAACGGGGTTGTTGAATTAACTGCACCCGACTTATCCTCTCGTTATTGGTTGCACGCCTCCGAAGACGCCGATGCAGCACTCAGAGGTCAAGCCGATGTAGGTATCATGCTAAGCTCCAAGGCTGAGCCATCGTTGGTTGATTGGATACCGGTGAACGGCCGTTTATGTGCAGCCCGTTTGACGACATCAGCTAAGGTGAATTCGCGAAGTAGTACAAAACGCTGTTTGTTTGTGATTTCCGCTTATGCTCCCACCAACTGCAGTTCAAATGCTGTCAAGAACCCATTCTACCACGAACTGAACGCGCTACTACGCAGTGCTACTAGTTCAGATATTTTAGTACTTATAGGGGATATGAACGCACAAGTAGGGCATCTGAGCTCTTCAGAAGCTCAGCTGGGTGGTAATCATGGGCTTAACTCAGAACGGACTGACAACGGTGAGCGTCTGCTGCAACTGTTTGCGGAGCACCAGTTGTTTCTTACTAGCACTGCTTTAAGACACAGTGGGCGCCGAAGTGCCATTTGGCGTCTTCCTGTAGCTGGCCAGCGATGGATCCAAATTGACCACATAGCCATAAGTTACAGGTGGCGTGGTTCCATCCTGGATTGCCGCTCATACTGGAGTACCTGTGTCGACTCTGATCGTGCCTCGGTACACTTTCGTTTCTCCATGAACTTTACCGGGAGGCGCACCAAGTGTCCCCTACGATTGGCAACGGAGAAAGTGTCTCAGTCCTCGGTCAGGCAAGCCTATCAAGAAGCACTGCATACCGAACTTCCGCTACCTTGTCCTAATGACACTGAGCTTCAGTGGAATAGGGTCTCGGCCGCCATGCAGTCGCACAGACTGTTCTAACCACAGGGGTATTAGCCTAACGCCAGTTGTGACAAAATTACTGGCCTCGATTATCGTTCGTTGCCTCACTGCGGAACGGGAATCTCGGATTACGGATGAGCAGGCCGCTTTCCGCCCAGGACGTGGTTGCATAGACCATATATTCACTTTGCGGCAAGTGCTAGAGCAGCGCCACGCATACCGCAGATCGACAATAGCTGTGTTCCTCGATTTCAAGAGTGCGTTCGATTCACTCGATCGATCGATTCTGTTCGAAATACTTGTGCGGAAAGGTGTTCCCACGAAATATGTGAACATGCTTCGTGCTCTATACTCGAACACTACAGACCGCGTCAGGGTCTACGGTGTCCTATCGAATAGCTTTCCGACCACAAGTGACGTTCGTCAGGTTTGTCCGATTTCCCAGTTTGGTTCAATTTCGTCTTGGATTGTATCATGCAGTGTCCCCTTGCGGAATCTCACAATGTAGGCTGCCTGGTGAAAGGATAGTTGATCTAGATTATGCGGACGATATCGTCTTGCTTTTCGATGATGTTGCGGCAGCACAATCAACCCTGAATAGCCTGTCTAGAGTGATCCCATTATTTGGTATGCACTTCGCACCTTCAAAGTGCAAAGTGTTGCTGCAGGACCACCAGCCAATTGACGCTTACTAACGAGGAACTCGAGGTGATTGATCAAATCACTTATGTTGGTAGCGGCATCAGCAATGATGGGCGCATAGAAACTGATGTCAGCTCCCGCACTGCAATAGTCAGAACTACGTTCTTGAACCTGCAGCATCTTTGGCGACAGAAGGGAGTTTCCCTCCGTCTGAAAGACCGTGTACATAAAGCCAAGTAGAGGGCTGTTCTGCTGTATGGTAGTGAGACTTGGCCGCTTCGTTCTGAAGATCTGAGGAGCCTTCAAGTCTTTGATCATCGTTGTCTGCGAAGCATTGCTGATGTTGGATGGCACCAGTGTGTCCGCAACGATAATGTGCGTAGGCGAGTACTAGGTGGTGGTAATCATGCTAGCTCCCTAGAACAACAGATAACATAGAATAAGTTGCGTTGGCTCGGGCACGTGCTACGTATACCTGGTCATGGTTTACCTAGGAGGGTCTTGTTTAGTCTGCCGGGTGTAGGGTGGCGCAAGGCTAGAGTTGGATAGAAGTTGAGTTGGAAGCGGGAAATGAAGTCACTGACGACCAAACTGGGTGCCGTTGGTCCGTCTCGCCTTCCGGGCTGGAGTCCACGTGACTCGCCTTGTGCTTGGTTCGAGACTTTACAGGACATGGCTCGCAGTAGACACCAGTGATGCGTCTGCTGTCGTCTCCTAATTGGATTGCCTGTTTAAAGTGTGTTTAGTGCTGAGTTATCTGCAGGGTAATGGCTGATTATGACGCGTGGCAGTGAAAGCCGCTAGGAAGCTGTCTCGCCGATGCCGCCTTATCTTTACACGATAGCCAGCTCTTTGTGACGGTATGTTGTCTACACAAGGTGTGGGCGTCTTGGCCCTGAATATTTGCTTAGGGCATTAAAGTTTTTCAGGTAAGTCCCCCTTCTCACACTTTGCTTATTTTTTATTTCATAGGTTCTTATGGTTGTATGGCAGGGAAGCATAAGTTCAAATGGCTGATGTACTGCTGTCGATGGTGATGATGGTGGGTGTGGCAATGATTCGGTTTTACAGGAATGGACGCCATCCAATTTCAACCCGCCAACCTGAAGGACCAGTAAAGTTCGTCCGACCTTTAACCATTGACTTATCTGGTAAGAGTAGCTCTTGAGAGGCCCATGGGCCCCATTCAGTATAGCTTAAAGGATCGACGAGGTACTCAAACCGTCACACCACGTTAAGGTCCAGTCTCCTCGTGACGGCGCTTATTGAACGATCTGGCACAATGAACTTTGTAGGATATGAGGTGGTGATCGAAATGATGACATGGTTTCCTTGCGAGTGTACCTGGTGAAGACAGTAGTGGCTTCGTATAAACAATCACAAGAAGATTCGCGGAAGGGGAGAGCACCACTATTTCGAAACAGCAGTTTCACTCACAAGGCATTTGGGTGAATGGAAGTAAGGGACTCCATCTGAGGCCATTGACTCTGTAGTGTGAGATAACACAGTCGGTAGCGATATAGTTCCGAGTTGAGACTGCAGAGTCCCATTAGGGACCGTGTCAGGTAGGTCACACACAACCTAGGTATATTCGAAACAAATTGTGCATGTTTCTAAAATATCGGGTGTAATGAAGATTGGACCACGATCAAGCGTAGACGCATTGTGGTGGATTGAAACTGTAGTGACTATGGACTGCGTAGTAGCTATCCGATAATTCCCCCGTTTGCCTGAGATATGATGGTTTTATCATGTACACATGGAACCCAAAGTATCTGCCTACGTTCGCCTGCATGCGATTGCCTGAAAAAGCCCTCCACGCATTCGCACCGTGTTCGGCTTCGAATTGCGCTTGCGATTTTATGCACTGCTGCTCATTCGAATAGGATACCATAGCTAGTCAGGTGTATCGATGTTATTTATAGGCATAGCTTAGACATCCTGTACACAGGCTACTTGAATAATATCTCGATGCTTACCATTGATGGCTCTTATTTATCAACCCAATTGTGAAGATTAGATAAATAAATAGATTTATTCTCGATGCAGTGAGATGCACCAAAAAGGCGTGATCAAGTAGTAGCACATTGTTGCAATGCATCGATCACAGCTTGATGGGAAAATAACATCTCTCAAGAAATCCAGTAAGTTTCAGGGACAAAATAAAAATTGCTGCAATGTAGGTGGGTTTCAGGTGGAAAATGATTGATGGATAAAGTTTGTTAGAGTTGTACAATACTTTTGGAGCGGAAGTCAAAATAAATTTCTACGATGGACTGGTGTCGTCGCCAGAGTCATGGAATCGTCTTTGTCGAAGCAAATAATATTGCTCTCATTCAAAAAACCGAAGTCCGATCGGAAGATTGCAGGTCTGTGGGCTTGTGATACGAATCGTTGAAGCCAAGAATTAATAATGATCAGCCCACTTTGCAGATGATTCATGGATTGGAATTTCAGTAATGAGATGTAACGCCGGTTGTTCGGGCTGTTTTTCGAAGACAGGTGATGTAAGGCATCTTTGAAGAAACCATCTTCCGCAGTGAAGTGAAAGATTCATGGAACGCGTTTTAATAAGATACAAGAGAGTGATGTTGCCTTTGTGTTGCGCTGAATAGGCAACATGCATTTCCGCTAAAAAAAGCCTGGCTACTGGCCGTTGTTAAAGAGAAGTGGGCATGTGCGATACTCACACTGTAATAAACAGCTTGTGACACTCCTATGCGTGACCCAACGGCTGCTGGCTTTGAAAGAGACACCCACGATTTCCTACCTCCGAAGAAGATGTACAGACGGAGTTGGTATAACTTATAACTATCAAGGTACCTCGTACAAGTGGGAATGGAAGCACTCAAACAGTGTTATTACCATAACTCGACGAGTCAAGGTCAAGAGGGACGGGAAAATCCCATGGATGTGCGATTGTGAAAGCGTCGCGAAGCGAGTTGTCTCCCAATGACGTGCAATCAACACGCGGGTCATGCCGCGGTCAAGCATTAAAAGCCCGCGTGTTCTACACCAGTACCGGTCACCTGGGGACAAAGCGATACCCGAACCAACGCCAAAAATATTAAACAGTAGCGTTAAAACAAACGCAAACATGGATACAACATATGGGCACTGACGGATGGTCAGGTGTACAATTATCGTGTGGTATAAGTGGAATCTGTATGAGATAAGTGTAAACCACTAAATACGTTAAAAGTTGCCAGCTGTAACCAAAAACCGGCACGTGGCCTTAAGAATCATAAGCCTGACAGCGAATTCGAGTCGGCGTAGGGACCCGATCACGTCGTAGTATGTCTTGCGCACGTGCGACTATTGGTGACTGCAAGACAGCGAAGCATCAACACTGTGTACCACCAATGCCTTTTACTATCCAAATATTTGTAACAACGCTAGCCACGTTGCTCTTTCATAATCGTTGTGTAACTGTTGCTGCATAACAAACATTATGGTTTCATTATTCCTAGACACTGGCAAACACTCCCGTGGATTTTTAAAGTGCCGAAACGTCACAAAGAGACTGGAGCTTAACATGATGCGACGGTTTGCGTACCTCATTGACAAATTGAGCCATACTGGGTGATGCCTGTGGGCACCTTGAGAGCTACTCCTACTATGTTGGTCAAAGGTCAGAAGTCAAACAAACTCAGTCTCCTGGTCCTCCAGGTTCGAGGTTGGAAATGGGATGGCGTCCATTTCTGTAAAACTAAATCACTGCCAACTCCCCGCTGCCTTGCGGACAGGCTTTTGAGCCAAAGGCTTTGGATGAGGACCCTAATCGTCCTCCTGTTTAGGTCTGGACGCCCTGACAGTACTCAGCCCACATACAACTATGACATATTCTTCAAACATAAACTTCATCCTGCATCGGCCGTCGCGTAGATTATCAAGGGTCCTCTTATCTGCTGCATACAGCAGGGTGGATAAGCGAAAACATGTTACTGCTGGCGCCCTCTTCTTTCTTTTCCACCTTTTTCTCTTACTCCCATCCCAACCCCCATTACTAACATTCCTTCTATAATTCCCAGCATAATTGACAGCAATCGAAGTGCCAGTGGAGTAGAAACATCCGCAGCTACCAACCTACCGCACCTATCGGCAAAATTCCATTATAAGGCCACGCTATCCAGTTTCCACGGCAGCATTCAACGTTCGCACTCTAAGACAAACAGGTCAACAGGCAGCACTCGCACGCACCTTAGACACACTGGGTATTGATGTGTGTTGCGTGTCCGAAAATAGGATCAATGACCCTAACGGGGTTGTTGAATTAACTGCACCCAACTTATCTTCTCGGTATTGGTTGCACGCTTCCGAAGACGCCGATGCAACACTCACAGGTCAAGCCGCTGTAGGTATCATTCCGGTGAACAGCCCTTTGTGTGCAGCCCGTTTGACGACCTCAACTAAAGTAGATTCACGAAGTAGTACAACACGCTGTTTGTTTGTGACTTCCGCTTATGCTCCCACCAACTGCAGTTCAAATGCTCTCAAGGACGGAACATGCGCTACTACGCAGCGTTACTAGTTCAGATATTATAGTGCTTGCAGGCGACATGAACGCACAAGTAGGGTGTCTGGGATCTCCAGAAGCTCAGCTGGATGGTAATTATGCTCTTAACTCCAGACGGACTGACAACGGAGAGCGTCCGCTACAACTGTGTGCGGAGCACCAGTTGTTTCTTAGTAACACTCTTTTGAAACACAGTGGACGCCGAAGTGCCACTTGGCGTCCTCATGTAGCTAGCCAGCGTTGGACCCGAATTGCCCATATTGTCATAAGTTACAGGTGGCGTGGTTCCATCCTGGATTGCCGCTCATACTGGAGTACCTGTATCAACTCTGATCACGCCTTGGTACGTTGTCATTTCTCCAGGAACTTTACCAGGAGGCGCACCAAGCGTTCCACCCGACTGGAAACTGAGAAATTGTCGCAGCCTTCGGTCAAGCAAATTTATCAAGACGTACTGCATACCGAACTTCCGCTACCTTGTCCTAATCACACTGAGCTTCAGTAAAATAGGATCTCGGCCGTTTTGTACGACGCAGGAGCATCCGCTTGTGGTACAATCGTCACCGCAGTAGTCCCTGGATCTCCAAGTGGTCGGTGAGCCAGTTGGAATCTAAAAGAAATCACCCGGCTGGCTCTAAACACAATGTGACCAGACGGGCTATTAGGCGTGAACTAAAGCGGAGCCTACGTGCTGACAAGGAAGCTTGGTGGACCAGTCGGGCTCAAGAAATGGTGGAGGTAGGAGCAGTAGGCAATTACCGCAAGCTCTTCCAGCTTATCCGCACCACTGGTCCCAGAAAACCAGGCGTCAGTGAGACAATCAGAGACAGCGCAGGTACGCTGACACACAATAAGGAGCGCCGTATGACTCGCTGGGCTGAGCACTTTGAAGATCAGTTCAGCTGGCCCCCTGCTCCCGGACCTCTTCCTACTCAGGTGATGCAGGAGGGGCTATGGAGGGTTAGTGTAGAGCCTTCGTCGGAGGCCGAAGTCCGAAACGCGATTACAGCCCTCAATCATTTTCGTGCAGCTGATCCGTATTTCCTCCCAACTGCACTAGTAAAGGATGGAGGTGAGGTCATCTGCAAAGCACTGACCTTATTCGAATGTACGCGGAAGGAAGTGTCCCGATTCTCGTTCGTCACCTCACTGCGGAATGGGAATCTCGGATTAGGGAAGAGCAAGCGGGTTTCCACTCATGACGTGGCTGCATAGACCATATATTCACTCTGCGGCAGGTGCTAGAGCAGCGCCACGCATACCGCAGACAGATAATGGCTGTGTTCCGCGATTTCAAGAGTGCGTTCGATTCAGTCGATCGATGCATTCTGTTCGAAATACGTGCGTAAAGGTGTTCACACAAAATATGTGAACATCCTACGTGCTCTATACTCGAACACTACAGGTCGCGTCAGGGTGTACGGTGACCCGTGGGTGGTGCAGCGCAAGTGACCCATGGTCTCTCTTTAGGCGCAAGGGTTCTCTGGTTGTCCTAAGGAGGCCGGAGTGATAGGCGAATCCGAAATGGGATGTCGCCAGCGATATATATATATATATATATATATATATATATATATATATATACATATATATATATATATATGGCTGGCGGCATCCGGTTTCGGATTTGCCTGTCACTGTGTCCAGTCACAGGACGCTTGCGCCTACAGAGGGACCATGGGTGGCCTGCGCTGCACCACCCACAGCTCCAAACACACACCCCATATCCAGTGTAAACCCGAAGGAATAAGACCGGGAGGCATGCGGATGGGAGCCACGTTTCATCAACGGAGCCGGCCCACACTCCTTCACAGGCAAACACAAGTACACTGTATTTGGGGAATCAAGCGCACACAAGGTGGTGGCTAGACCGTAGTCCGCTCCACACTGACTGCATGGAACCACTCTCAGATCCTAACACGGCCACAAGGACCGTGCACCCTGTCCCCTCCAGCAACGACCAACTGTCTCCTGGAGCCAGTATGGAAGAGGTAGTGGGTAATAGACAGGTAGGCACCTTGTCAACATGTACATCAAGCGCAGCCTCACAGGGGATATCAAGCAACAGCCAATCACTTGAGAGAAAGATAACAAAGGAAATAAATCGAGTAATGCATAAGGAAAGGGTGACATATATCTTAAAGTAATGAGCATCTGAAGTAAATTGTTTACAAAAGAATGCGAAATAAGTTCACGAGGACAGAAAGTATACTTCACGGAAATGACACGAACACAAAAATATTTTCGAAAAGGACTAGCATTGGCTTAAGTGGCGTGTGCAAGTTTATAGAAGAGAGTACAAATAGACATTTATATGAGAAGGCAAAGCATTGGGACAAAAGTGAAAACCTACCACCTGAAATAAACAGACTTAGGACGCAAGCAAACTGTGACATAAATCTTAAATTAGTGAGCATATGAAATAAGTTGTTTACAAAAGAATACGTTTACAAAAGAATACGAGGTAAGTTCACGAGGTCAGGAGGTTTATTTTACGGAAATGCTACAAACACGAAAATGTTATCGAAATAACTACAAGTGGCTTAAGCGACGTGTGCAAGTGTATAGAAAAGAGTATAACTAGGCATTTATATGGGAAAGGAAAGCATTAAAGCAAAATTGAAAACCCACCACCTGAAATTTGTATATATATATATATATATATATATATATATATATATATATATATAATAGCAAAACTGTTGATGGTCCGAGAGTCCCAACAAGACATGTATAGAGCTGCCACAGGATTGTCGGAAAATGTTTTCCCAAGGACTTCCTCTGCCCTAGTTTTTGTTTCCCTCCAACATTTTGTCCTATACCGTTTAGTATCATTGGCCGCCTATCGCGCCGTTATCAGAACAGTTTTACTATTGACGCACTCAAGTTCATCAAAACGTATTGCGTGTTTCAAAAGAACAGGATATCGATGGCATTCAAGTCGAGTTAACGCAACCTGTAGTTACTCTCAGCAGCTCAGGATATATTATAAAAAATAAGAACATTAAGTGTTTGAGTAATCTGTCACAAGACGGATTGTCAGCGGACTTCTAACAATCCGATTGTGCTGGTAGGATGGCCATTAACAAACCACTGCTGTTAAGCGGAAATGATGATAGTAAGCGGTATGCTAAGGAGGATTGTAAAAAAATTGCCAAACAGATCAATAGTTGTAGTGCACGCAGTATATGATTCAGCAAGGCTGTGAATATGTATGACAGAAAGATAAGCACGGTAACGGATACCGGGGGCAATATGGTGTAAAGTACGGGAGTAACAATGGATAACGAATTCCCGTGCATTTCATTCTCGTGAGGCTAGTTCCTCCAAAAATAGTGAGTTAAAAACATCGCCAGGTGTAAGTTGTAACGGCGCTTTGCTGACACGTGACTACTACCAGTCGCGCGCGGGCTGAGTATACCGCGAGGATGCCCACTCCTAGGGGGATTCGAACCGGTGACCTTGTGGTTGCAAACCAGGCGCGTAGACCACTCGGCCACCGGCGGACGGAAAGGCCAGCACTTGGAGTGTGGTAAAGATGTCACTTCCCGATTAAGAGGCTGGAGTACACTCTGTGTGATGGATGGCTGCATACAACCTGCATTAGGATTGGTTACTACTCCACCGCGACTGCTGTCGAGTTGTGGTGAATACTAAGTCTTTCTTGGCTGATCTGACCCCATATATGTTGCGATCCGACCCAAATCATCCAGCTTTTTGTCTGGTATCGTATCTTAGACCCTCCTCTGACGATATCTACAATTGGGTCTGCTAATCAGGCACAAAATCGAAAATGGGTGTACTTCGCCTCATCAGCGAGGACATTAATACAAAGTAGTGACTATAAGAACATGAATGTATGTATGTAACCACAGCAGTCGAGCAACTAGACATAAATCTGACAAAGCGATGGAGATTAGCAGATAAGGGGAAGTAATTGCGTCATAATCATTGTGGCATGGCAGCTGTAGGTGAGCAACAAAATTCAGCTACTATGTCGCAGGAAGAAAGGAACATTTTGACAAAAAGTAAAAGAAAAGATTATAGTTTGTTTTTTACACGACGATTTATCCCATTCTGCCACTTAAATTTTGTAATTATTAAACATGAGTTTCAATACAAACCTGTACACAATTCTTCCACTAATTCCGGTTGCGGGCCATGTCTAAAGTGCTAAGCCATTGGCACTCCTTATCTTTGGTTCCCCATCTTGGACACGTCAGCGATTTCATGTGCTGTCGCCAAGTAGAAGGTTGATCACCACGCGCTAGCCTTCAGCCAGATGCTTGATGAGCAAATAGAGCGCGACGCGGTAGACATTCAGGTGCTATGCGTAGGACTTGACCGAGGCATCTCAACTGGCGCAGCAAAACCGGTTTGTTGAAGGGAATACTCGCATTCCCCGAGACACGACGTCGAACGTCATTACTGTTAACTCGATGTTGCCACCAAATACAAGCAATCTGCCTTCGATAACGGCTGCTTAAGAACCAGAATGTTGCAACTACGACTAATCATCATCATCAGTATACACGTTAGCTGGAGGTGGGAAACACAGCTACTGTGCTGCAATACATAAAAGAAAAGGAAAATAATTACAACAGTTGCATGCCAGCTGAGCTACCAGCAACAGATAGGCATCGTTCAGTAAGCTACCAGCCAGCTACTAGGCAACAAGATAAACTGTTATGTAAAATTATATTACGCTAAAAAATGAGATTGTGGTTGGAGGCGGAGGCTAAAAGGGATGGGTAGGGACAAAGAAACTCACAACACGAACGCCACTGAGGTCGATTCCTTGCCACGTCAGCAAGTGTATCTAGCCAAACGTATTCACCGTCTTTTGGACCCCAACAAGGGAGTCGTGACGTTCCAACCGAAGCCAGCTTCGAAGTGTGGGCCTGCATTCCTCTGGACCAAGTTATCGCTTGACCACCCCTTCTCTTCTTCCATCCACACTCCCGGTGAGCAAACATCGCACGTCACGGGAGTCAGTGGGCTGGCATGCGCAACACGTGGCCGAGCCATCGGAGCCCGGTGCGTGAAATGACGGTGTTGAGCGGTTCAGTTCCGTTTTTTGTGCTGTAAACAAGGTGTCGAACACGCTCGTTGCTTAATCGGTGTTCCCATCAGATGTGAGCCAAACAGCGAAGGCACCGGTGGTCGAACGTAACTAGCCTCTTGAGGTCCGTTGATCTTAGGGGCCAGGTTTTGCAATCGTACAGTAAGGTGGAACGTACCGCTGCACTGTACACTCTACCCTTCAGGGTGAGGGTGATGTCGTGCAGCCGTCATAGGTGGCGAAGACTAGCAAAAGCACTTCGAGCTTTTGATATATGGTTCGTGAGCTCATCTTCAATCCCAAGGGCGCTGACACAACTTCCCAGGTAGCTGAATTTTCGAACGACTTCTAGCTGATCCCCAACAAGGGTCAGCGTAGGAGACGGTTTAGACCAATCTTGGAGGAAAGCTTTGCACTTCGATGGTGCAAAGCAAAGCCCGAAGCGGCTGACAGCCAGTGCTAATCTGTCTAGTGCGGCTTGGCACGTCTGGGAGCTATCAAAGATGTCGTCTGCACCCTTCAAGTCAAGAAGTCGTTCACCTGGGAATAGCTCCACACCATCTAAGACATGTCCTGTAAATGCAATCTCCGTGATTTCGTCAATAGCGAAGCTGAAGAAAAAAGGTGACAGCGGGCATCCTTGTCTCACACAGCTGGAGATGCTGAAGGGTGGCAACAGCTTGCCGTAAGCCCTCACTCTGCCAGTGTTACGCGCGTAAAATGCTCGGATAATATTCACATATTTCTCGAGCACACCTTTCCTGAGTAAACAATTCCAAAGGGCACATCGATCAACCGAATCGAAGGCACCTTTGATGTCGAGGAACATGACAACGGTGGGCCGCCAATATGTGTGACGGTGCTCCAACAACTGACGCAAGGTGAAGATGTGGTCGATGCAGCCACGACCACGACGAAACCCGGCTTGCTCCTCACGAATCTGGCTTTCACGAACGCTAGTCAGTCTGTGAAGGATTATGGAAGCGATGGAGATCAGACTGATTATGGTTGCCGCATTCCGAACGCGAGCCTCATTTGAGGATGGGAACAATAATGGAGCGGCTTCAGTCGGTTGGTAGAGTTTCCTGCTCCCACAGTTTCACTAGTAATACATGTAAATCATCAACAAGAGCAGAGCCCACGAATTCGAAGAGGGCTAGATGAAGATCATCTGGTCCTACGGCTTTGTTCAACTTCAACCGTCCGATCTCACGTTTGACTTTTGAGCGAGAGGGCGGATCCAAAGGGACAGCCCACGGAGCAGGGCGATTACTGGGCGGTGAGAAATCGAACAATTCCGGTCGATTAAATTGCCTTACAAAATACTCATCCCAACGCTCCAAGCGTTTTGACAAGTTGTGGATAGGTTCTCCACTCTCGCCATCAAATTGTTTCACTAACATCAGATCTGCTGCCCGTTTCCCGTATCAGACGGGATAACTTTCGATGGTTACCAAGGGCAACGGCCACTTCTATCTCTGACGCACGAACAGACCACCAAGATTCGGGGTCTCTCCTCAGGTTAGCACAGAGTTTTGCCCGGAGTTCTTTGCGAGTTTCATTGTGTTCGCTTCCAGCCGGAATATGCCGGCGAGCATCGATAAGTTCCAGAGACCGCGAAGAGACCCAATGTCCATGTTGGCTATTAGAATTACCACATGAAGATTTTCCTACTGCTAATAAGGTCCGGTGAACATGCGACCAGTGACCTTCAACTGTCTCCAGTGAGCGCTTACTCAACTCGCATATCAGAGTACTTGATAGGCATTCAGAACAGCTGGCTTTGTCAGTTGTCTGGTGCTGATGCGCTCACAGCGTCGTCGTGGGCGTACGCCAAAACGCATCCGCGTGTCAACACAAAAGTGCATGATCGGTGTCCATACATGTGCTCCAAATCGAGCGACAGTTCTGGATGCAGCTTCTCCATCGGTAACTGATTGCAACGCGATCGATTTGTGACTGCAATCAAGACGAAGGCATACGTGAACGCTGAAGAACATCCGGGACAAACCAGGCTACAAAGGAGACAATGAGAAAGTCAGCCTCAAAGCCTAAAACAAAAGCAAGCCCTACCCCAACGTAACTGGAGCTCATTAAAGACAAGGTTAGCTAACTAGAAAATCCTATCAAAAAAACCGGTTCCACAAAAGCCGTAGATCTTGGGAGGAAACAAAGCTCAAATGTAATCGCTGCGTAATTATTACGAATTCTCCTGAATTCGACAAAGGAACTACAGTTGAGAGGATTTTCCACGAGTAAGCATTTTGAATCGAATGGTATTCCACCTATTCGTTGAAGGCGAGCATGACATTGGCATCGAGGTTATTTTTCGGTTTGGTAGAAGAAAGTGACCAAACCAAGTTACTTTCTAAAAATCGACTGTCCGGATGAGGAAGAATGTTTCCGCATCCTCAGGCAAACTTCGCGTCTCAACAGAAAAACATTCTTTACACTGAAAGACCTTTCCTCATAGGACCGAATCAGGTTGAAAAAAGCGTCAGCTAACTGCGCACACGGCGTTTTAAAGAAAACCCAGAGATGCCGCTAAAAGCCAGTCCACTTGCTACCCAACCATCAAGTTTAAAAAGCGGATTGCGAATAATATTTGTATGCAGCTTGAAAAACAATCCCAACGGGATTCCTTTTCTCATTTCTGTGCATCAGCTAGACATGCTGGCTTTCACCGAGATCTGGTGGTCTTCGGAGATTTAGGACACAGATATTAGCACATAAGGATATCAAATCTTTCGAACTAATCGTTCCAGTGGGCGGACTGGCAGTGGAGAAATTATTTACTCGAAGGACCGTTAGAGGTTCGCGTTATTGAAGTTGTATGCGACAACGATGTACTCTAAGAGACATTGTGGTATCGGATTTATGATGCACATATGATCGGTATGGCCTACAGAACCCTATTGTGTTCAGGTTCCCGTTTGCTGCAGTCGGTAAAAGCTAACGGTAGAAACAGGAATTATCTGCTTATGAACAACTTCAGTGCAGCTAATGGGACTCATTTTGTAGTGGTCTTTTCAAAGATTCCTTCGAGACCAGCCTCCTCAACGCTATTCCTGACTGAAATATCATTCATGGCTAAGGGCCAACACGAACGATACCGGGTCAAACACCATACACACTTGATTTCGTGCTCACTCCAGCACCATCTGATGTCTACCACCTGAGAATCCCCCCAACCACTTGGCCGAAGTGACCGCACAGTCCCCTTTCCGTGAAGACGCCGTTTTGCCAATCACGACCAGGTGACAAATCGTCGTAACTGCTGGCGTGTCGTCCCAATCAGATTACAAGTTGCAAGCAATACAGACTGAAGTATCCAACAATTCCTCGACGTTGACGAGCAATGGAACTTACTAGGCTCGAAAATGATGCCGACCATTGAACAATTGGTACCTAGCTCCAACGGTAGGTCATTCCCCAAAGCTTCGCCTTGGATAAGCTAAGAGGTAAAATACGTGATGAACAGGAAACGAAAACTGTGGGACGTACTTAACTATGCACAAGATACATCAGAGTACTTGAAGTAACAGATGATTGATAACCTGTTCACTATAAAAAGCATCAGAAACAAACTCAAAACCAGTATACCCTGGTCAAACAATCCCGACCATGATGAAAGGAAACTTTTCTCGTAACTGAGACGAGATACGAAGGCAGTTCTGCTCTATCTTCCCATGAGGGAGACTGCTTTACAACAATGACGATAAATTTCATCTACTAGCTTCGCAGTACTTATCGGTCTACTCCGTGGAGCCATCGTTACGTATTGAGGATATGCCAGCACAGTACCCACCTTTAAGTGTTGCAGAACTCAGTCATTCAGGGATAAGTGTTTATTCGGCAGAGACAGCTCAGCGAAAATTACATCATGTTTAGCAAGCCAAACTCCTCGATATAAAGTGAAGGTTCAAGTCCATAACTAACGACCGTTCTGAGTCGATGAGGTTCCTTCTTTGCTTCAGTTAAACAAAGGGTGAATCAATCACAGGAATATCGGTCAATCCGAGTCCAGTAATCAAATCCGTCATATCCGCCTCCCATTGGCTGTCTGGCTCGCTCAGTTGATCCATCTGCTCACTCTGATCTGATACTACCATCGCATCTTCCCGTTTTCGTGTTCTTACGCCTCCATATTGCTATCCACCATATACACCTTGCCACTTTGCGTCGTCTTCACTGTATCTGTGGCGGTAGTCTCCTTGTCCCATGCCATCTACCACTCCATTTCCAATCCACATTGTTGTCTTCGGTGTCATCTCAAATGCACTCAATTTCTTCTGAACGTTTTCCCACCAACGCTTCTTTCGCATGATCTGGCAACGATTCTCGCAGTCACCATACCTTTTTCCACCGCTTTTGACTATCGGGTAATGGTTGAACTCACACTTAACCCCCCACTGTTAGCTCGGGCGTTACCCGTGCACCGCGGTCATAGTAACGTTTCTGAGCGGTCATTTGTCGTCTCAGATGGTTCTGTAACCGTTCGTGCTGTGGCGAAGCTGGGCGCAAAAGTGTGGCAGATGCCGGTATCAGAGTTCTAGTCCTTCGGCTGTATAGGCGCTGCACCGGACTCAAACCGATATTCGTTGAAGTTGTTGCGGTTCTCCAGTAGCATGAGGTACGGGTCCTCGCTAGTTGCTCCAGCCTTTGATAACAGTCGCTTGGCCTGCTTCACTGACGACTCCGCCATTCCATTCGATTGACTGTGATATGGGCTGGTTTGCTAATACACGAATTCCCACTTGGCCGCGAAGGCCTAGAAGGCACCGCTGGTAAACTGGGGCCCAATGTCGGAGATCAGATCCTGCGGTATACCGTGCCGCGCGAACTGACATCTGAGCTTGTTGATTACTGTCTCTGTGGTCGTAGTGATGAGTAGATAGATTTCAAAATAATCACTACAGTAATCCACCGTGAGTAAGTAATCTTCCCGTTATCACAGAATAAATCCACCACCACCTGCCACGGCAGGTCAGGGACATCATGCAGCATCACTGGTTCCCTCGTCTGCCGGATTTCGTGTGAACGGCAAGCCACACAATTCGATACATGAGCTTTTATTTGACTTGTCATTCCTGGCGAGAAGATCAATTCTCGTGCTCGGTTAATGGTATAGTTGGCACCAAGGTAAGCGCGATGAACGTAGTGTAACATTTCTCCTCGGAACGACGACGGAATCAGAATAAGGGTTCTCTTGAACAGCAAACCATCAGAGACAGTGTGTATCCCAAAAATTGAAGTAGGGTGTTAGTTCCTTCGGCAGCTGCTTCTTTGCCCCTCGCCACTCACTTAGAATAACGTCTTGTAGTGCTGAAAGTGTTGCATCTTCCTCAAGGTGGCGCCTTATTTTCTTTAGGTGATCTATCATTGCCAAGTGCTGTACTAAGGTTACTGCTTCGACCTCTTCCGGATTATGCTTGGGTACCGGCAGATGAGCTCTTGACAGCGTATCCGCGATGAACATCTGTGCACCAGGCATATAAAGAACATCCACACCGCACTTTTGAAGCCCGATAAGCATACGCTGAAGACGACGAGGAACGACGTGCAGCGGTTTCCTGGCTATTGACACAAGCGGTTTGTGGTCGGTATATAACGTTGTCTTTCTTCCGAAAGTATAATCGTTGAAACGCTCCATGGCATAGACTACCGCAAGCATCTCCTCAATCTGCGCATAGCGCTGCTCGGTCACGGTGAGTGCTCGACTGCGGAAATCCAAATGTTTTCCATTAGTTAAGAGAACAGCACCTATTCCGTCTTGGCTACTGTCATACTGTACCACCAAAGGCTACGCTGGCTCGTAATACCCGAGTACAGGCGAGTTGCTGATGAGGTGATTAATAGTTTCGAATGCGGTTTCCTATACTTTTCCCCAACTGCACTTTACAGCTTTGTGAGTTAACTTCCTGATCGGCGTCATGATATCAGCGATTTCTGGCACAAAACGTCTCAAGTAATTCGCCATATCGTTTAAGCGATGGATTCTCTTCACGTCATTAGGCGGCAGCTCTCGAATTGCCTTAGTTTTTTCCTGGATCGACCTTGAGCCTTCGTGATGTTAGCAAATGCCCATGGAGAATCACTTCGTCCTTCCGAAGTTCAATTTTCTCACGTTTAAACTTGATGTTCTTTCACACACAACGCTGTAAGAAACGGTGGAGATTAGCGTCATACTTTTTTTCTGTCGAGCCATAGATCAAAACATCGGATACCACACGTTACACCATTTAAATTGTCTACCGCTTGCACTAATCGCTTTTGAAAAATTTCACTTGACGGCTTCAAGCCAAACGGTAAACGAAGCCAACGATAACGTCTGAATGGTGTTGCAAAGGGAGTAAGGAAACTGGATTCATCATTCAGAACCACAGGCCAGAATGCCGAAGAGAGGTCTACCTTCGTGAAACACTTAGCTTTGGCCAAACGCGGTAAAATGCCTTCTAAGGTATTTAGCGCGTAATGCTCTCTATACAAGGCCCCAGTTAACGGTTGTGGGTCAATACACAAACGCAGTTCGCCCATCTTCTTCGTAAGGAATGCGACCTGACTAACCCAGCCGGTTGGCTCGTCGACTTTGGCAATCACACCCTTTCAAATTAATTTGCTCAATTCAATGGAGCACCTGTCACGCGGGGGACTAATCACGAACGGCCGCACTCACATTGGCTGATTGGCAGCAACGTGCAAAGTGGTTCCTTTTTCCACATTTGGCGCATTTCCGTCCTCACGTCGGATACAGTTTGCGGGTGCTCCGATGTCGCGTATCACAAAATGTGCAGATCTCCTGTCTCACGGTAGTAGCCTTCGTTGCTCCGCCTCCGGAAACGGCACACAATTCTTCGTCTGCAAGAGATTCATTTGTTGGTATTGATAGGTGGTCGAGGATTTAATGTTGCAGATATCTATGCACCGCTGGAGCGATAAGTTGCGTTGTCACAAAAGCCGCTTCGTCGTATTTGCATGATTGATTCCTAGAATGATCCGATCGCGAATGAGACTGTCGCCCAAGTATTTACGGAAACTACAGGATCGGGCCAGTCTTCTATTCAGCGATGTACGCGTCAACTGATTTGTTTGGGCTTCTGTTTCGCGAAAAGAAAAGATATCGCTGGTAGGTCTCGTTGGTCTGACCTTCACAAAATTCACTGAGCTTTCCAATGACCGTCTACAAAGTATTGGGATCTTCGCCTTTATCGTAGTACAATGTCTCTAGAACACGGCGCGCGTCATTCCCGACTGTGTGTCGAAACATGGCCAAGCGATACGCCATCGGTTGTTCGGTCAAAGGTACTAAGGTGCAGTAATCCTCGCACTTGCTCTTCCATAGACGCCAATTACTCGCCAAGTTCCGTTCACCCATGTTCAGTGGGGCAGGCATTTGACGCTGGTGATCTAAATAACATCCGCGCACCTATAGCGGGGTGCATTTTGTCCTATATGACACCATGATGCAGAACTCAGTCATTCAGGGACAAGCATTTATTCGGCAAAGACAGCTCAGCGAAAATTACAGCATATTTAGCAAGCCAAACTCCTCGATGTAAATTGCAGGTTCAAGACCATAACTAACGACTCTACTGAGTGGATGTGATTCCTTCTTTGCTTCAGTTAAACAAACGGTGAAGCACACACACGGACATAGGCCAATCCGAGTCCAGTAATCGGATAAGTCATGTCCGCCTCCCATTGGCTGTTTGGCTTGCTCGGTTGGTCCATCTGCACACTCCGATCTGATACTACAATCACATAGAGCAAGTCGAAACCAGACATGAACGTCCCCACGAACTGAAACCAAACGCCCCACCAGGCCCTGATGGAATACACCCAGTATTCCTCAGAAGCTTATTCGAACACATTGCCGATCTAATGTATCAGGTACTTCGGTGCTCGCTCGCAGACGACTGCTTACCAGCTGACTGGAAAGTAGGGATTGCGATACCGGAATATAAAAGAGAGAACCGACACGTTGCTGCCAATTATCGGTCGATATGCCTAACGCCAGTCGTCTGTAAGAACAATGGAAGGAATCGCCAAGCATGCCAACCACATTCCCTGCGGAAAACTGTGCGCCATCTCCAGCTTAGCATAGGTTCCGCAGAGCACGCTCTTGCATTCCTAACCTGTTTGTTGCTAGAGAAGCAAGGGTTAAAGCAGTAGACGACCGGAGACACCTAGATGTTGTTTACGTTGACTTCAGAAAGACATTTGAAGAAGTCCAATGCAAACGAATGCTGCCACGACTTCGAGAAACCAATGTCCTAAAAGACGATTTTTCACGGATTGCGGATTTGTTGAAAGACAGGACCATTTGAGTTAAAATGAACTAAATCATGTGTCTATGACTAGTGGCGTTCAACAAGGCACTACCCCCTGGACAGAACTCTGCAAGATCCATGAAGCTCTTCAAGCAGGCTGCTCAGTGTAAGCGGATGACTTCAAGCCATGGTAAGAAGTACACAGTCTTGCGGAGGCTAACAGACTGCAAACAGTGCTAGACCAGCTGCATGATTGGTCCATGAAAAGACAACTCCCTGTAAAACGCGACAAATGCACCGTTCTTCTGACTGGTGATCCGGATCCTCACGATGCATATCACATTGGTGGGTGTCCTCTTAAGGATGTCAACCATGAGAAGGATTTGTTGGTTATCGTGCCACGCGACCTTAGATCATAGGACACGCTGATGAACGTCGCAGCCGCCAACAGGATGCTGTGTGCTTTAGGATGATCGTCTTGTCGAATCACTCCGGAAATTTACAGAACCGAGTCCACTTAATAAGTTGGCTTGATACTGGAGTATGAAGTTCCAGCTACCTAACGTCTCTCGAAAGCTGAATGCATCTTGTTGGAAAAGGTTCAGAAATGTGGCCCGAAATCCCTTATGGAGCTACGAAATCCAACCTACTCTCTTCGACTTCGGAAGCCGAATTTGTTCCATATGGAATGTCGTCGTCGTTGAGATCTCATTTATACCAGATGAATCCTAAAGCGATAATTTGGGAATCAGCTGTAAGAATATTTCCGTCTGAACATGAACAACTCGACAGGGGTTCATAAATGGGTTGTACAAATGGAAAATAGGTCACGTCCGTTCAGAGGCCGTCCTACCAACTCGTTAGTGAACGTATGAAACAGAGTACCAGAGAACATTACCGATGTACATAGAAAATTTTTAAAAAGCTACTAGATTGCCATTTGAGTGCGGGAGAAGTTTCTTGCTCTACTGCAACAGCAAAAAGCTCCACAGGAATGTTGTCTAGTAGCCAGCTTCGTCAACTCCGCAATGAACCGTAATCGGCGAAGCTGTAAAGGATCTATCCTGCTCTTTACATTCCAATGAGGCAATAAAATAAGCAAGCCAGTTTCAGCTTTGTCCGCACAGGTGGACGGCCAATCGTCCAATTTGAGCGTATTTTCATCCGTAAAGGCAAAATGTCAATATAGAAATAAGTAGCGCCATAAGTCCACATATGACATTAAGTGTTAGCACACATCTTTAACAACGCCGTTCTTTGTATATAAGTCTAGTTTTTGGTAAAATCGTAATTTCAGTCGGCGCGAGCGACCGTTATAGCACCGTGAGTGACCGCATTTGGTGTCCCTCGCCGTCCCGTCGCACACATTTGGGATGAATGTCGGTCAGACAGCAAATATTCGGTTTAGCCTCACGGCTGTGGTAATGCGTAATTACAATCTTGGAGTCTAGTTGCGCATACTTTTGACGATTCCGTAAATAAATAAAATAAAAAATGCATTCCCGGTATTAGTTAAGGGTGAGCTGAAAAAGTTTATGAGTGACCGAAAGTAGTTTCAAATGTGTCCAACTAAAACGGCCAGGGGCCTAAAATACGGTAACTCAGGATGCTCCAACGGTCACTCCAACGAGCATGTCTCGATTATTCGCGTTTTGTTAAGTATTTAGCGGAATCGGTCGTTATAAACTCAGGTTCGTTTCACCTTAGGGAGAAGTCGGAAAAAGACGAATATATGGTCACTAGAAGTAACAGCAGTGACCAAATATAGCCGTCACAACGAGACTGAACATTAACGTGGTGCGACGGTTTGCGTACCTCATTGTCCCATAATGGCTGGTGCCTTCAGGCACCTTAAGAGCTACTCCTATCACGTTGGTCAATGGTGAGAAGTCAGACAGACTCAGTCTCCTGGTCCTCCAGGTTGGTTTGAAATGAAATGTAGTCCATCTCTGGAAAACTGAATCATGACCACTTCCCCGCAGTCTTGCGACAGGCTTTTGAGCCAAACGCTTTGGATAAGGACCCTAATCGTCTTCCTGTCTAGGTCTGAGCGCCGTGGCAGTATCTCAGCTTATATACAACCATGACAATTTCTTCCAACATAAACTACATCCTGCATCGGCCACCGTGCAGATTATAAAGGCTCGCCTTATCTACCGCTTACATCAGGGCGGATATGGGAAAACATGCTACTGCTAGCGCAACTCTTCTTTCTTTTCCACCTGTTTCTATTATTCCCATCCCAACACCCATTACTAATTTTCCTTCTATAAATCCCAGCCTAATTGACAGCAACCGAAATGCCACGGAAGTAAAACGATGCGCAGGTACGCAGCGTTACTAGTTCAGATATTATAGTGCTTGCAGGGGATATGAACACACAAGTAGAGCGTCTGAGCTCTTCAGAAGCTCAGCTGGATGGTAATTATGCTCTTAACTCCAGACGGACTGACAACGGAGAGCGTCCGCTACAAATGTGTGCGGAGCACCAGTTGTTTCTTAGCAACACTCCTTTTAAACACAATGGACGCCGAAGTGCCATTTGGCGTCCTCCTGTAGCTAGCCAGTGATGAACCCGAATTGCCCATATTGTCATAAGTTACAGGTGGCGTGGTTCCATCCTGGATTACCGTTAGTACTGGAATACCTGCGTCGACTCTGATTATGCCTTGGTACGTTGTCGTTTCTCCATGAACTTTACCAGGAGGCGCACCAAGCGTTCCACCCGACTGGAAACTGAGAAATTGTAGCAGTCTTCGGTCAGGCAAACCTATCAAGACGTACTGCATACCGAACTTCCGCTGTCTTATCCTAATGACGCTGAGCTTCAGTGGAATAGGATCTCAGCAGCTATGCACGACGCAGGAGCATCTGCTTGTGGCACAATCGTCACCGCAGTAGTCACTGGATCTCCAAGTGGTCGGTGAACCTGTTGGAATCTAGAAGAAATCTCCCGACTGGCTCTGAGCACAACGTGACCAGACGGGCGCAAACTAAAGCGGAGCCTACGTGCTGACAAGGAAGCCTGGTGGACCAGTCGGGCTCAAGAAATGGAGGAGGCAGGAGCAGTACGCAATTACCGCAAGCTCTTCCAGCTAATCCGCACCAATGGTCCTAGGAAACCAGGCGTCAATGAGACAAGCCGAGACAGCGCGGATGCACTAATACACAATAATAATAATAATAATAATAATAATAATATGTCAGCTGTACGCCGTAACGGCGTTTCGCTGCCACGCGATCACCAGCAGTCGCGCACGGGCTGAGTATACCGCGAGGACGCCCACCTTTAGGCGGGTTCGAACCGGTGACCTTATGGTTGCAAAGCAAACGTGCAGATCACTTGGCCAACGGCCGACAATACACAATACGAATACAATGTACAAACACACAATACAAAATAAGGAGCGCCGTATGGCTCGTTGGGCGGAACACTATAAAGATAAGTTCAGGTGGCCCTCTGCTTCCGGACCTCTTCCTACTCAGGTGATGCAGGACGGGTCATGGAGCCTCCGTCGGAGTCCGAGGTCCAAAACGCGATCACAACCCTCAATCTTTTCCGTGCCGCCGGCCCGGATTCCCTCCCACCTGCACTATTAAAGTATGGAGGTGAGGTCCACTGCAAAGCACTGACCTCCCTACTCCAACGTATTTGGAAGGAAGTGTCCCGGTTAACTGGAACGAATCGATTATAGTGGCAATATACAAGGAGGGCAGTCGCACAGACCCTGCTAATCACAGGGATATTAGCCTAACGCCAGTTGTGACAAAATCACCGGCCTCGATTCTCGTTAGTTGCCTCACTTTGGAACGAGAATATCGCATTAGGGAAAACCAGGCGGGTTTCCAATCAGAACGTGGTTGTATAGACTATACATTCACTTTGCGGCAGGTGTTAGAGCAGCGCCACGCATACCGCAGACCGACAATAGCTGTGTTCCTTGATTTCAAGAATGCGTTCGATTCAGTCGATCGATGCATTCTGTTCGAAATACTTGCGCGTAAAGGTGTTCCCACGAAATATGTGAACATCCTTCGTGCTCTATACTCGAACACTATAAGCCGCGTCAAGGTCTACGGTGAAATGTCGGATAGCGTTCCGACCACAAGTGACGTTCGTCAGGGTTGTCCGATTTCTGTGTCTTTGTTCAATTTGTTCACGGACTCTATCATGGAGTGTTCCCTTGAGGAATAACACGATGTAGGCGTTGAGGTCCTGCCTGGTAAAAGGTTATTAGATCTTGATTGTGCGGACGATATCGTCTTGCTTTTCAACAATGTTGCGGCGGCACAATCAACCCTGAATAGCCTGTCTAGAGTGGTCCCATTATTTGGTATGCGCTTCGCACCTTCAAAGTGCAAAGTGTTGCTGCAGGAACACCAGCCACTTGATGACCCCTTGACGCTTGCTAACGAGGAACTCGAAGTGGTTGATCAAATCACTTATCTTGGCGGCTGCATCAGCAATGATGGGTGCATAGAAGCTGACGTCAGCTAATGCATTTCAAAAGCCAGAGCTACCTTCTTGAACCTGCGGCGTCTTTGGCGACAGGAGTTTCCCTCCGTCTGAAAGGCCATGTATACAAGGCCACTGTGAGGGCCGTCCTGCTTTATGGTAGTGAAACTTGGCCCCCTTCGGTCGGAAGACCTGAGGCGCCTTCAAGTCTTTGATCATCGTTGTCTGCGAAACATGGCTGGTGTTTAATGGCACCAGTGTGTGAGCAACGATGGTGTGCGTACCAGAGTACTAGGTAGTGATAATCAGGTTAGCTCCCCAGAACAACAGATAGCACTGAATAAGTTGCGTTAGTTTGGGCACGTGCTATCTATGCCTGGTCACCTTTTACCGAGGACAGCCTTGTTTAGTTTGCCAGGTGTAGGGTGGAGCAAGCCTGGAGGTGGACAGAACTTGATGGTAGTGGGAAACGAAGTCACTGACGACCAAACTGGGTGTCGTTGGTCCGTCTCGCCTTTCGGGCTGGAGTCCACGTGACTCGCCTTGCGCTTGGCTCGAGACTTTATAGGACATGGCTCGCAACCGACATTAGTGGCGCGTCTGCTGACGTCTCCTATTCGGATTACCTGTTTAAAGTGTTTGGTGTTGAGTTATCTGCAGGGCCATGGCTGGTAATGACGCGGGGTAGTGAAGGCCGCGAGAAAACTGTCGCGCCGATACCGCCTTATGTTTGCAGGATAGCCAGCTGTTTGGGACGGTAGGTTGTTGACACAAAGTGTAGGCACCTTTGCAGTGACGTGGAGATTCCCCTGTATGACTGTATAAACTATTCTAGAATACATCAAAATAGCTTTCTTAAATAATAGGGAATTAGGCGGTTTGCCTGTTGAAAAGTTGTTCCCGTTTGTTTGAAACATGAATACGATATCCGCCTTTGGCGCGCGCGACTCGAGAGCGGATGAAGTCCCGACTACGCACTCATCGCCTATGTACATCCTCCCAAGCTAGCTCTCTTCTATTGCCCTAGGTTTAACCTTCACATGTTCAATAAACCTTTTCCTTAGCATATTTTCTGTGTTCTCCCGTAAGCTCACGGTTGGCCGTTTAGTCTCGTACCGGATAGATAACGTACGATCGACGCGTTATACTTTGACCCTGAATGTTTTCTTAGGGAGTTAAGGTTTTCAGGCAGGTCTGTAGCGCCCAAAAGGATAACTCTTATTTTTCATGTACAATTTAATTGTTGACCGATTGTACATTATTCTTTCATGTTTTAATCGTTCTTACAACCGGCTCGACACTCAACCGCCTTGTAAGTTCCCGCGCTCACGTGTTCGCACTCGTCTCGCTTCATCCGTCCGCTTCTTATTGTAGCCCATCGAATACAGTCCGCTGTGTCCGACTCCGATTGCCATCTGATATCCACGCTTAATTTCGCGCACTGTCTCGGACTAGTATTAAATAGTCCTACAAATTGGTGACCCCTATTTGCACGGGCGAATTCAACATTTGTTCTCGTTTGTATTTTTCGGTGAGTTCGTGCCTTTTTTCGATTGTATACCTGTATTCATTTTTTCTTGCGTAAGTTTAGTACCTTTATCGCATTTTGTTCATTCTTTATTTTTTCGACTCATATTTCGAGAGTGGCATCTGAATCGTTCTACAGCGTACCCATGCTTACTTTGGCTGTTCCAAGTTTCATGGAACAGCCCAGAAGTTTGGTTTACGATATTCGAGATCGAACTGGAAAATAAAGGCATTACGGCGGACCGTTCGAGGTACGATCAGCTAATCCCACGCCATCCTACGTCGGTTGTGACGCTGGTTGAGAACATTCTACTCTGCCCATCGAATGAGGCGAAGAATGAGACGATGAAACAAGCGATTTTAAAAGAGTTAGAGCCCAGCGCACGAGCTCGATTTGAGCAGCTCAATGGTCTCAAACTTGGAGATCGCAAGCCGTCGGCGTTGCTCCGCGAACTTCAGCGCATCGCTGGTCCTTTATTCTTTAGCGAAGAAGGGATAAAGGAGCAATGGTTTGCACGTCTCCCAGAGCCATTGCCGGTAATACTGTCCATGTTTATAGATACATCACTGAAAGAATTAGCTGCCAAGGCAGACGCTGCGTTCGAACGTTTTCCGCAGCAGAGGACCAGTAGCTCCGGTGACGTATTTTCATCGATGAAAACCGAATCCCCTATTTTCTCCCAGTCGTCAGGCACACCTGATCCTAAAGACGAGGAAATTGCGCTACGTCGCAGCAGGATAGCAGCAATGAAGGCTTCGAAGCGAGGTGTGCCACGGTCAAATGCTGACCAAGTTTTGGCTACCGTTCATTGCGGCTCGTCTGTGCCTGCACCGAGTACGTCTCCTTCGGCACGAAAGCCCAACATTTTCCCTGCACGTTCGCAGTCAGATAATACCAAACCGGTCGAAGGAGTATGTTGGTGGAAGAGCTAGACGTTGTCGGGCTCCCTGCATTAGGAACGACCCTGCTGCTTCAGGGAAAACGAATAGCCCGCATACTAGCACGACCGATGTATCCGTCAGCAAGCAAGCAAATTGCCTGTTTTACCTTAAGGATAGACGTTCTTCCATCACGTTCCTCATCGACATCGGAGCGGAAGTCAGCGTCATCCCAGCGACCGCTAACGACAAGCACTCAGAGCCTACGTACAATTTGCGTGTGGCAAATGGTTCCCCGATAGCTTCATTCGGTCAGCTCATGATGAATCTGGACCTCAATCTTCGCCGAGATTTTCAGTAGGTCTTCATGGTTGCGTCTGTACCCTTCGCAATTATCGATATCGACTTCCTCCGACATTTTGGGTTGCTTGTTGATGATGGTCGCCACAGACTTTTAGACGACCGTACTAAACTAGAGGTCGAAGGCGTTCTTACGGACGCCCCGATAATCAGTCCCGTTTTACGAATCGCTGATGTACCATCAGATTATGCGAACCTACTCTCTGAATACACGCGACTGGTACGACCAGCTGCAAAGCTTCCGCCAGTCACGACAGAGGTCGCTCATCACATAGTCACACGTGGTCAGCCAGTTAGCGCACGATCAAGACGGCTTGCTCCTGAGAAACTACGTGCAGCACGAGTTGAATTCGACCACGCTTCAGCTCGGTATCGTCAGACCGTCCAACAGCCCATGGGCGTCGTCTCTGCACATGGTCCAGAAGGTCATGGGGGACTGACGTCCTTGCGGCGACTATCGAACCTTGAATACAGTTACTACGCCTGATCGCTACCTGATTCCACACAAAGTGGATCTCACCGCCAGTCTGGCGGGTAGAAATATCTTCAGCAAAATCAACTTCGTAACCGCATACAACCAAATTCCGGTAGCCCAAGCGGACATCGCTAAAACTGCCGTGACGACTCCATTTGGTTTGTTCGAGTTTCTGCGCATGCCATTCGGTCTAAAGAATGCCGCGCAAACTTTTCGGCGTTTCATCGACCAAGTTTGTCGCGGCTTAAACTTCGCTTACGCTTATCTGGACGACATTTTAATCGCGAACTCTTCATGAGAAGAGCACCTGTGCCACGTACGAACAATTTTTGATCGTTTATCTCAACACGGGGTGACGATCAACGCAGAAAAGTGTTCGCCTGGTGTCGACTCAGTAAACTTGCTCGGCCATCGTACCTCCGATGCAGGCGTCGTGCCATTGCAGGATAAAATTCAAGCCATCATCGACTACCCCGAGCCTCATTCTTTCAAACAGCTCAGGCGTTTTGATGGGCTTGTAAACTTTTACCGACGGTTCATACCCAACTGCGCATCGCTGATGCAACCCCACACGGACCTTCACCGAGGAAAACCCAAGAAATTCGAATTTCCCACCGCAGCACGCGCTGCTTTTAAGTCGATGAAACAGGCTATCGCCAAAGTAGATTCTATAGCGCATCACGATGCGACCGCCCCACTGTCCATCAGTACTGGCGCCTCGGACGTGGCAATCGGCGGTTTTGCAGCAACGATTAGCCAACACGTGACAACCTTTAGCGTTTTTCTCCAAACGCCTACAACCTACCGAATCTCGCTACAGCATGTTCGGTAGAGAACTACTAGCCGTGTACCTAGCGATACGTCAATCTCGACACAACTTAGAAGGCCGCTCCTTTGCCGTCTTCACCGACCACAAACCCCTGACTTACGTGCTCGGCTAGACTACCGACCGATAGTCTCCTAAAGAGTCGCGCCACCTTGACTATATCGCTCAGTTTACGGCCGATATACGGCATGTCTCAGGTGTGCACAACGCCGTTGCCGATGCACTTTCCCATCATCATCATCATCATCATCATCATCATCATCATCATCATCACCACCATCATCATCATCATCATCATCATCAACAACAACAGCAGTACATCAGCCATTCGAAATGATGCTTCGCTGCCATACAACCATGAGGACCTATGAAATAAAGAATAAAAAGAGGGAGAGAAGGGGGACTTACCTGAAAAACTTTAATGCCCTAAGCAAACATTCAGGGTTAAGGCGCCTACACCTTGTGTAGACAACATACCGTCACAAAGAGCTGGCTATCCTGCCAAGATAAGGCGGCATCGGCGAGACAGCTTCCTAGCGGCTTTCACTGCCACGCGTCATAATCAGCCATTACCCCGCAGATAACTCAGCACCAAACACACTTTAAACAGACAATCCGATTAGGAGACGGCAGCAGACGCGCCACTGGTGTCGGTTGCGAGCCATGTCCTGTAAAGTCTCGAGCCAAGCACAAGGCGAGTCACGTGGACTCCAACCCGGAAGGCGAGACGGACCAACGGCACCCAGTTTGGTCGTCAGTGACTTCATTTCCCGCTGCCAAGTCAACTTCTGTCCACATCGAGCGTTGCCCCATCCGACACCTGATAGACTGAACAAGGCCCTCCTAGGTAAGCGGTGACCAGGCATAGGTAGCACGTGCCCGAGCCAACGTAACTTATTCAGTGCTATCTGTTGTTCTAGGGAGCTAGCATGATCATCACCACCTAGTACGCGCCTACGCACATCATCGTTGCGGACACGCTGGTGCCATCCGACACCAGCCATGCTTCGCAAACAACGATGATCAAAGACTTGAAGGCGCCTCAGATCTTCAGACCGAAGGGGCCAAGTTTCACTACCATAGAGCAGAACGGCCCTCACTGTGGCCTTGTATACACGGCCTTTCAGACGGAGGGAAACTCCCTTCTGTCGCCAAAGACGACGCAGGTTCAAGAAGGTAGCTCTGGCCTTTGCAATGCGTGAGCTCACGTCAGTTTCTATGCACCCATCATTGCTGATGCAGCTGCCAAGATAAGTGAATTGATCAACCATATTGAGTTCCTCGTTAGCAAGCGTCAAGGGGTCATCGAGTGGCTGGTGGTCCTGCAGCAACACTTTGCACTTTGAAGGTGCGAAGTGCATACCAAATAATGGGACCACTCTGGATAGGCTATTCAGGGTTGATTGTGCCGCCTCAACATTGTCGAAAAGCAAGACGATATCGTCCGCATAATCTAGATCAACTAACCGTTCACCAGGCAGCACTTCAACACCTACATCGTGAGATTCCGCAAGGGAACACTCCATGATAGAATCCACGACGAAATTGAACAAAAATGGGGAAATCGGGCAACCCTGTCGAACGCCACTTGTAGTCGAAAAGCTATCTGATAGGGCACCATAGACCCTGACGCGGCCTCTAGTGTTCGAGTATTGAGCACGAAGGATGTTCACATATTTCGTGGGAACACCTTTCCGCGCAAGTATTTCGAACAGAATCGATCGATCGACTGAATCGAACGCACTCTTGAAATCGAGGAACACAGCTATTGTCGGTCTGCGGTATGCGTGGCGCTGCTCTAGCACCTGCCGCAAAGTAAATATATGGTCTATACAGCCACGTCCTGGGCGAAAACCGGCCTGCTCTTCTCTAATCCGAGATTCCCGTTCCGCAGTGAGGCGACGAACGATAATCGAGGCCAGTAATTTTGTCCCAACTGGCGTTAGGCTAATACCCCTGTGGTTCGCACAGTCTGTGCGACTGCCCTTCTTGTATATTGCCACTATAATCGATTCGCTCCAATTAGCCGGCACACTCTCTTCGTTCCAGATACGTTCGAGTAGGGAGGTCAGTGCTTTGCAGTGGACCTCACCTCCATACTTTAATAGTGCAGGTGGGAGGGAATCCGGGCCGGCGGCACGGAAAAGATTGAGGGCTGTGATCGCGTTTCGGACCTCGGTCTCCGACGGAGGCTCTAAACTAACCGTCCATGCCTCGTCCTGCATCACCTGAGTAGGAAGAGGTCCGGGAGCAGGGGGCCAGCTGAACTGATCTTCAAAGTGCTCAGCCCAACGAACCATACGGCGCTCCTTATTGTGTATCAGCGCACCCGCGCTGTCCCTGATTGTCTCACTGACACCTGGTTTTCTCGGACCAGTGGTGCGTATTAGCTGGAAGAGCTTCCGGTAATTGCCTACTGCTCCTGCCTCCTCTATTTCTTGAGCCCCACTGGTCCACCAGGCTTCCTTGTCAGCACGTAGGCTCCGCTTTAGTTCAAGCCTAATAACCCGTCTGGTCATATTGTGTTCAGAACCAGCCGGGAGGTGCCTTCTAGCTTCCAAAAGGTTCACGGACCTCTCGGATATCCAGTGACTGGTGCGATGACGACTGATAGTGCCACAAGCAGATGCTCCTGCGTCGTGCATAGTGGCCGAGATCCTATTCCACTGAAGTTCAGTATCATTAGGACAAGACAGCGAGAGTTCGTTATGCAGTGCTTCTTGATAGGCTTGCCTGACAGAGGGCTGGGACAATTACTCCGTTGCCAATCGGGGGAGACGCTTTGTGCGACTTCCGGTAAAGTTCATGGAGAAACGACAGCGCACCAAGGCATGGTCAGAGTCGACACAGGTACTCCAGTACGAGCGGCAATCCAGAATGGAACCGCGCCACCTGTAACTTATGGCTATGTGGTCAATTTGGGTCCATCGCTGACCAGCTACAGGTGGACGCCAAGTGGCACTTCGGCGCCCACTGTGTCTAAAAGCAGTGCTAGTAAGAAACAACTGGTGCTCCGCAAACAGTTGCAGCAGACGCTTGCCGTTGTCAGTCCGTTCGGCGTTAAGTCCATACTTACCACCCAACTGAGCTTCTGAAGAGCTCAGACGCCCTACTTGTGCGTTCATATCCCCTGCAAGTACTATAATATCTGAACTAGTAGCACTGCGTAGCAGCGTGTTCAGTTCGTGATAGAAAGTGTCCTTGACTGCATTAGAACTGCAGTCCGGGGGAGCGTAAGCAGAAACCACAAACAAACAGCGTTTTGTTTTACTTCGCGAATTCACCTTAGCTGATGTCGTCAAACGGGCTGCACATAAACGGCTATTCACCGGAATCCAATCAACCAACGATGGCTCAGCCTTGGAGCTGAGAATGATACCTACACCAGCTTGACCTGTGAGTGCCGCATCGGCGTCTTCGGATGTGTGCAACCAATAACGAGAGGATAAGCCGGGTGCAGTCAATTCAATAACCCCGTTAGGGTCATTAATCCTAGTTTCGGACACACAACACACATCAACACCTAGCGTGTCCAAGGTGCGTGCGAGTGCAGCCTGTTGACCTGTTTGTCTTAGAGTGCGGACGTTGAATGTCGCCATGGAAACGGGACAGCGTGGCCTTATAAGGAACTTTTGCCGATAGGCGTCCGATAGGTGCTGTGGGATGGTGGCTGCAGATGGTTCTACTCCAGTAGCACTTCGGTTGCTGTCAATTAAGCTGGGAATTATAGAAGGAAGGTTAGTAATGGGGGCCGGGATGGGAGTAAGAGAAAAAGGTGGAAAAGAAAGAAGGGAGGCGCCAGCAGTAGCATGCTTTCGCTTATCCGCCCTGCTGTATGCAGCAGATAAGGCGACCCTTGATAATCTGCGCGACGGCCGATGCAGGATGAAGTTTATGTATGAAGTTTATGCATCCAAGCTATCTCCGCTGACGCCGGCACTGCTATCGACTTGGCAGCCATGGCCACAGCGCAACTCAACGACACAGGTTGATGTACTACGCAGGTCTCCCTCAGTGGACATACGACCTGTTCCGCTGACATCATCAGACGGCATTATACTTTGCGATATTTCTCTGGGCACGCCGCACCCAGTTATCCCACGCGAGTTTCGGCAGACCGTGTTCGACACGTTGCACGGCTTGTCTCATCCAGGCGTTCGTGCATCGGTTAAACTTGTAACCGCACGATTCGTCTGACGCAATGTTAATCGGGACGTCCGTACTTGGGCAGCTTCTTGCCTTCCGTGTCAACGCGCGAAGGTTCCCAAGTACACGAGAAGCCCATTAGGCACTTTTCCGACGCCAGACGCACGTTTTCATCACATGCACGTCGAACTCGTAGGTCCTCTGCCGCCTTCCAAAGGCTATGTGTATCTGCTGACCTGTGTCGATCGATTCACTAGGTGACCGGAAGCTATTCTCATACCTAACTGCTCTTCGGAAACAGTAGCGAAAGCTCCAAGTGGCATTTGGTGTAGCGAAAGCTTTTCTGGAGCGCTGGGTAGCTCAATACGGCTGTCCCACCATCGTGACCACCGATCGAGGGTCACATTCCTCGTCAACAATTGCCACGGTGCTTAAGTGTTAGGGTTAGAACCAAAAGCTAACCCGAATAAGACCCAGGGGTTTTGGATAGTCGAAACCACACTGTGCCACAGAGTTGTGTTCGAACTTGTACGTGCAACTAGAACACGGAACCAAACATGTTTCAATTTGTGTGCACCAAATGACTACATGTGAATTACACAGTGTTGGCATGTTTTTCGCCCAAAACCAGAACAGTGTGTTTGTTTTATGCAACAGAACATTGTTATTGTCTTTTTGGCCCACACAACATGAAACACTTGTGAAAAACACACCTCCTATAAAATTGCACGTTTCGACTATCACGGACACTCGCGGGTTTGTGCCATTGGCATTTTTGGCCCTTGGGGTTTTGTGTACTCAATACACATACTACTTGCCAGTGTCGCGTGTTCTCCCAATACCTTGGCCTCTCATTCAGGAGTCGGTGTCAACCATCGCGATTAAGTCTATCTGGTGCGACCATATCAAGTGGCGACGGAGTATTTTGATTACCTTACTTCAAGAACCCACGGTATAACAGATGGCAGAGAAACCTCCATATCAGTTGGGGTTCTATGAACGACAAATTCATGAACTCATACGGCAGCAACAGGCACAAACGGAAGCGCAAATGAAACTGATCGAGACGCTCACACAGCGACTGAACGTGCAACCCGAGGCTACTCGTCAAACCTATCAAACTAATTCCGTTGATGTCCTGTGCAATTCCATTACTGAGTTCAGTTATGCTCCAGATTGTGGCTCCACTTTCGATACATGGTACAAACGATGGCAAGACTTATTTTACGCCGATTTCAATGGTCAAGAAGACTCCTGGAAAGTCCGTCTCCTCCTCCGAAAACTTGGAACTAACGAACACGCAAGGTTTCTCGACCACATCTTGCCGAAACAGCCCAAATACCTCACCTTTGATGAAACGGTATCCCAGCTTTCTGAGATATTCGGTGAGTCGGCTTCGTTTTCAATGCCTGAATATAGTTAAACGCGATACTGATGACTATGGCACATTAGCCGACACCGTCAACTGTGAATGTGAACGTTTTAAGCTACGCTCATTGACAGATGATCAGTTTAAGTGTTTCATATACATAAGAGCCTTACAGTCCCCTGACGACGCTGAAATTCGTATGCGCCTCCTCTCTAAACTTGATCAACATCCGGACATGTCCCTCAACTCCCTCGCAGCCGGGTGTAAGCGCATATTAACCCTGAAACATGACACGGCTCTTATTGAGCACAATTCACAGATGCCATCCAACGTAGTTCATGCTGTGAAAAACGAAATGCCCAAAACGGCGACCAAACATTTCAGACACATGCCTTCTAAGCCACCTACTCCATGCTGGTCATGCGCAGAATGGCACTTCGCACGTTTCTGCCCTTTCAAACGACACTTGCCAGAAATGTCATAAAACGGGCCACAAAGAGGAATTTTGCATTCGGCGTCGATCACGAAACAGCAAGCGATACTCTTCCACCCATAAGAACCGTAAATTGGGCATTGCCAAATCACTAACCGTTCAGGTTGCTTTTCATCATCATCATCATCATCATACACGTTAGCTAGAGGTGGGGAACACCTCAGCCACTGTGCCGCAATACAAAGGAAAAAAAGGAGAAAAAACAACTGGTGGAAGGTGGCTGAGCTACCGGTAACGGATGGGCATCGTTCCGGTAAGCTACCAGCCGGCAGCTGTGCACCCAAAAAAAATTATTATGCAAAATTATATAAGGCTAATTAATGAGATCGTGGTTGGGGTGGGACAAAGAAACTCACAGCACGAACGCCACTGAGTTCGGCTCCTTGCCATATCAGCAAGTGTGTCCAACCAAACGTGTTCATCGTCTTTCGGACCCCAACCAGGGAGCCGAGACGCTCCAACCGAGGCCAAGGTCAAAGTGAGGGTCTTCATTCCTCTGGACCAAGTCATCGCTTGGCCACCCCTCCTCTTCTTCCATCCACACCCCCGGCGCGCAAACAACACCCGTCGCGGAAATCGGTGGGCTGGCATGCGTAACACGTGGCCAAGCCATCGGAGCCTGATGCGTGTAATAACGGTGCTGAGCGGTTCATTTCCTTTTCCTGTGCCATAAACAAGGCGTCGAACACGCTCGTAGCTCACGCGGTGCTCCCACCAGATGTGAGCTAAAGTAAGAAGGCACCTATGGTCGAACGTAACTAGCCTCTATAGGTCCGCTGCTTTAAGCGGCCAGGTTTCACAACCGTACAGTAGGGTCGAACGTACCGCTGCATTGTACACTCTACCCTTCAGGGTGAGAGTGATGTCGCGCCGCGGCCATAAGTGGCGAAGGTTAGCAAAAGCGCCCCGAGCTTTCGCTATACGATTCGTGATTTCATCTTCAATCCCACGGGCGCTGATACAACTTCCCAGGTAGTTGAATTTTTGAACGACTTCTAGCTGATCCCCACCAAGGGTCAGCGGAGGAGGCGGTCCAGACCAATCTTGGAGAAACGCTTCGCAATTCGAAGGTGCGAAGCAAAGGCCGAAGTGACGGACAGCTAATGCCAATCTGTCCAGTGCCGCTTGGCACGTTTGTGAGCTGTCACAGATCAGGGCAATATTATCAGCATACTCTAAATCAAGAAGTCGTTCTCCTGAGAGTAGCTCCACACCTTCTAAGTCGTGTCCTGTAAACGCGATTTCCATGACTTCGTCAACAGCGAAGTTGAAGAGGAAAGGTGACAGCGGGCATCCTTGTCTCACGCCGCTGGAGATACTAAAGGGTGACGACAACTTGCCGTAAGCCCTCACTCTGCCCGAGCTACGCGCATATAATGCTCGGATAATATTCACATATTTCTCAGGCACACCTTTCCTGAGTAGACAGTCCCAAAGTGCATGTCTATCCACCGAATCGAATGCACCTTTGATATCGAGGAACACGACAACGGTGGGCCGCCAATATATGTGACGGTGCTCCAACAACTGACGCAAAGTGAAGATGTGGTCGATGCAGCCACGACCTCGACGAAAACCAGCATGCTCTCCACGAATCTGGCTTTCACGAGTGCTAATCAGTCTGTGAAGGATGACAGAGGCAAGCAATTTGGAGGCAATAGAGATCAGACTGATTCCTCTATGGCTGCCGCATTCGGATCGTGAGCCTCCTTTGAAAATTGGGACTATGATGGAGCGGCTCCAATCGGTTGGGACAGTCTCCTGCTCCCACAGTTTGACTAGTAACTCATGTAAATCATCCACAAGAGCAGGTCCCCCGAATTTGAAGAGGGTGGAGGAAGGTCATCAGGTCCTGCGGCTTTGTTCAACTTCAACAGTTTGATCTCATGTTCGACTTCTGAGCGAGATGGTGGATCCAAAGGAACAGCCCACGGAGCAGGGCGATCACTGGTCGGCGAGAAATCTAACAATTCCGACCGATTAAATTGCCTTTCAAAGTGCTCAGCCCAACGTTCCAGGCGTTTTGATACGTGACTCTCGTCACGTATAGTTTCAATGACACCAGGTCTCCTGCTGCCCGTTTCCCGTATCAGACGGAATAACTCACGATGTTTACCAAGGGCAGCGGCCGTTTCCATCTCTGTTGCACGACGTGACCACCAGGATTCGCGGTCTCTCTTCAGGCTAGCACGGAGTTTTGCCCGGAGCAATGTGTGAGTTTCACTGTGTTCGCTTCCAACCGGAATATGCCGGCGAGCATCTATAAGTTCCAAAGACTGTGAAGAGACCCAATGTTCATGTTGGCGATTAGACATACCACATGAGGATTTGCCTGCTGCTAGTAAGGCCTGTTGCATATGAGACCAGTGAGCTTCAATTGCATCCAGTGAGCGCTTATCCAACTCGGATGACAGCGTAATTTGATAGGCGTTCAGAACAGCTGGCTTCACCAGTCTGCCGGTGTCAATGCGCTCACAGCATCGTCGCGGGCGTCCGCCAAAGCGCATCCGCAGGTCAGCACATACAAGTGCATGATCGGTGTCAACACATGTGCTCCAAATCGAGCGACAGTTCTCGACGCAGCCTCTCCAGCGGTAACTTATCGCAATGTGATCGATTTGCGTCCATAGCTGGTTCGAGGCTGGTGGGCGCCAAGTCACCCTCCGGCGGGTGCTGTGTCGGAAATTAGTGCTCGCAAGAAATAAGTCAGCATCCTCACACAAATGAAGTAACCGCTCACCGTTATCATTACGGGAGCCTATACCATGTTGGCCGCCCAGATGCAGCTCATCTGTGGATAATTTTCCAACTTGAGCGTTCAGATCCCCAGCCAGCACTACAGTGTCCGAGCTTCTTCTGTGGCCAAGGAGCTCGTTCAGTGGTTTTGTCACGTAGAAAATTCATTACGGTGCTTATGAACGGTACTCCAACTCGTTTACAACTGGATACTGCCTCCGACATCACCATCATCTCGAAAAGTACCTGGCACCATATAAAGAAACCAGTTGTTCCCGACTAATAAAATAGCCCATAATGCTTCTGGAGGTGTCCTTAATCTGGTCGCACAGTTTAATTGTGAAATCTCATTTAACGGTGTTCTTAGGACTGGAAGCTGTTACTTAACCGACAGACCCACACTTAATCTGCTGGGTAGTGATTGGATTGAGAAATTAGAACGACTTGACATCCCCCTTAACACCATATGCAACCAGCTTCAAATGCATACAATCCCGCCAACAGAATCTATGCAGATGATAGTCTTTATAGCACAAATTTTTCACCGTGTTTCAAAATACCCTTGGCCACCGTACAAAATTCAAGGCATCATTAACGTTGCGTCCAGGAACAACACCTGTTTTTAGACCTAAGCGTCCCGTACCTTACGCTGCTATTCAACCACTTGAGCAACAACTTGACCGCTTACAGCAGGCTGGTGTCATTACTCCTGTAAACTATTCTGCATGGGCAGCCCCCATTGTCGTCGTAAAAAAACCAAACAAACAACTACGCATCTGCGCTGATTTTTCGACTGGCCTTAAGGCAGTTCTTGACAACCATCAATATCCCCTTCCAGTGCCAGAGGATATTTTTGCCAAATTAAACGGGGGCACGTGTTTCGCTAAGCTAGATCTGTCTGACGCCTACCTCCAGGTCGAGGTAGCGGAGGATTCTCGTGAACTACTTACGATAAACACTCATCGTGGTTTGTTCCAGTATAATCGCTTACCTTTTGGTGTAAAATCGGCCCCATCCATTTTTCAGCAGTTAATGGACACTATGTTGGCAGGTATCACTGGAGCAGCGGCTTATCTGGATGATATAATTGTTATGGGTCACACTCAGTCCGACCTACTAAACACGCTAGATAATGTGCTTACCCGAATACAGGAATATGGCTTCTGTCTACGCGAGGACAAGTGTGATTTCTTTTTAAGCTCAATCAAATTCCTCGGTTTTATCCTTGACAAAAATGGTAGACGCCCGGATCCGGGAAATACCAAGGCGATCCGCAACATGCCTCCACCGTCGGATATGTACTCTCACCGTTCGTTCATAGGACTCGTCAGCCATTATAGTTCATTTTTGCCAAACATGCATCGCCTACGTGCACCACTAAATCAATTACTGACCAAAAGTTCTACGTGGAAGTGGTCCTCAGAATGTGAAGTTAGTTTCAATGCGATTAAGTCATTGCTAACCTCAGATCTCTTATTGACACATTACGATCCTTCTCGAGACATCGTTGTAGCCTCAGATGCATCTGATAAAGGAATTGGTGCGGTCATATCCCATGTTTATGCAGACGGTTCTCAAAAAACTATTGCACATGCTGCTAGATCTCTCACAACCGCTGAAAAGAACTATAGCCAAATTGAAAAGAGGCTTTGGCTATCATATACACTGTAAAGAAATTTCACAAGATGCTGTACGGCAGTCGTTTCACGTTGTTAACTGATCACAAACCACTACTGACCATTTTCGGCTCCAAAAAAGGAATTCCAGTGTACACAGCTAACCGCTTGCAGCGCTGGGCACTGACACTGTTAGCCTATGACTTCGACATACGTTATCAGTCAACTACCAGTATTGGTCAGGCAGACGCTTTATCGCGACTTATAGGACCTCACAAACAGAAACAGGAAGATACGGTGATTGCATCTGTAGAAGCGGAATCGGACATTGCGTTCATTATAAATGACGTGTCAAACAATCTTCCGGTTACCTCAGATGCGGTTCGTCATGCCACTCTCCAAGATCCCTTACTTAAACAAGTTGCCCATTTCCAGCGATCGAAGTGGCCAACCACATGTAAATCAGCTGAATTTCAACAGTTCTACCAGAGAAGACACTCTGTCCATCGTGAACGAATGTATTCTTTTTGCTGACAGGGTCGTTATTCCTAAGATCCTGCAAACGAAGGTGCTACGCCAATTTCATATTGGTCACCCTGGAATAAACCGAATGAAAGCACTAGCACGCAGCTATGTCTACTGGCCTTTCTTGGATAAACAATTAGAAGAGTTAGCAAAGAGCTGCAATAAGTGTGCAGTTGCAGCAAAAGCTCCACCAAAAGAAGAAATCCACCCTTCGCCAACACCTGACAAACCGTGGACTCGTGTGCATGCAGATTTTGCCGGACCCGTTAATGGTAACAACTTTCTAGTAGTTGTCGACTCATACAGCAAATGGCCCGAGGTGTTTCTGATGCAAAACACAACAGCGGGAGCCACTGTTTCGAAATTAAGACAGTTATTCAGCCGGTTTGGCTACCCAGAAACCCACTTCAGCATGTTTCTCCAACTTTTATAAAAATTGTGCAATCAATCACATCAGAACACCGCCGTTTCACCCGAAATACAACGGCCAAGCAGAACGCTTCGTGGACACTTTCAGGCGCGCCCTCTTGAAATCAGCAGGGGAGGGAATGACACAGGAAATCCTTGAACGATTTTTGTTCATATATCGGGTCACACCGAACGTCCAAACGCCGAACGGATTTTCTCCGGCCGAGGCCTTAATGAATCGTAAGCTACGAACTCCATTTGATGCTCCTCGGCCCACAATAGAAGTTTCGGATAAGGAACAGAAATCTACTATGGGACAACAGTCATCTAAACATCGAGGGACAAGACAACGTGCGTTCACCCATGGTCAACTAGTCCTTGCACGCGACTCTCGCAATGGTCATCCAAATTGGACAAAAGGAATGGTCACTGGTAGGCGGGGTAAAGTTATTTACGAGGTGCGAGTTGGATCACAATTATGGATTCGTCATGTGAACCAGCTGCGACCAACTAGGTGCATACCCGATGAAGAGAGTCAAAGCCTGCCACTTGACATGCTAATTGACACATTTAACATCCCACGGTCCATAGTAAACTCAGAGGCACCGAAGTCTCCATCAGAGATAACACAACAAAGGCGCCGGGCAGACCGCGCTCGCAAAACTACGACACGTTTGCAGGTAAACCCTTGGAAGCGTTCTTACGATTGACATCTTCAAGGAGGGAGATGTTAAGGTTAGAACCAAAAGCTAACCCGAATAAGACCCAGGGGTTTTGGATAGTCGAAACCACACTGTGCCACAGAGTTGTGTTCGAACTTGTACGTGCAACTAGAACACGGAACCAAACATGTTTCAATTTGTGTGCACCAAATGACTACATGTGAATTACACAGTGTTGGCATGTTTTTCGCCCAAAACCAGAACAGTGTGTTTGTTTTATGCAACAGAACATTGTTATTGCCTTTTTGGCCCACACAACATGAAACACTTGTGAAAAACACACCTCCTATAAAATTACACATGTTTCGACTATCACGGACACTCGCGGGTTTGTGCCATTGGCATTTTTGGCCCTTGGGGTTTTGTGTACTCAATACACATACTACTTGCCAGTGTCGCGTGTTCTCCCAATACCTTGGCCTCTCATTCAGGAGTCGGTGTCAACCATCGCGATTAAGTCTATCTGGTGCGACCATATCATTAAGGATTTAGGCTGTCGCCAAGTCCAGACGACGGCGTATAATCCGGCCGCTAACGGCATGATGGAGCGTTTTCACCACCAGTTGAAGGCAGCGCTAGGTGCGCACGCAGATCCTTCATGGTCCGAAACGTTGCCACTCGTTCTGCTAGGCTTAAGAAACACGGTTAAAACCGATTTCGACGCCAATCCCGCACAGCTAGTCTTCGGTTGCACGGCGCGATTGCCCGGACAGCTGGTTGCAACAGCCCCATGTATTTCCACTTTTGACTACAGAATTTACACTGATCGATTGGCTCACCAGATGCGTGAGCTACGTCCACCCGCTCCTCGAGCGCAGAAGACACCAGTGTATGTTCAAAAGTCCTTCGCGCAGACGGTATTCGACAGCTTCTTCAGACGCCGTACATAAGACCTTTCAAAGTGCTACACCGTGCGAGTAAGACGTAGACAATTGACCGCGGTGATCGACGCTAAGTCGTCACCATCGACCGTCTAAAACCCGCCTTTATGGAAGAAACCACCTCGCCTACTTCTTCTAGTAGTGCTTCGTGCGACGTCACAACTCACCGCACCAGCTTACAGAATCTTAATGCAGTTCAACCAGAACACGTTATCGATTTACAAGCTTCAGCCCTCCCGACATCACCCGAATCTCGCCCGCCGCCTCCCACGACTAAACACCGTGGCACGGAGGTGTGTAAGCCCGTTGTTTTTTCCGAGTATGTACAGTGTAAATACATTTAGGTTTGTAGATATTGTATATATTTGCACTGCTTTTGGCTGATTAACGTTTTGAAAACAAACAAAAATATCAGAAACCTACGAAAAACCTTTTTTAAAAATATTCAAAAACTAAAAAAAATTAGACACGCAGATCATTCGTTCGTTCTCTTTGGCGTTTTCTGCGCGCTTTGCTATTTTCTCATCTCTACATGCGCCAACCCTCCCCTTCGATCGACTGGCCCACACGAGCAATGTTTTCGAGGACCCTGACGCGAACGCTGGTCGTTTCTCCGTGGGATGAGTGTCGCTTGTTCGCGGGACGAGTGTCGTTTCTCCGTGGGACGAGGGTCGTTTTGGCGTGCGCCTGGTTCGGCGGGGGGACAGACCACTCCCAAGCGCACCGTTTGGCAGCAGCGGAGGTTGAGGTCCTGTCGATATTTTCCTGGGCTAGCCAGTTTTTTGTAGTCCGACAAGCCCGCTCCAACGGCTCGCCGAAATGCATCCTGCCCTGGAATCAATAAATAATAAATCACAAACGGCACAGCGGACTCCGACTTCTGGCGAACCCCCATTTACACGAACGCTCGCTCATTTTTACTAGGCACGATTTTGCTTTACGAACCGTGATTCAACAGTCCTTTTCGAAATCGAAGACTTTCTATGTTCAGCCTTCTAGGGGGAGCTCTGTAGCGCCCAAAAAGATAACTTATCTTTCACGTATAATTTAATTGCTGCCCGAGTGTAAATTATTCTTTTTTGTTTTAATCGTTTTTACAACCGGATCGACACTCGACCGCCTTGCAGGTTCCCGCGTTCACGTATTCGTTCTCGCCTCGCTTCATCCGTCCGCTTCTTATTGTAGCCCATCGAATACGGTCCGCTGTCCGACTCCGATTGCCTTCTGATACCCGCGCTTAATTTCGCACATTGTCTCGGACTAGTATTAACTAGTCCTACAGGTCCACCTTCTCCCCCTCCTAGTATTCTTTAGTGCATCCTAGCTGTATGGCAGCGAAGCATCAGTTCAAATGTCTGATGCACTGTCGTTGATCATGATGACAACAGCAGTTACAACGAAGGACAAAGTTCACCTAACGTCACAGTACCCACGAAGCATAATACAAACTAAGTCACCTAATCAATTTGTGCCTGTCGTCTTAAAAAGGTACGCGAGTATTTACGCGCTTGAGTGTTTCCATGGACATTGTTTGTTTTATTTTACTGTTTCTGTACCTTCGTTTGAACCCCATGGTTTCTGATGGTATTATGTCTGTTAGCAGACTTTTGCAAATATATATGAGTGTTTCCGGATAAGCTTTACATCAGAATTGCAGCTAAACAGACGCTCTAGTAAAGATCTATGCGAAAATCTACAGAAACTGTCGGATATGACTCGCCACTAAATAAACACTTCTTCCTACCTTTCCAGGGGGTCTTGTAGTGGAGCGAAAACTAGTCTTACACTACCGCACCAGAAGGAAAGGAATAGTGTCAGATAAAAGTATCAACACGCTGACCTTCAGTAGTGACGGTTGGACTAACTCCACTGATATTGCACACTCCCTGATACGATATTCCAGTGTTGGTTCCGCGAAGCTCAGACTTTCCTAGCACCAACAATGCAATCGCAACACGCCGCCGCAGGAAAGCAGAACGCGCCGTTCGAGGTCGAGAATTATGTGTATTATAAACGGTGAATTAAAACAACTGTACAAGACGCATATAAAAAGCGAAATGAGAAAAGCGCAAAAAATGAAAAAGCTATGAACACTACAGTCTTACCTCATTCACCGACGACAGCCAATTCAAAGATATTATTTGATCCCTTGCTATATCAGCGAATTCGTCGAACACAATCACAAATAGATCACAACAGCAACTAATTCACTAAACATGCTTACTAACCCTTGCACTTACATAAAGACAAAATAACTCCAGAACATAGTAACACATGTAGCAATTACTGATTATACGGCCTATATTACAATGAACATGCCTTTGTAGGCATGTATCACACTGTTGGAAATAAACCATTTATTTGTTGATTTAAATGCGTAAAAAGCGGTCTTAGTAGTAAGAGAAAACTTCCATTATAACTAACCGGTGTGGGTGCTGATTATGCCATGCAATATCGTTTTTGGCCCATCGCATTCGCCATGCGTCCGCAGTAAACTTTTCTGTACAAGATAAAAGCAAAACCGGAACCATACTTTTCATTGCTGCACCAATCCCATTACTCTAGTGTGACGAGTGAGTAACCGATATCACGAGTCGCATGGACAAAAGGGGAACGACCTTCTAACCATATGGATAGCCACTAGTGGCACAGCAAACGGTGTGAAATCAAGATGGCAAAGTTATTGGATTGGCTGCATAGACGTGCTTGGAATTGCGTGGGGGTGTGGAATTTTTAGTCTGATTAAACAAAATTAGTGTTTGAATACACCAAATACCATGGTTATTGGGATCAGGACTCTCACATCTGGCGGGAACGGGTTTGCTGGCAAAATCAACCGGCACAGCCGGAAGTATAATTGTAGCGTAGGATACTGAGGTATAGTTAAATAATTGGTAAATACTATAAATAAACCAGTAGCAGAGGTATAAAGGAATCGGGGTTCTGTAGCTTTTATGGCACCATAGGTAGCAGGTGCCCGGAGTTTCAAACTGCATAAATGAGTCTAAATTGGACGTATATTATTGGATAATTAAATAGTGCACTCAGCTAGTCAGAAAATGAAGAATAGCCACTTTTATGGAGTGTATGAAGAGTGATACACTTAAATTGAAGGGAAAATGAATATTTTGCTTGCCTCACATGCTCCGATGTGATTTCTTTTTTGGGAAACGACTGGGCAGAATGGTAGCGTACCTCGAGAAATAGGTGGGCAAGAACGGAAATAGCTGTGAGGATAATATGTAAATAACGTGGTAAAGGGATGTGGCACGAATAGGCAAATAAGCATGCGATATGCGCACATCTATTTACGTATGGAATGAGTATTTATAAAGGAACAGTATAGCGAAAGCGTCAGTTGCATATATGAATGCCTGGGGAGAAGTAAGTTAAATGATCTGAAGTGAAGGAGAAGTAAAAATTCACGTCGTTGACTGTTCAAGGTGTGGTGGGTAAATGTTCACAACGGCGGAATGAGCTTTCATAGGGTACATAAATTGTTGATGAAACCCTACATATATATATATATATTTAAAGTTGCAAAATTAGGATGTATATATTTGCAATTAAATATATGCATTCACTTCCAGACTGCATTATTTATACATAAATGTACGCATTATTAACCTCAATCCCATATATGGTTGGCGGCATCCGGTTTCGGATTTGCCTGTCACTGTGGCAAGCCACAGGACGCCTGCGCCTACAGAGGGACCATGGATGGCTTGCGCTGCACCACTCGCAGCTCTATTTACACACCCCATATACAGTGTAAACCCGAAGGAATAAGACCGGGAGGCATGCGGATGGTAACCACGTTTCATCAACGGAGCCGGCCCACACTCCTTCACAGGCAAACACAAGTACACTGTATTTGGGAATCAAGCGCACACAAGGCGGTAGCTGGACCGTAGTCCGCTCAACATTGAGTGCATGGAACCACTCTTCGAGCCGTGCACGGCCACAAGACCGTGCACCCCGTCCCCTCCAGCAACGATCAACTGTCTCCTGGAGCCAGTATGGACGTGGTAATGGGTAATAGACAGGTAGGCACCTAGTCAACATGCACATCAAACGCAGCCACGCCGGGGATATCAAACAACATCCAAAACTCGAGAGAGAGAGAGAGAGAGAGAAAGAAAATAACTCGATTGTTGCATAAGGAAACGGTGACATAAACCTTAAATTAATGAGCATATGAAATAAGTTGTTTACAAAAGAATCCTAGATAAGTTCACGAGGTGAGAAAGTATGCTATACGGAAATGCCACGAACACAAAAATGCTATGGAAATCGAATACAATTGGCTTAAGCGAGGTGTGCAAGTTAATGGAATAGAGTACAGGTAGACATTTATATGAGAAAGAAAAGCATTAAGGCAAAAGTGAAAAACCACCTCCTGAAATAAAGAGACTTAGCCTGCAAGCACGCCGTTAGTAAAAAGAATGCAGCGTATCTACAGACGCTGCGCCGGTTTTGAATACTTCTCCGCAGGACCCGTCGTCGCTTCTGTAGTGGTCCCGAGTGGCCCCACTCATGGCTCACTAGACTAGACATTTATAGGAGAAAGGAAGACATTAGGACAAAAATGTAAACCCACCACCTGAAATAAAGAGACTTAGCATGCAAGCACGCGGTTAGTAAATCGAATGCAGCATACCTACAAAAGCTGCTTCGGTTCTGCCTACGTTCTCAGCAGAAATCGTCGTCGCTTCGGTAGAAGTCCCGAGTGGCCTCGCTCATGGCTCACTAAGCCTGCCTGACTAAGGCACTCGCGACCGCATGTTCTACAGCACCATGCGCTTGATGTCGATGGAGTACAATTCATCAGTGCTTGCAACTTCCGCGCTTGCCGCTTCTTCTCTGCATGCATGAGGCCTTTCTCCCGCACTTCAGCAACTGCCTTCGTGATTAGATCGCGCCATACGCGCCGATCAACCGCCTTCGATTCCCGTGATCTGCAATCAAGGTAAGAACGTGTGAGGCTCACTTTAATCATGTCCTTTTAACGTAACTGCTTTCCCCAAGTGCCGCTTTCCAATACTCAGCTGACCGTATAAGAGTTGTTTCGGTATCCGAGTCGAATCCATACGGCTCACATGACCGAGCCATCTAAGGTGTCTCAATAAAACTATGCAGTCCACTGTACTGTCCACTGTGATTGCTTCGCTGACATCAACCTGATGTTGCCAACTGCTGTGCCTAAACTTACCAACGACTCCCTAGACATTATTGCCTTCGACTTACGTTCCATAACCCGAGTAATCAGTTCACTTTAGCTGGCACTACACCCTGGCCCTGATGGTCTCCCATCTGCACTGCTGATACTCGGTGGTCAGGACATTCCTGTTGTACTGCTTAACTTATTTACCTCTCAATGCAATTCGCCATGCATCCAAACACGTGGAAGTATTCTATAGTCATTCCTAGACATAAACAAGGTAGCCGTCAAAACATAGAAAACTACCGCCCCATAAGCCATACGCCTATTGCCCCGAGAGTGGTGGAAAGAATTGTTAAGGAGAACCTGCTGAACTTTCTGCTTAGTCACAACCTTATCAATAGACAACAACACGGATTTTTACCGTCCAAATCTTGTCAGACTTGCCAATTCGAGTTTCTTAACAATGTGCCTGCGCAGATTGATGCCAAACAAGCACTAGTCATTATCTCCCTTGATATGAGAAAAGCTTTTGACAGAGTGCCACACGCGGAATTATTAGTAAAGCTAGAATCTTACGGAATCTCAGACCGCCTGCTCTCATGGTTCCAATCTTATCTCTCATCTCGCACGCAATCAGTACAGGTGAACGAGTATATATCACTCCCCAACCCAGTCACAAGTGGCGTCTTTCAGGGCAGCGTACTAGGCCCACTCTTATTCGTGCTATATATCAATGACGTATTCCAGGTAATACAATATGGCAAGTCCTATCTGTTTGCTGATGACATCCAAATGGTGTTCTCCATTCACCCCTCAGACATGCAAGCCGGTCTTTCGCCTGGCAAGCGTTCTCCCTATAAAAAGCCACAAATGTCCGCTTAACAACACTGCAACGTGGCGTATGTGACTCGCCACAAAATAAAGTCACTGCTATACATTTCACACTGACGCAGTCCTCAGCCTCCAACATCGAACCTGTGCAACTGATTTTACTACGAAGAATGCTTTAGTGGAGTCATTGATTGGTCAGTGATTGCACTAAACCTTGTTCGGGCTCCTGTGCTCATGGATCACTACATGTCAAATTTACCCCCCCACTTGTATCTTGACGCAACAGTTTTTGCGCGCCACGGCGCCATTATGATCCTTGGTCTGACTATTACCTGACAATATGCTCGCTCTTATGGACTACATCATTTCGTTTATTCCTTTCATTGTAACGAAATGTTTTAATATTCCAAAGAAGCTGTGCTTGTATGCATATTTGATCATGCCTTTTAGAGGTGTGTCTCGTTTTACAGAGAATATACTATTTACTTATTTATTTATAGATTCAAAGCGAACTTAGTGCTCTGGATGTTTGGTGCAACAATTGGAATCTGGCATTCTCACCGGCGAAATGCAACGTCCTCTCATACCGATGCATCGTTCCGCCCAAGGCGTCAGCGCTTCAAGGCACTCCGCCTGATAATAGTCTAAAAGGTCGAGACCTAGGTGTACACTACTCCACTTCTCTGAACTTCGCAGAGCAAGTGGGCCATTGCTCAGAAAAGCACGCTCCCTCATAAGCTACATATTTAAATCGATGACACTGCAAGAATCTAGGCTTGCTCTATACAAAACCTGCGCCCGACCTATGCTAGAATACTGCTCCATTGTGTATACCAACTCCAGAAAATGCGATAGAGTAGCCATTGAAGAGGTTCAACGATCGTTTACCAAACGTCTTCTGGGCAACTCTACTCTCAACTATCGTGGTCGGTGCATCAAACTAGTGCTGGGAGCCTTTATGGTTGCGCAGGCTGAAAACTAACCTCATCTTCCTATATCAGATTATCAATAATCAGCTTGCGAACTCCCTAACTCCCTTCCTATCATCGGCCAACCTTTCGTACCCTCTTCGTAATAGACCGCACACCATTATCTTGTCGAAAGCCCACAGTAGTATCCGTGCAAACTTCTATCTTTACGGATTTGCGTATGTGTGGAATAGGCTTCCACATAATGTGCCGGCATCTGATAATGTAATCCACTTCCGTACAGCACTTAATAGGTACCTCATAGTCAGTCAGGTTTCTACTCTTTTAAGCATTAACGGACTTGAAGACGAACTGTGGGAAAATGGTCCTGGCCGCATGTAAGCGTTCCCCCATCCTACCTTACTCAACTCCAATGTAGTCCACTTCTCTCATCTGCTTTTTCCCGCCCAGTCTACCGTAGTATGCATTCTTTCCGTTTTCTGTTCGCTCTTCATTCAATCCTTTTTAGCTCGCTTCTGGTGATGTGACTGACTCAGACAACTTACTGTATGCTTGCATTCTTCACGTCTGCGGTACTTCCTTCATTCAACCTTTTAAGCTCTCTTCTAGCGACCATCCTTATGTCATCAGGTCAGTGCACAGCCGCTGCTTGATAGATGCCCAGCTGTCACTTACCTGTCTGTAACACCTAAGTAATTGTAGTTCCGCTTCCTTACCGGCTTTTCCCCAGCTACAGCTGCCTTTGTAATACATTATTAACACCCTAGTATAATTTGACTATCTGCGCGTCGCTATGTCTTAGGCTCTAGGCTCTGAACTATTTAGCAACCATATTGCATGCCTGCGCTTCTCTCGTTCGCTGTCCATTCATCATGTTACCTTAGCTCTCTTCTGTCCAGCAAACAACTCAAGTAGTCCGCGCGCAACCGATCCTTTCTAGGTGTTCATTTATCTATTCCTCACTACATCTGTGACACCTACGTATACTGCAGTTTAGCTCTCTTACCGGCTAATCCCGGCACAGGCTTCAATGCCAGATGCACAGCTGTCACCTTCTCTTTTGAGACACATAAATAATTGCAGGTTAGCTTTCTCTCTGGCTTCTCCTGACTCAGGCTTTCTTAGGTATATACTATTACATCCCCGTCATAATTTGAATATCCGCCTGTCGTCTTATGTCCTCAGGTACTGAACTAGCTAAAAGCTGTATGGTATGCTTGCACTCCTCCCGTTCACCGTCCTCCCATCATGAAACATTCCTTAGCTCGCTTCTGAAGATCAAAGATAACTCAGCCCAAGCCTCTCTATAAAAGACGTTCATTTATTCCTTACTTGCTCCTTGCTTGATGCTCAGCCGTCACTTACTCAACTTTGACAGCTAATAACTTGCAATTCAACCTCTCACCGACATCTCCCTGCTCAGGCTTCCTTACTTTTATTACATTAGCACCACAACATGATTTCATCCTCTGCGATTCGCTGCGTCCTCGCCTTTTATGCTCTAAAATATTTAACAGCCATATCGTATGCTTGCGCTTCATCTGTTCGCTGCCCTTTCTTCATAAAACCTTTCTTAACTCTCTTCTCTGGAGCAAATATAATTCATGTGACCTGCGCACAGCTGCTGCATTGCCTCTCTCTTCTAAACGTTCATTTCTCCGCTGCTTGCTGCAACGTCTGCAACGCCTGCTCATGTAGGATTCCAGATCTTTCACTAGCCTTTTCCAGCCCAGCCTACCGTAGCACTTAAATCTTAGCACAATAACAGGACTCAGTACCTGCGCGCCTCTGACTCTTGTGCTGCGATGTCCTCAGCAGAATTAATTTATGCATGCACTCCGACTGTTTGATGTCCTTCCATATAAACTTTTCAGCTTTCTCTAGTACTCCTTCCAAATCTTCAAGTCGGTGCTCAGCCGCTCCTTAGCCTCTCTATTCTAGACGTTCTCATATCTCATAATTGTTGTAACGTCTTCGACTTTTTCACCTGTGGGCGACCAGCTATTGAACTAGCTTTCCCAGGCCCTTTCTAAAGTAGTAGTATCCCAGCACCATCGCATGAATCGTGAACTTATACACTGCCGTGGTTCAGCAGTATGTGATATGACTCCCTTAATCAACTCACGGTATGCTCGCATTCTACTTGTCTGTTGTCCTTTCATTATTCGACCTTCCTAGCTCTCGTCTGGCAGCCTTCTTTACCTCATCCGGTCAGTGCACAGCTGCTCCTTGCTAGCTGCACAGCTGTCACTCGTCTGTGACAGCTAATTACTTGCAGTTCAGCCTCTCACCGACATCTCCCTGCTCAGGCTTCCCTACTTTTATTACATTAGCACCACAACATGATTTCATCCTCTGCGATTCGCTGCGTCCTCGCCTTTTATGCTCTAAAATATTTAACAAACATATCGTATGCTTGCGCTTCATCTGTTCGCTGCCCCTTCTTTATAAAACTTTTATTAACTCTCTTCTCTGGAGCAAATATAATTCACGTGGCCTGCGCACATCTGCTGCATTGCCTCTCTCTTCAAAACGTTCATTTCTCCGCTGCTTGCTGCAACGTCTGCGACGCCTGAGACGCCTTGACCACGCGAAGTTAGAAACTGTGCGTTTTCGAATTTCGTTGCTTATTCCGCCATATAGCAGCTATTTATTAGAATAATTAGACGCGTTGTCTCGATATCTAGACGTGCTATACTCCAAGCTTTTTAGATCCTATATACGGCAAAACAGTGTTCCTGGAACACGAATCATGAAGCCGTGCTATTCCATAATGACTAACAACAATGGAATAAAAGGTAAAGCTGCCCGAGCCAAACTCCGGGTCAAACGTAGCCGTACTCATTCGAATACCGCAGTTTCTGTTGATCACAGCTCTGCCTCATGCACTGCAAAGGCAGATAAGGCGACCAAACGACCTGCTACAAAAGACAAACTGAATAAACTGCGCCCCTGCAGTGTCCTTCTTATAGACCCTTTGAAAGATGCACTTAACAAAATCAGTGCACTCGCAACTGAAATGGTTGCTCTCAAAAAGGAAATGGCTGTTACCAAAACAGAGCTAGCAAAACTTATGCCATTAGCCCAACTCGCATGAATGAGGACAAATGGCAACGCTGACGAGCTCAAAGATGCCGGCGCCCTTCTTACCACCATCACTTATGAGGTTGTAGCGCCCGCGAGCGACAATCTTGTCACGCGCTTACCTCAAGAGGCGGCGTTCCCTCAAATATAACAGTGGCGACTCAATTATAACCGTGGCGACGCAATTATAACACATTTGTTTAAGGATTCTGGTTACTAATGAATAACCGAATAGGTCGACATACCAGCAAGGGTACCTGATGCAAACTGTCCACCTGAATACAGTTGGCCAGACAAGGAATATTTCCTAGCAAGCCCCGAATATGAGCAGGGTTTCGCGGAGCATACGCCGAATCGCGGTAGCTGGTGGTTTTAAAGGTGAGACGGCCGATATATAATAGTTTGGGTGTACAGCACATCAGCGGCCATTTGCAACCACTCAATTAAGGAAGTTGGTCACAAGTGGATACTTACAGTGTCACAGAGGAAATGTAAAAAGCAGCGGTTAAATGCTACAAAGATTGCAATGCACTAAGGGTTGAGGTTTAAGTAATGTCTCCCAGCAAGCTTATGGGATTTGCAAAGATGCGTGGAGCATAAGGCAACTCTCTGTTTGCAGACAGGGGTGGTATCGGTGAGATGCACTACGGATAACGCCGTTAGGAAAGAGCGTCGCTTACACCATGTAACCATTAAAAGAAGACATTTGGTACTAGTTGCTACGTATAGTGTCACAGAATAAATCATCGAGTCAGCAAACGTAAGTAATACAGACCGTGTACTAGACTAAACGTTGGTGAGATAAGAAGTGCCTCCTAGCGGGCTTCAGGTAAGCACAGCTAAGCAGGGAAGTTACAATGACGCACAGCAGCTAAACTGTGACGAAGGTTTGACAAATGACAGATAATGGCGTTAGGGAGGAAGTATCGGTGTCAGCCATGGCATACAGATTTATCCTTCAGTTACCAGTGGATACCAAATGTGCCACAGAAGTACACTAAACCAGCTGTGTGGTGCATACGTTCTAAGCGAATAAACGTTGAAACTAAGGCGTGACACCTAGTACGCTTCAGATAGGTGACACAATGCAAGGAGCCTACGATGAATCGCAGCTGACGATTTGTGGTCAAGTGTAAGACCAGCAGTAGATGCTGGAATGAGTGCCAGTGACCAGGTGTAACCATTTCATTAAGACATTTGGTCTCCGGTGGATAAGGAGAGTAGCAAAGGATAAACCAAGCAATGTGGAAAGTTTAGTGATACAGACCATCCAAGAAAATAAAAGTTAGAGAGCCAAGTTGTGGCTGCGCCCAAGGTATAGAGATGCATAAAGCCTGCGACAATTACCTACTGCCGAAGTGAAGTGACGAAAGAAAGGCGAATGTTAAATAACGGCGCTAGCAGAGAGATCAGCGAACAGCAATGGCATCACAGCAATTGCGTCAGAGAATATGTCACCCATCCAGCTGAGTTTTGTTTCGAACAGTCCAAGGGGATGTTGGGCTTTCGTCCACCAAGCGTTTGCCTTATAAAAGGCCACAAAAGTCCGTTTATCTACACTGTGAATTGTTGGGTACGACTCGCCACTAAATAACGTCACTGCCCACTATTACACCCTGAAATTTCGACTAAAGTACTTTATCGCTGTGTTACTGACACGTACAACAAAGATAGTGTCAGGCTGCACATACTGTCATCCCTCCCCTACTATGAATTTTCTATTTACTCCACGAAGACATAAAACGATTTTATCGTCAAGCCACTGATGACTGCTCTTCATGAATGTTTCGACCGTTTCTGCAAGTTGTACAAGTTTTGCCTACAGCCAATTAGGTGCGTCGCAACGCATCTGTGGAGCAAAATATTTATTTGTAAATTTTGACCAAGACTGAGCTGATGTAACTCATTGAATTTGAGACTAAATATTCATTTATTTATTAAGACTGTTGGTCACTCGTAGACATTTAGAGTGTCAAAGAATAACTCAACAAACCAACTGAGTGGTGAATCAAACAGACCAGGAAGTTAACTGTTGGAGTTATGGATGGGCTACTAGCAAGCGCCGGATATGCGCTGGTCTGCATAAAGCCGAAAGCGACTAGCTGCTGCTAAACAGAGATAATGGCGCTAAAATACGGTAGTAATAGTCGGGCGGAACTATTCGCTTGTGGCTTTCGGCCACTAGTAGATACCTTCAGTGTCGCAGCATAAGTCATCAAACCAGCGGCGTTGGAGTGCAAGTAATCTAACAAAATACCGGTTGGAGATCACAGGTGGCTCTTAACACGCTCCGGCTATGCGCAGAGATGTATGGAGCCTACGATAACTCGTTGCTTCTAAAGAGGTGACGAAGGTACGAAGAAATACAGATAATAGCGCTTGGAGCAGGAGTACCAGTGAACATTAATGGCTTTGGATTAAGCCTTCTAGTTAATAGTGGATAGCCGAAATTCTAAATAAAAAGGGCAGCAAACCAGCAAACGTTTGCCATGCAAAAATTCCAAGGAAATAAACGTGGGAGAGACAAGCAATGGCTTCTAGCAAGCTCGCGATATGTGCAGAGATGCATGGAACGTACTATACCACGCAGCAGCAAAACGGAGGTGCCGTAGAAATCACGACCAACAAAGAAAAATGCAAGAAGGGTATCAGTTATCAGCAATGGCATTCGGTTTAAGCAGTTGGTTAACAGTGGACACCCACGGTGTTACAAAATAAGTCACAAAATCAACTGTGATTCAAGCGTACCAGGAGCATAAAGTTTGAGATAAAGCGTGGCTGTTGGCGAGCTCCGGATAAGTGCACAACTGCATGAAGCCTATGGCGACTCGCTAATGCAAAACAAAGTTACTGGCGCTAGTAAATGGAGTATCAATGGCGGCTTTAACCATTCCATTAAGACGTATGCTCACTACTGGCTACCTACATTGTCAAAGAATGGGCAAAAAAGAGCAAAAATTGGTGACAGATATTCTGAGCGGATAAAGGCTGGAGAGTCACGGACCTGCTCCTCCCAAGCTAAAGGTTTGCACATAGGTGCATAGAGATAGCGCCCACTGACTGCCGCCAGCGAGACGTGCCGAGAATAAGGCGAATGACTGAAAACGGCGCTAGGAAAGTGCGATCAGAGGTTAGCAATGACAATCGGTTTACGCTGTTAGGAAGTTGTGTATACCTACGGCATCAAAGAAGAAGTCACCAAACTAGCTGAGTTGTGATGCAAACCGTCCAAGAGAATAAAGGTTAGTGTTAAGCATTGGCTCTTAGCAATCTACGTATAAAAACGGAGATGCATGGAGCCAATGGCGACTCTTTGCCGCTAAACAGAGGTAAAGAAGCTTGGAAAAATGCAGCCGTGAGCAAGTGTAGCCATTCGATTAAAACCTTTAGTCCCTGGTTAAATATACCAAACAACCGATAAGACCAAACAGTGGCTCGGAATCTCCAAATGATGTTGCGCAGCAGCACCTACCGTTCGAGATGCGCAGATGTGAGCGGAATGGAAACGTGAGTTGGATAAACGCTTTTCTCCGCTTCTCATTTGTTTCATTATTCAAATGTTTCACAACATTCATGTGCCTTGAATGTTTTCCGGGGTTTGTAACTTGATCAGCATTTTACACAGTCCACTTTTTACCACTGGACACCGTCTGGAGTTTTTAATGGCTCTTATTTTATTCCGAAAAGTGGCACAACCTTTGCTGTCTACTACGAGTCACTATATGTAAATTAAGCTCACTTTGATAGGCTCCTCTAACAAGATATACATTGGGCAGTCATTTCTCCCTTTTTGATGCTCGCCACCAGCGTTCAAATCGTTTGTGCACTAAAAGCTTGGAAGTCAATGAGGTGTCTTGGCCAAAGACCATTTACCAATCGAATCCTACGGGAGTGCGTCACCATTTCTGGCCGCTTTTGAGACTATTTATAACCCTGAATGTCGATAAAAGTACTGGGTTGTTCTCCGAGCTGCTTACCTTAGTTTCAAGCGTTTTCTCTGTACTCTTGAAGACCACATGAGATCTACAACTCAGCTGCTCTGTTCAACGCCCTTCTATACTCAACACTATTTGGGACACTGGAAAGTTGTCCTCAAACTGGCAACTGTCAACTGTCGTGCTTCTCTTCAAATAACGTATGCGAACCTTGTGCGAAAATCATCCAGACATTAGGCTTCTTTCCATTGCCTCCAAACTTCTTCCACGTATCATCCTTCCTGTGAGCGCCGAATCACTGGAAGCTCAGCTTGCTTTCACTCGGGTCGTATTTGCATCGAACACAGATTTATTCCGTGTAAAAAGACATACTCACTGACTTTCGACTATGGGGTTCACCTTTACTAGAAGGCTCTTCCGATTCTGTCAACCCTACCAGCTTGTGCCACTGCTTATCCATTAAGCGAATGTTTGGAAAGCTCCTTTCCATTGTGCCAACATTTAGTAACAAACTCGCAAGTTACCTTGAACAGCAAACAATAATGACTAAGTTCCCATATGAAACTTTCATCAATCAACTATTCCAAGAGGCTTCCAAAAGCGTCCTGACAGAAATGTTTCCAACTGTTTGCTTTCGCCGCAACAATTCACTAAATTGCTATTTCACGAATCTCATGCCCCAGTAGTGCACATATGCCTATCGCCCATGCGAGAACATGGTTGCTTTTAGTCCGGCTGAGACGAGACTGGACCTTAACGTGGTGCGACGGTTTGCTTACCTCATTGACCCATTGAGCTATACTGGGTGATGCCTCCGAGCATCTTGAGAGCTACTCTTACCAGGTTGGTCAATGGTGAGAGGTCAGACAAACTCAGTCTCCTGGTCCTCCAGGTTGGGGGTTTTTAAATGGGATGGCGTCCATTTCTGTAAAACTAAATCACTGCCACCCCGCTGCCTTGCGGACAGGCTTTTGAGCCAAAGGCTTTGGATGAGGATCCCAATCGTCCTTCTGTCTAGGTCTGGGCACCCTGGCAGTATCTCAGCCCACATACAACCCTGACATTTGCTTCAAACATAAACTGCATCCTGCATCGGCCGTCGCGCAGATTATCAAGGGTCACCTTATCTGCTACATACAGCAGGGCGGATAAGCGAAAGCATGCTACAGCTGGCACCTCCTTTCTTTCTTTTCCACCTTTTTCTCTTACTCCCATCCCGACCCCGATTACTAACCTTCCTCTATAATTCCCCAGCTTAATTGACAGCAATCGAAGTGCTACTGGAGTAGAACCATCTGCGGCTGCCATCCCACAGCACCTATCGGACGCCTATCGGCAAAACTCCATTATAAGGCCAAGCTGTCCCGTCTAAATGGCGACATTCAACATCCGCACTCTAAGACACACAGGTCAGCAGGCTGCACTCGCACGCACCTTGGACACACTGGGTGTTGATGTGTGGTGTGTGTCCGAAACTAGGGTTAATGACCCTAACAGGGTTATTGAATTAACTGCACCCGGCTCATCCTCTCACTATTGGTTGCACGCATCCGGAGACGCCGATGCGGCACTCACGGGCCAAGCTGGTGTAGGTATCATTCTCAGCTCCAAGGCTGAGCCATCTTTGGTTGGTTGGATCCCGGTTAACAGCAGTTTATGTGCAGCCCGTTTGACGACAACTGCTAGGGTGAATTCACGAAGTAAAACAAAACACTGTTTGCTTGTGATTTCCGCTTATGCTCCCACCGACTGCAGTTATAGTGCAGTCAAGGACACTTCCTATCACTAACTGAACGCGCCACTACGCAGTGCTACTAGTTCAGACCTTATAGTACTTGCAGGGGATATGAATGCACAAGTAGGGCGTCTGAGCTCTTCAGAAGCTCAGTTAAGTGGTAATTATGGATTTAACCCCGAAAGGACTGACAACGGTGAGCGGCTGCTGCAACTGTGTACGGAGCACCAGTTGTTTCTTACTAGCCCTGCTTTTAGACACGGTGGGCGCCGAAGTGCCACTTGTCGTCCACTTGTAGCTGGCCAGCGATGGACCCAAATTGACCACATAGCCAGAGTTACAGGTGGCGCGGCTCCATCCTGGATTGCCGCTCATACTGGAGTACCTGTGTCGGCTCTGATCATGCCTTGGTGAGCTATCGTTTCTCCATGAACTTTATCGGAAGGCGCACAAAACGTATCCTCCGATGGGCAACGGAGAAATTGCCCCAGCCCTCTGTCAGGCAAGCCTATCAAGAAGCACTGTATACCGAACTCTCGCTGTCTTGTCCTAATGAAACGAAATGCAGTGGAATAGGATCTGGGCCGCCATGCACGACGCAGGAGCATCTGCTTGTAGCACTATCGGTCGTCACCGCGCCAGTCACTGGATAGCCGAGAGGTCCGTGAACTTGTTGGAATCTAGAAGACACCACCCGGCTGATTCTGAACACAATGTGACCAGACGGGCTATTAGGCGCCAACTAAGCTTCGCTCGCATGTTGACTTCCTCATCGAAACTGTAGGTATCCAATAGTGGTCAAACCTCTTAATGACACGGCTACCACAGCCACTGATACATTCTTTTCTAGTGCAGCCATCTATGCTTAGCAACAGCTGGTCGCCTTAGCTTCCATTTAACTCTGCGGATATCCGGATCTCGGTAGGAGTTGCTCCTTTCTTACATTCTTCATTCTCTTGGATTGTTTGCGTCACAGCTCAGATGGTTTGTTGACTTATTAGGTGCCACCGTAGGACCCACCAGTAACTGAAGGCTTTATCCGAACTCTATTGCTGGTCACCCTTCTTTCTCCTAGCGCGCCGCTATGTGTCGTTCGTCCTACTCGCATCAACTCCTCTTGACAGCAGCTGGTCATTGTTGGCTCCATGTAGCTTGCAAGGAGCCACTCCTTGAATCTCCAGCCCTCATTTTCCTCTGCCGTCTGTCTCTTTAACCTTCGCTCGCATGTTAATTTCTCCATCGAAACTGTAGGTATCCAACAGTAGTCAAACGGCTTAATGATATGGGTAGACCAGCCACTGATACACTCTCTTCTAGAGTTACTATCTCTGCTTAGCAGCAGCTAGTCGCAATAGCTTCCATTTAACTTTGCGGCCATCCGGAGCTCGCTCCCTTCTTACAATGCTCATTCCTTCGGATTATTTGCGTCACAGCTCAGCTGATTTGTTGACCTATTATGTGCCACCGTAAGATCCACAAGTAACTGAAGGCTTAATCCGAACTCAATTGTTGGCCATTTATCTTTCTCCTAGCACGCCGTTATCCGGCTTTTATCTTACGCGCGTCAACTCCTTTTGGCAGTAGCCAGTCATTGTCGGCTCCATGTAGCTCCCAAGGAGCCACTCCTTGACTATCCAGCCCTCATTTTCCTCTGACGTCTGTCTCTCTAACCTTCGCCCGCATGTTGATTTCTTCATGGAAACTGTTGGTATCCAATAGCAGTCAAACGTCTTAATGGTATGGCTACACCAGCCACTGATACATTTTTTTCTAGATCCACTATTTCTGCTTAGCTGCAGTTTGTTGCCATAGCTTCCATTAAACTTTGCGGATATCCGGAGCTCGCTCCCTTCTTACAATGTTCATTCGCTCGGATTGTTTACGTCACAGCTCAGCTGGTCTGTTGACCTATCACTTACCTTCACTGGCCTGTTGATGCACTCAGCAACCCGGTAGGCACACACTATTGACCAAGCGTCTGATTGGAATGGCTACATTTGGCCCCTGCGTCTCTCCTAGCGCCACCATCTGTCGGTCGGCGTAAATTCGGCATCTCTGTTCAGAAGTAGCTAATGGCCATTGGCCCCATGCATATGCGATGAGCCAGTGCTTGTTAGGAGCCACTCCGAATCTCAATATCCTTTATTCATTAGAATATTTGCATCCAATCCTTCCGCTGCCCTGCCACCAATTGATCTTTAGGACTCTCTCGCGGCAACATGTTTATTTTCGCTTACTATGCCCTCCCTCTCGGATTACGCTAACTACGTGCTGTTCACGCACCTGACAATCATTACCAATATTCGAACTCTCTTTGCTCTATCCCCACGCAATTATTGGCTTATACTAGCCGGATAATTCGTACTTTACTTACTGGTACAACGCTCTTAAATAAATAAATAAATAAATAAATATTTTATTCTCGACAAAGCGAGACACGCCTTTTTGGGCATGATCAGCATATTGCATTATTGTACATGATAGCGGAATAAGCAGCACCAACAGTGGGAGTAGTAAAGTTGGAGACAGTAGTGTGGGCCCATAGAGCCCAAAGGTTGTATGTAGTCCATGTACACAGATTGCGAGAGGTAAAAATAGTGATCAGATCACTTATATGGTATGTTGATGAGGAACTAGTTCGATGAGGTCCCGTAAGCAATGTAGGTCATTGAGTGAAGTATGAGGAAACGGGTGGAAAATACTTAAGAATAGTGGTATGTCACTAGTCAGATATGTAGGCGTGTTCGTGCGAGAGCCAATATATGCACAGAACTTGTAAATGTGGTGTCGATCAACTTGCCAATGTGTTAGGGGCGGTGACTTTATTGAGTGGCGAGTCACATCCGCCACGTCGCAGTGTTGTTAAACAGACATTTGTGGCTTTTTGTAGGGAAAACGCTTGCCAGACGAAGACCCACCACGTCCTGGAGCACTGCCGGCGTTAGCAATCCACCCATACGGCTAATGATTCTATAGGATATTCAAAAGACATTTTCAGCATAATTATTGTTGCACAGCGTACATGCTTTTGTCTCAAGCCCAAATGTTGTAACACAAGACATTAACAATATTCAACTCCATGCCTATTCTTGCGGTCTTCTCTCGGTTGTCCCTCACTTTCCCTTTTCTCTGAGGTCGAGGACTTCTTGGAGATCTGAGATTGGACTGATGAACAGTTTTGGCCCAAGACGGACGTAACAACCCACAAGGACTTACATGGAGCATGGTAGAACTCCGAAAGGACGGAACTACAGTCACCATAACCTTTGTCTAGTATGGAGAACTGGACATATCCTCATACTCCCAAACATTATGCATTTGAAAAACCTGGACAGCAGAAAAGTTGAACTTTGCTCACCTGGACATACAACAAAAAGAATAATCGCGATGTCTCTCCTCCACCGACCTCAAAAATCATGGCGACCCCGAACAAATTACCTGTCCAACGAACAGAGGACATTAGAAGCCATTACTCTGCGAAAAACCGAAGGTAAAACCAGTCGTCAAGCGGCTTTGCCAGTTCAACATTAAGGTTCAAAATGCTTTACGGCAGTGTTGCGGGACGTGGTGGGTTTTCGCCTGGCAAGCGTTCTCCCTATAAAAAGCCACAAATGTCTGTTTAACAACATTGCGACGTGGCGGACGTGACTCGCCACTGAATAAAGTCACTGCCCACAACTACATACTGGCATTCGACTAGACTCACATATCAACTCTTCCCGACACCGTTTCAGCTACACACGATTGAACCCGATGTATCGTCGTGATACACATCTGCTTTTAAACCTTGATCATGCGTGAGTTGGTGTGTCTCTATGAAAATGAGAATAAACCATTTATTTATTTATCTATTTATTGTACTGTTGCAATCATGGACATATGAACGATTTTCTACTCTCACTGTTATAGTTTTCATAAAAGGTTTGTACAGTTGTAAATATCTGATCATGCCTCCATGGGCGTGTCTCGCATAGTCGAGAATAAAATATTTATTTATTTATAAAGCGGAGCCTACGTGCTGACAATGAAGCCTGGTGGACGAGTCGGGCTCAAGAAATGGAGGAGTCAGGAGCAGTAGGCAATTACCGCAAGCTCTTCCAGCTAATACCCACCACTGGTCCCAGAAAACCAGGCGTCAGTTAGACAATCCGAGACAGCGCGGGTGCGCTGCTGCACAATAAGGAGCGCAGTATGGCTCTTTTGGCGGAACACTTTCAAGATAATTCCAGCTGGCCCCCCGCTCCGGACATCTTCCTACTCAAGTAATGCAGGACGTGCCGTGGACGGTTAGTTTAGAGCCTGCGCCGGCGGCCGAGGTCCGAAACACGATCACAGCCCTTAAGCGTTTTCGTGCCATTGTCCCGGCTTCCTTCCCACCTGCACTATGTAAAGATGAAGGTAAAGTCCTCTGCAGGGCACTGACCTCTCTATTCGCACGTATCTGGAATGAAGAGTGTCCCGGCTAATTAGAGCGAATCGATTATAGTGGCTATATACAAAAGGGCAGTTGCACAGCGTGTGCGAACCACAGGGGTATTAGCCTAACGCCAGTTGTGACAAAATTACTGGCTTCGGTTCTCGTTCGTCGCCTCACTGCAGAACGGAAATCTCGGATTAGAGAAGAGCAGGCCGGTTTTCGCCCAGGACGTGGCTGTATAGACCATATATTTACTTTGCGGCAGGTTCTAGAGCAGCGGCACGCATACGGCAGATCGGCAATAGCTGTGTTCCTCGATTTCAAGAGTGCGTTCGATTCAGTCGATCGATCGATTCTGTTCGAAATACTTGCGCGAAAAGGTGTTCCCACGAAATAGGTGAACATCCTTCGTGCTCTATACTCGAACACTACGGGCCGCGTCAGGGTTTACGGTGTCCTATCGGATGGCTTTTCGACTACAAGTGGCGTTCGTCAGGGTTGTCCCATTTCCCCATTTTTGTTCAATTTCGTCGTGGATTCTATCATGGAGTGTTCCCTTGCGGAATTCAACGACGTAAGCGTCTAAGTGCTGCCTGGTGAAAGGTTAGTTGATCTAGATTATGCGGACGATATCGTCTTGCTTTTCGACAATGTTGAGGCGGCACAGTCAACCCTGAATAGCCTGTCCAGAGTGGTCCCATTATTTGGTATGCACTTCGCACCTTCATAGTGCAAAGTGTTGCTGCAGGACCATCAGCCACTTGATGACCCCTTGACGCTTGCTAACGAGGAACTCGAGGTGGTTGCTCATTTCACTTATCTTGGCAGCCCATCAGCAAGAATGGGCGCATAGAAACTGACGTGAGCTTATGCATTGGAAAGGCAAAAGCTACCTTCTTGAACCTGAGGCATCTTTCGCGACAGAATGAAGTGCCCCTTCGTCTGAAAGGCCGGGTATACAAGTGCACAGTGAGGGCTGTTCTGCTCTATGGCAGTGAGACTTGGCCCCTTCGGTCTGAAGATCTGAGGCGCCTTCAAGTCTTTGATCATCGTTGTTTGCGAAGCATTGCTGGTGTCGGATGGCACCAGCGTGTCCGCAACGATGATGTGCGTAGGCGAGTACTAGGTAGCGCTAATCTTGCTAGCACCCTAGAACAACAGATGGCACTGAATAAGTTGCGTTGGCTTGGACACGTGCTACGCATGCCTGGTCACCGCTTACCTAGGAGGGCCTTGTTCAGTCTACCAGGTGTAGGATGGCGCAAGGCTCGAGGTGAACAGAAGTTGACTTGACAGCGGGAAATGATGTCAGTGACAACCAAACTGGGTGCCGTTGGTCCGTCTCGCCTTCCGGGTTGGAGTCCACGTGACTCACCTTGTGCTTGTCTCGAGACTTTGCAGGACATGGATCACAACCGACATCAGTGGTGCGTCTGCTGCCGTCTCCTAACCGGTTTGCCTGTTTAAAGTATGTTTAGTGCTCAGTTAGCTGCGGGATAATGGCTGATTATGACGCTTGACAGTGAAAGCCGCAAGGAAGCTGTCTCGCCGATGTCGCCTTATCTTTGCACGATAGCCAGCTGTTTGTGACGGTATGTTTTCTACACCAGGTGTAGACGTCTTGACCCTGAATGTTTGCTTAGGGCATTAAGGGTTTCAGGTAAATCCCTCTTCTCTCCGTCTTTTTATTCTTTATTTCGTAGGTGCTCATGGTTGTATGGCAGCGAGGCATCAGTTCAAATGGCTGATTTACTGCTGTTCATGAGTAGGCTGATGATGATTTAGTCCCTAGTATCTCCCTACCGTGTCGCACCATAAGTCAACAAACATCCTGAGTTTCGTAGAAAACAAGTCTACAGAAGACAGGATGAAGCTACCTCATGGCTCCTAGTAAGCTCCAGTTATGCGCCAAAATGCACTGCGTCTACGCCGAATAACGGCTGCTAAACTGAGGTAACGCTGAGATACACTACATATAATGGCACTAGTAGACCGCTTCAGTGGCCAGCAGTGGCTCCAGGGTTAAGCTCTTAGTTACTAATGTATACTTACAGTGTCACAAAATAACTCACTAAGGCAGCTAAGTTGTGATGCCAACATTAGCATCAACATTATACACGTTATATACCTCAACTATCGCGCCGCAATACTAAAGACAAGAAAATACATACATCAGTGGCATGCCGCCTGAGCCCAGTAACAGCTGGATCTCATTCCGGAGAACTAGCATGGTGTAAAGTGCGTTATATTATGCCTGGCGAGGGACATCGTCATACTTAGAAAGGCTAAGCAGAAGGGAATGGACAAAGGAACTCACAACGCAAAGGCTATTGGGGCCGGCTTCTTGTCGCAGCAGCAAGCTTGTCTGACCAAACGCATTCATCGTCAGTCGGGCCCCAGCAAGTCAGTCGGGGTGCACCAACCGCCGCCAACTTCTCTCGAACAAGTCCTCGCTCCTCTTCCGACCGCACCCCCGGCGCGCAAACATGCACTTCGCGGGAGGCGGTGTGCAGGCGTGCACAACACGCGGCCCAGCCATGGGAGCTTGTTGCGTGATATAATGGTGCTGAACGGTGCACTCACGTTTCCTGCACCAACTACGCGACGCCGAACAGGCTCTTTGTTCATACGGTGCTCCCACCGGACATGAGCTAAGCTGCAAAAGTAGCTATAACCGAATGCGCCCAGCCCCTTATGTCTGTGGACCTGAGAAGCCAGGTATCAACATATAGGAGCACTGCACGGACGTCTCTGTTACAAACTCTGCCCTTCAGTGCGTTCAACGTCGCGTTTAGGCCACAGGTGGAGGCGATTGTCAAGAGCAGCTCAAGGTTTTGCCATACGGTTCGTAACCACAGCTTTGATATCACGGGCGCTAACCTGGCTGCTCTGTGAGGTGAATTCTGAGACAAAATCTAGTTAATCACCATAATCGTTAGCGCAAGGTGCCTTCCTGCTATTCTTGGAAAAGATGTTCGCATTTAGATGGAGCAAAGCATAGCCCAAAACGACTGACAGCCAGTGCTAATCCGTCCAGTGCTGCCTGATATGTTTCGGGGCTGTAACAGATTAGGGCAACCTCGTCCGCATACTCCAAGTCAAGTTGCTAACTAGAAAGTAGCTCCACGCTCTCCAGGTCGTGCCCAGCAAATGCCGTTTCCATGGCTCGAATAATAGCGGTTAAACATGAACGGTACCAGCGGGCAACCATGTCTCACGCCGCTGGTAATACTATAGAGTGGCGACAGTTTGTCCTAAAGCCTTACTCTGCCTGAACTGTGTGCGTACTGCGCATTGCTACTGCCTACGTAGTTATCAGGCAAACCTTTCCTCAGCAGACAGTTGCAAAGTGCACATGGATCGACCGAGTTGAAGGCAACTTTTCTGTTATGAGAGACAAAAGCAGTGGGCCGCCAATAAACACGACGGTATTCTAACAATTGGCGCAAGGTAAAGCTGTGGTCGACTCAGCCTCGACCTCTAATAAACCTGGTTTTATTTTCACGAAGCTGGCTTACACTAGTTCCAGTCAGCATGAGAAGAATGACAAATGCGAGCAACTCAGAGACAATTGCTTGTAAGCTGATCCATCTGTGGTGACTGCATTCCGTACGGAAGCCACCCTTGAAAATTGGGACAATGACAGGACGACTCCATTGTGTCGGGACAGCCTCCTGCTTCCAGTCGCATCAACAACTCGCGTGAATCATCTACTAGAGCAGGTCCCTCGAATTTGAAGAGGGATGGGGTACTTCTATCTGCCCCTTCGGTCTTATGCAATTTTAACAGCCTGATCTCACGTTCGACTTCTGCGCGTGAAGGCGGACCCAAGGAGACGGCCCAGCGAGGAAAGCGCTCAATACCCGAAATAAAAAGCGACAACTCAGGCTGATTAAATTGCCATGCAGTGTTCGGCCCAAGACACAAGCGTTTCGACAGGCTGTGGATCGGCTCCCCACTCTCGGCGCGTATGGTCTCGCTAACGCCAGGGCCCCTACTGTCCGTCTCCCATATCAGACGGAATAACTCACTATGGTTACCACCGGTAGCGTCTGTTTCCATCTCCGGGGCACCATGAGACCACCAGGCTCCGCGGTCTATTTTCAGAGCAGCACGCAGTTTTGCGCTAAAAATTTGCGAGCCTCGTCGTGTACGCATCCAGCCGGAATAGGTCGGCGCTCATCCATAAGTTCCAGAGACTGTGTGGAGACCCAATGTCAAGTCTGGCTATTTGCTTTGCTACGTGACGACACACCTGCTGACAGTAACGTTTGACATATTTGAGACCGGTAAACAATGCCGGTGTTCAATGGGCGCTTACTCAGCCCGGATTTCAGCGCGCCTTGGTACACATTCAGAACCTCTGGCATCCCCAGCTGACTGGTGTCAATCAATTCACCTCGACGTTGCGGAAGTCCAACGAAAGGCACCCAAAGGTGGGCGCGGACAAGTGCGTGGCCAGAGTCTAAGCGCGTGCTCGAAATCGAGCGACAGTTTTTGACACAGCCTCTTCCGCGGTAACGGATGGCGATACGGATTTGCGTCCCTGCTGTTGCGAGGCTGGTGGGTGCCAGGTCGCGCTTCTGTGGGAGCTGTGTCTAACGTTTGCGCTCGAGAGAAAGAGACGAGAAGCACACAGCACTAGCAATCAGTCACCGTTTCATTACGGGCCCACACCATGTTGATCGGCCAGATCAAGCTCATCCGTGAACAATATTTTGACTTGGGCGTTTAGGTCGTAAGCCAAGACCACAGTGTCAATGCTAATGCTGTAACGAAAGTGAACTTGAAGTTGCTGATAGATAGCATCTTTCACCGAATCGGTGCTACACAGTGTAGGGGAGTAGGTCACAATGACAAACAGGCCCCGTTTGTTCCAGCGCAACTTGGTAGCACGGAACGAACCATCTAATCTAATGGCGCACATTCGACTGTTGACTAGAACCCAATCGCTCAGAGCAGCATTAGCCCGGGGACGCACAACAATGCCGGCGACAGCTCGACTGGAAGTTGAAGCTGCATCTGCACCAGGCAGAAGCACCGCGAATGCGCCGCCAGAGTCGCATGTGGGGATCGCAGAGTAAGCGCGGAGTTCGAACCTTGCAAGGGGGTTTGGTGCTAAACAGCAAATATCGATCGATAGGGTCTCTACTGCGCGGGCATGTGCGGCCTATTGGCCACTCTGTAACAAAGTGTGCAAGTTGAGGCCTATTAGTTTTGTGAGACTGGAGGACTTCAAAGAGAAACGTATGAACTGACGTTGTGCACTTGGTTGAACAAAAACTTGTCAATTGGACTAGAGCGACAAGTTGCGACGTGTGTGAGTTGGAACTGGAAGACCTGAGGTTGTTGAAGCAAGGTGGGGGAGAGCCAAGTATGTGGAAATTGAAAAGGGGCTAAAAGAAAGCTTGGAGCTGGAGGATAAGGATGCAAAAGCGGTGTAAGGGGATAAGACGGCTGGAAGGCATGAGCAGTAGCATCCAAACCACTATCAACCCTGTTTGACGCAGCCAATTGGGCAGCCATCGATTATCCTCTTTGACAGTCAGAGCATCAAGAAATTGTTAGATGAATGGTTCATTATGATGCAAACAGTCAAAGCGAACAATGGTTGGAGATAAGCAGGGGCTGCTAGCGAGCTCCAAATATGTACAAAAACGCACGGAACTTACAACGACTAGCCGCTGACAAATAGTGGGGAGGGTAAGGCGAAGGACAAATAAGGGCGCTAGGAGAGCGAGAGAATAAGTGCCCGGCAAATGCATTAAGTATAAGCTGTCAGGTACTAGTGAATACCTATGGCGTCACAAAATAAAGCACCGAACCAGCCAAGTTGTGATGTAAATAGTCCAAGTGAATAGGGTTTGGAGATAAAGATTGGCTCTTAGCAATCTCCCGATATGCGCTGTTGCATGCAGCCTATAGCGACTAGCTGCTGCTGCTCATGCCCAGAAGGCGTGTCTCGATGGGTCGAGAATAAAATATTTATTTATTTATTTATTTAAAAGGGGGTGACCAACTTGTGACATGCTACAGATAATGGCAGCAGTGGACAGCTGCCGTTGTCAGGAATGGCGCTTGGATAAGGCCTTTACTTACTAGTGTATACTTACGTTGTCACCGAAAAAGCACCGAACCAGCCAAGTTATGATGCAAATCGTCTCAGAGAATAAAGGTTGGAGATAAGGATTTGCTCCTAGCAATCTCCGAGTATACACTGTGATGCATGGAGCCCATGGCGACTCGCTTCTGCTAAAAAGGGCTGAGGAAGTCCCGAACTGCTTGGGGATGTGGGATCGGACCGGGAAACCGTATTTGCCCGGGACTGGACATTAAAATCCACAAGGACTTACAAAGCACAAGGCTGTATAACAAATGGATACAACTGCACGCACTACCACGACCGTTGTCTAGTAATGATAACTGGACACCATGCCTTTACATCCCTGAAAAGTATACATAACCTGAAAAATCCAGACACAAGGAACTGCTCTTTTGCTCACTTGGACGCTCACAAAGACGAGTCTTTGTGTAGCTCCCGTCCCTGTTTGGCCTCAGCGAGTATGGCTGCTTTAACCAAGATATCTGATCAACTAACAGAGGAAATTGGAAATCATATGACGGCGGAGCAGCGAGTGTGAAGTGTGCTCTGCCAGTTGTACATCAGTGTCCAAATAGATTTCTGACAGTGTTCCAGGACGTAATGGATTTTCGCCCGGCAAGCGTTCTCCCTGTAAAAATTCGCAGGCGCCCGTTTAACAATACTGCGAAGTGGCGACTGTGACTTGCCACTGAATAAAGTCACTGCCCACAACTACATACTGGCAAGTCGACTAGCAGCATAATTCAATATTTTCTTGACACCTTCAAAAATAGGATACTCCTTGCCTATGTGTAGCATTTTCCATGCACGTATAGTGCCCTGCCTGTTTCTACTATGCAGGCTAGAACCCAACGTGTCACCACTATTGATGGCCTTGTTCCTCTTGATTACCTTTACAATTTCCTCAGCCTCTACAACTTTCGGTTTATTGTCGATTACATACTTAGCAACGTGTTGGTTGCGAAACAGAATGGCCTGTAAACGTTGAGCATGCTTGGTTTGTTTTGTCTCAAAAACTTTGAGAATAAACTATTTATTTATTTTTAATGGCACAAGGGGCAGCTTCAGTGGCTAGCAATGGCACTCGGTTAAGGCGTTTCTTGACTGGGGGCTACCGACACCGTCACAGAATAAGGTGTCAAACCAGCTAAGTTGTGAGGCAAATAGTTCAAGAGAAGGAAGTTTGGTGATAAGAATTGGCTCCTAGCAGTCTCCGTATAAGCGCGATACATGGAGCCATTAGCGTCTCGTTGCGCTTAGCAAGATTAACAGTTAGCAAGTGTAGCCATTCGATTAAGACCTTTAGTCAATATTAGTTACCTGCAGTGTCAAAGCGAAAGTCAACAACACACCGAGGATAAGGGATGCAAAATAGCTTGCGGGGGTGCTAACCGTTTAGGGCCAAGATTGATTGAGCTAGGGAATGTTAGTCGTAAATTTGGACTCTGTAAGTGGAACAGTTGGAGATATTGCTGGTAGGGGCTAGCAATGTTTCTGGGAAGAGTGGGTTAAGGAGCGGCTATGTGGGCAGGAACTAACATGCATTCAAGCTTAAAACAGGCGCGATAAGCGAGGGAGTACAGTTCACAGCTGTAGCGGAAATAGGGTTGCAGCATGGGCTCTGCATAATGCTATGGAGATATCTGAAGCCACTAGGCTTGGGCGCTGTGTCGCGCTGATTACTCACGTTGGCTTGGTTGTTGTGAGCTGAGAGCCAAAGTAAGCAGTGTAGGAGAAAACTTGAGCAAAATGTCTATGCTCGTACACAAAAAGCGAATAGCAAATTCATGATTATCGGCGCCGTGTATTTGGTGCAGGAAGAACGAGTGAACTGCACAGCACGGTGCGTTCACCCTTTAGGCTCTGACGGCTGGGCCACCTGTTGCGCATGCCAGCACATCGACACCGGTACCGTGCGTTGTTTGCGTGCCCGGAGTGTGGATGGAGGAAGAGGGGTAGCCAAGCAATGGCTTGGTCTAGAGTTATGAAGTCCATCACTACAAACTCTGCGTCGGTTGTTGTCTCCCGACGGCAGGACTGGGGTTCCAAGGACGTGGAGCACACCGGATTATATACACTGGTTAGTATGATAAGGAGCCGGCCTCAACACTACGCACCCCCTACGTGATAGACCCCACTCCATTATCTTAACAAGTACGCGAAGTAACATTCACTCCCACTCCTACCACTACAGATGCGCACATGTATGGAATAAGTACCTCACACTATAAGGACAGCAATGAATAAAAACAGTTTCCGCTCTTTCATAAGCAAATACCATCCTAACACACCAGTTTCCAAGTTACTGAATATTAGCTGTCCAGAAAAGGTTTTTGAAAACAGGACAGGCTCCTTATAATCGCCTTTTCTTACCTTCTCACCCAACCTGGTTCCGGACTCCGAATATTTTTATCTGCTTGCTTCCTCCAACAACCCCGTTTGTCTTCCATCACATATGTATCAGCCATCGGATACTGAATGCTGCGGTACTCCCTCAAATCTCCCACATCTGGCTAGCTGGAGTCATCCTCCTCTGGCTAATCAAATCAACATAATTAGCTACCACTTAGAAGATGAAGCCGGCGTACTCCCAGGATCCCTAATTTCCATTTTCGTACTGGTCTCCGGCCCACCTCTGCTTCATACTAAATGGCTCCCACTTGGCTTGTGATGCAGCGTAGCACACAACTATCCTACTTCCCATAATTATAATTTCTTCGTTCTTTACTTGAAGACCCTGCCACCCTCTCAATATCATCTTCCTAAGGATTACCACCGATGCTGTATGTTGCTTCTAAACTCCATGTTGCGCCTTAGTTCGGTCGCAAAACCTCGAAGATCCACTTACCCAGAGACCCATGCCCATTTCATCTCTATAAGCCACTATATAAAATGTGATACCGCATTGCTCACAAACATCCGAATTATCAACTTTCGCATTTCCTCATCTTACGCTTGAGGTCCGTGCGGCCACACCTTCTTTGCATTATCTACGTTTGCAACCTGAACGTCCATGAACGTCACCTCCCAGCTTCGTCTATCCGACGTAAGTATGACAGAGAGGTACCGAAGAGACACCAAGACTGTGGCTCATGCCCACTTCCTATTTACAGGCTTTCATGTAGCTTGTGATGCCACCTCTCTCATAACCATCCGACTTGTAAAAACGCTAGTTCGTTATATTGCGCTTGTGGTCACTTTGGCCTTATATTCTTACGTTACCTCACTCCAGCTTCCGACTGAGGATGTCTGTTACTTTCTAGTTACCTCAGCTCTTCTCTAGTATGACTTCTAGGACTTAACGAGCCACCTATCCTGTTGCTCATTCCGATTACATCTTCTCAACCTTCCGCTTCCACTTGGATGGTAATGCTGCGGTGCTCACAATCACCAGGCTTTCCAACCTATTAACTACTTTCTCTTAGGTTGGAGGCCTCCCTGACCTTGCATTCTTCATATCTCCAATTGTTTCTTTTTAGTATGTCTGCTAAACTCTAGGTAGCCATTTGGCTCCTAGCTGACCCAGTTGGTTTGCGATGCTGCATCACTCAAAAACATCCGACTTGCCGCCATATTTCATTCCTTCGTTTCAGGCTTGGGTTCCCTTCGGCTGCTCCCTTTCCACCATTATCTCACCCTAGTACGTCTTTTCAGCTCTGGAGAGCCAACATGCCTGTTGGCCAATCCCATGGCACCAAACAGACTTCTCTGTTGCTTGTGCTGCCGCGTTGCTCAAAGCCAACTGCGTAGCCAACAATTTGTCCCATCCACAATGTTGTTTTCGCTTTGGTCTTACATGTTTATTAGCAGTTCCTACCGTATGCTAAATGCCTTTTCTGCTGTTACTAAAGTCCACTTGTTTCTCTGGTATGACTGCTATGCCTAGACGGACTACCTAGCTTGTGATCGATTCGCACTTCATTTTTAAGAGGCTATCCATTGAATAGTGCTGCCGCATAGCTCACAACCAGCCGACTTGCCAAAAGCTTAATCTGCACACCTCCCGCTTGCTGATACCCAGACCTTACAGGCTTACCATCTACTAGATCGGGAACATAGATGTCCGCTGCTTCCCATTATCTGCTTATCTGGTATGGCTGACACGCCCAACTCCTAGAAATCATCTAACAACCATGCTCCAACGACTTGCCTTTCATCATATAGCTCCGCAACTTCGTTCGTAATATATCAAGTATCAGGCTATGGTGCCTACCTAGAACGTTATCTCGTCCGACTTCTTCACTTAGCTCTTTGGCCCTGACTTTCCTCTACTTATGAGCCACCAAGCTCCGAGGCTGCATCTACTTTTCTTCCACACTGTAGCTCGGCGCTAACATCAGCGTACTTTGCCCAACTATATCCTTGTCGCCAAGCCGATACCGTTATCTCCTATAATTGTTACCCCTGGAACCACAACATTGAATGTCTTCCTTTCCTCGCGTTTACATTTACCTCATATTACAACGACATCTCTTACATGATTGGATCTGGCTTTCCCCACCTCCTGGACTCCACCTACCTACGGTGCTCCAACGACGTAACTTTCACACTGTAGCTCCGCAATTTTGGGCGTAAGACATCAAGTAGCTGACCATGATAGCCTCCTAGCGCTTGTCTCGTCCTTCTTCTTCCCTCAGCTTACGTTCTGGTTCATTGTGTCTTACGAAGCATCAAGCGCCCATGCTCTACCGACTTACCTCCCACCCTGTAGTTGCGCACTTTTGTGCGTAGGACATCAAGTATCAGGCAAAGTTGGCTACTTATATCCATAGCGCCAAGCTGACATCGTTGCCTCTTTTAAATGTTACCCTACGAAACACAACACCATTGAATACACTCTTTTCATCTCGCTTCCAATTATCCCATTCTCCTACCACTTCTCTTCCCTGTTTAGCACTGACTTCCTCTGTGCTAGACACCAAATATCAACAATACCCCGACTTAACGTTCAAGCTGTAACTCCGCAATTCTATACGTGAAACTTTAAGTATCTGGCTATGCTTCCTACTAATAACCTTACTTTGACCTAGTTCTTCACCTATATATTTGGCCCTGGCTTGCCTATCCACTTATGTACCACCAAGCTCCGATGCTCCATCTACTTTCTTTCCATACTGTAGCTCGGCACTTTTGTGCGTAGGATCTCAAGTATCACGCTGTGCTGTCCAATTATATCCTTATCGCCAAGGGGACAACCTTATTGCTTATAATTGTTGCCCTATGAATCACAACACCATTAAAGATTCTCTGTTCATCTCGCTCTCATTTTCGTATATTCCTGCTAAGTTTCTTACCCGGTTCGTTTGGCTTTCCTCTCCTTCTAGGCACCAACTGCCTAAGGTGCTCTAGCGAATTACGTTCCACACTGTAGCTCCGCAACTTCATGCGTAAGACTTCAACAACCAGGCTAGGTTGCCGACGTACAATCATATCGTTAAGCTGCGATCGTTAGCTCATATAATTGTAGCACCATGAACAACAACACAATTAAACATCCTCTTTGAAGGTTGCTTCCAAAAACCGTACATCCCTACTACTAATCCTCTTACATAAACTCCGAACATCCTAGTGCCTACAGATCCCCAAATAATGCCTCTCTTCTTTTGTGCATCGGCTGCCATTGACCACCGTGCTCAGTGGCAAAAGCATCAGCCTCATAATATTTGTCTCTGTCTGATACCTTATCTGTACGCTTGGTACTCCCTACCGAACTTGAAATCTCCGGTCTCGGATTATGTTTGGACTCTGGGCTCCGCTGCCGAGATGTTTAGCTCACGTTAACCTATGTCTCGCTCAATCGCATCCTTGCCTCTTCTATTCCCTATATGGCTCCATTCTAATACCACTTCTTGACCATTTCGTACTTTGCAGTGTCCACATCCCCTACTTATCGGCCCGATGTCTCCCAATTCCACCAGCACCAGCTTCCGGCATAGTGCTTCTTTTCAATGCTCACCTGCACCTCTGCTTATCCCTTCTCTATTATATGACGTTTAGCATTTTTCTGGTAAATATCGCAACTCTTCCATACTGGTCTTCTAACCGTTGCCCTAGCGAAGCAACCCCGCCAGGTTCGCTTAACTGCTGTGCTTTCATTCCTAAACTGCTTGAACCAGTCCGGCTACTTAAGCTCCAAATGCCCTTAGGTCTCCAGTTAATGCCTCTCTTCTTTTGTGCAGCGGCTGCCGTTGACCACCGTGCTCATTGGCAAAAGCTGCAGCCTCATAATATTTCTCTCTCTGCGTTATTATCTGTATGCTTAGTCCCTCTGACCGAACTTGATATCACCGATCTCTGATTGAGTTTTGCCTCTGGGCATCCCGGCCACCGTTTTAAGCGCACATTAACATCTGTCTCTGTCAATCGCATCCTTGCATATTTTATTTCACATATGGCTCCGTTTTGCTACCACTTCCTGACTACGCCGTGCCCTGTAGTTTTCACATCCCCGTCTGTCGGACCAATATCTCCATTTTTTCACTGGCTTCAGATTCTGGCCAATTGAAATTTTTCGGGTCTCATCCAACCCTATGCCTGGCCTTGCGATAATGTATGCTGTGTTTGGCACTTTTCCTGGTCCATGTCGCAGATCTTTAATAATGGCCTTGTTAGCCCTGGCGTTAGTGCTGTATTCTAGACCTCGGGTGAAACACAGCAGGTGACGATGCTGCCTGTATTATTCCCTTACCCTTGGTTGCTTAACGAGCTAACACCACAACCGTTTCCGCGCTACTGCTGTAGTATATAGTCTCTCCTTTCCTCGTCACAAGTTTTTCTACATTCAGTCTCACACCATCTCTCAGCTGTTGCTCTAGCATCCGATTAAGTAAATAAATAAATAGTATACTCTCGAATTTGTAGAGTCACACCAAACCAGGCATGCTCAAAGTTTACATGCAATTATGTTTCGCAACAAACACGTTACTATGTATGTAATCGGCAGTAAGCCGAAAGTTGTGCAGGCTTTGGAAATTGTAAAATTAATCATGAGGAATAAAGTCGGCAATTCATGACGACACGCTGGGTTCTAGCGTACGTAGTGTAAACAGCCTGGGCATTACACGTGTATTGAAAACGATACATGTAGGCAGGGAATATCTGACGCTTGAACATTTTAGGAAAATATTGAATTATGAGTTAGTCAACTTGCCAGGATGTAGTGGTTAGTATTTTCACGGGTCACTAACCCGGCGTAGCAACTCCACCGGCTCTCATACATGTTCGCACGAGAAACTCTACCTCTGTCGACCGATCGTTTAATCTATATAATAGTCGCATCCTTCACCACTTACTAAGTTCTTTTGATCCCCTCAAATCATTCACCGGTTAACGTCGTTTGATACTCCCGGTTTCCACAAAGGTCAACTATTGCGTAGCCTAGGCCAATTCAGACAGCATTTGTCTCTCACATACAACAAATTGCTGGCCTCGTACTTGCATGCAAAACAACGGATTTGAGGTATAAGATATTCGGCCATTCCATTGCTTTTAAACAGCACAAGGTTACCAAAGATTTTATATTTCAACATTTACATAGCCTTGTACAATTTTCTTGTCAGTTTGCTCTGTCCGTTTTTCTTTGCTTCCTTGTTCTAAAAGCCAACCTTACTTGCACGGAAGACTTTGGAGTACATACTTGCGACGCTCACTTGGACAGGAAATCAACACAAAACAAGCAACTCATGCGCACTTCGCAATCTCGGCGCACTAAAGAAACCCGGAAAGGTAATAAAAGCAATACAGGTCACCTTAGTCGTTCGACTTCAACAGCTTCAACCACTTGCGGTCCACTCCAAAGGGGACAACTACAAAACATGGGAAACAAATTGGCGAAACGTGACTGCAAATAGCCGCAAGGATAAGCGGTCAGATGCGATCTTGTCAATGTCATATCACCAGTAGGCAGTGCTCCAAGGCGTCGTGAAAAAGCGTTTTCCCTACAAAAAGCCACAAAGGTTTAGTTAACAACACTGCAAAGTGGCGGATGTGACCAGCTACTTACTTAATTAACTACCCCAACCGCACGTTGGCAATTTGACCGATACCAGCGTTCACAACTTCTGTGTAAATATCGGCTTTGGTACGACTACGCTTACATATTTAACCCGTGACGTGTCACGCTTCATAAAATATTTTTACTGCTCTTTCCTTGCGGTTCACTTGCCTGACCCGCGCTGTGAACACAATCTCAGCAGACAAGTTTCCCATCAAGATACTTCCCATTAATGACCTGCTTCTTATCTCTTCAGCACGCACTCTGTTAAGATATAGTTCATACAAGCTTTGGCCTTGTGAGCCCACACTACCGACTTCATCTGTAGCACACATTCTTGGTCCTGCTAACCATACGTAAAACGTTGCAACTTGCTGAGCATGCCCCTTAATGCGTGCCTTGCTTTGTCGAGAATAAAATACGTACTTACTCATTTAGTTACTTGGTCCGTCTCCATTCCGCTTATGTTCCTCCCCGGGCCACGATCGCTTGAGGCAAAATATGTTGCTAAGTAGTGTGTTGCTTGCTCTTTGCAGCTATAACGTTCGGTATCTTGTTTGTTTGGATGTCTTTATGTATTGCAGCACAATACTTGAAGTGTGTTTCACACCTTCAGCTGTGTACTGAGGATGATATCACGTTCCCCGTTTTTGATCTATCTACTACACATGACGCAGGCAGACATGTTAGTATTTGTGACAAAGAAATAATAAAGCACACGCTAAGCAGCGTTGCTTTACGAACCAGGCTCCGATGGAGGGACCACGCGTTACGAAGACCATCAACTCCAACTATGTGCAGCAACTTCAAGTTCGCGTGGGACTGGAACGCTAGGAGGATTCCGCGGGTATTCAAACTTCAGTGGATATTTGATCCAGGAATTGCTGAACTGCTCAGGGTTCTTGATGGATATAAAACCAAACACCCATATCGCCCTTTGGCCAAACAGTTAATGCCCAGCTTTCCTGCCCTATCCGTCCCTGCTGTGGCAGTCACTGGAAGTAAGCAAGTGATGGGAAAAGAAAACGAAGGTACAGAATAAGGAAGTGCACTTGAAATAAGAAAATAATAGATATACATGAAGAAAGTAGGGAAAAAACATCCATGCGTGGTACTCAGGCAAAAGGAAAGGTTTCATGTTCCCACCCACCGCTCAACCCCTTCACTGTAGATTCCATGGTTGTACATTTTAGAAGCACGTTACCGCCCTCGATAACTCGGCCTGACAGCCGGATTTCCGCCCTAATCCGATCGGACCGCGGTTTGTCCAACTTCAAGGAACTACCGCGTAAGACATACAAGTTCGCGGGACTTAATAGCCGACATAAACTTGGACTAACCTTCCCAGTTAACCTACGGCAGGTTAGGATGTGGTCTCATCTATGCCTTCGGTGGTGCATTGCTTGCACTCCCAAACTACTTAGAAGCTCGAAGGACACCCGTTTCCATAATCCCTCGATTAAACTAGTACTCACGCGAACAACGAGAGCCAGCTCCATTTGGTCGCAGACGAGGCACGGCAGACAAGCCTAGCCGCAGGAGTCTAGTTAAGGACGAACAGCAACCGAGAACAGTCTCCTAAAGACGCCGCCCGTCAAGGCTCCTAAAGAAGGTCGTATTAACCACCACTTGCAGAACACTGCTTACGGCCTTCTTCCAGTTGTTGCCAGTGTGTAAAGTCGGGGGTGAACGACGCCTAAGTCAACCTGGCTAGATATCCGGGGAGTTCGTACCCACAGAACAAGTACTTCGCAGGAAGCCAGACTCCTCCAATTAGACGAACAGAGCACTTTGCCTATTTAATAGGTGGCAACAAGAAAGTTAACCACTGCCAAAGTTTACCCAATGTTCGCTGAGCAGCTTCGAAACGCCCAGGAACCTCGCCAATGTTCCACAGCTTTAGGTCTTCAGCAAATAGCACCGATGGTACCTCCAGCACCGAGGGTAGTTCATTCACTTAGACAGAGCAGAGCAGCGGTCCAAGAAGCGAGCTCTGCTGTACGCCACTGAGGACAGACTGCCTAAATGCTAAGCCACGGTTTACCAGCACTCACTGTCCCCTACCATCCAAAAAGGCAGTCACCTGTAATAGGGCGTGGCCAGATACCACGGTGGCGGTCAGCTTTTGGGCGAGTTACAAACAGGAAACCTTGTCAAAGGCCTTGGAAATGTCGACGAAAAGCACTTGAGGTGCGTAACCGTTATGCACTTCATCCGCACAGCTTTCGCCAGCCACCAATAGATTGGTGAGCCAAAATAATTTCAGGAACCTGTGTTGTACATCGATAAGTAGAGTAAATCTACTCAGATCACTCTACAATGAATCTCACCAGTTCCGCCGAGAGTTCAACCACTACACTTGTCAGAATAACTGGTCTGTAATTTGCAGGTCGACTCCTTTCCCCGTTTTTGAAGCTGGGATGGATGACAGCTTCCTTCCATTCTGAAGATAATGCACACCTGTCAAGGGATTTGTAAAACACCATAGCAAGCGGTCCACCTAATTCCTCAGCCAACTCATGTAACAGTTTCAGGAAAGTAAATCAGGTTCAGAGGTCTTAGAAGAGTTCAGCTCTTGTAACCGCCCACCATCTTCCATCTTCGTTACAATGAATTAAGATAGTCCCGTACCCTCTGGGATACTACCAACCAGCTGAAGGCCGGCCAAAGAGATTTTCTTTACAAACGTATCTGCATATTTCCCACTACGTGCGCAGGCCTTGCCATAGTCGGTGTAAGCATGAATGCCCTAACTAGGCATCGAGGTTGGAATTAAAGTGTTCGAACCGCAGCGCCGTTTGACATATTCAAAGAAGGTTTTTGGATTCGCTGAAGCTTCGTCTGATAAGCTTTTTACGGAATTAAGCCGAGCATTTCTTGGGTGTTGCTTACACCTATTTCTAATCTTATGGTACCTGTCCTAAGTAGCGGTGGATGGACATCCCGTTAAGTCCACCAGAGTTTAGGCCAATTTTGAGTGGGTGCCTGCCAGCGGAATATATCTAGGTTGACTGCGCTCGTGCCTCCTTCCTCCTTGTGACTGGGATGAAGGCAGCGGAGAAGGTTGTGAGCTAGGACTTAAATTTGTCCCAGGCAATCTGGACAGTAACCTCGTCTGAGGTCTCATGATAGAAACCCGAAGCCTTGGCTCTTATTGATTGATAGTCTGCGTCTTTTGTTCGGGTGAGACCCAACAGTAGTCTAGCAGCGCCTAGACAGCATACAACTGAAGAGCAAACAAACGTGGTCACTGGAACCCATTGGAGGTCCGTAAGTAACGTCACAAACAAAAGAAAATACAATGTCTGGTATAGGCGGTAATTAGACGGCCATATACTTAGTGCGTATGTCAACCAACTGATGCAACGGTACTTGGAGCGTAATCTCAAGTAGATAAGCGCCGAAGGCGCCTGACGCGGAGTTGCAAGAACGCCAGGCCTAGCAAGTCTAGGGGAGGTTGGTGTGGCCCACCCCAAGGACCTGCTTCCGGACTGGGAGCGAATAAAGCCAGGTACGTCTTCGGGTATGCTCCCAGGGCTTCTACACACAATTATAACCGTAACCTGAGTAGAAGTGGCACCAAGTACAGCCGGAAGAGCTTCAACGGTTTTGTCTGCCGACTGAAACCACCCAGCCTTCATGACGTCAATTTCACTGCTCAGGTCAAGAGCAACGCATCCTCCCTGCCAGCCGGTGGAGCGATTGCATGGAAATCGTGCGTAGCCAAATAGACCTAATTCACTATCCGTGAAGCCTTGAGACAGCCAAGTTTCAGGGAAAGCGGGTATGTTGGGATAGCACCCATCTACAAGCAAACTTTACTCGTACCCCTTATTCTTTAAGCTGCGCACTTTACTTAACACTATCTGCAGGTATTCATCAGGTCCAGACCTGAGTCGTACGCCACCAGCTTGGGCACTGGTAGCGCGGAGAATGACAACATGCCGACCACCCGCAAACCTACTAACCGTAGCACTTGTTCACTGTCCACTCGCCTGCTTTTGAAGTCCTCGATGGCCACCCTTAGCTTTAGCCTATCTTCCAGAAGCAGGTCTGGCTGAACACTAATATTAGTAGCTTTCTGCTTAAAAGAAAACTTCATGTGGGCCCTGCGTCTCTCCGGAGTAATGAGTATAACACAACGTAGCCGCACTCTATGCTTTGGCACATAAACTGGGACGTTCCCCAGTCTAAGCAACTTTCTGACAGTGACGCCAGGAAAACTAGGGGTAAGAAGCTTCGTTACGCACCTTTTACACCACTGAGGGTTGTTCAGCATGCAAGTAACAAAAAGGACAGCAGTGGATTCAGCCGCAATCCGGAACATAACGCTACTATCTATGAAAGAAACACCACGCCGGTGTGTATTGACCCCATGGGTCTTTGGTTCGACACTCGCAGGGGGCTGCACCACTGGTGATGTGATTATACTTATCCCCTCAGACGACGGAACAACGCCAGCGTGCGTTTTTCGCTCGATTCTCGAGGGCTTATTTTTCTGGTCCTCGCGTGTACTGAAAGCCTTTAAGGCTGATTAGCTTTGCTTTTTCTTCGTGCTAACGAGAACAGGGTCCCACGACGCTTTGTCGTGTTGAGCAGACATAACTTGACAGCCAGAACTGCCTTATCGGTGAGAGCCGAGTTATCTGGCATTTAACTGACACGTAGTTCGGATAGGAAGCTTTGCCTTTGCACAACCGTCAGGCGGCTTGAAAGTAACGACGCTTGGCTTGTTACCGGTACCGTTTGTTTGACCTAAAGTGTGATGGAAGTAAAGTAGGATGCTCTAGCCGATGACTTTGTCAAATCCCTTGGTTCGCACTTGGCCTCTATTGCAGCCATTTTACTCTTAGGTTGAGGTTCGGAAGAAGAACACGTTTGTCTTAATGTACTTGCTTACATTGTCAGGAGGGTACAGCGCAACCCCGGTCTCATCGTCGATGCATGAAACAAGGCATGTTATATTGGTTGGTTTGTTTGCCTTTTATTTTGCGTCGTATTAATACCGTATGAAGTAGTTTCACAATAGTCATTTATTTTGCTGCTAGTTAACTTGTAAAATGTGGATAATGAGATGAGAATGGCGTAGGGAACATAAACAAACAGCGTGATGAAACACGCAGCAGCTTCGTACCAGGACAAAGTAACAAGTGAAGCCTGTCAGGTTCCCAAAGGGGCTAATGAAAAAACCGTGACTTTGATCACCGAAACTGAACAGTCACATACGTGCTGCAATCGATTGGCTTCCAACTTGAAGTTACCGGTGTTCCGATAAACTGAAGCAAGCAAAGCCAAGTTGAGATGAGTAGAGGGGGTCAAAAAGTCAAACCAGTCACCTGATTCGGAAGCTGTTAGCACCCGATAACACCGCATGGAGACGAAAAGAATGGCTCCGCTTGAGATGTAGTGTACAAAAAGTATTTCCTAGTAAACTATGCTCATATATGGAACAAGCTACCGTTAAAATTGTAGGCAATTGAGAAACTATCCAAAGCTACGGCCAATGTTGGCTTCTCCGCCCACGCGGCAAATAGGGGAAACTTTTGGGTCTCAAGTGTTCACAGTTGTGCTTATGGCACCTGGCCCAACCAATATAAGAGCGGTTATGGACACATCCTGTTCTACATGGGCGTACCTATCCGGAATTCCAAATTGTATGCGAAGGCCAAAAAGCACATAAATCGTGTGCATCTTAGCTTTCACTCAATAGCGCATTCAATAGCTTACTCGACCATGCCAAACTGACCATTCGTGCCCTCAAGTGCGTGTTAATGTCAGATACCAGGCGGGGCGCTTTATTTCTTCTACACCTATCAATATTATTTTTTCCTTTGCACATACACGCAAACCTTAGAACCATGCCGGAGTGAGGACTGGAAAGCTCACGCAGCCACTATCATCTTAATAGTTCTATAGCCCATAATACACTTTGACTGAGTATGCTAAGCTGACAATAAGCTTTGGTAAGGATTAGAACAAATATAGTTGTAAATTTTCCCTTCAGCCGGAGAGAGTTTCCCCGCAGTCGGTTAATGTAGCTAAAAGCCTGAGAAGTCAAAAGGATTCACATGAACGTATCAAGCGCGGCTGTCTCCCAATTTCTCACTGATGGCTTGTTCCCTAATTAACCCCTAGATTTTAATGAGGGTCTTCATCAATGGCTGCGTTCTCGTGTCTACTCATAACGTGTTTAATAGCCTTTCCTGCTTCTAAATTGGTCCACGATATGCACGGAAATGAAATATTTGAGAAAACGGATGAATTATAGAAAATGGACGGTGAAGGCTCAAAATGAGGACCGTTATCAAAGCGATGCTACCTTATCCAGCGCAAACCCATTTCACGGACAGTTCCGTTTGTGTGAGCGTGTTGTACATATAAATATGATCCGTCCCTCAGAGGACAGAGCTTCTCTGCGTAGTTGAATTATACACATGCTCTGCTATTTTATCCTAATCGTTTAGCCACAGCCCCACAGCTATACCCAATTAAGGGTCTATGGCAGTCCGTTCGTGAACCACAAATCAACTCAGCACAAGCTGATGCGTGCGCTGTTTATAACCACCTCTATTAATAAGCGTCCAAATAAGTCAAATTCAGATGCGAAAACAAATTGCTGATCAAGGTTGAACCCTAAAGATATACTCGCAGTTCGTGCTAGCGCTTCGTTCCATGCAATAACAAGCGGCTGTGTAAGATAAGAAGTAACCATGACACCCAGACTCATACAGTGGGAAAGGTTTTGATCCAAGGTACCGACAGAAAGCTAAAGATTGGAACCACTAAACCATGGAAAGAAAAGCGTACACAATAATAGTCTGTTATCTCACGAGCAGCCTGGAAACCAGTGAGCTGTCAAAATAATGCTGTCCGACTTACCTGCTTTGGCTTCTAGGCTGTGCTAAACCCCAAGGGTCTTCATCTAGTAAAGCAACGAGTAGTGAGTCTTCCGATGCCGAAACGAACTTGTCCATTACATCCACGATTGTTAACCAAAATTCGATTTCATCCTATGAAAGACCGCATTGTTGAGCTTAGTGGTAAGCTACGCGACCTATGCCGCATAAGTTGAAGTACCGACAAGCTTTCTCATCTATATATTTATATATATGGTTGGCGGCAGCAGGTTTCGGATTTGTCTGTCACTGTAACCAGCCACAAAATGCCTGCGCCAACAGAGGGACCATGGGTCGCTTGCGCTGCACCACCCACATCACCACCCACACACCCCATATCCCGTGTAAACACTGAGGAATAAGACCGGGAGACATGTGGATGGGAGCCACGTTTCATCAACAGAACCCTCCCACACTGCTTCACGGGCAAACACAAGCACGTTGTATTTGGAAATCAGCCGCACGCAAGCCGGTAGCTGGACCTTGGTCCGCTCCACACTGAGTGCATGGAACCACTCTTTGAGCCTAACACAGCAACAAGGACCGTGCACCATGTCCCCTCCAGCAACGAGCAACTATCTCCTAGGGCCAGTATGAACGAGGTAGTGGGTAATAGACAGGTAGGCACCTTGTCAACATGCACAGTAAGCGCAGCCACGCTGGGGATCTCAAGCAACAGCCAGTCACTTGTGGGGAAGATAACAATGAAAGTAACGCTGGTAATGCATAAGGAAACGGTAGTACAAAGCTTAAGTAAAGGAGCATACGAAATAAATGGTTTACGAACGAATCCAAGATAAGTTCACGAAGTCAAAAAGTATATTTTACGGAAACGCCACAAACACAAAAACGTTGTCGAAATTAACTACAATTGACATGTGCATCTTTATAGAAGAGAGCACAGGTAGACATGTATATTAGAAACAAAAGCATTAGGACAAAATTGAAATGCCACTACTTGAAATAAAAAGACAGCATGCAAGCACGCGGTTTGTAAATCGAATGCAGCGTACCTACAAACGCTGCGCCGGTTCTGCCTACGTCTTCAGCAGCATCAGCCGCCGCTTTGATAGGGGTCCCTAGTGGCCTCGCTCATGGCGCACTAGGCCTGCCTGACTCAGGCATTCGCGACCGCATGTGCTACAGCACCATGCGTTCGATGACGATGGAGTATAACCTACTGTTGCTTGCCGCTTCCAAACTTGCCGTTGTTCTTCTGCTATATATAAATGCCCCGTCCTAATGCTGAGTTTGCATTCATGATGCCTATTCACCGCAGTTGAGCAAACCAACACACTTAAATTAGGTCTTCTTAAACTGGATAAATTTCCTTACACTGTATTTGGTTTGTTCGGCCTACCCAAATAATCTTCTATTACCTGGCCACGTTGCTTACGCTAATTGCGCTTATCATCGACAACTTTATTGGGTTTGTAGCAATTTAAGCAACTCGTGGTCATTTCTTACTTATCACGCAATGGTTGCTAACCAATTTACTTCATATGGTAGTTTAGCCAACATTTATGCCACGGTATCTGTAGCGACTATTGGATTTAGTTTATTTCATCTTGTCGGTTCGAGTGGATGACTGTTGCTTGACAGCACCGGTTTGGATGTTGACAAATTGTCTACCTATCTATTGCTCACAACCTCGTTCATACTGGCTCCAGGAGACTGTTGGGCATTGATGGAGGGGACGGGGTGCACGGTCCTTGTGGCCGCGCTAGGCTCGTAGAGCGGTTCCATGCACTTAGTGTGGAGCGGACTGCGGTCGAGCCAGGGTATATTGTACGTTTGATTACCCAAATAAAGCGTGCTTGCTTTTGGTTGTGGAGGAGTGTGGGTGTGCCCCGTTGATGAAACATGGCTCTCATCCACATGCCTCCCGGTCTTATTACTTCGGGTATACACTGGATATGGGGTGTGTGTTTGGAGCTGTGGGTGGTGCAGCGCAAGTCACCCATGGTCCGTCTGTAGGCGCAGGCATCCTGTGGCTGGCCACCGTGGCAGGCAAATTCGAATCCGGATACCACCAACCAAATGTATACCATCTGGTCAATGTCGTGACCACTATAAAAGCCATGGGCCCAGCAATCCGGGTAATTGCTCCCATTTAGCCTCACTTGGTCCACATACTTAGTTATATCTGAGTCTTCCGTGTGCCGAGCACTATTGGAAAAACTATTAAACAGGCATAATGAAAACCCGATCCACTGCTTTAACCGCTTTGGTTGGTAAAACGTTCGCGTTTGCAAGTTCCAGTTTACGGATAACTACGCTAACCAGTGAAAGCGAGCCCTATGTCGCACTTGCTGGCTGAATATCTAGAAAATTTTGATTACCACATCGTATTATCTCGGCGGCCGGTTCGTATTTTTATCTTTTAGCTGGCTCCTAAGTTATCATGCGTTATGCGTAATGGTAGGGTGTAGCAATCTGGAGATTCCCCCGGGTTGCCTTGGTATGTTTTGTTAAATATTAAACAAAATTAGGTTTTCATTGTACACTTTGAGGTTAGTTGCATAATGCCGGTATGTATGTTGCAATTGTTTGCCTGACCCTATCCACCCGATTAACACGTATGGCGTCACGGTTGGATTAAACACGCAGCTCTATCGGTAAGCTGTGGCCAACGGACTGGTGGAGACCGTTTTGCAGCAGGCGTTCTTGGAATCGGCAGCACATTAAATGATGGAAATACAGCAGGAACGGAAATTGTAAATAAATAAATAAAACATTAAAGTTCAACTAAAAGCGTGCTATTATTGAAATGCTAAAAGCAGAAGTAAAGCTATAAATAAGTTTACGTTAACTATGAACCAACATTAAGTGGAAAATTTATGAGCATATACATATTCGTTTAGATGCAAGCACTTCTCCCTTGCTTTTTTAGTAAATGCATACATATAGTACAATAAAAGGCTTAAAGGCAAAATAACGGAACTATTTACTTTAGTGATACGAGCTGAAAATGTTCCAAATAAGTAAATGTTAACGCTGAAGGAACAGTATACTAAAAATCCATGACCATATCCATACGCGCGTTTAGATGCAGGCACTTATTACTTGTTCTATAACTTACATACCTAAGTGGCTCTGATAATGGTTTTTGTACCGAACCACAGGGCATATTTTCGGCATACTTAACGTCCGTTAGTTACGGACTTCACGCGCCATCGCGCCGTCCCTCGCATCCTACCCTAGGTAACACCGTCGTTCCGTTTCGTATTGTGGCTAATACAAGGGAATAGCGTGTACCAAAATACACCTTCTGCCCTTTACTTCCGTGTCTTCTCTTTGCCTTCACCGGGTACGGTAATGGACAATAGTCTGTTAGCGTGAGCCGGCCACGCACGCTACAGGAGAGCAACCAGCTCGCAACTTTTTACCAACTTTTCTACTTTTGATTTACCTTTGTACTCTTAAGTAAGAGCTTTAGAATGGTGCTCATCAGCAAAACCTTCTAAGGAATAGCTGACGCTACATTGCCGTACTAGTCAAGCATTGTAGGGCTAGCAAATACTACTGCGTGAAGGTGCGCTGCAGTAAGCGCTGAACTCAAAAGACAATTGGAGTCGGACACAGCGGACTGGATCAGATGGGCTACCAGAAGACGAGGACAGAGGAAGCAAGGAAGGAAGAACACGTTGGCCCGGAAACTTACAAGGTGGTCGTGTGTCGAGCCGGATGTGGGCCGACATGGACTTAATGTAAAAGAGGTTAACACAAGAAAGAGTAGTGTACACTTGCTCATCAGTGAAACGGTACACAAAAGATAATAGTAATCATTTGGGTCGCTAGGCCTTTCTGAGTCGTCTGTACCGGGAGCCCGGAGCGATTCAAAAAGCCAGATGGAGTTGCAGGGGAAATTTCATTGATACGGTAAAATATTCCGGTATCTATCTATAAAGGGATGACACATTTGACCATGCAGCTAGGGGAACGGAGCATGCGTAGCACACAGGGCAGTCGCGAGTTGTAACCGAAACGAGCGCCAAGCAAAATGGACGACGAGCAAGGCAAGCATTCGAACTCAGTCACCAGTTTAACAAACCACGCCGGTTGTCTAGGTGTGTAATGAAACTAGTTTGGTTAGAATTTTACACAGGCATACCAAGGAATCTCCAGACTGCTGCATAGCCCTCTCACAGAAGGGCTGTGAAAGCAGTCCTTCGATCAACGTGAGGACTGTCCGTCGCGGGCCAGCCTTCTGCAAAACCAAGTTGTGCAACCTGATGCAGCTGCTGAGGGAGAACCATGCAATCGCACCCTAAACGGGCTCCCACCCTTGTTCTCCTTACGGTGTCGAAGAGGTAAAGCTGTTTGTGGGGGAAGTTAGTAAAGTTCACGAATGCGGGTGAGCAGGAAGTTCTTTCCACTTCCAGTTGATGTGCGGGGATCCAGCGAAAAGTGCAACCGCGGTACAACCAACCGGCGGTGTGTATGGGAAGCAGCATGAAAATGTAGCATAAATGCATAGTCATGCCAAACAGGGTGCAAACCAAAAACGTGCAAGGCCGTTTTGCTTTTTTCATACGGTTTTGCTCCTTGTTGGTAGTTTCAAGACGCTTTGAGCATTTTGTGGATTTTCGGAAACGTTTGGTAAGAGCAGAAATTTTCAAAGGCCCGTTCTATATAAAGTAGTAAGTGCTAACGCAGTCCAAAAAACGAACCTGTGGTTTGAGCTTCCTACCGCGTTGATTGATAATAGGGCTAGTAGGAGTGTTCTCGGTTGAAGTTGTCAATTCTGCTGGAGCGACCTGACTCGTCTGCGGTTGCGGTGCGAGCTGTGATGGCGCAGGCCCTGAAGGTGCTTGCTGCACCGAAGTGCCAGACTTGTCGAGGAACGCTGACTTGAGCCAATCAACGTTGGTCTTCTTATTCTTACCATCGTAGTCAACGGTAAACGTCTTATCGCATCTGCGTATTACACGGTACGGGCCAGAATAAGGAGGTTGTAGTGGCCGGCGTACACTGTTAATGCGAACGAACACGTGCGTGCAAATAGTTAAGCGTTCGTCCACGTTGGTGCGCAAGTTCTGTGCTCTGGATGGCACAGGCTGAAGCTGTCGCAAGTGATGAGATAGGCGAGTTGAGTAGTCGCCATAGTCAAAGGTTGTTGCCGCTTTTAGTGAGATGACTTCACCAGATAAGCGTCGTGTGCATCCAATGACTAACGACGATGAAGTGGCGTGCAACTCTGCTTTAATCGTGTTCCTTATGCCTAAGAGAACGAGCGGCAGTGCTTCGTGCCAGGATGTGCTAGCTTGGACACAGTGCGATGCTTTGAGTTGCAGGTGGCACGTTTCTGCCATCCAATTAGCTGCGGAATGGTATGCGGTGGTTCGGTTATGTTGGCAGCCAAGAACGTTGAGCCGTCCGCTTAAGGATCCGTCAAAGTGTGATCCTCTGTCAGTGATGACTACGCTTGGGCAACCGAATTGAGCTACCCAGCATTATAGGAAAGCTGGTGCAACCGACTCAGATGAGCAGATGACTATCGGAATCGCCTCTGGCCAACGAGTGACTCGGTCGGCACAAGTGAGGAGGCACACGTAACCTTTGCACTTAGGCAAACGTCCGACCCGGTCGACATGGACGTGCGCAAAACGAGAGCCAAGAGCGGGAGCGGAGCCAAGTGGGCTGTTGATGTGTCTGTATACCTTGGTGCGCTGACACTGTAAAACTGCGGGTGCCCAAAGGCGCATCTCTCACTTGACGTTGGGCCATACGAAGCGCTCAGTTACGAGCTTCTGCAAAGCAGGTAAGCCGGGATGAGACAGGTGGTGTAAAGCGATGAAAACTAGTCAACACATCGAAGTAGAAACTACGGGTCGGGGAGAAGTTTGTGAAACGTCACAAAGAATGGTCCCCTCAAATGCAGCTAATGGAACTTCGCGTAGTTTCAACGGGGAGCTGCGTCGTAGCTTGTCTATGTCGGGATCAGCTTTTGTGGCAGCAGTCATAGCGACAAGATAACTGTTGGTACCAGACGATAAGCTGATCGGCTGAATGCGTGAAGGCCCATCTGCCACGAAATTAAAAGCACCTGATAAATGTCGTACGTCTATCGTAAACTGAGAAACGTAGTCTAGGTGTCTAGTTTCCCGGGGAGAATACTGGGCCGTTGCGCCATTGCATGCGTAGCTCAATGGCTTGTGGTCAATGAAGACTGTAGAAGGTCGACCTTCGAGATAGTGACAGAAATTTCTGAGACCTAAGTGGATAGCTAGGAGTTCCCTACCGAAGGTGCTGTAACGCCACTCGGCAGGTTGTAAACATTTCGAGAAGAAACCTAAAGATATCGATCGATGGAAGATGCGTTGTTGAAGAACTGCACCGACGGCAGTGTCGGATGTGTCAGTTGTCAAGGGGAGTGGTGCTGATGTGACTGGATGGGCGAGAGCTTCTTTGAGCTTCTCAAAAGACAGCCTAGCGTCGTCTGCTAAATGTAAAGACCGTTGTCTACCGCGGAGCAAGTCAGTCTTTGGTTGAACGATGCTCGCGCAGTTAGGATTAATGCGGCTATATTAGTTGACCAGGCCAAGGATTCGGCGTAGTTGTCTGAAGGAACTGGGAGCAGGATAGCCCTTCAGTGCTTGGGTTTTATCTGGCAGGATTTCGATACCAGAGGTGGATGTGCGGTGACCAAGTAAGTCGATGAAGCCTTATCCAAGATCGCACTTATAAATAAATAAATAAATATTTTATTCTCGACAAAGCGAGACACGCCTTTTGGGCGTGATCAGCATATTGCAGTATTGTGCATGATAGCAGAATAAGCAGCATCAACAGCGGGAGTATTACAGTTGGAGACCGTAGTGTGCGCCCATAAGGCTCAAAGGTTGTATGAAGTCAATGTATACAGAATGCGAGAGATAGAGCTAGTAATCAGCGCAATTATATGGTATGTTGATGAGGAACTAGTCCGATGAGGTCCCGTACGCAGTGTAGATCAGTGAGTGAAGTATGAGGAAACGGGAGAAAAATACTTAATAATAGTGGCATGTCAATAATCAGATATGTAGGGGTGTTCGTGCGAGAGCAGATATATGCACAGAACTTGTAAATGTGATGTCCGTCAACGTGCCAACGTGAGATTGGGGCGGTGACTTCATTGAGTGGCGAGTCACATCCGCCACGTTGCAGTGTTGTTAAAAAGCTATTTGTGGCATTTTGTAGGAAAACGCTTGCCAGACGAAGACCCACCACGTCCTGGAACACTGCTGGCGTAATTTATTATCGGGGTTGACGATAACCCCATGCTGTGTTAAGCGTTGAAAGAGAGCGTCGATGTGATGAAGATGCTCCTTTTCAGGATATCTGGCGATGAGGATGTCATCTAGATAAGCATAAACGCCTTCGAGTCCTCTCGTGACCTCAGGAATGAAACGCCGAAAAGTTTGGCAGCGTTGCTGAGGCCAAAAGGCATTCTGAGGTACTAGAATAAACCGAATGGCGTGATGACTGCTGTTTTAGCAATGTCATCTGGCGCGACAAAAATTTGCTGGTAGGCGCGAACTAGGTCGACTTGGCTGCAGATAGACTTACCAGCTAGAGCTGAGGTCAAGTCGTGCATGTGTGGAATGGGGTATTTATCCGGAACGATAACTTTGTTAAGTGCCATTTAGTCACCACAGGGGCGCCAGTCACCGTATTTCTTCGGTACCATGTGTAATGGTGATGCCCATGGACTTTTGGACGGACGGAATAATCCTTGTTCGAGCATTTGTTCGAACTCCGTAGTCGAGCTTTGAACTTGTCCGGGACTAGTCTGCCAGGGCGGGCCGAAACTGGTGAGCCCCAAGTGCAAAGGTGATGCATGACGTTTGCCGTCACAGGAGGCAATTCGTTCAGGACGCGAAGGAGTTTAGGGTTGGTTGTTAAAACCTTCTATAAAAGGTTGTGAAGCTTGAGGTAGGACACTAATGGGAATGCAAGCAGCCACGTTGACGCTAGTCCAGATAACACTGAAATGCTTCCTAGAGTCGATAAGCTGCTTCCTTTTATCCTCTACCATGAGGTCGAAGCTTTGAAGCAAGTCTATGCCTAGGAGGGCGAAAGGCACAGTAGCGATTATGAAAGGCCAGCGAAAGGTACGCCGGAGGTCTAAACTGTGCTGTAGCAGCCTTTCACCGAAAGTTGTGATTGGTGTACCATTGGCGGCACGCAGATTGGTCGACGATGGTGGGACGACCTCTTCTGGGCTACTGGGTATAACGCTAACTTCGGCTCCTGTGTCGGTTAGAAACTCGGTGCCGAAGTTAAATCCCTAACGCGGATGAGGCGAGTTGGTTGTTGGCCGGTCGCGTCCGTCGCCGTTACTGACCGGCCAAGAAGTTTCCCTGCTTTTAGGCGAAGTTGCAAGGCTTTACACATTTATGAGCTACGGTACCAAAACGCTGATGGTACCAACAGCTAGCCTGCCTTTGGCTAGACCTAGAACATGTGCAGGGCGCTTTTGAGCGACTATAACGACGACGGTTCATAGTAAGCGGTTGAACGTGGAGACTAAGTGTCGCAACTTGTGTTTACAGGGCTGCTATAATTGAGTGTAAGCCAGTGATAGAAGAGCCCTGGAATGCGACGGCGCTGACCTTGCTGGCGTCGGCTTGTGGCTGTGATCGCTCAATTACTCGAGCCGCTAAATCTGCTAGTTGAGTGCGCGCAAGGGTGCGCACTGTGGCGAGAATGGCTTGCTTGGTTGCAGTTAGCCGCTGTAGCCATAGGTCACGAAGTAAGGACTCGTCTATGGTTGAAGAACCAAGGAGTTGCTGCATCTCTCGTAGCAGGGTTGAGAGCATTTGGTCATCCAGCTGCAGGTCCCTGAAAAGCCGCTGCAGGCGAACTTTCTCGGGAGGCATAATGCGCCTAATCGCGGAGTCTTTGGGAGCCTCATAGCGGTTTTTGGTCTGATAAATGTTAACCTCATGAACCTGCATTGATATCTCCTTGGTGAGGTAGGATAGGAGCGTGTTATACTTCGCGCAGTCGGAAGGCATTTCTGTGGTTGTGAAACTCATCCTCAAGCTACCCAAACCACAAAACAGAGTCCATGTCCCAAAAAGGTGACACAGCGAGTGAAACAAAGCTTAGCGAAGACGCTACCTTAGGGTCTACAGGTTTCATGGCTTACAAAATGACGCAACAAACAGGCTACCGTATGCAGACATTAACCGGAAAATATGAAAACGGTATGGAACAAGCTCAACGGAGAACAGTTCGAAATATCCGGCGCTGAGATTGTTCCGGAGTTGTGGTCATCAATTTAGGGAGTCGCCTGTGCCGGGAGCCCAGAGCGATTCAAAAAGACAGATCGAGTTGCAGGGGAACTTTTATTGATAGTGTAAATGACTCCGTTAGCTAGCTATAAAGGAACGACACATTTGACCATGCAGCTAGGGGAACGGGGCATGCGTAGCACACAGTGCAGTCGCGAGTTGTAACCGAAACAGGCGCCAATCAAAATGGACAACGAGCAAGGTAAGCATTCGAAATCAGCCATCATTTCAACAAACCACTCCGGTCGCCTAGGTATGCAATGAAATAAGTTTGGTTAGAATTTTACACATGCAAACCGGGGAATCTCCAGACTTCTACAACCATGTCACTCGGATGAACACCGCTGGCACACGCTTCAGCACTAATAATTGGAGAGAAAATGCTCAAAAGTAAGTAAAGCCATGCAAGGTATGGTATACGAACACCTAAGACACAATAACCTTTTATGTTCGCGATACCTCAAGCCCCAGATGCAGAATTGTTAATGCCCCGCCAACGCAGAGCCAAATAGATTTTACGCCCCGAAGCATTTCGCTAAATTTTCCGATACTATTTGTTTATTAGCAGCGGAAGGCTCCTCTAGCTCACTGGTGTTGATGACATAGCCAGATGACGATACAAAATATGCTTTAAGCGACAATACCAGGGACATTTGTCTAAGGAATATATGCGTTATTCAGGCCAAACGTGCCAAATGCTTCTAAACGTCTTCTGTGTTACCCAGGTGGACCTGGATCATGCAACCTTTTTAAAATATTCGCAACCACTTAGATGTTGAAAAATGTTAAAAGTTATTTTCATAATGGTTTTGGTGACAACCTTGGTAGCACATGTCCAGGTCCTGTCCAGGTTAACATCCTAAACGTTCCTATGAGAGCATTACGCTAAACTGGACAGGATCTTGTACCGTGAGACGGCTAAAAAGGGATTTACTTGTGAGTGGAAGGATTTTGGTGAGTGTTTTTGTTCGTCGTAATTAGCCGACAATACAGATATGTCGACCAGCTATCCGGAAAAGCACCAGACGGCCGTTCCGCCATATTGGGGCTCATCAGTGGCGCGCATCCTTCCGTCCTCTACGGAGGATCGAACCCATGACTGCTAGTGGCTCTTGCCAACTAGCCCGCAGCTTATGCAACTGCGCCATGGAAGACAGTATCCAACCATCACGAATTGTTTGCTAAACGCGATATAGCCCGACCCGTCCTCCACTGCCATGCAGGCACCTGCCATGTAGCTGACAGCGGTTGGCCTTCCGGCGTCAGGACTTCCTGGTTACGGCAGCTATGAATCGACATAGCATTTTGTGGAATCCGTAAGGGTCGGGCTATATCGCATTTAGATAACAATTCGTGATGGTCGGATACTGTCCTCCACGGCGCAGTTGCATAAGCTGCTGGCTAGTTGGCAAGAGCCAATGGCAGTCATGGGTTCGATCCTCCGCAGAAGACCGAAGGATGCGCACCACCGATGAGCCCTAATAGGACGGAACGGCCGTTTGGTGCTCTTCCGGATAGCTGGTCGACATATCTGAATTGTTGGCTAAAGGGATTTTGTCCAGTTTACGGCCGACTAATGAAAATGATGCTGGCGTTGACCAATAGAAATTCACCACTAGGTGTGGCAATCCGGTAGGTCCAGAAACCTTGATTGCCTACCACGGATATCCGAATATGGACATCACACTTCCACGTACTTAGTACCTAGGGAATACAATGACGGCTCGCACCCAAGGTTCACGCAGTACGTGTTGCCGTAGTTGCTGGACGTGGGAACACACTTCGGCGGCTCTTCAAGCCGTTGGTCAGAAAGCGCTTACCGCGCAAATGAGAACATCACACGGCGAAAGAGCATGACAACAGGGGTATAAGAATGCTTTATGTACATGGTGTGTAGTACAAAAATCCTTAATAGCAAAAGGCGGCATTGTCAATATGGTTAATCCGCTTCGGCGATGGACAAGGTAAGAGGCTAAAGGCGTTCAGAATGAAGCATTGGTCTCACCTTGTTCGCGTTGCATACTTTACGTTACTCAGCAGACGGTCTCTTGTGCCGTGCAGAATGCAATCACGTTTTGGTGCGCCGTGCAATGTCAGCATCCGATGCTGCATCACACATGCGTTGCCGAATGATGCCTTTGTAGATTTTATGCCCTGCTGTATGTCAACCTACCTTGTAGGAGGCCGTTCATATTTTTCGCCTGAATCCAAACAAGCCTCCTGCGTCTGAGTAGTTGATCGCCGCGGTCAGAGGTTAGCATTAGCCGCTGCATGGTACCCCGGCAACGAGTTGCAAGTTAGCACCGTACACAGCACACAATGTTTGACCTGAAAGTCTTTCAAGAATAAGATGAACTTACGACTCCTTTATTGAAATCTGAGTCCTTCAGCCGTCCATCATATCTCTTAAGCTCATTGCGCGAGCTAAATTACAGAAAACTCCCGTTGCAAGACTTTGGGACTGTCGTTGCAAGCTCTGTAACATGGCTTCGGACATGCGGCGGTGGCCGACCAGTTCTGATCGGATGAGACACACTTCATCTAAAAATAAACCTGAGTGCAATGCCATGTGTCTGTGACGTTCTACCTTTAAACGCCTTCAGTTTCTGTAGTACCGTCAGCTTGGATGATGTAACGTCAGCAGAGACGGCCGGTGCGATTACAGTTTAATAGGGGCAGTATGAACGCGCTACTTACGGTTGCTTGTTGATGGTCGTGGACGTGGTGGACTAATGCCACTGAACAGAAAACTGGGAGCACGTGGTAGGTTGCTGCAGCAGGTCTGTTGGGTTTGTTGGGACGCGCAGCATCTTCTTTATCGGAGCTGGAGCGGACTGGCCGTCGTCTACGTGGAAATAAATGGAACCATGCTCACGTAGGACGCTTAGCTGAAAGACTCATCGGAATGGTGTCGTCTGTGGATGGCAGCAGGCCGCGCTGTGAGTGACATTCCATTTCTCGGACATGCTGGAAGCTAACTAACAAGGATGCTTAAGCTAACATTAAGACTCACTCGTGCTAACGATGATGGACACAGCAGTGCTGGCCCCATCGACATCTGGTGCAGGGTGCTTTTTCACAGATGCATGGTAGTGCGTACCGTGCACGGAATGTATTTGGGCGTACGCACCTTCCTCTCGAAGCCAGGTGTTGCTGACAATAGTTATTAAATCGTCAGAGTCAATTAGGTTGCCAACGCTGTATGCTTGAAAAGCCTTCTGTGCTGAAAAAGAAAGGCGTCAATATTAAGGGTGTATAACTGTGTCATAGGGTAAATTACAAGATAATCTTCCAACGAAAATGCGATGCACTTGAACAGAATATGACAGGCGGAAAAGCTACATATATCTTTTGACAATTGCCATGCACGGAAGATGTATGTCGTTGAGAAATGCATGCTATGCGTGAACAGACTACAAATCATCATCATCATAACGTTAGCTGGAGGTGAGCACACCTCAGCTACTGTGCCGCAATACACAGAAACAAAGAAAAAATCAACCGGTGAAAGCTGGCTGAGCTACCGGTAACGGATGGGCATCGTTCCGGTAAGCCACCAGCCGGCTACTGTACATCAAAAATATTACTGTGCAAGATTATATAAGGCTAAATAATCAGCTCGTGGTTGGAGGGGAGGCTAAGAGGGATGGGGTGGGACAAAGAAACTCGCAGCAAGAACGCCGCTGAGGTCGGCTCCTAGCCACATCAGTAAATGTGTCCAACCAAACGTGTTCATCGTCTCTCGGACCCCAACCAGGGAGCCGAGACGTTCCAACCAAGGCAAGCTTTGAAATGAGGTCCTCCAATCCGCTGGACCAAGTCATCGCTTGGTTACTTCTCCTCTTCTTTCATCCATACCCCCGGCGCGCAAACAACGTACGTCGCGGGATTCGGTGGGCTGGTATGCGTAACATATGGCCGAGCCATCGGAGCCTGGTGCGTGGAATAACGGTGATGAGCGGTTTAGTTCCTTCTCCTGTGCAGTAAACAAGGCGTCAAACACGCTCGGTCCTCACGCGGTGTTCTCACCAGATGTGAGCTAAATAACGAAGGTACCGGTGGTCAAACGTAACTAGCCTCTTCAGGTCCGCTGCTTTAAGCGGCCAGGTTTCACAACCGTACAGTAGGGTCGAACGTATTGCTGCATTGTACACTCTACCTTTCAGGGCAAAAGTGAAGTCGCGCCGGTGCCATAAGTGGCGAAGGTTGGCAAAAGCGCCCCGAGCTTTTGATATACGATTTGTGATCTCATCTTCAATCCCACGGGCGCTGATACAACTTCCCATATAGTTGAATCTTTGAACGGCTTCTAGCTGATATCCACCAAGGGTCAGCGTAGGAGGCGGTCCAGACCAATCTTGGAGGAACGCTTTGCACTTCAAGGGTGCGAAGCAAAGCCCGAAGTGACGGACAGCTATTGCTAATTTGTCCAGTGCCGCTTGGCAAATTTGTGAGCTGTCACAGATTAGGGAATATCATCATTGTACTCTAAGTCGAGAAGTCGTTCTCCTGCGAGCAGATCCACACCTTCCAAGTCGTTTCCTGTGAACGCGATTTCCATGACTTCGTCAACAGCGAAGTTGAAGAGGAAAGGTGACAGCCAGCATCTTTGTCTCACGCCGCTGGAGATATTAAAGGGCGACGACAACTTGCCGTAAGCCTTCACTCTGCCCGAGCTACGAGCATATAATGCTCGGATAATATTCACATATTTCTCAGGTACACCTTTCCTGAGTAGACAATCCCAAAGGGCATGTCCATCCACCGAATCGAATGCACCTTTGATGTCGAGGAACACGACAACGGTGGGCCGCCAATGTTTGTGACGGTGCTCCAACAGACTATAAAGATTCATAACGCTACTGAATGGCACGAACGTGTTCCGGGACACCTTCACAGACACACCTGTGATAACTGTGGGTTTCGCATCGATGATGACGACGTTATCCGGCTTCACGTGGAGAGCAAAATGCCATGCAAACGAAATGCTTTGTGACCCTTGTATGTACACATATCCACCTTCCCACCCATGCTGGCCTTGCTGAAAGTAGCAGGAACCTGTTCCACTTCCGGCGTATGCCGCTTGATTTGAGCAACCATTCGCGGGGAATTGAATCATTCGCTTGATGTAAGACAAGTGAGACTCAAATGGAAATGTTGAGAAGCTGTCTAATATCCCCATCTTCTTTATATCAGTGGGTAGATGAACCAGTGAGTGCACCTTCCACGTTATCTCATTAGGACCGAAACCATCAAAATAATTAACTAAAAACACGGATTAAATGAATAAGGAAATCAAATAAGGTAGTGTGAAGGTGAGGGTGGCACATAATATAAAGAGCAAATGTGAAGTCTAGAAAGGTATGATACAATGCCTCAGGAAGTACCCCGATTAAACAAGCTGGTCCGGCGTATAGCAAAAGCTGCCGCAAGTCAGTTGCCCTCCAACATCGGTATTTGTCTAGTGATCGAAGCTTACGTGGAAAATCGGGAAATCGGATGTCCAACAAGTCCGAAGTCTTGTAAGCGTTCGTTCGCTAAAAGCAATCGTTCCCTGTGCAGTCGAAGTCCACTGTCTACGGGTAAAGTCTGGTAGTTTTTATCACTGCGCATCACACCCAAACATAAAGCGCGAAGCGGGATCGGTACGCTTTAGAACAAATGCGCGGATATAAGGCCAACCTCCGGTGAGTGGAGAAAAACAAAGGTAACGCTAGGAAAAGTTTATTAAGTGGGCGAAAGGCTATCTAGTGCTAAAAATAATGCACCGAAAGATAGCTAGCTAGGGAAAGGTGTGGTCGCGTGCGCGGAGAGCAAAGATGGCTGCGGAGCCGAGGAGCGTCGCGCCGTTCGAAGGCGGATGCTAACTGACTCAAACAAACGCGAGCAACGTTCAAGCAGGCGAGCGGCTAGTTTGCTATGTACATCGAGAAAATATAATTTTGTGATTTTGTAATATTTTACGCAACATGCGGCAGCCAAACAGGGGAATCTCCGGGTCACCACAAACTTACTGATTGCATATAGCCAATTGGAAAGTCAGCAACCAAATCTACATTCAAAGCAGCTAAAGGCGACGGTTGGCTGGCATTCCTTCGAACGGATGCGTTAGTCCTCAGTGCGCTATCCGTAAGTGGGTATGTCACCTTGCGGCTCATATACTCACCACGTTGGGTGCATTTGTCACAGCTGTAATAACCCGAGTGTTCTTTCTTGCGTTTCACGTAAGCGCGTGCAGGGGTATTACAGATAACGGCTTTTAGTTGGAATAATCCTTCGCTTTGCAAAGAACGGATCTCATAAATTGTGTCGTAAAAGTAATCGTCCACGTTATTTGGTTTTGAGGTGCCAGCACAGACACCAACAATGAATGGCATTGTGACAACTGGCTTTATGACATATCACAGGATCGGCCATATGGGCACCCTGGATGCACTAAAAGGCTTAAATCCGTCAATATGCAATTGATGGTATACAGTGTCATCAGCCGCGAGCGAAAGAGCTGAGCACGCTCTCTGTAAACCTCTCAGCAGACCTACGAGACCGTAAGTGGCCGGTGTAACCATTCGTATATGAGAGTTCCGTGGAGTTCGCATCAGTGCCCGGTAGTCCTTGGGTAAAAGTGGCATCCACGGTTGCACAAGCCCTAACAGTAGACGGACAAATGACGCTGGTACCTGAGATTTTGCGTTAAGTTTTCTCAAGTTATTGACCACTGCATCGGGGTCCCTGTCATCGCCACAGCAGTTGGTAACGTTATCAGTTGGCTGCACTGTGTGAGCAATCATAGGTAATATATCCTACAAATCCCCTTACCCTTTTGTCTCTTATTGGCTGACAACAGAAGCACTTCTTCATAGCTAAACCCTGAGGTCCTTTCTTTTGCTACACAGTAAATTTTGCTACGAGACGGAACCAGTGCAGTTAATTAATAATTTTTCCCCTCGGCCTGCTAAAAATAATTACATTTGTATCAACCAAACTATAACTGGAAAACCTGGTAGTTGGGCCTGAGGTGGCGCGTTATCAAAGCAGCTACGCGATAGCGCAAAACCAAGCGCAAGCAGCGATCAATGTTACAAAACCGAAACTGTGCAAATAAAACGACCTACCGATGCATTTTAACCACACGTGTTTTTGTTCAAATAATGTCACTTATAATTCTTAAAAATCATTTATTCATTAACAAATGTCAAACTAAATGCATTCAGCTTCACGTAGTGCATTAATACAGGAACTGGATTGTTGCTCAGTTTCTGTCCAGTTTGCTATGTTTATTGTTACCATTGTTTTACTAGGGAATAGCCGCTGAAAATGGTACAAAGTAGCCTTCTGACTATCCGCTAATTATAGGTTGTCCTGTTATCTCCTGCATATATAATGTTGATTACGAAATTATTCGCGTTGTTGCAAAACATTATCACTTACTTGCCTATATTTGCTATGTATGCCTGAAAAGTCAACTTTTCGGCCACTTACTTCGTACATAGTTACTGCGATGCATTTTAGGCAATCTAGAACAGTACTATATAGTTTTGCTTATTCAAAACTTATGCCCCTTCACCACCGCAGCGTCCTATCCGCCACTTGGAAATAATGTTCTTTCGGCAGTGCTATTCCGGTACACACGGTGGTGGTTGATGGCAGGTGAATTTGGGTCCAATAAACCCACAGTAACGTTTATTAATAATTTAGGCTGCTTGCTGAAATCTTAAGACCGCAATTAGTAATCAATATACTATGGGGTTTTAATGCGTTACGATGGTCAAGCATTTTCCCGATTCACGCGTAGCAGCCATGGTGGATGACTCGCTTGTATTCCGACGTATGCTTAAGGGTCCTTATCTGGACTTCGCATCGTTGAACGAGGGTCTGAAAGTGTTTCAGATTAAAACGGCAACATCGTTTATTCGTCGAAACGTTGTAACTGCGAAGGCGTGCCAGAGGGAGACCGGACAGGTGCTACCGGAGGGATGCCCATATCGGTATATTTTGTTTGTATGTGTGCATGGAAAGCGCAGCAGTGTTACTGGAAAGCGGTAAGTGCAAGTTATTAGCCTGATGAGAAAATTACCATAGGTACCTCTGTTTCGATTGCCCTGCGCGTTTTTCTGTGACGTTTAAGGGCGAAGGTTACAAGATTGGGAATGCGTTTCCGTGACATTCGCAGGTTTCACGTTGGGAAGCCCTGGCCGTATGTGAGAAATCGGAGGCTAACAGGAGATCAGGAACGGCTGGTGCTGAACTTAATGAAAACCTTTCGTCGGACGCAGGCGATGCGTGCATTTGTGCGGCAGCAATATAACATTCGTTTAACAAGGAGGGATTGGTATGCCATACGGCGGCGTCATTGTAACGCTTGTGTCACCGAGGTGGAGGAGGTAACACAGCTGTTGCAAAGAAATGGTCAGGGGAAAATTATGCTTGAGGGGAATGCGTCTCGTTACCTGTTTTCGTTCCTTTTGCGCATGCTGGATTTGGTGGGCCAATACGGGGAGGTAATTTTGGCGGACGCCACATTTCAGATCAATTACGAAGGCTACATTCTAGGACACTGCATGCTTGCGGACGTTAGCGGCCTGGGCATGAGTTTCTTCTATGCCCTGTTGCCAAATGAGACGGAGGTTGCTTACGAAGAGGCAGTAAGAGGTATGTTGGAATTGGCCCCCGCGGTTGCTGGTGCTCGGACTTTGGTGCTGGAGAAGTGCATCGCACAAGTGAATGTGTTTCGGAATGCGTACCCCACTGCGAACATCGTATGCTGCCGGGTACACATTATGCGGGACATGTGGCGGTGTTGCTCACACCTTCTGTTCTGTAACAAGGAAGATAAGAGGGCTCTGTTCAACCTGCTGCGGTCTTTGTTGTACACATACGATTGCGCGCATTATCATCGGATTATGGAAGGCATATCCCTGCACAGAGCTGAATGCTTCCAATACCTCCGTCGTACATGGATCCCATGGTGGCTTAGCTGGGCAGCGCATTTGATGGGGCACGTGGTATTATTCGGATGTGACAGCACGAATCGAGTTGAAAATGAGAATAAGCATCTGAAAGAAACTTAGAGCGAGCGGTCAACCCTACTTCACTTGTTTCAGGTAATAGTGCAGCGTGCTAGTGGCGTCATTGGGGAGAGGGAAACAGTCCTCGCCAGAGGTCAGCTTCGTATATGCGAGGTTGAGCAAGGTGTCAGCAGTGAGGACGCGATATTGAGCAGGATGTTGTCCTACGCCCGGCGGCAGTACTCGCGGCACAGTGTTCGATTTCGCATTCGCAGTGTTAACCAAGGCGGCGCGTATTGGCCGGTGGAAGCCGAGCGCAATGAGCTGCAACGTATCGTCATCGGCAATGGCAGCGCATGCGGATGTAGATTTAACCGACAGTGGGCATTCCATGTGCGCACATTATCCACGTGGCATGCCTACAAGCGTACGAGGAGGAGGATGTGCTTCGTGGTTGCCATTGGGTGTTGCCAGCGGTAAGTATATCTGCGCCCTCCTTTCGGAGGACAGGGAAGGAACGTTGACGGTGGCGCGGGTGCGATGCCCGAGTGATAGAGTTCTTGACCGGGCCGCCAAAATTCGCATCATTCGGGATATGTTTGCTGCTCTGGAGGCGGAGATCCCGCTGTTTTGCAAAATTGCTAATATCCTACTGGCGTTACTGTGCGTCTACGTATCGATGGGGAACATCGAAGTGTGTAATGCATGCAGCTGTATTTGCCTTAAATATGCGTAACACTAATGCAATATTGGTACCTAAAGTAGAAATTATTCACTACAAGGTATAAAAAATAATCATACCTTTTCTGAGTCCATTTATTAAAAATTCCTCTCGACCACTTTTAGTTTCGTCCTGGACTATTTAAGTAGTCTCCTATTGTGCCGATATTTTTAGCCTCAGACTTTTAATGTGAAGCCTTGTTAATATAATGAGATAAGTAACACTTGGGGTTTGCGAGTTTCATAGCAGTGGATACATCATAGCAGACATAATTAAGTGTTTTCTTTAACATCGATGATTTTGTAAAATCATAGGAACCTTATGCAACATTATTGTACCTATGAATTATCAGTATATCCAAACATATGTACAGCAAGCCCTCCCACTGAAGCGTGCTTTTGGAAACTCGCGGAGAAGCAAAAGAAGATGAAGATAAATGTCTTTATATGTCTATGGATATTGTTAACTAATGTTCTAAAAAATTATCGGCGCTGTTTAGTGCATTAAGTCCTTCTTGTTAACCGTACTTTCTGTCAGCGCGTGACTTTTAGCGCGCCATGAGTGACGAATCATTCGTCACTGTGGTAGTACGTTCCTACCAGTCTGTAATCGATTGCCACGTAACGTTGACGGAATATGCAGCCCTTCAGCGCGAGCAGCGAAAGCGTGTGCTGCCGTGTGTGTTATAACTCCCTAAATGACCAGACTTTTAGTCCACAGCAGTGCAAATGTACACCTTATAGACGATCTTATGGTCACCCAGTATATCTTCCCATGCCCCTTGAACCCCAGCAACGAAAGTTTCATGGTAAAAATATCGTAAACATGAAGCGGAAAGTCACATATTAATTATAATTACGCAATGCAGTAGCCGCAAACCCAAACCCTACATTGATTTTGAATTACCAATTCTCGTCCAAACGAAACTCAATTAAGATGACTTTCAGGCAACAGTATGCATTATCCGGTGCGACTACAGCATTATAAATAAATAAATAAATAGTTCATTCTCGGTAAAACGAGACACCTGTAAAGGCGTGATCAAATATGCATACAAGCATAGCTTCTTTGGAATGTTAAAACATTTCGTTTTAATGAAAGGTATAAAAAAAAGATGTTGTCCATATGAGTGAGCTTATTGTCAGGTAACAGTCAGACCAAGGGACATTATGGCGCTGTGGCGCGCAAAATCCGTCAAAACACAAGTTGGGGGTAATTGCGCCAGGTAGTGCTCCGTGAGCACAGGAGCCTTAACAAGGTTTAGTTGCAACCAATAACCATTACGAGATGGGGATGATCTGTGCTTCAAAAAAGCGTTCTTCATAGCAGACTTAGTTGCACAGGTAAGTGCGGAACTGTCGGAGCCCGTATACTACAAGCAAAACCCTCGGAGTCAAATGATATCACAACGCACTTGGGTCGTAGTACACCGACACTGTTGGGGCCTATATACAACGACCACGAGACTTCGAGCCGTACGCTATTACAACCCAACTGGGTCCTATTACGTCGACAACGAATGTGCCACTGATAGAGCCTATATACAACGAGCACGAGACTTCGAGCCGTATGCTATTACAACTCACCTGGGTCCTATTACACTGGCAGCAAACATGCTGCTAGTCCAGTTCATTTTATAAAATGCTGTAATCCCAAATGAGCGCAGAAACCGATATAAAAAATGCATTGTATTTAACAAAAAGCAGCGAGAGAAGGTTCAACGTTGTTCACTATATTCGTGCCCTAGACGCGCATATCGCATGCAGGGTATCATTACACAAAGTCCTATTCATCGGCTAAAGTATAAAAGTAGTGCGAACATATAGCCCACTGTCGGGTAACTGAATGAGAGCTTTTAGCTGAACAAGCATTTTCCTTCTTTGCGTTTTCTTTACTGGGCTGGCATCCATGTCGAGCCTAAAATGAAGTGAAAAAGGGAGTTTAAATTGCACCGAATAGCTTACTTTGGCACTCTATTCTGCACAATAGCGCTGTTTGATGGGAACTCCACGGCTCCCCTTTGACAACCTAACGATGAAAGGTAAGGAAATAGATCACCAGCATCAAGTGCAGGTGCAATATGGGGTACGGTTTGCTGATTTGTACTCGGATCGGCGGTAATCTCATCCTGACTGCCTGCGCAGGAAATTGTTATACTAAGCTGTCGCTTACCTTCGAATGCGGTGTAGATTGATGGGGTGGAGGCAACTGTGAAATCCGGTGATGGTGAACGGTCAACAGCTACATATCGAAGTAAAAGGTTGCTTTCTTACCGGTAGTACAGCATTGCACTGCCATCATGGGCACAGATACCGTTTGTGAAGCGTTGACACAAATTGTACAACGGGCTCCCGATTGCACACGCAAACACATTCGATGGTAAAGTAACCGATTGTGCGCACAGCGAACTGCGTCAATCACAACAGGCTTGCTGCATGTGAAACACAAATCTGTGGGCGCCATAATTTTCGGTCAACGCGGTTGTTTCTTTGCGCGTTGAAAGTCTGAAGAAGCACCAATTACCTCGTTAGTCCTTCGCAATAGCTCTTGATACAGTTCCGAAAATCCGGATGGGTTAACCTCTTCAGCACTTCTCAGACGATGTACATGATGTGCAATTTTAGACGTGGGTGGTTTGGTAACAGGGACTTTCAACGCCCGCAACGGCATGGTCTCTGTGGGTAGGTTGTAGTCCGCCAGCCAGCGGATGCAAATAGGTATTTGGCCTGTAAAGCGATGCACATATCAGAAACGGCTTACTTGTCGGGTACGCTTGCTGCTTGTATGCCGTCATTAAATGCACACACGGAAGCCACATGGTTTCATAAAAAGGACAGTTACATGTTCCCAAGGAACAATCGATGGCGAAGCGGTTTCCCTGGTGCGATAGCTCAAACTGGAAGCGTCCGAAATTTTTATTCACATACCACTCCATCTCCAAGGTCGGAGTAAACTGCTTGTAACATGGGTTGCGCTAAATAGTGCATCACTAAGTTGTATGCGTACGTAGCTAAGAGGCAAACTACGCGATGAATATATGCGCTGCCTTCTAGTAGCTGACGCCTGTCACAGCAAAAGGCGGCATGCATCCGGGACTCTGTCAGGAGAACTTCGGAATGCGCCCAGACTTTGCGAACGGCTGCAACAAGGCCATCCGTTGCATGGGTAACTTTCTTCAATCGGAAGTTAGCATTCTCAACTCGGTTGTTCGTTGTATTGCCAAAATGCACCAGTCCAGCTTGGGCGTGTTTCGCCCACGAGCGTTTTATGTACAACCAGTACAAGGTAAGGTACGCACAAGCCAGGGTCTGTTCTTCGAAGGAGCTTCAAATCTTGTTGAAATCTGAAACAAGAATATTACATATAGAAAGAGATTATAGCCAGTCTCCGTGTCAGAAGTTGCCATGCAATGAAACAGATAACGCGACCGGTTAATGTTTGTCTACAGAATGTAACGAAGATTTATTACTTACATGCTTCCTGATGGCCTAGCGGATGTTGAAGTAACACAACAAAACGTTGCGTTGAAAAACCGCGCGCGTCGCACGTATTTGAGCGGCCATTTTGTCCATCATTATTGTGCGGAGGGAAATACCCTGCCCTATGATATCCCGAAACGCTTCGAACAAAGTAAGCAATGATGCGTAACCTTCCCGACGCGTAAACGCCTAAAATACTGGCCGGCCGTACCCCATACCGTCAGTTATTAAAACAGGTATAGTTTGAAGCAGCAAGCAACAAGTAAGGCCGCAATCCATTCTCACTTCAAACGGTTAGTACCATGAGTAGCGTCTACACAAACGACATGCGAGAATCGGCGGAAAAGTTCTATTTGTTGATGCCGAGCGAATATTACGTCTGTGCACAAGCCTTCCTCAGAAATAATTCGCGCAACTCCGTCTTCTTCCATAGACTTGATAACCTGATGCCATTTTACTGCAGGAAGTAAAAACCATCAAAATAAGCTTACACTCAACGCCAGGTCTCAGCTTACGATAAACATTGCGGACATCATCGCTGGTAATGTGCTTTCCGAATCGAATCTCGACGAAATGCTTGATGTCGCTTGTTGGGGTGTTGTAGCGGAAAAGGTCCACGGACTGAGTGAACGCATCGTCCTTCAGACGGCGACTGATGGGATGTCGATCAAAAAGAAGGTGCTTAACTCAGTGATTGTGAGACAGATCAAACGTCGTGACTTTCAGTTTGCGTCCTGTTCTGATGAGATTAACGTACGCTTGGCAGTTAGTAACATGTGAGCTGAAAGATTTAGAATAATAGCGGCCAAATCCTCGTCAGATAATACGAAATGTTAGCCTCTGCCACTATTCGGCTTCTCATTTCGTTGATTACGGAAAGTTGGACTTTCTCATTTCCGCTAATAGCTGGTCACCCGAGCCCCATTTGAGTGCCGACAGCGTGTGGTCAAGCTTTTGCCTTACCCTACGGGAACTCTGCTCCACTACAACGACCTGCAAACAAGTTTCCATAGGGAAGAGATGCCTAGCCCTCATCCGGAGTCGTACACAGAAGTGGATTGCCTCCAGGGATACGGCATGGCAAAACTATCGCTCCCATCCAACGGCTACTCAGTGAGAATATTCCCGATACATCCTTAACCAATGCGTCCATCTTGCACGAGAAGATAAAAGTGAGCAACAGCGTCATCTCATGCGTAAATTTTCATCCAATCCCAAAGCCTTGTATAGTCACGTCAGCAGTCTTCAACAAGTCAAGCATGGTGTCACCGCACTGACGACCCCCACAGGACTCACGAAGTCAGCGAACGAGGCAGCAGAAGTCCTGTGTCAGCAGTACGCATCCACAACCTCCGTTCCCTCAATGCATACAACCACAGTACTTCTTCGGTCTCACCCCCAACTTCCCTGACGACTGTTCATTTCACTCCGGAGAAGGTCCTGCCGAAATTCAAATCCCTGCGGCTAACGGCCTCTCTTGACGTTGATGGTTTCCACTCAAGACTCTTGCGAGTGTGCGCTGCAGCTCTAGCTTTACCCCTGGCAAAGCTGTTCACCCACTTCTTCTCGCAAGGCAAAGTTCCCAATGATTGGAAATGTGGGACTATTTCACCAATCTACAAAGGCGGTTTCCACAAAGACGCGGCCAATTACCGACCGATAACTCTCCTCTCTACGATATCCAAAGTGATGGAATCGATCGTCGCAGACGCTTTAATGGAACACATCGAGGCCCAGTAACTGCTCTCCGATTGCCTGCACTGTTTCCGGCGGCAACGGTCATGCCTGAGTAGCCTGCTGTTTGCCAGGGATAGCTGGACGACTGCTGCCGACTCTAGCCTAGAAATGCAAGTTATATTCCTGGACTTCGCCAAAACCTTCGACAAGGTCCACCACAACATGCTACTACAGAAACTGCAGTCTTACGGCGTTTCAGGGGCCTTGATGGACTGGATCCGGAACTATCTTCAAAACCATACCGTCCAAGTACGCGTCGACGGAGCGTTGCCTCCCCACATCCTTGCCATAAGCGGAATTCCAAAGGGGTCTGTTCTCGGACCACACCTCTTCTTAGCCTTCATTGATGTTGTCACACCGCAAGTGGAGTCTTCGCTGCTGCTATATGCGGATGAGGCGAAGCTGTGGCGCACAATTAACCTTCCGGACGATACACACGCCCTTCCATTTAACGCTTCGAAATGTCGCGTCCTTTCTACCCGCCCTTCCGCTGTTTCTCCTATATGTTAACTGGGAGCGTCTATCCTCCAGCGCTCTTCTGCCGAAAGAGACTTGGGTATCATTACCTAGACGAGTCTTTCTGTATCGGCTTCCTGCCGCAAAGCAGCTGCTGCTGCTAACCGCATGCTGGGACTGCTGAAACGAGGCTTCGGTCAAATTGACCCTAGCAATTCCTGCCTCCTCAACGATTTTTTTCGACCCCATTTGGAGTTTGCTATTCAGACTTGAAGCCCCTGGTTGTTGTAAGACCAACGTATACTCGTACCCCACAACGTCTAGCAAAAAACTGGTCCGAGGTCTCAAGCACCTAGATTATCCACAACGACTTCACTGGCTGGGCCTCTACACGCTTAAGTACCGACGTCTACGGGGAGACCTGATCCTTGTATTTATGATCTCAACCAGCCCTGGACATCCCTGTCACCACCTACTCACACTGCACCAATCGTGCTCCCACCTAGGTGGCCACCCACTGAGGCTCACACACCAGAACAGTCGGCTGAACTGCGGACGACAATACTTCGCTTTGCGCATCTGCCGACCGTGGAATGTTCTGCCTGCCGATTTAGTCTTGACACCCACTGTGGCGGATTTTAAGACCCGCCTTGACTGTCATCTGGCCGAGCTACACCGCGATATTCCCTAATATAACTACCTTCTACTTGATGAAGTTTCTTTCCCTTTTTTCCTCTACCTAATTCCTTTCCATAGCCGTTTCGGAGGGCGTATTGGGATATCACGCTTTGAGCCGGTGTGCATTCTCTTTAAACGCCGCATAAGTCCGATGAAGATACGGCTAACACGCAAGTCCAACCCCCGATAAGGTTGCCTGGCCCTTCATTAGACCCGACCCGAACTCTTTACCATATGGATCATGAAAAGCCCGAGCTTTCCTTCCCATTAAATACGATGTTCCAATGTTCCAATCCCATATTCGCCTTCTGAACGAGAGGGCGCATCCCAACGGAAAACCCAGGGAGCAGTGCGGTCACTGGCCGATGTGGGATCTAACGATACCGGTCAGATAAATTGTTTTCAACATGCTCAGCCCAAAGCTCCAAACGTTTTGACAAGTTGTGGACAGGCTGTCCACTCTTGTCACGTACAGTTCCACTAACAACTGGTATCGTGCTGCCCGTTTCCCGTATCAGACGGGACAAGTTCCGATGGTTAACAAGGGCAGCGGCCACTTCCATCTCTGACGCACGATGAGACCATCACGCTTTACGGTCACTCTTCAAGTTAGCACAGAGTTTTGCCCAAATAACTTTGCGAGTCCCGTTGTGTTCGCTTCCAGTCGGAATGTGCCGGTGAGCATCGTTAAGTTCCAGAGACTGAGAAGAAACACAATATCTATTGTGGCTAGTGGAGTTACCCCATGTTGATTTGCCTGCTTCTACTAAAGTCTGCTGAACATGCGACCAGTGACATTCGACTGTATTCAGTGAACGCTTGCTCAACCCGAACGCCAGCGTACTTCGAGACGCATTCAGAACATCAGGCTTCGCCAGTTGGCTGGTGTCTATGCGCTCACAGGGTCGTCGAGGGCGACCGCCAAAGCGCACCCGCAGATCAGCACATACAAGTACATGGTCAGTGTCCACACATGTGCTCCAACTTGAGCGATAGTTTTGGACGCAGCTTCTCAAGCGATGACTGACCGCGATGTGGTCGATTTGCGTCCGTAATTGGTTCAAGGCTGGTGGACGTCATGTCACCTTCCGACTGATGCTGTGTCGGAAATTAGTGCTCGCAAGAAATAAGCAAGTGTCTTCACACAAATGAAGTAACCGCTCACCGTTACCATTACGGGAACTTACCCCATGTTGACCGCCCAGATGTAGCTCATCAGTGGACGATGTTCCAACTTGAGCTGAATACTGCATTTTGGAGAAAGTAGCAAATAATTCTGTACAACTCCATCGAGTGAAAATCAAAAACATTTTAAAAAAATTAACACGTCCGGTGGTTATCCTGAGATGGTTCAGCAACTCCGTCTGTAGCACACAAAATGCTTGTTCACACAGTGTGTCACAAGGGGGTGATATTATAGCGCGTCGATCGTGCGCTATATATCCGGTACGCGACCAGACGACCAACCAAAAATAATGGATAGAAGACAAAACGGTGAGCTAGGGAAAAGATTATTGGACGGGAGGAGCGTTAGCTGATGTTAAAAATAGGGCACCCGGGGAGTGAATAGCTAGGAAGAAGGTCGATGGCGTCGAGTGCGTTTTCAGAGCGCCGTTCGCAGTCGAGTCGCGCGCGCCAAAGACGGAGATGACGTTCGTGTTTTCAACAAACGGGAACAACGTTCCAAAAAGCAAACCGCCTAGTTCGCTAATACATAAGAAAGCCATAATTTAAACATATTTTAGAATGGTTTACAGTCATACGGGGAATCTCCAGGTCGCTACACAGCCCCCTCCTAGAAGGGAAACCGTGGGTGACCCTTCAATCTACGTGAGGATTGTCCGTCGCGGGCCAGCCTTCTGCGAAACCAGGTAGTGAAACCTGATGCAGCTGCTAGGGGAGAACCAGGCGATCGGACCCTAGCGGGCTCCCACCCGTGTCCTCCCTAACGGTGCCAAACACACAAAATGGGGGAAGTTCGTAAGCGGTAAATGTTCGCGAGTTGGCAAAGGTCAAATGTTCGCTTCCGGCTCGTCATCTCCTCCGGTTCATACATGGAAGATAAACGGAAACAAGGGTAGTGACGATGAAGGCGAGGGCAAAAATAAGAGTGACACTTACCGGATGAGGTAGGCGTCAAGCAAATTGTAACTCTTCATGTGTTTTCAAAACGTTTTCTCCTTCTTTTGGGTTTTCAAAAGCTTTTGACGATTTTTTGGGTTTTCGTACGTGGTTGGCCAAAAGGGAAAATGAAAACAATAAGCTAAATGAAAGAAACAGTAACCTGTTAATCGAGCTGGCCAATGAACGCGTCTACCCGACCTAGTCGACTTATGCGAAGCAGAGGAAGGCGTCGTCTTAGACGTCCTATCGGATCGCAAAATTGGAGGAACCGCTGAAGAAGTGGCGGTTGGCTCGATGGGAAGCGGCGGAGCTGAAGTGGAAGGCTTGGATGGAGCATGATACTTGGGGGCAGGGATGTTGGAAGCAGTCGAGTCTTCCATCATAGGCTGGGTTGATTCTTCAGCAGACGAGCAAGGGTCTTCATCGAGCTCAGGTTCCATGTGGGCAACCTTGAGACGGTCAATCGTAACGGCTTCTCGTTTACCATGACGGTCGATGATAAAAACACGGTCCTTACGCTGTAGGACCTTGAAAGGACCTTCTTAAGGTCGCTTCAGTGGTCTGCGGAGACCATCGAGGCGGAGAAAAACGAACGGACAATGCTGCAAGTCCTGTGGTATAAAAGATTTACGTGGTTGCTCTCTAACGTCAGGAAGCTTGTACTGACGCATGCTCGTGGTTAGCTGACGTGCATAATTTGCGTCGTAACGAGTAATTCTGGGACTAACGGGAAAGAAATCGCCAGGTAAACGCAGTGGTTGTCCATATACTAACTCGGAGCTGGACGTACGTAGATCGGCCTTTAGGGCTGATTGGATCCCAAGGAGGATCATAGGCGGCACCTCAGTCCAACTCAGCGCATTGGCAGCGCTAAACGAGGCTTTCAACTGTTGGTGGAAAAAGCGCTTGCAACTAGGATATCGTCGATGTATGCATAGACGAACTTTAGACCTCTAGTTGCTGAATCGATGAGTCGTTGAAAAGTCTGGGCTGCGTTGCGAAGACCGAACGGCATACGCAAAAATTCGAACAGCCCAAACGGTGTGATTACGGCAGTCTTCGGTATGCCTGCCTCAGCGACTGGAATCTGGTGATTCGCGCGAACCAGATCGATTTTCGAGAACACACGGGTGCCACGCAGGCCTGCCGTGATGTCCTGAATGTGAGGAATCGGATATCGGTCGGGAACAGTAACGCTATTGAGCGCGCGGTAATCACTACATGGACGCCAGTCTCCTGCCTTTTTGGGCACCATGTGGAGCGGTGACGCCCAGGGACTTTTAGGTGAGCGAACGATGCCAAGTTCAAGCATATGCTCGAATTCTGCGCGAGCGAATTTTAGCTTGTCAGGGGTCATTCTCCTGGCTTTGGCGAAAACAGGCGGACCTCTAGTAACGATATGATGTTTTGCAGCATCCGTGGCAGATGGAGTGGGTGCGATTGCACGAAAGACTTGCGGAAATTTGGTAATAAGCATCTGACCGATAGGTAAGCTTGACTGGTTGGCGTATACAGAACTGATTGATTCTATGTCGGTCAAAGTACCTATAACTGTCAGGTTTGTTTGACGGTCGATCAGACGGTGTTGCTTCGCGTCAACAAGTAAATCGAAGTGCTGCAGAAAGTCGAGGCTGGCTAGCCGAACAACCTCCTCGTGGTGCCAGCTGGGTGGTTCGGGTTTGACCCGTTCCAGCGAATAGTTTGGCGGCAGCGTTCCAGGACGTGGTGGGTTTTCGCCTGGCAAGCGTTCTCCCTATAAAAAGCCACAAATGTCTGCTTAACAACACTGTGACGTGGCAGTCGTGACTCGCCACAAAATAAAGTCACTGCCCCGTGGGTATCCGAATAATCCTTTCCAACGCACGGACATCCATCTTCTACTCGAGCATTGCCGCGGATATGAGAGTCAAAGTTAGAGCAGCACAGTTACAAGCAGGAACCACACAGTGACACACCCACACCCACACACAGTTACATAGTTACGTACCCCCTACATAAACATACACTGGTACGGCAAACATAACGTATTCTTGTACATTCTAGACCACGCATTGTTGTCATAATGATCATGCCTGTAAAGGCGTGCCTCGCCTTGTCGAGAATAAAAACTTCATTTATTTATTTATTTATTTATTTAATTGGCGTCTGGACATCTACGACTAGGAAGATCCATTTAAATGAACGTCGTAGGTTTAAATTCAGCGTGCGCGAGCGTTGACCATACACGCGAGTGGTGGTGCCGTTTGCTGCGCGCAATGAACTAGTCGCCTCTTCTAGAACATCATTAGAATCACGGGGCATAACGCTGACTTCTGCGCCGGTGTCAACGAGATAGCGCACTCCCGTACTGTGATCAATGACAAAGAAAAGGCGACTGGGGTAGCCAGCAACGTCCGTCGCCCCTACGTGCTGGCCTACACGTTTCCCTGTGTGTTGCGCTTGAAGGAACAAGGCGGGCGACACCATCTGGCTTGATGACCAAATCGCTCGTGGTACCAGCAGTAGCTTGACCTAGGGGGAGATTTCGAATGTGATCTGGGAGGACTGCGACTACTGGAACCATTTCGACGGTTGGATCCGGACCGTGTTAGCTTCTCTAGTCGGTTGGTCAATGCGGCTACTGGCACTCTTAGTTCGGGTACCTCTGTACTGGAGGTAGACTGAACATGAGATATTTGGGCGTTGGATTCCCAAATACGATCGGCAATGTCAGCGAGCTGAGAAACAGGCGCATCGTTTGCATACAGAGGGTTACGAATGTCACGTGGCAGGCGACGAAGCCACATCTCTTTAAGGAAAGAGTTGCCAACAGCGAGAGGCTCAGATAGAGCCTGCATCTTGTGCAGCAATTAAGAAGGTTTTTGATCACTTAGCTCTGTTTCGTTAAGAAGTTACGTAACGCGAGCATGGTCTGATATGCCGAATCGCTTTAAGACGACGGCCTTAAGCTCATCGTAACTTTTCTGACATTCGGGAAGCTCCAAGATGTCGAGTTCATCGAGGACTTGCGGAGGAAGTGCTGCGACAACGCAGTGAAATTTTACACTGTCAGACTTAACACCATGTAATAACAAAACAGCTTCTAGCTGGTTAAACCAGGCCTTAGGGTTAGTCTCTCGGAAACGTGGGATAGGGAAACGGAACCCGCTAACCTGATCGTCAGAATCTGGGTGAATGACCTTCATGATGAAATAATTACGGAATGTATGAATGCGAACGCAAGTAGTGAAGAGTAAAAGTAGAAAGGTAGACGGAATAAATTACCGGATCTGACAATAAATATTAGTATCAAACTCATGAAAAATAATTCCTTTACGGGGTCACCAGTTATAGCGCGTCGATCGTGCGCTATATATCCGGTACGCGACTAGACGACCAACCAAAAATAATGGATAGAAGACACAATAGTAAGCTAGGGAAACGTCTTTGGACGGCAGAAGCGTTAGCTGATGCTAAAATAGGGCACCCGGGGAGAGACTAGCTAGGGAGAAGGTCGATGGCGTCGAGTGCGTTTTCAGAGCGCCGTTCGCAATCGAGTCGCGCGCGCCAAAGACGGAGATGGCGTTGGTGTTTTCAACAAACGGGAACAACCTTCCAACAAGCAAACCGCCTAGTTCGCTAATACATAAGAAAGCTATAATTTAAACGTATTTTAGAATAGTTTACAGTCATACGGGGGAAACGCCCGGTCGCAACAATATCGCTGTCAAGTGGCAACCGTTCTCTGAAACGTATGTTAGCGAAGTGTAAATCCAAAGATCTCCAGCAAGCACTACAGTGTCCGTGTTTCTTCTGTGGCGAAAGAGAATTGGCGATAGAAGTCCTCTTTCACGTAATCATCGCTACAGTTTGTGGGAGCGAAGGCAGATATGACACACAAACTGGTAGTTGCCCCGCGTGACTTCGAAGCTTTGAACGAGGCAGCCAGTCGGACCGCACACATCCGGCTACTGATTGGGATTCAATCAACCAGAGCAGCTTCAGCCTAGGGACTCAAGGCAATACCAACACCGGTTTGGCCGGTATTCGAAGCGACATCGTCCCCGGATAGGCCCAATGTTAGTGTTACCTGAAGGGGATCGCAGAGTGAGAAGAGAGCTTGGGTCTTGTAGGCGGGTTTCCGAGATGGTCTCTAATGTTCGGGCAAGTGCTGTCTGTCGGCCGAACTGCAACAATGTGCGGACGTTGAAGCATGCCAATGTGAGGAAGGATCGGGGGCTCTAAATAGAAGCCGATGAACTGGTCTTGACCACTTGATTAGATATGGGCTTGTCGATAGGACAAGAGTGGCGCTCCGCGTTTGCATGCGAGTTGAAACTAGAAGATAAACGCCTATCAAAGCATGGTGGAGGAGGGCCAAGAATTGGGGGCTTAAAACGGGAGGGATAAAATTGAAGTTGGGACGGGACCATAAGGATGAAAAGCGTAAGAGGGGGATTAAGAGGACGGGAACGCTTGAGTGGTAACATCCAAACCCCTATCCACACCGCTCGATGCAGCAGATAGGGCACCGTTGATTATCCTCTGTGGTTGTCAAAGCAGCAGTAAATTGCTAGCGGAATGATTCATAGCAATGCATGGGCAGGATACTGTAAGGTTGCCCAGATCTAGACGGGTAAAAGATTAAGGTTCTCAATCAAAGACTTTTGTCCAAAAATCTGATTGCAATTCAACGGGTTTGGCAGTGGACTACAAGGAGTCAATTTTAAGGAATAAGGAGCCACCCACAACCCAAGCTGGTGGACCAGGAGGCTGAGTTTGTCTAGCCTCTAACCATTGACCAATGTGGTCTGAGTGGCTCTGAAGGTGCAAAAATTCACCACTCGGTCTAGCTCAATGGATCGCTGAGGCACGCAAACCATCGCACGACGGTAAGGTCCAATCTTGTTGCGATAGTAAAATAGAATTTCGGTGAATTAGTTTGATTTGACTAGTTCAGATAGGCGCGATCAAGGTACGTTTTGCATAGTTGCTTGAAGCACAAACTTCTTGACATTGAATGTACTTATCGTTTGGATATTTCCAAGACGCCGATCAACAAGTAATGTACATCAACACCCACCCCGATCCTAAGTGTCGAATCTGTCTGCTACAAATGTGGATTGTTTGACCCGTTAGAAGTACCGGAAAACGTCAGTTTTGGGTGCTTAACAATAGACAGACAGATTGCTTCTGTGCACCAATGGTTACGCGTCCTAGTGGGAAATTGTGAAACGGTTGAAATAGCAGCATGTGAAACTGGAGTCAGCACTCTTTTTCGTCGGTGGTATTTTGGCGTCGGGGGAATCGCTATTGAGCAATCAACTTAAGGCCACCGTATGGCATGCTTTTCGCACCTACAAGGTGCAGTGCTGGTACACGACTATCAGTCACATGATGTTCCCCTGACCTTTGATAGTGAGGAATTCGTTGTAGTTGATACTTCCAGTTACATTGGCAACTGCTACAACAACGATGGGCGCATAACCCTTGAAGCCAGTACACGTAGTGCAAAAGTTAGAACTGCCTTGAATCCGCGACAACTGTGGCGTCAAAAAGGGGCTTTCCTCGGTCTGGAAAGTCGCGTTTACAAAGCCACAGTGAGGGCTGTTCTACTCTATCGTAATGAGACTTGCCGTCGAAACGAGACCGGACCTTAAGGTGGTGCGACGATTCACGTACTTCCTCGACCCATTGAGCCATACTGGGTGATGCTTCCGGCCCTTTGAGATCTACCTCTACCAGGTTGGTCAATGAGTAGAGCTCAAATAAGCTGTCGCTTGCTCCTCCAAGTCGAGGGTTGAAATAGGATGGCGTCCATTTCTGTAAAACTAAATCAGTGCCACCTCCCCGCTGCCTTGCGGATAGGCTTTTAAGCCAAAGGCTTTGGCGGATGACTCGAATAGTCCTCTTGTCTAGGTCTGGGTTCCCTGTCTGTATCTCAGCTTACATACAACCATGACTTTTTCTTCAAACATAAACTCTATCCTGCATCGGCCGACGCGCAGATTATCAAGGGTCGCCTTATCTGTTGCATACAGCAGGGCGGATAAAAGAAAGCATGCTACTGTTGATGTCTTCTTTCTTTTCCACTTGTTTCTCTTAATCCCATTCTTACCACCATTACTAACTCATTCTATAATTGCCAGCTTAACTGACAGCAAGTGAAGTGCCACTAAAGTAAAACCATCTGCAGCCATCTTCACGCCTATCGGCAACAGTCCCGTTACCCTGGCGGAGTCCAACTATCGCACACAAAGACAAATAGCCGGCGGGGCATTCAAACGGCCGTGCTCTTTTGTTCCATCTGCAACGTCACTTACACTCACAACTTCGGCAACTTTTGTATTGGTTTCCTTCTACCCAATCCACACCCATCGCAATGAGGCTGGACCTTACCGTCGTGCGATGGTTTGCGTGCCTCAGCGATCCATTGAGCTAGACCGAGTGGTGAATTTTTGCACATTCAGAGCCAATCAGACCACATTGGTCAATGGTTAGAGGCTAGACAAAGTCAGCCTCGTGGTCCGCCAGCTTGGGTTGTGGGTGGCTCCTTATTCCTTAAAGCGGACTCCTTGTAGTCCACTGCCAAACCCGTTGAATTGCAGTCAGATTTTTGGACAAAAGTCTTTGATTGAGAACCTTAATCGTTTTCCCGTCTAGATCTGGGCAACCTGACAGTATCCTGCCCACGCAATGCTATGAATCATTCCGCTAACAATTTCCTGCTGCTTTGACAACCACAGAGGATAATCAACGGTGCCCTACCTGCTGCATCGAGCGGGGTGGATAAGGGTTTGGATGTTACCACTCAAGCGTTCCCGTCCTCTTAATCCCCCTCTTACGCTTTTCATCCTTATGGTCCCGTCCCAACTTCAATTTTATCCCTCCCGTTTTAAGCCCCCAATTCTTGGCCCTCCTCCACCATGCTTTGATAGGCGTTTATCTTCTAGTTTCAACTCACATGCAAACGCGGAGCGCCACTCTTGTCCTATCGACAAGCCCATATCTAAGCAAGTGGTCAAGCTTAGTTCATCGGCTTCTATTTAGAGCCCCCGATCCTTCCTCACATTGGCATGCTTCAACGTACGCACATTGTTGCAGTTCGGCCGACAGACAGCACTTGCCCGAACATTAGAGACCATCTCGGAAACCCGCCTACAAGACCCAAGCTCTCTTCTCACTCCGCGATCCCCTTCAGGTAACACTAACAGTGTTTTCCCATTGGGCCTATCCGGAGACTATGCCGCTTCGAGTACCGGCCAAACCGGTGTTGGTATTGCCTTGAGTCCCTAGGCTGAAGCTGCTCTGGTTGATTGAATCCCAAACAGTAGCCGGATGTGTGCGGTCCGACCGGCTGCCTCGTTCAAAGCTTCGAAGTCACGCGGGGCAACTACGAGTTTGTGTGTCATATCTGCCTTCGCCCCCACAAACTGTAGCGATGATTACGTGAAAGAGGACTTCTATCGCCACTTCTTCTTCGCCACAGAATAAAACACGGACACTGTAGTGCTTGCTGGAGATCTGAACGCTCAATTTGGAAAACTGTCCACTGATGAGCCACATCTGGGCGTTCAACATGGAGTAGGCTCCCGTAATGATAACGGTGAGCGGTTACTTCATTTGTGTGAAGACACTCGCTTATTTCTCGCGAGCACTAACATCCGGCACAGCATCAGTCGGAAGGTAATATTGTAGCGAGAACAACAAGACAGGGGGTAGACGTTTATTGCACACCGAAAATGGGCACATCAGGGTCTCACGCGCGCCATCGAATATCGACTAGATTTCCGTCCCACTGCGCAACACAGGTACGGATGTTAGAGGCGAGCCAGTCCTTTCGCCTCGGGTGCTCTGACTTGGAAGTCCCGCCTTCCTGTTTTCGCCTCGATCTCCGCTTCTCTGTACCCGATTTGGATCGGCAAAGAGTCGTTCGAGAGCTCTCGACTTGCTTGTTCTGGGCTGTGTCAATCGGCTCGGTCTCGGTCCTGTGGGCTGCGCTAGCGGCGTATTTGTCTGATTTATTGCGCTGTCCACATATTCCCGCTCCGTAGTTCCGGGCCCATGCTCGTCGCTAGCCGTCTTTCGCGATCCGCTCTCAGCTAGCTCCGAAGAGCTCCCCAGAGCCATTCTCGGAAGCGGCCTTTCTACACCCGCCCCTCCTCCAGGACCTTTCTTCCTCCCGTACCATGGTCGTAGGAGAGCAGCATTCACCCAACGTTTCATTCCTCTGCAGTCGATTAAGAAGTTGCCCGCTTTCTGGTCGATAGTGGTGTAGGGGCCTTTCCAGCGTTCTCTGAATTTGCTTGCGCCCGGCCTGTCATGATCCGGCCGACCGTAACTTGACCCGTTCTCCAATCCTGGATGGCCTCCACTTATGAGCCTCATGCCTGGCGTCGTAATTTCGCTTATTCCGCGCTTGTCTAGCTTTGGTTTCGCTTCTAGCTTTCCATCGCAGTCGCTCTTGATGCTCAGCTGGATGTTTCCACTCACCCTGGTTCGGTAGGCAAGTATCGAGCGCAATCCGTGGTTCTCTGCCGAACAGTAATTCGAATGGCGAGACCTTGGTGGTTGATTGCATGCTGGTCCGATACGCGATCAGAACTTGAGGCAAAGCATCTTCCCATGCCAACTTCGTGCAGTTTGTCCACGTCTTCAATGTCCGGTTGAACCGCTCGGTCATCCCGTTGGTTTGTGGGTGGTACGGTGAAGTTCGCCGTCTCTGGATGCCCCACTTGTGCAACACTGACTTAAACGCTCTTGACTCGAAGCAGGGCCCTTGGTCCGTGATGATACACTGTGGGATCCCATACCTTGCAGGCACATTGAATTCGAATACTTGCGACACTGTCTCGCCTGTTTGGTCCTTGATTGGTGTGGCTTCCACCCATCGAGTGAAGTGGTCAATCATCACTAGAATGTATCTGTTTCCTGTTCGACTCACTGGTAAGGGCCCAAAGACGTCCAGTCCCCAACACTGAAGTGGCTCACCAACCTCCATCGATCGCATCGGCGGTCTCGGGGACTCCATCTCCCGACTCGTTTGGCAGTTTGGGCACTCTTGAATGTATGCCGCGACGTCCTTCCTCATGGTTGGCCAAAACACTCGCCTCCGCAGCAATTCAAAGACCCGCTCGAATCCCATATGGGCGCCATCATGAGTTATGCGCATCACACGTTCTCGCTGATTTGGTGGAACAAAAGGCACTTTCCGTCCGTCTATCGCCACCACCACGTTATCGTTTTCGACCTTCAACCTGTCCCAGATCTTGAGGAGTTCCTCCACCTCCTTCGATGTAGCCTCCGGTTTGGTGCCAGCCTGTAAGTGAGAGCACAACACATTCACGAATTCATCTGTCCTTTGATCTCCCAGCAGTTTCCTCTCCCCCATCGCGAACGCACGCACCGGTATGGCATTGTCGGGCATGATGTCGTCCAAACACGGGCGTGACAACATATCTGGCAATACATTCTGCGTCCCATCCACGTGCTCAATGATGAAGTTGAATTCCTGCAATCGGTAGGCCCATCGCGCAAGCCGTCCCCGCGGGTCTTTCGCCGTCATCAACCACGAGAGCGGTTTGTGGTCAGTGACGACCCGGAATTCATTCGCCAGTAAGTAATTTCACTTCTCTAACGCCCACACGATGGCCAAGCATTCTTTCTCCGTTGTTGAATACTTCTGTTCCGCCCCCATCAGCACTCTGCTCGCGTACTCCACCACCCCAGCCGGTTGAGACAAAACCGCACCGATGGCCACGTTGCTTGCGTCGACAGCCACAGTGAACCTCTCACCAGGATTGGGTAGCCGTAGACATGTCGGGGCTTCTGCTATGCCTGCCTTTAGATGGTCAAAGGCCTGATCCGCTTCAGCTGTCCACACGAACGGCACGTCCTTGCGAAGCAGCTTTAACAACGGGCTGACCTTCTCTGCGAACTGGGGCACAAACTTTGAATCATATGCCACCACTCCCAAGAACGAACGGAGCTGACGCTTGGATTTTGGTTTTGCGAAGCACTTGATCGTCTCGCGTTTCTCCGGAAGTGGATGGACTTGACCATTGCCCACGATGTGCCCCAAGCATACAATCGACTTTTGGGCAATCTGCGACTTTTTACGACTGAGTTTCAGACCAGCTTCGTCCAGCCTCTGCAGTGCTGCTCCAAGTCTGGTCACATGTTCCTGTTCCGTCTCAGAGAAGACGATGATGTCATCACCATAAACAACCACGCCTTGCAGATTCGCCAGGACCATCAGCAACAAACGCCTGAAAGTAGCCGGGGCGTTACACAATCCAAACGGCATTCTCAAAAACTCATACTGCTGGCCATTGACACTGAAAGCCGTCTTGTGGCGATCTTCTTCTGCGATCGGCAGTTGCCAATATCCCGAGCGGAGATCAATCAGAGATACCTGCTTGGCACTGTGGAGGCTTGAGAAAATTTCTTCCATCTGAGGCATCGGGAATGCATCCTTCACCGTCACCCTGTTTAGTTCTCTGAAATCGATGCAACATCGATAGGTTCCGTCGGCCTTCTTCGTCAATAGCACGGGTGATGAATACGGGCTGTGCGTTCGCCTGATGATTCCTTTCGATTCCATCTCGGTCACCTGCTTCTGTATCTCAACCAGGGTGTTCTGTGGAATTCGTCTGAAGATTGGCTTACATTGTCCTCCTGGGATCAATGGTATTCGATGTTCAACCCAATTGCAAAATCCGTAATCCTCTTCCGCGTCTGTGAATAAGTGGGCATACCTGCTCAGTACGTTGCGTATTGCACGGTTCTGACACTCAGGCACGGCTATGAGGACACCAATCCGGTCGATTCTCTCCTTGTTTATCTCGGTCGTATCGTTAGCCACGATCACCACATCGTTTCTCAGGTCGATGGTGACACCGAGCCGTTTCAGGATGTCGGTTCCGATGATGGTTTCGGTCGTCTCCTCCACGATGAACATGTCATGGCGGATGAGCGTTTCTCCTATCCTGATTCGTAACCGCTGCGTGTCCGTCACTTTCAAAGAATGCCCGCCGAACGTCTGCATCGTGATTGACGATGGGTTTACTGAAACCTCGTTGAACTTCTTTGTAATTGACACTGCCGCTCCTGTGTCTACTATGGCTCGGACAGACACACCTTCTATAGTTACCTGGAGGACTGGTACTCGCCACCGACTCGGCATGGATAGCAAGAAACAATGGGGCACATTGACGTTGGTGCAGAATCTCGCCACATGACCATTCTGGTTGCATCGGAAACAGCGGCGACCGTTCCGGATTACCCGTACATTGCGTTGTGAAGTGGTGCTTGAAGACTCTATAGACAACAGCTGCTCCACCATTTCGGATAGGCGATTTACTTTCTGTTCCAACTCAGCATGCTGGATGCTTCTCACTGTCACTCGTTCCAACAAATTCTGGGCGACCGTCTCCAGATCCAACGCTTTGCTGTCTCCCACCATCGACGCCAATTTCACCTGATCACGGATTGGATCGGGCAGACTTCGGATAAACTGCTGTTTCAGTAGGCGCTCTCTTGCGTTGCCCTCTAACTCGGGGAGCCCAATCGTTAGATGTCTGTCCAGCTGCTGGAAAAACACCATCAAATCCTCCTGTTCGTCCCATCTGGCTGCGTGAAATCGTTGCAGTGCTCGTTCTCTCTCCAGATCCTTCCCAAATTCTGCACACAAGGCAGCCCTCATCTCAGCGAACGAACAACCGGGGTTGGCCTTTCGAGTGAGCAGATACACCGCCTTGGCTCGTCCACTCAACCGTGTGCCCAAAGCAATTAGCAAATTTGCATCCCCTCACACCCGCACAAGCCGCAATTCCGTCGAACTCATCGAGCCAAGCCTCCACGTCACCGGCCGCAAATTGCTCCAACCGGGTCAACTCCATCGCGAATGGTCACGGCACCAGTGTAGCGAGAACGACAAGACAGGGGGGTAGACGTTTATTGCACACCGAAAATGGGCACATCAGGATCTCACGCGCGCCATCGAATATCGACTAGATTTCCGTCCCACCGCGCCACACAGGTACGGATGTTAGAGGCGAGCCAGTCCTTTCGCCTCGGGTGCTCTGACTTGGAAGTCCCGCCTTCCTGTTTTCGCCTCGATCTCCGCTTCTCTGTACCCGATTTGGATCGGCAAAGAGTCGTTCGAGAGCTCTCGACTTGCTTGTTCTGGGCTGTGTCAATCGGCTCGGTCTCGGTCCTGTGGGCTGCGCTAGCGGCGTATTTGTCTGATTTATTGCGCTGTCCACATATTCCCGCTCCGTAGTTCCGGGCCCAGGCTCGTCGCTAGCCGTCTTTCGCGATCCGCTCTCAGCTAGCTCCGAAGAGCTCCCCAGAGCCATTCTCGGAAGCGGCCCCTCTACAATATGGTGTCCACCAGCCTCGAACCAATCACGGACGCAAATCGACCACATCGCGGTCAGTCATCGCTTGAGAAGCTGCGTCCAAAACTATCGCTCAATTTGGAGCACATGTGTGGACACTGACCATGTACTTGTTTGTGCTGACCTGCGGGTGCGCTTTGGCGGTCGCCCTCGACGACCCTGTGAGCGCATAGACGTCAACCAACTGGTAAAGCCTGATGTTCTGAATGCGTCCCGAATTACGCTGGCGTTCGGGTTGAGCAAGCGTTCACTGAATACAGTTGAAGGTCACTGGTCGCATGTTCAGCAGACTTTAGTAGAAGCAGGCAAATCAACATGGGGTAACTCCACTAGCCACAATAGATATTGTGTTTCTTCTCAGTCTCTGGAACTTATCGATGCTCACCGGCACATTCCGACTGGAAGCGAACACAACGGGACTTGCAAGGATATTAGGGCAAAACTCTGTGCTAGCCTGGAGCGTGACCGTGAAGCGTGATGGTCTCATCGTGAGTCAGAGATGGAAGTGGCCGCTACCCTTGTTAACCATCGGAACTTGTCCCGTCTGATACGGGAAACGGGCATCACGATACCTGGTGTTAGTGGAACTGTACGTGACAAGAGTGGTCGGCCTGTCCACAACTTGTCAAAACGTTTGGAGCGTTGGGCTGAGCATGTTGAAAACAATTTATCTGACCGGTATCGTTAGATCCCACATCGGCCAGTGACCGCACTGCTCCCTGGGCTTTCCCTTTGGATCTGCCCTGTCGCTCAGAAATCGAGCATAAGATGGGACTGTTGAAGTTGAATAATGCTCTGGGATCACCTCTTCTTCATCCAGCCCTCCACAAAATGGGTGCCCTTTTCTTTGTGATGATTGACACGAATTACTAATAACATTTTGGGAGCAGTAGACTGTCCCAACCGACTGGAGCCACTCTGTTATTGTCTCATTCGTCGAAGGCGGCTCGCGTTCGGATTGCGGCAACCATAAAGGAATCAGTTTGATTCTCATCGCCTCCAAACGTCCTGCCTCTCTCAACCTTCACAGACTGATTGGCGATTGTGAAAGCCAGACTTGTGAGGAGCAAGCCGGGTTTCGTCGTGGTCCTAGCTGCATCGACCACATATTCACATTACATCAGTTGTTGGAGGGCCCTCACATATATTGGCGGCCAACCACTGTGTTCTTCGACATCAAAAGTGTTTTCGACTCATTGGATCGACGTACGCTTTGGGACTGCTTACTAAGCAAATGTATTTCCGAAAAATATGTAAATAGTATTCGAGCGCTTAATGCGCGTAGATGGAGCAGAGTGACGGCTTACGGCAAGCTGTCATCGCCTTTCAATATATCCAGAGGTGTAAGACAAGTATGCCCGCTGTCACCTTTCCTCTTCAACTTCGTTTTTGACGAAGTCATGTAAATCGTGTTCACAGGACACGACCTGGAAGTTGTGGAGCTGCTCCCAGGTGAACGACTTCTTAACTTGAAATATGCTGACAAAGCTCGAGGCGCTTTTGCTAACCTGCGCCACTTATGGCGCCGGCGCGACATCACTCTCGCCCTGAAGGGTAGTGTGTACAATGCAGCCGTACGTTCGACCCTACTGTATATTTGTGAAACCTGTCGACTTGGGTCAGCGGACATAGAGGCAGGTTACGTTTGACTACCGGTGACTTCGCAGTTTGGTTTATATCTGGTGGGAACACCGTGTGTGCAATGAGCGTATTCCACGCCTTCCCTTTGGCGCAAAAAGAAGCGAACCGCACCAGACCCCGATGGCTGGGTCTCGTGCTGTGCATGCCAACCCAGCGACGCTCTCAACGTGCGTTGTTTGCGCGTAATAGCTGCGATTGGAAGAAGAGGAGAAGTGGCCAAGCGATGACTTGACCAGGAGGAATGAAGACCCTTACTTCGAAGTTGGTCTCGGTCGGAGCCTCGGATTCCTGGTTAAGGTCCGAAGGACGATAAACACGTTTGATTGGACACACTTTTGACGTGGCTAGGAGCAAACCTCAGTGGCCTTGTGGTGAGTTTCTTTGTCCCTCCCTCTCCCACTTATCCTCCCCTCCCACCACGATCTCAATTAATAGGCATAATATGAGTTTTTGAGATATAATAGCCGGCTGTTAGCTCTTCGGAACGATGTCCATTTGTTACTGGCGACTGCCGGCGTGCCTCTGTTACATGGATTTTCCTTTTTCTGCGACACTATGGGTGAGGTTTTTTCCATCTTCAGCTAAAGTGTATAATGTATGAATGCATGGATTTTCCGCCGGGTGCTTTTTCTGACCATGTTATAAGTTGGACGATAGATTGCTGAACCCAGTTTCTTCCAGATACTTTTGAGCACTATCGTTATATCGGATGCAGTGTCGAGTTGCAAACGAACCATCCGCCTATCCTTACGGTTACATACCTGCGGTAACGCTTAAAATCAGGATCAGTTGTTCCAATATGATTTCGAATTTGCGTTCTCTCCCGTGGGGTCAGCTGTTTGAGCGGCCTCTTTTTCTAGGGGTCCTGACATGTATTGTAGTTCCGCACTATTTTTCTTTGTGGCCGCATCTGTTACACACTAAGCGGCAGACCCTTAATAAATGTCATCCTCCCCACAGATAACACGCGGATAGTGGTTTTGCTACATCAGATACTGCTTTGAGGAGCTCGTCTTTATGACAGTTCACATGATGTTGGATGACTGAGGCTGCGGCATAACTGTTTCGTGCTCGAGGTTGGCCAAACGCTGACACTCATGGGTTATCTGCCGTAGTGTAATATTGTAGTATTTATAAATTCTTCTCATTTTTCCTTGTAACTCCCGTCATTTTTTGTATATTTGTTTTACCTCACAACAAGATATATATACTCATCTTCGCATTTCGTTCATCTTCTGGTTTCGGTGACGTGCCGCCTTCGAGTATTGTGTGTGCTTCGCATTGGTTGTCGGATCTCTACCTACGATCAGTGTTCGATTCCTCCGTTCGTATCATCGGACAGGCTTGTTGATTTTTACCTATTGTAACCTGACCGTGAGCAATCGTGCTAAGGTCCTATTCGCAGCGGTTATAACTCTCTCTGTCAGACACTATATTTGGTAACCCCGTCTATTTAATGTTTTTGATTACTTCTCTTTTTTCCTCCTGGCTGACTACGCTGCCCCTCGGTGAACCGTGTGAAAACTCATTTGGCTTTTCGTTACCCACCTTTGATGTTTCAAATCCTCGTGTTTGGTTTATTCAGATGGATGTAGCGACCTGGAGATTCCCCCGTATGACTGTAAACTATTCTAAAATACATTCAAATTATAGCTTTCTTATGTATTAGGGAACCATTCGGTTTGCCTGTTGGAACGTTGTTCCCGTTTGTTGTAAACACGAAAACGATCTCCGCCTTTGGCGCACGGCTCGACTGCGAACTATGTAACGACACCGAAACTGGGGAAGGTTGAATCAGTATGACGCGCGAAAATTAAGTTTCTGGCCGTGGAACTAACGCACATCAATCTGCAAAAGATGGAATGGTAAACAACAGTTACGGCGTAGTGTGAACAAGGTATGAAAAAGGAATGCTTAATTAATGCCCACCTTTTGTTTTTGGCGCGGCATTAGTTTCGGTTTTAATGAGTGGTTATGTAAGGGCACATACTGAGAGTCAATACGAATTGTGTTATGCTGTATTTGGCGTTGTTTAGCGGGTGTTAATGGCAGGCTCAATGGTTAGGACATTTGCAAGCAATTTGCGTACAGTAAAAGATGATGTGCTAATGCGGTAGCGTCCGTCTATGTAAAAAAGACGTGATTATGCAAGGGGAATGCGAAAGTTGGATAATCAGTCTATATATAGATACGCCTAGTGGCATTTTATGCGGTAAAAGAATGAGTTTAGCTACAGTCTATTTTATGGGGGAAGGCGCTTTTTAAAAATAATTAGGTAGCTAAATAACCGGTAGACTGTAAATATTTTTGTATGTCTGCAAAGGGTTTTGGAATTGTTACCGTCGGACTACAAATGAAAAACGAGGCAAACTATGTGCTTCAGTATACGCATTACATAAAACTAGCTACTGAAATATCTTAGGTATCTAGTAGTGGCCAGACTTCTTAACGATATGGCTAAACCAGCCACTGATACATCTTTTCCAGTGCCACTATCTCTGCTTAGTAGCAGCTAGTTGCCATAGGCTCCATTCAACTTTACGGATATCCGGAGCTCTCTAGGAGTTGTTCCTTTCTTACAATGTTCATTCTCTTGGATTGTATGCGTCACAGCTCATCTGGTTTGTTGACCTATTCTGTGCCACCGTAGGATCCACTAGTAACTGAAGCGTTAATCCGAAATCTGTTGCTGGTTACTCATCGCTCTCCTAGCGCGTCGTTATGCATCGTTCGTCTTACTCTCATAACCGCTTCTTTTTGGTAGCAGCTAGTCATTGTTGGCTCCGTGCAGCTTGCAAGGAGCCACTGCTTGACGCTCCAGCCTTTATTTTCTTCCAAAGTCTGTCTTTCTAAGCTTCGCTCGCATGTTGATTTCTTCATCGAAACTGTAGTTATCCAGTAGTGGTCGAACGTCTTAATGATATGGCTACACCAGCCACCGATACATTCATTACTATAGCCACTATCTGTGCTCAGCTGCAGCTGGTCGCTGTAGGCTCTATTCAACTTTATGAATACCCGTAGCTCGCTGTGTCAGTCTTTCCGTAGAATGTTTATTCCCTTGGTGTAATTTTTTCACAGCTCAGCTCATTTGCTCTCCTATCCTTTGACGCTGTAGTTATTCATTAGTAACTAAAATAATTAACCCAATAGGCATTTTGTCCACCGAAACCCGGTCCACTGCCGCTATCTTTTGATCGTCTTACCTTCAACACTTAAGCTTCCTTTCATATCCATTTACTCTTAGCCCGCTTCTAGTACCCTCAGCTTCCTATCTTCACATACCAATGTACATTATAGGTATTGTGTCTTAGGTACTCCTTACCCGTGGAGCATATATGAATACGGCCACAGCGTCACTGTATCTTTTTGTTTTCGCTAACCACCAATCGTGATTACACACCCACCTTCTGGTCTCAGGTAGAATTCGAACATCGTTAGCTCATACCTCATGAATTTCTTACCGGAATCCTGCTCTTCATCCTTATGCACATGAAAGTATTTTACCCATTAGGCCATGCCTCCTGCGTAATTAAAAACATCTTTAGCGTACTATGTGTTATACATTGTATAATGGTTTTCTCAAGTAAATGTCTTAGAATAGGATTTGATCCAATGCTAAGTACATTGACTGTCCTTTTCGGTCTTCTCTCGGCCTGTTCCGCTCTCCCTTTTCTCTGAGGTCGTGAACATCTGAGAGCTTCGGGATTGAACTGGGGAACTGCCACCGTCTGGGATGAGACGATATAACCAACAAGAACTTACCTGGACCATGGCTTCACTTCCATTCTAACCATCTGCACCCAACCGCCGATGTCCAGTGAAGATAGCTGGACACAAATTCTTCGCTCCCGTCAACTATACATAATCAGAGAAGACTTCACGTGGTTCTGCAAAGGATCAACACATCATATTCAAAAAGAATGTTTAGTACCCGACCTATCAATGGACAGGACCCAGGAATACAATAGGCAACCAGTTAATGCATCAGCCATCAGCCATGGGATGCAACGTGACTGCGAATAACCGAGCAAACAGACGTTCAACCAGAAACAGCCAGTTACAACTTGCCCTTCAACGGATTGGCGGCAGTGTTCCAGGACGTGGTGGGTTTTCGTCTGGCGAGCGTTCTCCCGATAAAAAGCCACAAATGTCCGTTTAACAACACTGCAACTTGGCGTATGTGCCTCGTCACCGAATAAAGTCACAGCCCATAACTTCACACTGGCAGGTCATTTAGCGTCACAATTCTAGATAGGTCTGTTAAACTGGAACTTCTACATCTGAATATACTGTCGTCCTTTTACCTCCTACGATACGTTGACTGCCTACTTGTGCATGAACTCACCCTATTGGCATATACCTCTTGAGCGTGCTCTTCCATTACCTTCCAATGGATCATTCAGGATTCTCAATCTATTATTAGGTGAGGTCCCGTATCTCATGACAGCCAAGTTATTGTTTCGCATTTTCACCATTGTACATTTCCAATCATGGACATATGAACAATTAGTTTAACTGGACATCTGTTTAAATCTGCTTACGTTATTGTTCCCGCTTTTTAATTTCTTTAATGCCTTAATCCTGCCAATTAGTTTAGTACCTGTGTTTGGATCCACTGAAAAAGCGTGAACAAATTGATTATTTTTTTGTGATCCTGGTGTACACATTGATCAGACCACATAGTTGGACTGCACCTCGAAACATCGAGGAATATACCATTTATTTATTTATTTATTTAATTTCCTACTGTCACTGTTCCAGTTGCCATGAAATGTTTGTACATTTGTACATGTCTGATCATGCCTCCATGGGCGTGCCCCGCATAGTCGAGAACAAAATATTTAGTTTTTTATTTATTTAACCACAAGAAGCATTGTTCAGGACGACGTAGTCTCCAAAATGTGGAACCGTGAGCAATCCGACAACGGGTCAATAAAACAGGTCTGCTTATCAGGGATGCCGGCGGTTTGCTTGCACACGGATTAATGGGCGAGGGATGGATGACCTCGAGTTAAACCAATTTGATAAGGTGTTCCTACAGTCGGGAATTCAAAGCGCTCTCCTACTTGTCTATCTACCTGACGCCTCAGGTGTTATCTAATTGGTAAGCACAGCATGCTTTGACGCTGATGGGTTTCACTACCTTTACTAAAGGCAGCGACAATTCTTGGGTTCCGTTGATTACCACAGTATCTGCAGCGCAGTTAGTTCTATAAGTGGCGGAGATTAAGTGCTTGCATACCCTTGTTGAAGCCATGTTACCCTTAAATGGGAGCTCAAGGTTTACAGTTTCCTTAGATACTATCAACACCGTTGCTTTTTGCGTTCTGACGGCCATACTTCGTGAAGTGGCGTTGGTGGACGGTCATTTCCCAACCATTAGGAAGCCAACACGCAACAATGATTCGCACGTTTCCTGTGACAAATACAACTCCCAAGTTTACACAGCTCGCGGTAACACATTAGACATCACAAAGCACTTAAAACCGGATCGTCATAATGTAGCAGTGGCTGCAGCCGCTTCTTCTACCTCCGTAACAAATCGTTTCTGAAAACAACGTTTGGAAACATGGAAGCCACACAAGGTACCTTCTCTTCTCACGCTGTGTTTATAGGCGCACTTTCCACTCCCATGATTTAGCTTCCCTTTTTTCGAGTCAAGGTGCTTGGCGCTTTGTGCAATACGTGATTCGTGGTATCCGCGCGGATCAGATATTGCCTAGCAATGCAGCTTCTAAGTACAGTGCTAAGGGAATATGACCTCATAATTGAATAGGTTGAAATGCACTCTCAAGGTCCCGCCTGAAACAACCTGAGCAGCACAACCACACTCTTTTCTTGCAACGGAGATCGTTCCAGTGTCGCAAAAATAGGATATGGGACAGGGGCATAGTTTTTCTAGACTAGTTCCTCAAAACATCATAGTTCATATTTGCAAGGTCTACTTGTAAGGAATGCTTATTTTGCTAAGGGCAATGGTTGGAAGGTACATTTAGCCTACAAGGGCTTGACCGATAACCCGTTTCTCCGCAGCTGTTGCTGTGGTACTTTATACCACCACATGCGTTGGTTAAATCCTAACTCCTGTTCCAATTGGTGGGGATTGCTTCCTTGGACAGGAAAATTAGTGCCCACATGGTACATCGGCCACCGAAACTGTACTTGTTAGGGGCTGAAGCCACTCACCAGCACCCTTGTGGCTTAGTGCGTCAGAGGTTCTATTGGCTGAAGGCATCTGGCTATACCTGCACAGCTGTACACCTGTACCAGAGATCGGCGCACTTACAGCTCTAAGTAATTGAGTAAGGACTCAATTTAACTGCCCCTCAGCGCAACTGCTTTACCGGTCAGAGTAATGCTGTTGCCCAATGGACAACTTGGCCGAGGAGTGGTGTAGAGATAACACATGAGTATTCGTCTGCTACTCCAATAAGATGGGTGGTCGGTACTGTAAAGGGATAGTTAATGAACCGGCAGAGCTGCAACGTCAGTGAAGCCAAAGGATACCAGCGATGTTTAAGTCAGACGGGAAGGGATCAGCTAAGGTTGATAGCTGCGTACGTTTATCCCTAACGGTGAGCCCGATAGACGCTTGTCAGAAGTACAGATAATTCATAAGTAAGGAGGGGCTGATCGTTACGAAAGTACATTAGGACGGAGTAAGTTCCAAATAGCTTAAATACCGGCAAGGGAAGTATTTACTGACATATAGTGGAAAAGCCAAGGAGGCTCTCCAGCCAAGGTAAACTGACCCACTTGGTCACGCAAACCAAGTGAGGTAACGTCTCAGAAGTCCGTGTGTATTCGAGAGTAGGAAGCTGAGCATATGACACTGGATTAGTCGGTCCATTAGGAGTTGATGTGAACAGTAACGTAGGAAAATAGGTTATAGCTGTAGAGTGAACAAGGCTGACAGACTCTCGTGGGCAGCGAAAGAGCATCGATCCACCTAGCCAGGACCGTATGCGTCTCATTAGCGTAGAAGCAATGAGAGAGAAAGAGGTTGAGCCTTAACAGGGCACTGTAAGCTGTCCGTCCGGTTAAGGAAGGAATGAACGCAGTGAGCGCGATAATGGAAGGACTGAGTCAAGCTGAATGTTGAAGAAGCAAACGAGGCTTTTGAAGTGATTCATACAAAGATCTATGTCATCCAAACACGGACCGATAACGAAGAGCTGGTCTGAATAATGGAGAGCAAGTGATGTTCCAGGCGGGACTGAATTAAGCGACGCATCGAGACTGATTCGTACAGGTAATGTGGGAAGACAACTAGAGGGTCAGCAGAGGCGGACGGGTTAGCGCTTGAAGGATCTAAATTAATAAAGATTGAGCAATTCTATCAGGCTATATAGATAAGGGAAACATAGCAATGAATCAGCTGCGCCTAGCTAGTTTGCATCTCCGTAGTTTTGAAAGCAGGCAGCAAAAGTAGACTGCTCAGATGAGACTGGGTCAGGACGGAGTGTTTTGGATTAGCAGCTGGATGGAAGGAGGAATGAAGACAAAGAGAGCAGTAAGTATATGGCCTGGATGTAAAATACATTACTGATTAGGAGTGGAGATGCCAACGAGGCTCTCAGGGTAATGGGGAGAGGGCGTTGGGTCTTCTCAACCTTGGCCGGTAACGTCACAGTAGTCAGAGAGAAGTCAGAAAGCAGGAGACTGAGCAGACGGGGCTGTAGTAGGCCCTGCATTGAGAGTTAGTCATGCAGTTGCGGTGAGAAGACAAATAGAGTGCGGCAGTAAAATTCTACCTACTAGATATAGGAGCTGATAATTTAATTAACGGTGAACAAGCCTAGGAGGTGCTTGCGTCAAGGAAAATAGTGTTTCTGTTGTGCAAGGCATATAGCTCGTATTCTGTAGACATTCAACAAGTTGGAAACTGATCAGATGGGACTAGGCAAGCGCAAAGTACTAGCAAATAGTTTATTGATAAACTGCGGAAAAGCCAGCGATGTTATCGAGCTAAGGAGGCTTGACTTTCAGTCTACCGAACAAGGGCCGGTACGGTCACAGTATTCAGAGAGAGTCGGAAGAAATGGACAGGTTAGAGTTTAAATGGCTATATTAACAAATGGTGAGCAAGACCAGCAAGCTCTCAGGATCACGCAACTTATATTTGAGTCTACAGCTTCGTGACCGGTTACATTTCGGTAGTCCGGATGGTCAGAGAGAAGCAGGCTGGTCAACTAAGACTAGGTCAGGACAGGGCACTAACAGTTGGCAGTCCGACAGAGGAGGAAGTGAACGCAAAGAGCTCGACAGCGTTGACAGAGTCGTTTTGAAAGGACTTTTATTGGAGCTGTGTAAATGAGCCAACAGGGCCCTTAGCGCATTTGGATTATTTCGCACAATTAAGGTGCATTTGTATCAATTTATGTATATGATCGGGGCCGTACTCCCAGAGCTCCTCCATAGGGATGCAGGGGCCCAAGGCGTCTGCTACGATGAGGACACTTAGCAGTCCATTTATGACCGTGGAGAATTGCCTGATGGCTTCCGGTAACATATTCCATACGTGGGCATGGCTACAGAGGAAACCTTAAGATGTATGGAGCAACGTGTTGCTAGGAGTGAGGAGAATTGTGGCTTGTTGCCTAGAGCATAACGTGCATTGCCAGCGGTTGAAAACCTATTTCACTGCTTGAGTCCGATGTGTTTTTTAGCTTATATGGAAAAGCAAGGTTTGCTTTAAGTCTCCGCAGTCAAAGTGGTTACCGGCCACGGTGTTTGCTGCGGCCCTAATAGCTGAGCGCAAATGATCCCAGAAGGAGCTTAATGAACGGACGCGCGACTTTCTGGATGACCATTTTATCTCGTTTTCGTGAGGTAGTTACGACTAACGGACAGTACTCTACTGGAGGTCGGGCACAAAACTTGTAAGGCCTAAGTCAAGACCAAGCATGCCTTTAGAGGTGTGTCTCTTTTTACAGAGAATATACCATTTATTTATTTATTTATTTAATAGTACCTAGCCAATGGTAGACCTGGTTTTACAGCGCTATAGTTCGCATGTTTCGTAAATTAAGTAAGCTGACCTAATTCACAGCGTGATTGCGCACAGTGAAGCTGTTATCTAGTGTTGTGCCGTTAGGACTTAATATGTTGGGGTGTAGGGCACCGGTAGGAAAGGACGTTACCTTCGGTTGGTGCGAAGTGTAGTTGCCATAGCGCAAGCCATGTCTCAAGGACACCGAGATTCATTTGAACGTTGTGTGGGCCATCGCTTAGGCAGCTAGTATCAACTGCGAATACCACTAGTATACCGTAGCAAAGAGCCAAGGAGTGCATTGTCGGAAGACGTGGAATACACCACTGGTGCACAGTAAAAGCAGCAGAGAACGCCAATGGTTGTCTTGGAATATTCCGCAGGTTACGATTGTCTCTTTGGACGAGATATTGCCTAGTAACACTAACTGCGTTCGGCTAGAAAGTCAAGAAGAAACCAAAGAAAAGAGGTGGCCAGAAACACCGAATGCGGCTAATTTTGTCGTCAAAACATTGCGGGGAACCCGGTCGAACGCTTTGTTCATATGCAGAAGGCTAAGGACGAGTGCTTGACCCAGGTCTATGGCGTGTGTAACGTAATTAAAGAATTTAGGCTGGCAGGTTTGACAAGATTTAATAGCAGCAACCCTTGTTTGGACTTATTACATAAATAAATAAATAGTTTGAAAAGCACAGAAAGAAGAGGAAGGCTGGTAGATGCGTGCATTTCGTGTTGTCTCCTCAGTACCATTAACAATAACCGATATTCATAGATATAGCTAACAGTGGGTGCAACCAGACAAGCTTAAGATGCAAAACGCATGACGGAAGTTTACACCTACGTCCAAGGCTGCTTTAGGTTGACAAATAATTGTTTCTGAACACACAAGGCTGGCTTACTCCGGCTTATAGCGACTGCCTCAGCAAAACCGTAGAAAGGAGATTAGTGTGACGTAACACCAAAGGTATGTCGATGATATCTTGGCTTTCTGTTCGTCGGAGCAGCAGCTCACACAGTTGGTAGAACGGCCCAATGGTGCTCATGCTAACATACGGGTGACATGCGAAATAGAACAAACCAATTGTCTGTCATACCTGAACGTACTCATAACTCGCAGGAAAGCTGGATTTATTAAGAGGTCCATTTACCCAAACGCAACTTAGTCCGGTCAGTACTTGCACTCCACCAGCTTCACACGAGCGCCGTACAAACGGACACTAGTGAAGACTCTAGTTAGTCGGGCCAGACGCATTTGTTCGACCAACTGTCTGGACGATGAGCTGGTGCTACTTAATGCAACACTAATGACGAATGGCTATCCTCGAACATTTAGTGAGAAACAGCCAACCGCGAGGACCAAGGGACTTGGTGCACACGGCAGCCAAGAAGAAAGTGTATATTGAGTTATCTTTCTAGGTGACAGCCACGCTGAAGACAACCAAATATATAATTTCGGCTACACAAGGAGGTTACTATGCTGCACAAGTTGGCGTCATCTTCCGAACCCAAAATTTGCACATACCTCCAATGAAGGAAGTTCAGCCTATTGGGGCCAACTCACACTGTGTATACCAATTTGTATGTGACTGCGGAAAAGGTTACAAATGCAGAACCAATCGAAAGCTGACTTCCCGAATAAAGGAACATGTGCCAAGATGGGTTCAACGTGTAGTTGTTCAGGTTGCCTTTCCTTGTCAGATTCCATGTTCGCGCAGACCGCCAGCTTCCTTGATAGGCAAACATCTATTAGACTTGGGTCACCAATTAGAGCAGGGCTCGGCGTTTAAAGTTGTGTCACGTCACACTAATCCCGCTTCTTTCGGTTTGCTGAGGCAGTCGCTATAAGCTGGATTAAGCCAGCCTTGTGTGTTCAGAAACAATTATTTGTCAACCTAAAGCAGCCTTGGACGTAGGTGTAAACTTCCGTCATGCGTTTTGAACCATAAGCTTGTCTGGTTTCACCCACTGTTAGTTATAACTATGCATATCGGTTATTGTTAATGGTACTGAGGAGAAAATACGAAATGCATGCATCTACCAGCCTTCGTTTTCTTTCTGTGTTTTCAAATTGTTAAAGGGAACTAATTGCTTTAAATAAATAGTATACCGTCGTCAATGCGAGGCAGCCCAGCAGGAGCGTGATCACGGTAATACAGACATGTATGAGCAACAGTTGCACAAATTGGTATCTTTTAACAAACAGCATAGGAATGTATGTGGCTGTTGATGTGTAAAAGTATGTTAATGGCTGTATTTGGAAATAGCCATGTTATGTGGTTAGGTAAATGTGACTCTGTGTGTGTTTTGTTCGTTGGGTTCGTCATCAAAGGGGGAAATTAATGGAACCCTTCGGATCGGAGGACGTTCGCAATGTGCGAAGGATCATCCCGAAAAGGGAAGGGGCAGTAACTTTATTTAGTGGCGAGCCACGTCCGCCAAATCACAGTGTTCTTAAACAAATATCTGTGGCTTTTATAGGGAGAGGGCTTGCCAGACGAAAGCCTACCACATCCTGGAATACTGCCGCAGAACCATTTGCTGGAACAGGATTTACCCGAATCACCCAGCCGGCACCACGGGGATGTTGCAGTAGAAGACAATGCATCCTGTCCTTTAGTATCTTTTCCATGAGTATAGCCGCAAGGGTGTGTGGCGAGTAGAACGATAATTCTCAATATATTGTCGACAGCCTAGTTTGTGTCGTGGTAAGGCGATTGCGTGCTGCCATTTAGACGGGTAGTGTCCGCTCTTCATGGCGATGGTGAGGCTATTGTGGAGAAGAACTGGAACTTCCGGGCCTCCAATTATTAACCCGAAAGAGACACCATCAGGACATGGGTAGTGGGACATTTTCAACGAGCAAAGTCCTCGCTTGATGTTAGTTAAGTCAGTAAATAGCGTGGATTAGTTCTTCAGTAAAGCTGAAGATCGTAGCTAACAGTACAGAGTCATCGCTGGTGAAGGAGTTACAGAATTGTGTGCTAATGAAGTCGCTGAGCTCGACCTCATCTGTAACCATGCTTTTATCAAGAAACACACGAGTAGTGATCGGCATACATTTGTTGCCACCCCGCTGCTTCATTAGCCAGATAAGCGCCTTTGCCTTGTCGTCAGCGCAAAGCACTGCAAGCACAGCTGACGTACGAGCATGACTCTGTGAACTCCACTTAGCTACTACTTCGTTCATATGGATGTTTAGGTGAAAGTCTTTCGTATGGTTGTAACGAGAGCGTATTTGCTTGAGCCTAGCTGCCCGTTTGCTTTTGGTGACATCATCAATCGCCTGACACCTTCTAAACCTCTTCTTTTTGGAGGCTAGGACGTCTAAGCCGTTGCGGAAACAGTCATAAAGCACTCGGATCGCGCCATCTATATTGTCGGAGAGAAGTCGTCCCATGGTGATGCTTGGAGGTGGGAAGTAAATGTTTTCTAGTTGCTGCGCTGGAGAGACCGAAATACGCCATAATTAGGTCTTCGTGGTAAGGGAATTTAGGCAGTGCAGCAGGCAGGTTCACCACCGCGTGGTTGTCTAATACTCTAGGGCATGTGTAGGCGATACTGTTAGTGAATATAAGGTCCACCTTGTTGGATTGTCTACTTGGTACTTACACATACTGCGTCCATTCATGTGTGAAAACAATGTCAACCGAGGACTTATATTTGGGTGGAGCTGCCTGATGGAGCTGTGAGAGGTGAGTCATATTGAAACTTTTGGCAATAATTTTATAGCTTGCAGGAAGAAACTAGACTTCCTGGAATGGCGTGCCCATTTTGTCAATGTTAGCACAAGAGAAGTGCGGTGGGTTGTATAAACAGTCGTGCAATAGGTTAACATGCACTCCAGTGGCCTGCATCTACATTGAGTCTTCAGCATTGCTAAGGGATATAAGTTGAAATGGTGTGGCATGTAACTCCTTCGTTACCTACAGTAGGCATCTGCCAACACGATGATTGGCACCTACCTTACAGAAAAGTGCGTACCCTGTAAGGTGCAGTAGTGTAGCGGAAGCATCGGCCGCGTGCCATGTTTCGGTTACCGGAACTAGCTGCAGATATGACTGAAGAATGAAGGGGCCTGAGAGGTGCATTTTATTTTTAATCGATTGTGCTTTGAGAGGAAGAAGGTATACGAGTAGTAGACGCAGCGTTCTCTCGGCTGGTCGCCAGATACTACAGTAGTGTACTATCCGGACAATAGGGAAATGCTCGGGGCAATTGAGGTACTTGTCGCCGTTATGTGTCCGGTGGTCAAAGGAGTGATACACTGACAGCCGCAGGGCGCCAATGAGACAGTTGTGCGTTCGGGATACATGAAGTTTACGCGTACGGCCGAAACCAGCCATTTCGGGTTGGGTGTAGCGAATATATGAGTCGCTGAAGATGACACAGGGCATGCGCGAGCCCTTGGAAATTTGAGCATAGTGACCATGCCCTATTGTATTTCATAAAAATTGGGCTGCAGTAGGTGAGTCAATTCTCGGCGATTAGACATTCTGCAGAAGTCCTGAGTTGGAAGAGCGATTATTCAAAGTAAAACGAGCAGTAGTGTTAATGCCGGTTGTCGAGTTGCCAATAGTAGCAGGCTGTCGTCTTCGACCAGGCGCCGTATGTCCGTATGTTTTGAAGAGATGAAGGGGTTCTAGTTTGAGCAGTTTGACTTGCTGATTCCAGTAAATATAGTTTTCTGAATGCCTGGCTAGATCCGGTCGGAGCCACAACTTCGGTTAACATCGGATAAGCCTGAGCAGTAATTGTAATAGTCACCGGTAGCAGCGGTTTTGGTTTGGAGACGTCGGTAGTGTATCAGGGTTTGTTAATGCCCGGAAGCGCTTTATTGGGTTTGTGGTTTTTAGTAGGCAGTTTCTATCATGAGGCTGAGCTTGTTTGGCAGTCGACTTCGGTCTAAGTTGCGGAAGTAAATGTCCAGTTGTGTACAGGCGAGCCAGCTAGAAGTGTGGTATTACTGGTACAGCTAGTGTGTATGCTTCTGCCATATCGGAACTTCAGGGTATAGTTCTTTTTGTGTACTGATATGAATCTGATGCTTGCCGACATGAGGGAGTTGTAAAGACCGTTGCTTTGAGTTGCTGGTGGCTGGCATTTTGTCGCTAGAGAGTTGCGCGGGGTCATTGGCAACGATAGCTAATGGACTATACAATAATAGGAAGCTCACACGCGCAAATGCAGTGGCTAAGGCTTAAGGGTCAGACAAAATAGTACAGGCAGTGTACTGTTTTCGGTCGTGTCTCTGACAACAGTCGAACTTTCAGCTGAAAGCACGGACTGGCGACGATATTTGTGCTGATCTTTGCTATTTGTGGGCTTTTTTACATTGCGGCCTGTTAGTCGTTGTGAGAAACCCGGATCAACGTCGCACAACGTCGAGGAAGAGCCGGTGGGGTTGAATTTTTTCTGCAACTGTGGGTTGTGATGCTTCGAATGATGTCACACGGTCCACTTTCATCTGAGAAGTTGAACAAGTATACAAAGTTGAGTTATGCAGCGGAGTACTGTCCAGTTTTGTCAGCATTGAACCGAGGTTGGAATTCTGATGCGGGACATACCTGGCGTCATTCAATCATTTGGTCAGCTCGGGACTGCTAACTTTCATGACTATTGTACATCGGTCGGACCTAACGTAGCCGAGTGGCTGATCGGCAATCAAGTGCTAGCCTACACGCATTGAGAAGAGTAGGCAACAGGTTGTTAAGCAGCATTTTATCAGGTAAATTGAATACGATCACCTTATTGGCATGACGTATGCATTCACTGACCTCATGCTTAATGTTATACAATATTTTGGCTGCCGCGTGCACGTCAGATTGGCTAGCCAAAACCTGGATTTTGTTCAGATGGACCAAAGTATGAAGTTATTCAGTAGAGTCGCAATAGATGTAGGCACTTTGTTCAGCAAGTATACGCGACCTTCAAGAGAAAGGAACTTTTGCGGCGCTCCTGCTTGTGGATCCACAAGCCTCACATAGCGATCCAGTATTTTACTTGGATCAGCCTCACTGAGTATTCGTTTTGGCAGGTGTGGGTGACAGGTTTGTTCACTGTGCCTTGAATAATCACTAAAAAGCTGAGCAAAAAGTTGCGGTAAAACAATGATAAGATGAAACCGAAACAATCATAAAAGACTTTAGGAAAGTGATTCGGACCAAGGTCCCATAACCGCAAGAATGCTGTACGTTGAAATGTTTTACTGTATTGTAACCCAAACCGAACGAGAATGCAGCGATATACAGTTCAAAGTACAGAGGGACAATACGCAGCAAAAACGCATCGTTTCAACGTCCTCCTGCACGGTGTCTGCTCGGTCAGCTCGGTCAACATAAAACACTCGCCGGAACAGTAGAGACCCACTGCATTGAACCCTGCTGCTTTCAACGACCCGCCGGCAAGGTTCGAGCTCCGTGCTCACTCCGCGATTCCCTCCAGGTGACCTAGCAGTATTTGCTTATTTCGCCTACCCGGCGACAGCGCAGCTTCGCGCACGAACCAAGCTGGGTTTGCCATTGTCCTGAGTCCCTGGGCTGCAGCTGCTTTGGTAGATTGGATCCCAAGCAATAGACGGATGCGGCAATGCAATTGGCTGGCTCGTCCCGAGCTCCGAAGTGTAGTGAGGCTAACAGGTTTCTATTCGTCATCGCTGCCTATGCTTCTGCAAACTGTAGCGATGGTTCCTCGCTAGACGACACCTACTGCCAGCTGACCGAGCACCTCTTGTCACGGAATAAACACGGACACTGTACTGTTAGCGCGAGAGCTGAACGATCAAGTTGGAAAGTCATCCTATGCTGAAATGCATATGGGCGTCCAACACGGCGTAGGCACGAGTAATGGTAACGGTTTGCGTTTACTTCATTTGTGTAAAGATGCCCGCTTATTTCTTGCGAGCACTAACTTCCGACACAGTATCCTCCTGGGAGTGCCTTCGCGCCCACCAGCCTCTAAGCAGTCTTGGACGCAAATCGCTCATCTTGCTATCAGTTACCGCTGGACAGGCTGTGTCCAGCACGGTCTCTGGATTTGGAGCACGTGTGTAAACACCGACCATGCACTTGTAGTACTGACATGCGGATGCTTTTTTGGCGGATGCCCACGACGGTGCTGTAAGGGCATCGACAACAGTCAACTGGCCAAGCCGGCTGTCCTGAATACGAGTCGAAATACATTGACCTACAGGTTGAATAAGCGCTCACTGGGTAAAATTGAAGCTTACTGGTCGCATGTTTACCAGAAGTTACTAACAACAGGCGAATCCTCATGTGGTAAGTCTAATAACAAACACGAACTTTGGATTCGCGGGCTCCGAAACGTATGGATTCTTTCTGGCATACTACGGCTAGAATTGATCGCAGTGATGCGCGCACAGTGCTTCATGCAAAACTTCGTACTATCCTGAAGTGGGATCACGATTCCTGGTGACCACTGCGCTCGGCAGAAATGGAAACCGCCGTTACCATTGGTAACCGTTGAAAGTTATTCCATCTGATATAGAAAACGAGTAGCAATAGACCTGCAGTTAATGAAACAATGTATGACGACAGTAAACATTCGATCCACCACTTTTTAAAACGTTTGGATAGTTGGGCTATTTTGAAAAACAATTTACCCGGCCCATATTTTGCACTCCTCACAGGCCCTTGAGCGCCCTGCCCCCTGCGTTGTCTTTTTGGCTCCGCCCTCTCTCAGAACTCAAAAGCGTGATCGTACTGTTGAAGTTCAAGAAAGCCGCGGGACCAATTGACCTTCATTTAGCTCTGTTCAAGTTTGGGGGCCTGCTCTTTTTGCTGTGTTACTCGAATTACTAGTGGAACTGTGGGAGGAGAAAATTGACCCAACCAATTGAAGCCGCTCCGTTATTGTTCCCATCTTCAAACAAGGCTCGCTTTCGGAATACAGCAACTAGGGTGGAATCAGTCTGATTTCTATCGCCTCCAAAGTACTTGCCTCTCTCATCCTCAGACTGACTGGCGCTCGTGAGTCGGGTTCATTGGGCGAAGGTCAGGTTCCGTAAGGGTTGAGGCTGTATCGATCACTTCTTCACTTTGCGTCGATGGTTGTGGCGCCGGCACATACATTAGCGGATCACCGTTGCCTTGTTCCGCAACATCCAAAATCTCTTCGTTTCGGTTGCTAGAAAAGCCCTTTAGGGCTGTCTACTGGATAAAAGCGTGCCCGAGAAATATGTAAAGCTTATTCGAGCATTATGCGCGTAGCTCCAGCAGTGATGGTTTACGGTTAAATATTTTTGCCTTTCCGTGGCTCAAGCGGCAGGAGACAAGGATGCCCAACGTCACCTTTCCTCTTCACCAGCCCTATTGACGAAGTCATGCATTTCTAGCAAGCGACAAAATGTATTAAGCTGCTCCCTGGAGGATGATTTCTTGAGTTGGAGTACGCAGACGCCATTACCGTAATCTGTGACAGCTCACACACATGTTAAGCCAGGTTGGCCCTGGCTGTTCGTCGCTTCGGAGTTTGCTTTGCACCATCGAGGTGCAAAGCATTTCTCTAAGATTCGCCTGGACCGCCTCCTACACTGACCTATGGTGGGGTCCGCTAGAAGTCGTTCAAAAGTTTTGCTACCTAAAAAGTGAAAGCAGCGCCGTGGTGATCAGATGTATTCACGAATCGTATATCGAAGATCGAAGCTCGACTTCGCTACCTATAGCACTGGCGCGACCTCACTCTCGTTCTGAAGGGTAAGGTGTACCAAGCAATGATACGTTCGACCCTACTGTACGCATGTGTAACCTGGCCCCCTAGATCAGCGGACATGAAGAAGCTAGTTACGGTCGACCAACGGTGGTTTCGCAGTTTTGCTCACATCTGGTGAAAACACGGCGAGAACAACGTGCGTGTTCGAGGCCTTGTGTACGGCACCGGAAAAGGAAAGGAGCCTCTCAGCACCATCATTTTACGCACCAGACACCGATGACGCGGGCACGCGTTACGCATGTTAGCTCAATACGAAGAGCGTGGTTTGCTCGCCGGGGATGTGGATAGAAGAAGAGGAGAGCTGGCCAAGTGATTACTTGGTCGAGCTAAATGTAGCCCCTCACTTCGAAGTTAACCTCGGTGGGAGCGTCCGGGCTCCCGGTTTGGGTCCAAAAGATAGTGGACACGCTTGGCTAGATACACTTGCTGGCATGGCTAGGAGCCGACCTTAATGGCGTCCCAGCTTTGAATTTGTTTGTCTCTTCTCATTCCTTTTAGCCCAGCCCCCAACCACGATCCCATATCGTAGCATAATATAGTTATATAATAAATTTGTTTGTTGCCTAATAGCCGGCTGGTAGCTTTCCGGAACGATGCTTATCCGTTGCTGGCAGCTCAGCAAACATGCAACCGGTACATTTATTTTGTTTCTTTTTAAGTCTTGCGGCAAAGGAATGGCGTTTCTGTGCACCCATAACTAACGGTTAGAACGTTGTTGAATATGATATTTGTGCGTCGTTCGTCGGTCTATTGCCATGCGTGATATTCATTGGCATCAGTAAAACAGAGGCGTACTTACCTATTCTTCATTATAAGATAAGCCAACACCATCTAGCCGACGTTCTGTTGTTACTGATTCTACCTTCAACGGAAGGTTCCTATGCATTCAGCGGTTATGATTTTTGGAGCGCTCATGGAAGTGTAAATAGGACGATGATAGTAGAAGCACAAGCGGAGGTTAAAAAGCAGGCTTCGCAAGAGTAAGCCATAGATTAAATATTTCACGAGTATGTTTATCAGAACAGATGCGTAAAGTGCTAATAAAATTTGCAAGCCGAAAGGAGTTTTCACTGCTTCTTATAATGAGTTGACCGTGTGCACCACACAACTGAGCTAACAGAAGAACTAGGAATAGCAAATTTTAACGCACATATGGAAAACAATGGAAATCTAAACCGGCATACATGACAAACCTTGAGTGCTTTCTAGCATAAAAGAATAATGGCTTAAATTGTCGCAGCTTTTATAGGTTATATGGTGAATGCGTAGAGCGCCGTTATATTTCCATGCTAAAAATTGCGCATTTGTTTCGCTAGCAAATAGTGCGAAAAGAAGAAAGAAATCAAAGTAAAGCTTGGTTATCACTTCTAAATGGTGCGGTCTGTCTAAAACGGTGCAATGTAGCTCAAGGATACCAGTAATTGTTGGCTGCTACATGGTTGGTCGAAAATAGTATTTTTGTAGCGCACGGGATACGTATTGGGAAAAGTGTAGGAAACTTGCGTAAAAATGCTCAGAGGCCCTAAAACAATGTTCTACATACTCAGGAAGTTTCGTTATGACGTAATTAGTCCTAGTTCCAATGATCGCGAGGATAATGAGCATCGTAAATCTGTACAGCTCGAAACCACAAAGTTTCGTTAATACAAGTGTTTCCAAGTATAGAGAACCGGTCCGCGTACATTATTCTGGGGGTGCTCATGCTTCAATCATCCATATCTGCCTATCGATATAGCGTATTTCTAAGCTAGATACTGCGAGAGTTACAAGTTTGTACCATTTTTCTTTAAGATTAGGCCTAGGTCTATCTCTGCTGAGACGCTAGAGTGGTCGGTCGCCTAGCGTAGGCAAATGAGGAGTAGAAAGCTGGGCTATTTGGTGCGAAGCGTTCACTTTACTGTAGCTTGTAAATGTGGTGCTTGTTAGATCGAGTGTTTCATAGGCGCTGGGTAATTGTACCTTGTATATTAGGGTACCATATTGTTAACTTCCTTGACCTAGCTGAGATTTCTTTGTCATTTTAGAGGTTCGTATGTAGGTGTTCCAAATGTAGGCCCAACCAACAATGTGGGATATGGCTTTGTTGTCACACAGCTTTCACATTAGCGGTTTATCTGGTCGTAGCAGTTTTCGTACGTCAGGAAAAATGATTGCATAATAAGGTAAGTAAGGAGTAAATAAATAAATAAATAGTATATTCTCGAATTTGTCGAGACACACCAAACCAGGCATGATCAACATGTACATGCAGTTATGATTTGCAACAAACCCGTTGCTATGTATACAATCGGCAGTAAGCCAAAAGTTGTACAAGCTTTGGAAATTGTAAAATTAACCGTGAGGAATAAAGTCCTCAATGCATGACGACACGTTGGGTTCTGGCTTGCGTAGTGTAAACAGTCTGGGCATTACAAGCGTAGAGAAATCCACAAATGTAGGCAGGGAGTATCTTACTCTTGAACGTATCAGGAAAATATTAAATTATGGTTCTAGTCGACTTGCTAGTATGTAGTTGTAGGCAGTGACTTTATTCAGTGGCGAGTCAAATCCGCCACGTCGCAGTGTTGTTAAGCAGACGTTTGTGGCTTTTATAGGGAGAACGCTTGCCAGGCGAAAGCCCCCCACATCCTGGAACACTGTCAGAAATCCGTTTGTACACTAATGTAAAGCTGGCAGATCAGCTTTCCGACTGATTTCACCCTCGGTTATCCGCAGTCTACTGACTTCCAATTTCCACTGTTAGTTGGTCGGGTATCTTTGGTCAGGGCGGCCATAATGGCTAAGGTCCATGGTGGGTGCGACCTGCACGACGAGTCGTCCTTGTGAGTGTCCAGGTGAGTACAATAACAGTCACTTGCGTCTGGATTTTTCAGGTTTATATGTAATTTTCAGGAGTGTGAAGGCCTTGTGTCCAGCTATAATTACCGGACAGCGGTCGTGGTGGTGAGTGCAGTTGTATCCATTTGTTGTACAGCCAAGTTCTTTGCAGGTTCTTGTGGGTTATGTCCTGTCCCGGGCAAAAACGGTTTCCCGGTCCAATCCCGGATTTTCAAGAAGTTCCGGACCTCGGAGAACAGGGAAGGTGAGAATAGTGACATACATGCAAAGGGTGGTAGCTGGCTGTTCGCTAACCATCGTACATGGCAAGTGAAGCCTCGGAGGCAGGTAAAAGACATATTGCGCACAGCAGGCCAGGTAAGAACCAGTGATAGTCAAGCGGTTCAAGTTTTTCAGCGAACCAGCATGACAGCCTACCCTGGTGCGTAGCTAGCCTTCTTACTAATTTGCTGGAATGCAAAAGAGTGGACGTTTAGTTGGCATAAACCGCTATAGGGGAGAGTGGGTCGCTTGCTGCTGTTGGGCTATTTGTGTTTCCAATATTACTTGGTGAAGGTTCAATATAGTTCAAGCTGAAAAATATGAAGTCAAGCGAAGAATAAATGGACGGCGAGCGGCTTGAACCTTAACTTTGAGGCTTTACCAGTGTTCGTTTAGCCGACCAGTTGAAGTACGTATTTCTCAAGTAAACGTTGCAGATAAAAGCAAAACGGCAGTTCAACAGGCGTTAGTCTGGGGATGCAACAGAATACAAGTAAGGTACTTGTCTGCTGCCGGCTGTGTTTGCATAACGTTTGTCAAGAGCCTCCTCAGCAAGTGGGTTGCTCAGTTTCAGTAATAGCTCTTATTGAAACAGTGTATACATCCAGTAACGATGACCTCATGATTTCGCTGTGTAAAACATGTGCTATGGCCGGTAGCACGACTCTCGTAGTCAGATCAAAATGAATGTGTGTATAAACAATATTAAAGTGGCACGCGTCCAACTATTTAGAAAACCGTAACAGAGATATTGAGAAAAATAAATGGACGTAACGTTATTTTATAAGCTATAAGCTTTTATTGAGGTACAGCGGTCATGCGGTTTTATCAAAAGTACGGTAAAGCGATGTGTGCTGGATGGGCACCACAGCTAACCGTAAGCTTGTGGTTGCCTGTTTTACAACTACGTGGATGTTTTGGCCTTGCTAAGGTTGCTGAGCGAACTGCCTAAGCGGCAGCCGGTAAGGATGCGGCAGTGGATATCATTAGATTGCAGAGGGTAGTACACGGTCAGCAGCATAGCAAAAGGTTTATGATTACCACGTGGAGTCACGCTAGCAATCGTGGAACAAGCGAGTGCTGGACCTTTGATGCATTAAACCTGCTCATAGTACCCAGTTAACGGTTCGAGGTTGGCGGTTGGCGGTGCCTTCCAAACGCTTGGTTGCAGAAATGAAGGTAAAGCTAAGTTTGAGGCCGGAGAAATGAGTCTGCTTAACTAGGTTGTCAATGTGACCCGGTTTACATCCTGAGCTCTTCACTCCACGCTTGCCTACGTTTCCAATTAATCTACCAACTTACCCGGGGTAGGACCTCCGAGCAGTTTGCCTAAACCATGTCCTAGCCTTCAGGACTGCAACCTATCCCGAGTACATCCACCGTGTCTTCACATGGTACTGCAGCTGATCAACACGTCACCTACAAAACGTTTAACTCATGACTTAACAATCGGGATCAGCCATTCGTTCAAAACAGGACAGGACCCAGAAGTGAAATAAGCACGTGCCTAACGCAACAGCCAACTGCTTAATGGGACGCAACCTGACTGCGAATAACCAAGCAACTAAAGGTTTAACAAGAAGCAGGGTCATTTACGACTAGCCATTCAATACATCGGCGGCAGTGTTCCGGGACATAGTAGGTTTTCGCCTGGCAAGCGTTCTTACTATAAAAGCCAAGAATACCCGGTTAACAACACTGCAACGTGGCGAGTGGGACTTGCCACCGTTTTAACTCACAGCCAACTAATTCACACTGACAGGCCAACTAGCGTCACTACTTTAGATACGTCCGGTACACTGGAACTTCTGCATTTGCATACGCTGTCGTCTTTTCGTTCTATTGTCTCACGCATAAACAGTTGTCTCTCTACTTTTTACGATATCACCGTTCATCTTTTCGTTACCTACCCACCAACTCGGTATATTAGCATACCTCCCGCGATCGTGCTCTTCAATTATCTTCTGCTGAACCTACCAGGATTCCGAATCTAGTATTAGTTGAGGTATAACTGCGATATACGACAGACCGACTATGCCGTAAAAAACGAGTCCCCATCTCACGACAGCGCCATTATTGTCTCACCTTGCTACCATTGTGCAGTCTCAATCAAGAACCCAGGAGCAATTTTCGCTGTTACAATTGCCATAACATGCTGTACAGTTGTAGCTATCTTCGCATGCCTCCATGGGCGTGCAACGCATAGTTGAGAAAAAATATGTATATATTTATTTACTTATTTAGGTCTGAATAATTACTTGACTGCACAATGCTTCCCACGAATTTTCGTTTCATTTCTCGACCGAGTTCAACCACCAAGGGCCGATCTGGACTAAGCAATTCGGTTGGTCAACGCAGGGATTCGCAGCTCATAGGACTGCGGATATCCGAGTGTACGATCGGTCTGGGAGACACATTGCCAGCTATACATCACCATGCAAACGGATTAATGGCATTGTTCCAGGACTGGTTTGGTTTTCGTCTGGCAGGCGTGCTTCCTATAAAAAGCCACGACTGTCCGTTCCTCAATACTGCGACGTAGCGCAGGTGACTCGCCAAGGAATAAAGTCACTGCCAACGAACTCCCACTGGTAAGTTATCCGGCGCCACCTACAGCATTTCAATATATTTTGGATATGAACACAGCAATATCCCCATGTTTCTACCGTCTGCACCCTATTTGTTACGCTTTTACAAATGTTTGAGACCATACTTTCGATACCTCATTGAAGCTTCATTCCCGACCAGTGTATCCACCAGTTCGGTAATTCCTGCCCAATGTACGAATGGCTAATTTTACTTAAAGCGACGTGTCGGTTGCAAAACAATCGCTTGTAAAGTTGTACACATGCCTGATCTGTGTAACTCGAAGTATTTGAGAACAGTATTTATTTCACTAAAGGATTCTGCTATGTTGTTTAACTGTATCCAACCCTCCAAGCTGACGTCGTACGATAAATGCGGTAATTTATCTTTTATACGTACTGCAACAATACCTATTGTTCCCTCAGTTTGCTTGGTTTTTCTTGCCTAGTCCTACTCCTTTTTATCTGTTTAGGCTTGGCTTCCAATTTTCCGTACTCACCACGGACCTAGACAGCTCCACCCCCAAGCTGACCGCGCATGTTATATATATGTATTGTTCTTGTATGTATCCACAACAACACTGCAGAGGATCTCGTTGCTTCGTTTTGCAACCTTAGCAAAGGTTAAATCCTTTATCACCATCGCTCCGGCTTACCTTCTTCACACTTCCAATCACTCTCCGCGGCCCCACCGGCTTACCTTCGCCGCTGTAACTCCGCACATGAGAGCAAAGGACTGAAAGTAGTAACGTACTTATACCCAGCCCCAAACTGGCATCCGAGGTTATGTTTGGCGATTTGCATTTTTGCTCACTGATACACTGAATATTCTTTCTACACTTCGGCTTGTACTTGTTGCCCAGTCTTATTACCCATCTTATCTGCTTAGCCTTGGCTTTCACTTCATTGTACGCTCCAATTACCCCGGCTAGCCAGTCAACCAGCCTATGCTTGGGGCCATCGGGATGGTGCGGGTTATACATGTTCCAGCGAATGCTTTTGCGGCAGTGCTTTGGGCCGTAGTGTGTATCTGCCTGCTAAGCCTTCTCGTTATAAAATTATCACAACTGTCTGCTTACTACAGCTGTGGTGTTGCGAGTACGACTCGCCATTAAATAGAGCCACTGCCATGCACGCTCCACGGATGCCTGTCAATAGTATAATCTTTCCATTTTACCCCTTTTCAGGCAGACGGCTTGACAAAAGCTGATCACAAATACGACTTCACATCTACAAATTCCTGCAACACAGCTACTGGCATTCATACCGATTTATACACAAATACAACCACAGGGCTAATATTCTGCTGCTAACCTCGCAAAGTTATTATACCGTTGCTATTTACTCGCGTTGGTATCGTTTTGTTTATGACTATGAAGACGTGCCTTGAAGGTCAAGAATATATTGTGCATTTATGGATTTATATCCATCTTCTAAGCAAACTTTTCTGGTTAAGTCAACTAATTGTTCATGTATTTAACTACATCAATTGCGCAGGCATCCATCCGTTTTTTCCTCTTCCGTGCCTACGCCTATTACATTGCTCATCACTTTGCTCCGTCTTGAAATTCCTCACATACACCACCTACCTCCGCTGCACCACCGACTTACCTATGCAACTGTAGCGCCGCACTTTCTATCGCCAGAGCCCCCTGCTTCTCATTTAAGGCGGCTCCTAACTTTACTGTACTCTGTGTCCATTTGACTACATTTTAACGCCGTAGCACCCCACCTTGGACTGCTATTGTGACATAAATGCATCAAATTTTTCAAAATTGTACGATTATGATTTAGCCTTTTTGGCAACCCTTTCTTCTTTTCGGCTACGGCGTATTTTCCCATAGATTACCCCTTCTCTTCTTAACAGTTGGCTTGCAGTTCTTGTCCTGGTAACCACCTAGCCGCGAGCGGCTTCTGTTACGTAGTTAAACCCGCTCTTACCCTCAGTTTTCTCTGTGTGCTCTTGGTTTAGTGCAATAAATAAATAAATGTATGTTCACGAAGAAGCAAGGCACGCCTCTAGGCATGACAAAACAAATTCACCGTTGTACCTATTAGCAAAATGAGCAGGTCTAAAAGCAGGCGGGCTAGATGCACGACCTCCGGGCAGTGCCAGCCGGGTGGTTCGCATTTACACGGTTCCAAAAACAGCTCAGCAGCAGTGTTCCAAGAGGGTTGTTAGTCGCCTGTTAAGCTTCCACCTTATAAAAGGTCAAAAATGTCTGTTTAACAACATTGTAATCTAGAGGATGTGACACACCATAAACAAAAGTTACTCCCTTGCTTGCCCGAACGACCTTATCAAGTCCACAGGCATCAAACCTTCATTTAGCAATAGCAACACGTTAAAAGAAGCACAAAGGCGCAGGTAAGCATTTACGAACCTTATAAACACAGCTAGACCCGCCTACTTTCACACACCTACGCTTGGTTGGGGGCGTCCGGTTTCGGATTTGCCTGTCACCCAGGCCAGCTCTAGGACGCCCTCGCCTACTCACATACATTCATATAGGAACACGTATGACAAGTTTATTGTTCCATCGCACCTTAACTGCTCACATGTTGCACTTTTAAGCTGAACGTGCATGTGCATGCGCTCCACGCTTTTTTGATAGTAAATATTTTGTTTATTTATTCAAATGAGTAATACAGGTGTACGCAGTTGTGTGCTTCCATATGGTACAAAGAATGATTAAAGTTCTTCCCCGAACGTATCCAAGCATACCCTGGCAGGCTGTATTACAATTTCATGGGCGAAATGTTTCGCAGAGTACGGGATGCAAACATAATAATTACAGAAGTCATTAGAGAGGAGTACGTGTTTCATGCAAACTCGGTCAACTGAGGTTGTGTAACCAGAGCGGTTCAGGTGAATTGCGCCCTAGGACAATCTGTGGAAACTTTTTAAGTATAATGGCTTACTACTGACCAAACATGTACGTGTAGCCGTATGAGAGCGGATATAGTCAACGAACTTAAATATAAACAAACAACTGGTATATCCTTGATAAAACGCAACGATGGTCTTGAAAGCAGGATTGGATTAGGCGCCATTCACTTTAGCTTGAATGCACCTGTCATTCGGAAAATCAACGACCCAGGAGAGAAAGTTTTCAGATGCGCCGGTTACCCTGGTTTTGTGGAAAGGTCCAGGAAGGCGTTTGGAACTACCCTACTGATATCGAGAAACTGACGCCGGGGAATTTCAGGCATCCAAAGACGGTTTAATTTGTCTGGCTACGATTAATGTAGAGATACTTAAAGGAACATACCGAAACATATGCTAAGCGCATGAGAGGATAGGTAGGTGTAGCAGGTAATGGTGTAGGGCTCGTTTACTAGTGCATTCCACCTTCCTACGCCTTACCGAAATCAGGCAGATAGGCTGATGATTTGTAAGGTCCTGACGTCTTCCTCATTGGATACGTGTCATACAGTTCTCTGGATCCAAGCACTCAGACGTCAGGTAACTAGGAATCGAAGAGGAACATAGCAGAAGAGTGAAGCCATACGTAACGCCACCTGTTTGAGGAACAAAGGCTGCAAAACTTCAGGACCCAATGAAGAGTTAAGGTATGATTCCAGAAGACGTTTTATAACTAGGGCGTAAGGGGCCCTATATACTCCAGTGTAGTGGGGTGTGACAACCCAAGGTCACTGGTAAATAGGTCTTCGGTGGAATGACGGAGAAATACCGCCAATGCCAGTCAACATTTGCATTATCCTTATTAATAAAGGTAACCTTCGTGCTATATTGCAGGTCAGGTACCTAGTACCCAGCTTTTCTACACCTTTTAGGTACGAGAAAATTAGCTTGACTGTAGTCTTGGAAGTTTCCGTCAGAGAAAGTTCGTGCTGCTGTCAAAATGCGCATTCCGCTAGTACACAACCGTTTAAAACTGCCTCGTAGTTCGAGTAGTCTAAGGCCGCTTTTGTGGAATTTAAACTTGTAAAATGGGACGATCGAGACGTAGAATCCAAAGATATTTGCACTGTAGCGTGATGGTCTTTCTCGTGGGATTTGCTCCATAACAAACGTAAAGGTCAGTCGCTGTCTTCCAGCAACCGTGGGGTTACAGCGCAAACTTTTGCCAGCATTGGGACATTGTGGTTCGTTGAAGAAGCCAGAGGTGATACGTATTACTCGAGTATTGCTGGATCGTACCTGGACTCTTAGTCCGCGCAAGAAGTGAATAAGAACACACACCGGATGGGACGTGTCAAAAACTGTAGTGGTTAGCTTGTAGGTTACACCGGATGAATAAGTCGAAAAGGAACCACGCAGCACAAGGAAAAGAGTGGACTAATCAGCTATCGGTCAATCGATCTGTATGTGCCTGTGTTTGTTCATCGGCTCAGCGGTTTAGCGGACGACACACATGTAACAAGAGTTTTGGGCATCATTATGCCGAATACTTTCAATACCTTGGCAAAATATCAGCAAGCCGCAAACAATGCGCGGCAGGAGCCATTCCGCTTCAAGCGAACGTTATTCAACACCAAGTCAGAGGTTTTCCTCCCATTATGTAAGGCTGTAGTACGGCATTATCTATATTACGGTGTGCGAGCATAGGCAGCGTATCTCCGGAAGGAGGTGGCCTGCTTACAAACGTTAATAAGCCGGCGACCAGGAGGATCGAGGGCCTGTGTGGGAAATTATATGCAGAAGGTCTAAAGCGACTAGTGTAGTCCTCTATGGGGCTGCGCAGGGTACGGCGTTACCTGCTAGAAAGGTTCAGGATTATGAAGAAATTTAGCAGGAGGAAGTCTTTCGATCTGTTTGAACTTGCTACCTCCGACTACCTACGGGGGCGTGCACTTAAGCTTAAGCATCAGCAATTAAGGCTGGAGTTTAGGACCAAGTTCGTTGCAAATCGAGTTGTTCATAATTGGAAAAACCTACTACTGCCTTAATTGAAAGTGCTAAGGTAACAGTCCTCCAAAACGGCCTGGATAAGTGTTGGCTGGTTATTTTTCCTGAAGTATTGTATATTTATTAGCAATTGTGACAGACCGTTAGGTCCATGATGCAAGTAAGTTCAAAGCTTGCACTTGGCTTGCTTCATTTCATTTACAGAGGCAAGGATGACAACTCAGAAGTCGAAATACTGCGCGCTCTAGTTTGCTTTCGAATACAAGACGCAGGAAGCTTTTTATGCGGAAGCCTATTACCGTCCTTGGAAGATTACTAACGACCTAAATCTATCCCATAAATTGGCTCGGTTGTTTACAGTGGACGTTGACTCATGAGCGATCCAAGGAAGGCATTTGTCCACACTTCAAGCTGCAGTTACCCTACCCGGCCACATAACGCAAGCTCGGCCGGTTTGATTCCATACGTTGGACACTCCGTCTTACGCTAGGTTCGTCTTAAGTAATGCTTGATAAATTTATTGGCTCTAACGTAGAGAGCCAAAGACTAAAGTTGTTACAACCAGCTATTATTATAAAGTTTGTCGCCTAATGATAGTTCATGCAACAGAAGCAATTTTTGATTCACGGCTGAAGCAGACCTTCACATTTTACGTGAGTGACCTTTGACCCGCTGGAGATCATATTTGCAGACTATGCATCAATGCTTTGTCCGGGAGGGACGGCTTAAGGATACGTGCGATTTCAAAATCAAGGTGATGCCTCGAGGGAAAGGCAAAATTCTGTATTGGCGGGATAGGGTTCCGCTTCCATTTTCCTCGGTGACAGCCAAGGTAGTTTGGGTGGCTGTATAGTATTTTCTTAATTTTGGTGGTATTAAGGTGTGCTTCGTGAAAAGGGTTAAGCTAACTTAAGGTGGTGAATACAGGTGTAGTTGCAGTTCCCGGCATAATGGAAAGCAGGCAAATGGTAAATACAAGTGAAGTGTGAACGGCTGTTTTATGGAGCAAATGCGTCTTAATCCAATTGTTTCATGTATGTAAAGGTGTTGCTTGCATGAAGCTACTGGTAAAAGTAACTTACTTGCTTGGCGAAGGGGTAAACGTATCTCGTGTCTGATTATTGAATTTTGTATTTCTGAAATCGCGCTGAAAGAAAGCGAAATTTACAACTACCAAACCTTATCAACAAACATATGTTGACTATACTTACGTACAAAGCGAGATATACACATCTCGTTCAAATCCAGTTATGAAAGCATCACCATTTAGCCTGATGTACCGGGACACATAGTCCGTCCAGGCCAATTTTTATGCCAAAAATTAGCCACTCGCATGCCTCGAGGTAAAACGGATCTAGGGATGTGGGAATTTACGGTGAAATTATGCAAGATAAAAGTGGTGTTATCGTTCTGTAAGTCTAGATGCCCATAAAGCATCTTTGTGACATATATTAGATTAACTAAAAGAGTTTGTAATTCCCGTAGAAATAGAAATGTAGTACAAAGGAGGTGCTTTAATTTCAGTTTGAAAATGAAAAGGTAATTCTTGCAACAGGAAGGAAGCGTATGTCGGTTTGTTGGTGCACGGTAACAAAAACTGATTGATGGCACTCGCATGTTTGACTGCGTACTTTTGCGCTTGTCCTTATGTGTATATGCAATTAACAGCAATAATTAAAATGAGAATCGGAATAGCTTGCTATGTATTGCATAAAACACTGCATGGCAGTACGGATGCACAAATCTACGAGTGTTTTCGTATATAATGAAGGGCTTATGGACAAATGTAATCTTATATATATGATCGCAAACGTAGCATATATTTTTGCATCCGCACATACGTTAAACGTACACATATTTAAGTATGTTTATTGCCATGTACATCTAAGTATATCTTGCAATATTCTAGTTGCTAATGAATTGTAAAGTACTTGAGAAAACTTGCTACTGCTTACAAAGCTTAACAGGTCACGCGGTTGTAGGTGTTGAAATATAGAGGTTACCATATTTGGATTGCGCGATTCATGCCTACGTTACCTATTTAGCATAATAACTAGTAGTTGAAATTTTTAGGAGACGTAAACTGATGACTTGTAGGAAGCATATGCAATCATATTGTGATAAATGAGCCATTTAGAGGACTTATGAACAGGAATGGGCAAAAGTTTAGGTATGTATAGCAAGTACATATGCATGAGTACGTATTACTGGGTATTCCTGCAAACGTGACGGTTGCATACTATGGCTATATTAACGTGTCCTTGAATCGCATTAATGTTGATAGTTTACCGAACCCATGGATGGTGTTAATTGCCTTCATGCATGGAAAGAGAATATAAGTATGCTAATTGGAGCATCATCCTCAACTATGAAACTGTAACGCAGTGAACGTTTTCACCATCGGAAATTCAACCTGCTTAATAAGGGTGTCCATGTCCCGATAGGGCGAATGTTTTATTGACGGGATTAAAACGTATGTCATTGGGCTGCGTGAGCTTACATAGACGGTTGCCAATTACCATGATTACGTCCCATGAAATGTGCGACGACATTACCAATAAAGAAACAATATACATGAAACATGCTGGTTTATACAAAACAAATCAAAAACTGAGGCAATGCACATGCAGTCGGCAATGGTAGCGCTCCCGGAACATAAGTGTTTAATGGAGGTTTCCACTTGAAGAAACGGTTGATTTCTGCGGAGATTCGTCGGGCTTTTCGTTAGCCGTTAAACGGAACAAGTGGTGCATATGGCCGGTTTCACGGTTTTAGAGCAGCAGCTGACATACGGCGGTAATATGTTCATGGGAACCCACCTGTGGTTCGCGAGTTATCTGAAAATATAGGGTTATCCATTTGTCACCGCGCTGCGCACTGCTTAGCGGAGAAGCGGTAGATGCAATGCATATGAATACCGGGTTACTGCGTTGATGTGCATTAGTTTGCGCAGCTCCCATGGATTACCCGACTTGGTAGTTGTCATGTATCAAGGCTAGTTACTAAGGAAACTAGGATAAAGGGTACCTCTTGCTGAGGGATAAGCAGCGGTGGATGTAAATGCTTCCGGACGTAAGGAAAGCAGATGCAATGAACGTGACCGACTTTTGGACCCTTCAGCAATATTCCCCACTAGATGAGCGAGCGTGTATGTGGCTCAGAACCCACCAAGGATGAACACTGAGAAATGGTTTTGCAAGCCTTCCAAGAGGCCACGGTGATAGTTCGAAATTAACGTAAACCGGATGTTGGATGAAAGATCACGAAGACAGTATAAATATGTAACCATGTTAAAAAGAAATGTTACATGCAAGCAGCGCGTGTGTAAAATACGCGATGGTGCACAGACGCATGGCTTTCCGCATTAGTCTGCAGGCGACGGGACGCGCAGACCACTCATGCGTGCGAAGGGATATGCGCGCGTTCTAAAAGCCACATGGTACAGAATAATAAACCAACCTGATGTGCTATGATGTATTTATGCTGTGGCACATGTGATGTGGAGGCAGAGCGGTAGCTGCTGAGAACTGACGTATGCACCACGGATAGACAGGGGTTCTGAAAGCGAAAAATGAACAAGCAGTGCGTTTACCAGCGGTACAACGTTGTATATATACGGCAGCACATGTTACATGTAAGGGAACTGGTAGAGGCGGATCACTCAAGTAAGCATCACGGATAGCGATGCGTTCCAAAAGCCACCTATTAATAGCCCGTATGATTACAGGATGTGTAACAGCGTAGAGAGAGGCGGCATATGTTATGTGGTGGCGGGCCAATAGTTGGATCTCACCCATTTAGACACCACGGATAGACAGGAAGTCTAAAAGTCGCATTTGTACAGACGATACCATTACCTTGGGTGAAAGGAAGTGCGTATTGGCGGTAACCGTGAAGTCTGTGTTGACCCGTAGTAGCGGAGCAGTCATCCAGGCAGCCGGATACACCGTAGGTTAAAAGCCAATTGTTAACCGCCAATAAACTTACCAGAGTTGCGACGATGTACCTATGTAGTGGGAAAGATTTCGTGGAGGAAACCCATTATTGACGCATCTATCACCGATACACAGGTGTCCTAAAAGCCACAAGTTAAGAGGTAATGTCCTTTTCTGAGTTGCAACGGAGCACAGATGTCTCAAAGAATATGTGGAGGACATAAAGCAGCGGCGGAGTTCCTATATACACAGCATGGATGCACAGAAGTACTAAAAGCCACTTATTAACAGCGGACACACTTACTGGAGGTGCAACGGGCTTGACAGCACTGCAATAGTGACTTGGCGGATAACCAGTGTTGGCGGATTAAGCATATAGGCAGCGCAGACGGACGGGCTATCTAAAAGCCACTTGTTAAGAACAACTAGTCTTACCGAAGGTGTAAAGTGCTGGGTAGCTGCGGTAATGATTACGCGGATGCTGACCAGTAGTGGCGGACCACTCATATAAGCAGCATTTATACGCAGCCACCACAAAAGCCCTTTATTAATAGCGAACATACTTACCTGAGGTGTAACAGACTTGGTAGCGGCGCCAATGGTGACGTGGAGGCTGACCAGTATTGGCGGGTCAACCATACAGGCAGCATGGATATACAGTAGTGCTAAAAGCCAATTGTTAGTAGCGGATAGACTTACCGGAGGTGCAGCGGACTAACTAGCGGTAGCAAACGTTACTTAGACGCTGGCAAGTGGTGGCAAGGGAAAGCAAACATCAACCAAAGGCAAGTGAAATGATTGTTTTCATAAAAACAAGCAACTTACCGACAATGTGATGAACTTGCGCGAATACAATCTAAGGTGTTCACTTCTGCAAATAGATACCATTTGCAAACATCTGTGCTGTTCTCTCCCTGTCAGCTGAAATGCGTTTCCTCATTAATTGGAATACCGGGAAATTACCTTCCGCAGAAAACGCATTCATACTTATCCTCAGCATAATGTGAGGCGCGATTTGCTGGAAGCATATTGAGCATCTGTAACACATCACCCAGGGGACGTCGATACTGCGCATGCCCAAGTCCTCTTCCTGCAGACACAATTCACTACCCGCTGTTGGAACCCGGCCACTTGCACTCCCCTGTGCACCACGTTTGCTCTGCTTTCTGCATCTCGCGATCGTAGTCGTCTGCAGCCAACGATATTGTGCAACACATACTGCGATGGTACCGGGAGCCGGCTTTACAGCATGGTGGATCAAGGGTTCCTGGCGCGCACTTTTCCGCTGCCCTGGATCCTCCACAGAGACCACCGTGGCGGAAGTTGACGAGCCTGGGATGGGGTCCTGACTGCCATTCATCATAATGCATCCGAACATCATACCATGCTGTAATGGATGCGCAGACCAGCATCTCCACCCTGGTGTATATGTTCTACGGAAATACCAGAAGCATTCCGTAGTGCTCTGCCGAAGGCTTTCGAGCATTCCGTGATAACGCGGCTCCTCAGGCTTGAATATCAGGTTCATCAGCAAACAGATCAGAAAAGCCATTTTATGGCCCGTAACGTGTGCACACGGCACAACACCACGCACGCATCCGGATGCACCTCTCTGAAAGCTTGTTGGTTGCGCGCATTTGTCTACTACAATAGACCGCACGGATGCCGTGCCTGGAACCGTTGCTCGCATAGCCGTTACGGACTCCGAATAAATCTCTGTCGTCTCATTTGGTAACAAGGAGTAAAAGGGATGTCCCCACCCCCGTGACGTCAACGAATATGCACGGCCATAAGATGTAGCCGTCGTAACTACTCTGATGCGTCGAATCAGCCAGCATAACTTTGCTTTATCGTGCAACCAACATCTGCATGCACTAAGGTACGAAGAACAAGGCAGTGTTCCAGGACGTGGTGGGTTTTCGCCTGGCAAGCGTTCTCCCTATAAAAAGCCATAAATGTCCGCTTAACCACACTGCAACGTGGCGGATGTGACTCGCCACAAAATACAGTCACAGCTATGCATTTTCACACTGACGCAGTCCTCAGCCTTCGACATCGAACCTGTGCAACTAATTCTGCTATGAACAATGCTTTGTTGGAGCACAGATCATCTCTATCTCGTAATGGTTATTGGTTGCAAAAAGCCTTGTTTAGGCTCCTGTGCTCACGGATCACTACCTGGCGAAATTACCCCAACTTGTGTTTTGACGGATTTTTGCGCGCCACAGCGCCATAATGTCCCTGGATCTGACTATTACCTGACAGTATGCTCACTCATACGGACAACATCTTTTCTTTTATAACTTTCATCAAAACGAAATGTTTTAACATTCCACAGAGGCTATGCTTGTATGCATATTTGATCACGCCTTTACAGGTGTGTCTCGTTTTACCGAGAATATACTATTTATTTATTTATTTATAGAATCGCAACTCCAACCCCTCCCACACAACCTTACATGAACCTTCGCTTTCCAACATAGTGATTACATGTTCCACCTCAATAACTTGCTCCACCTGGGTCCGATGCTTCAGGTGATATAAGTCACGTCTGATAATACGGATGCCGTATTCGGATAACACTAAATTCCTGGTTTCAAGTGTCTGAAGAAAAACCTCCATCAACAATAATACCGCCGGTTTTTGTACCGCGTTAAGCCGCCGATTAGCTGGGCAAAACCAAAGATTCCCCAACTGGAACATATGCGAATGCCTCAAGCAGGCGCGGCCAATCTCATACTACCTGCCTTTCAGTACCACGAAAAATCGGGCTTTGCGGTTGTAACAGTAATAACTAAAAGATTCAGCAGCAGTCATCTTATCATGCATCTTGGCGTTTCCATTTCACATCCTTACACTTGCTATGCAAACGTAGATATTGATTAAATTGATAACAAACACCATCAGTGAGATCGCTTCCAGTCCTTTGCTTATGACCCGCTGCAGTAATCACTGTGTATTTATAAAACGACCCTACAGTTTCTCTTTGGAGCCGTATCAAATTGCGTTGGAACTCCTCAGTTGTCGCTTAACCAACAGTTATCAGGCAAGATAAAGCCGCGGTATCATCCTGCATGGTGGAAGACACGAAACGCGCCAAAATATGCATGCTAAATAACTCATATAAACAAACCACCTACACTGCTTTCATTCCTTAACCATAAGGTGTAGAGAAAGTACCTTAAACATGCCCTTACGGTTTACATGACCATACAACATATAAACTACATGAACATGTTACCCTGACTGTACCAGGTATCCGTCACGGACAACAGTTTAATCACGTATCGTTGCTGCAACGTAGTGGCAACTATTGGACTGCAGGAAATGTGGGCAGTAAAAAATAAGTTGCATCAATTTTACGACTTGAAATGCGACTATCTTAAGGCTTTTTCCAAGAAACGGCTGATAGCTCTGCAATTGAGGTTCGTTGCTACTTTAAGTGAGGTCTAATGAACTAGATCGTATTTGGCTGTTATTTCGAATTGCAAAGTGGTGGCTGACTTTATAGTTCATAATTCATAGCATTCCTAGAGTTGTAGAGAGCAGAAGGGAAGACCCGTGTCAGCTCTATCACCTCGCGTTCATTGGCTGGATGACCTGTCGAGGCTAAACTGTGTTCCCCGAGGGATTGTTGTAGCTGCAGCAAAAACAGCGGAATCCAGACATGTTCAGCATGTACTTGTCCAATCGTTCTTTAAAACATTCCTCTGTCTGGGCACATAACACGCATTCAGGAAGATTGTTCCACTCATCCACAACCCGTGTGGATAACACGATATCGGACCGGATACGGTTCCGCCGAGGTTTAAAAGGTTTCTAGTCGTGGTCCCGTGTTGAACAATCTGTGTTGAGCTGGAAGCACTGCAGCACCTCCCTCCCCAAATCGCCCCTTGAAATGCGTCTAGTATAACTCAGATTACTACGGCGACGGCGGTAGTCCAGAGTAAATAAGTTCATACGTTGGGCATGAAGGGGATAAGGTAAAACATGTAGCATAAACATAGACTTGGATCCGCACCTCAGAATTTTCTCTCTCGACTGACATTCAGATTTCGTGAGTGGGTGGATGGCAGGTAGGCCGTATTTCAGTATTGGACGAACATGGGAGGAAAACAGGAGCTTGAAGTTCTGAGGAGTCAATTTGTAGAACGACCTTCGTATGGCACAGAGCATCCTGGTGGCAGATGCTAACTTCCGCAACGTGTCCGGGGTTGGTCTTAGGTCTAGAGAAATAAGTGCATCCAAATCCTTCTCACCAACCACCTACTTCAACAGAAAACCACCGACGTGGTAAGCATCGAAAGGTTCCTGAGCATCGATCTGGAGAACACAGCACTTATCACGATTGATGGGCATTTGCCACTTGACCGACCAATTGTGCAGCAGATCGAGAGTCAGCTGCACCCTGTCAGCAGCTTCAAGCCTGGCTACTACCGACCAAAGTTTAGAGCATCAGCATAGATCAAGAAGTCGATTTGTAGCACCTCCGAGAGATCGTTGATGAAGATTTGGAATTGTTCGGGACCAAGTACGGAGCCTTGTGGAACCCCACTGGTTATAAGCACAGAACCAGAGTCAAATTCGTTAACCCTCCCATTTATACTACGGTTATTTAGGAAAGCCGCGATTCGGGCGAGCAGTTTACCAGCGATGCCAATCTGCCGAATTTTGATAAGAAGTCGATTGTGTAGAACCCTATCAAACACCTTGCTAAAATGCACAAAAACTACATCAAGGCGACGACCAGCAGCTACTGACTGCGCCCGTTTTTCTCGAGCAAAAAGCAGATGGGTAATGCAAGAGCGCGCCCTCCGAAATCCGTACTGAGCAGGAGAGATGACGTCCAATTTCTCAAGGTGAACTTGCAAGGCCTGTTTCAAAATCCTTTCCATGGTTTTACGGAGGAGTAATGACAGGCAAAGCGGGCGGTAGTTCACTGCATCTTGGCGATTCCCACCTTTGTACATGGTTTCACATTTGCTTTCCATTTAGTTGGGAGACGACCTGCTTCAAGTGAGCTACGAAATACTTGGCAAGTAGGTACAGCAATGAACTCGGCCGCCTCTCTGAGGCACAAGGGTTGTAAGCCATAGGGACCCGGTGAAGAATTCGAGTTGAAGTTAAGAAGCAGTTCCAATACTCTGTCAGTGGTAAGTTCAACGTGCTCTACTGGAGAGGGGTGACAGGGAGTGTCCTCAACAACTAATGGCCCCATCGTTGTATACTCAGCAGAATATTGCGAAGCTAGTAGACAAGCTTTCGCCATGTTATCATGAAGCACGGGCTCCTCTTTGCTTGAACACAGCACGGGTATACCGTTGCCTGCGTTGGTGCTTTTTACTTATGCGAGAAGGTTTTCCGGTTTAACCACAGGTTGCTCGGCCAGGTGCTGCTCATATACTTCTCGCTTCTCGCGCTTCCTCAGGGTACATAAATTTCTAGCCTCTTTGTAATACGCATAAGCTCGTGCCGTCTGCGTGAACTTGAACCGGCCCCAACGTTTCCGCCTTCTCTTCATGAGCGATTTGATTTCCCTATCTATCCATGGGGGCCCTTTGGAGAAAAATTATTTTGTGACCCTTGGAACAACCCGAGCAATGATAAACATAATCTTGGAGCATAAAAGGTCCCAAGCAGTATCGAGATCCAACTGAGGGGGATGTTCCAATCCATGAGGCTGCAGCCTATTTTAAGCGGAGGGGGTCAGCTCGCCAGAAGTTTCGGCTGTGCGCTGCCTGGACATTGATAGCTAACTGTCGTGTCCACAAAAGGAGACTACACAGTGATCACCGTTGCCGAGACTTAAGGATGGCTAGGGCGGAAACATCTGATGAGCTACGTGTGAGCACAAGGTCCAGGATGTGTGGCACATGGCCTGGAAGAAACGGGTGGGTGATAAAACGTGTTGCGTTAGGTTACATTCGAGGACTATTTCTAATAAACGCGTATTGAAAGAATCTGGAGATAAAGTACAATGAAATGCATCCCAGTCTACGGCCAGAGCATTAAAGTCACCCACAACTAAGCAATCTTTGCCTCCCCATGTATCCTTATAGAGTCTATCAGGTGGGATCCTGTAGATAACGCCGACTATGAGCGGTCGGAACACATCGTGAACCTTACTCCAACGAATTTCCGATCCTACGTAGAGCTCACACATGGCTTTCACTGTGTGCACTTTACGGTCTGACTTCCAGTAAAGAACAACACCGCCCCCGGATCTCCCTCCTAGACCATCCGCACGGGATAGTTGATACCCTGGAATAAATATCGCCGAGTCCGAAATAGCCGAGGATGGCCAAATCTCCGTAAAAGCCATCAGATCGGGTTTTGCTCCGAGGAGTATCTTGCTTGGACATCCGTTTCATAGCTTTGATGAATTCTATTCGCGGTTTACTTCATTTATTAATCGCAACAACGTCAATATTTTGCTGTAGCAGCAAAAGAAGCAAGTATCATACCGTGAGGTATGGTTGCCTTGGTTATAAATGCGTGCGCTGTAAGCGCCGCGGACCAAGGAGCATAGTAATACGGCGGGTCTAGTAGGTGGTTTATAATCTTGGTGACTGCTTAATGCAGTTCACAAGACAACGATTGCAGTGCTCGTGTCAAGGTTGCTCGGGATGGCCGTAAGCTAAAGGCGCTAACGTTACAGCTCTCCCACAACCATCCATGCAACCGCTTTCTTTTCGAAAGGCATCCTCTAAACCGGTCACTTACGGAGGAGGAACGCAATCAATCTGCTGACTTATTTCGATACAACACCCTACGTGCTACATAAAGCAATACATCGAGAATGGATTTGGGATACATATCACCAGCGACAACGTCCGTAATGTACGCCGCAGGGTGCGCTCGCCCGCGTCATGTAAATGAAATGTCACGTTCTTATTGCTAATCAATTTGCGGCAGACCCTTCAGAGCATGCAACAGGATGGTTTCGCGCAAAGCATTACTGAAAACGCTTACTTACTCGTGTGCTTTGCTCGTAATCAGCAAGTTTAAATGCTTCGGCGATTTCCACACGTTGTGTGCGTGGATGCGACGTATGGTACAAACCGCCTTAGGTACGTTTGACATTCGTCGTTAAATTTCGCCAGTTTCGAGTTGTAACAGTTCTTGGTAACAGACGGCGCGGGTCATGGCCAACCAGTTTTTTATGGGTTTGTGCGTAAGGAAACGTTCAAATCGTTAGTAAAATAAGTTGGTTTATTTCGTGATGCCACGGGACATGACTTCTCCACACAAACTTGCGTTATGGATAAAATGGCTGCTCGTATGCTCGCAGCACAAGCAGTATTCCAGTGTGACATTCTGCTGTGCTACTTTCATATCCGCGAGGCCGTTCGAAAGCACGTGAGTTAAGCGAATCTTTTTATTCCGTTCTGCAGACTAATAACTTCCACACACGTTATTTATTGCACCGGATGGCTACAACTGATACGGAGCCCGATTATGCTACTTTTCCGACGTTCACACTGTTCTAGGTTCCAGCAGGCTCAGCCTACTTCAAAGGACGACTCCTCAGTTTGTACGGTATCTAACATCCAGCTGGATGTTCATCAAGCGGTCGTGGGCGAACTACGTTCAAACGGGATTAGTGCATTTTGGGAACACAACGAACAACCGTGTCGAGAATGCTTATCTTAGATTGAAGAAAATAACCCATGCTACCGACGGCCTTGCTATCGCAGTGAGTAAAGCGTGGAAGCTGCCTGAGGTTCTGCTGGAAGAATTTCAGATGTAGTGTACATACTTCTGTGACAGACACCCGGTGCTTGAAGATGAAGGTAACGCTTACGTGCAGCTGCTGATAGGCCGTCTGCCAAAGTACGCTGGCACCCTGGTTATGCGTCATCTGGCAACACCGAAGTCCGGGGCCGCGTACTCAGACATGGGAGCGGGACAGGCATGCTTCTTGTATGCTTCTACTTCCACCGTTTATTGTTCGAGCTCAACACCATCGATATGACATCAACTGCGCATATGGTACGTGCACATGCGCATTTTACGGGCGCATGTGGCTACCGTGCGTCCAGTTACTGATGTTATATAAGGAAAAGCAACATCTGGCGGGTAAAACAGCGAATTTTTATTCTCCTTTTAGAAAACATACCTATCCGTAGTCAATGGTTAGCGAATTACAACATGCCGGAGGATTCCTTGTTGCTTCGGACTCAAAAGGTAGCGACCTCAGGGCAGCCCAATTCCGACGTAGTGAAACTGCTTGCTCGGTTTAAGTGCCTATAGTTCTCAAGCCAAAGCCTCTCTTCTTTTGAGGATAGGCTGCCATCGATTAAGGTTCTCAATGGTATAAGTAACGGCCTCATGATTCTCGTCTCCGTCCCATTCATTATCTGTATGCCTAATCCCAGGCGTCGCTATATGTTCTTGCTACTGTGGCTCTCATTCCTAAACCTTTTGGACTAGTCTGGCCTCTCAGGCTCCAAATGCCTATAGGTCTCGAACCAAGGATTCCCTTCCTTGAAGCATCGATTAAATTCTCATTGACATAAGTAACAGCCTCATGTACTCGCCTCCGTCTGATACATTATCAGTATGCTTGGACCCTGCAAAATTGCAGTTTCAGGTCTCTGATTGACTTTTGCCTCTCGGCTCTACTATTATGCATCCGCTCACAATTACGTTCCCCTCTCTTGTTTGGTTTCTCCTTTGGTCCATATCGCATCGGTTCAACGGCGGTATAGGTGCCTCTAAGGCCAGCGCAACTTATTAGCCCCGTTTGATTCTCTTTGCTACTGTGACACTCATTATTAAACCTATTGGACTTGTCCGGCCTCTCAGGCTCCTGATACCCATTGGTCTCGAAACAAGGCCTCTCTCATTCGAGCATCGGCTGCCGTCGGCAAATGTTCTCATTTGGATAATTAACTGCCTAATGTACTCTCCTCCGTCTGGTACATTACCTGCATGCTTTGTCCTTCTACCGAAATTGAAATTTCAGGTCCCTGACTGAGTTTTGACTCTCGGCTCCACTCTCGTGCTTCTCAGCACACAATTACGTCCCCCTCTCTTGTTTGGCCTCCCTTTTGGTCCATATCGCAACCGCGCAATGGTGGTTTAGGTTTCCATAGCGTCAGCACAACATACTAGGCTACATTTGATTCTCTTTCCTACTGCGCCTCGCACTCTTAAACCTTCTGGACCACACCGGCCTCATGCTCCAAATGCCTATAGGTCTCAAACAAAGGCTTCTCTTCCTTTGAACATCGATTAAAGTTCGCATTGGCATAGGAAACAGCCTCATGGTACTGGCCTCCGTCTGGTACATTACTTGTTTGCTTCGTCCCCTGCAAAATTGCAATTTCAGGTCTCTGATTGACTTTTGCCTCTCGGCTCCACTATTATGCATCTCCGCTCACAATTACGTTCCCCTCTCTTGTTTGGCCTCTCTTTTGGTCCATATCGCATCGGTTCAATGGTGGTATAGGTATCACTAGCGTCAGCGCAACAGCCTAGGCCACCTTTGATTCTCTTTGCTACTGTGGTACTCATTCTTAAACCTTTTCGATTACACCGGCCTCTCAGGCCACAAATGCCCATAGGCATAAAACCAAGGCCTCTCTTCCTTTGAGGATCGGTTGCTATCGACAAAAGTTTTAATTGGTGTAATTAACTGCCTCATGTACTCGCCCCCGTCCTATACATTGTCGGCATGCTTGGTCCTTCTACCGAAATTGAAGTTTCAGGTCCCTGGTTGAGTTTTGCCTCTCGGCTCCACTCTCATGCTTCTCAGCTCACATTAACCTCTTCCTCGCTTGTTTGGCGTCTCTCTTCGTTCATATCGCAACTATTCAATGGTGGTATAGGTACCACTAGCCTCAGCTCATCGGTTGCCATGCAACTTTAATTCTTACATCCCTGTTTATTGGACTGATGGCTTTCTTATTCCACCAGCGCCAGATGCTGAGCACTTGAACTTCTTTGGGTCTCATCCACTCCTATGTTTAACTGTCCTCTATTGTATACTTTTTCTGCACCTCCTCTCGTCATCGCACACCTTGGGATGAAAATTTGGCAATTGTCGGTGCTGTCTGTATTATTTCCTTACCCTTGGTCAATTCCGGAGCCGACAACACTGTCGTTTTCTCTCTACAGCTGTCGCAAGTATTGCTGTCTGTTTTCTCTCTTGTATTCCACACTGTACACATAGCAGACTTTGCTGAGCCTAATAAAGCTTGCCGCTCCTGTATACTAGCTAATCAGGTTGCTAGCAACTCACCAATTAGTGAGTTATAACTAGCAGCCTATTTGACTTCAACGTTCCACCGTGGATGTCCACATCAGAGTGGCACACGTAGCATCTTTTGCGGCTACTGCTCACAAGACTGATATTCCAGGTCCCCTTCAGCACTGGCCCTACAATTATTTTCTTACTAAACCTGTAGTATTCAAGCCTTTCTCTCTCCTAGTATTAAAGTTGAAGGCCTGTCGGCAAGCAGTTTCTTCCACATAACTAACCCGACTCCAAGTGTCACCCTTTCCTGTCGTATATTTGCCATGTTTGCTGCACTGTAGAAGTCCCTATCTTTTTCCGCTATTCGAGGCCCCTTTAAGGCTACCTTTTTAACCGCAATGTCCCTACAGTTGTAGTACATAAATCCCATTCTCGTCACAAATCTGACACCCCATCTCAACCCTTCACCCAGCTGTCTAGCATCCGATTACTGAACATGTTACGTTATTATTTCATGGCCTCAACCCCGGCGCAATAACTTCACTGGCTCTCGTACATGTTCGAAAGATAAGCTCTAGCACTGTCAACAGATCGCTCAACCTATATGGTAAGCGCTTATTAAACCACTCACTATGTTCTTCTGATTCCCTCAACTCATGCACCGGTTTATAACGCTTGATACTCACGGTTTCCAAACAAGACCACTTTTGCGTACGCTAGGCCACTTCGGCCAGCATCTTCCTCTCACATTCAGCAAATATCGGGTCTCGTGCTACACCGCAAAACTACGGATACAGTTATGATGTACAACATATACGGTCACTCCATTGCTTTCAACCAGCACAACTTTACCATAAAGTTTATATTTATACAATAACACAGTCCTGTTCAATTTTGTTGGCAGTTTGCTCGGTCCGTTTTTCTTCTCTTCCATGTTCTACAGGATAACATTACCTGCACAGAACACCGTTGAAGGCATACCTGCGATGCTCCCATGGGCACGGACTCAATAAAGAACAAAGAAACATCCCGCACTTCATAAGCATGACACACTAAAGAACCTAGAAAACTGATCAATTCAATACAAGTCACCTGAGTCGTTCGACTTCAACAGCTCCACCCACTTGCACTGGACTCCGAAGGCGACTACACAGCCATGGGAAACAAATTAGCTTTACGTGACTGTGAATATCCGCGAGGATTTTCGGTCAGATACAATCTTATCAATGTTATATCACCAGCCGGCAGTGTTCCAGGACGTAGTGCGTCTTAGTCTGGCAAGCGTTTTCCCTACAAAAAGCCATAAATGTCTGTTTAACAACACCGCGACGTGGCGGATGTGACTCGCCACTCAATAAAGTCATCGCCCCAATCTCACGTTGGCAAGTTGACCGACATCACATTTACAAGTTCTGTGCATCTATCTGCTGTCGCACGAACACCCCTACATATCTGATTAGTGACATACCACTATTCTTAAGTATTTTTCACCCGTTTCCTCATACTTCACTCACTGACCTACATTGCATACGGGACCTCATCGGACTAGTTCCTCATCAACATACCATATAAATGATCTGATTACTCTATCTACCTCTGGCATTCTGTGTACATAGACTTCATACAACCTTTCGGCCCTATTGGCCCACACTACTGTCTCCAACTGTACTACTCCCATTGTTGGCGCTGCTTATTCTGCTATCATGTACAATAATGCGATATGCTGATCACGCCCAAAAGGCGTGTCTCGCTTTGTCGAGAACAAAAGTATTTATTTATTTATTTAGGTGAAGTTCAGTGCGGTAGCGGAATTCATCAATAGCTTCATTAAACCAACAGCTTAGCTCATAGACGTAGCAACAGGTGCGTCCGTCGTACGAGGTATGCCACACTGCCAACCATCGCGTAAGCAACCTCGGTGGCACGAAGCAGGTACGTTGACTACATTTTGCTTTGCTTGCGGTGAACCAGTTGCAGGTTCGAGCGTTCATTGAGTGCACAACCGGCTACTGTACCACGGCAAATGCTTGGTGGAGAACACTATCGACGGTTGCGCAGTTTGTTCCAATGATATAGCAGCAGTTACACTTACCCAGAAGTCGTCACATGGCATCAACATACGTGAGTTGGAATCAAGTAATTTGGTTTCAGCTTCGCGCAGTACATCATCTCCGAATATAACGTTATCATCCACCTCATCTACTTCCCCGGCGTATGAAGGCGAACCTTTTTAAATAGCTTTTCATCTCCGCTCAGACACTTCGAATGTTTGTGACGCGGTACCCTGTTGCAGCTATGCATATGTGTCACAGTGTATGCACAAAGCACCCGCTATGCCTATGCGCTTACATATTGCCGTGAACACCTCGGCAGAGCTGCAGCCTATCTACAAACCTGCGTTTGAGTATGTTAAACTTTTACCTGCGTTCTCCTCAGTGTAGATCTGGATTCCACTGCAATTGAACCGTTTGGTGGAAAGACAACCGTTTTAAGGAGGACCTTCATGTTTTGCTTGCCAGACAGTAAGTCCTGTGTCATTGTCATTAAACCACTGAAGCCGATGATTTCAACTTTGTTTAACTGTTTAAAGGCCAGCCTTTGGAAACGCAAACTTGACCCTTCTTATGGCCACCAGTTTTGTTTCCGTGTGCTTCCCCTTGCCAACCCAACGCAACTGCTCGGTTGACGGCATGGATTGGAACATTCGGCAAATGAATCGGACGGTGGCTGTGTAATCCGAACAGGAGTGGCCCAGTTGCTGTTTAACTGGGCCTCGAAGCCCATGCATTCCTTGTTTAAAAGCTTCCCTTTAGGTAAATTACTTTTACCCCACTCCTCGGTGATCCGCTGTGTTGACGTGACACGTGTGACGTGTCCGGCACATTCGCGTGAACACGTTGAATGGGTTCTGAACGACAGCCTTCCCGGAACTGTTTTCTTTGCACACACGTTTCTTGATAGTTCCCTTATTATATGCATGGAATAATATCCTCATCGTCACAATGCTGCTAAACATCTATAAATAAATAAATAAATAAAAATTACTTTATTCTCATTTTCTTAGAGACACACCGACTCAGGCATGATCAAGTTTAAAAACAGAGGTGTAGCACGACGATACATCGGGTTCAATTGTGTGTAGTTGGAACGGTGTCGGGAAGAGTTGATATGTGAGTCTAGTTGAATGCCAGTATGTAGTTGTGGGCTGTGACTTTATTCAGTGGCGAGTCACATCCGCCACGTCGCAGTGTTGTTAAACAGACATTTGTGGCTTTTTATAGGGAGAACGCTTGCCAGGCGAAACCCACCACGTCCTGTAACACTGCCGGAAAGCATTTTGAACCTTAATGTTGACCTGGCAAAGCCGCTTGACGACTGGTTTTACCTTCGGTTTTCCGCGGAGTAATGGCTTCTACTGTCCTCTGTTAGTTGAACAGGTAATTTGATCGGGGTCGCCATGATTTTTGAGGCAGGTGGAGGAGAGGGACATTGCGATCTTCTTCTTGTTGTATGTCCAGGTGTGCAAAAGTTCAACTTTTCTGCTGTCCAGGTTTTTCAGATGTATAATGTTTGGGAGTATGAGGATATGTCCAGTTCTGCATACTGGACAAGGGTTATGGTGACTGTAGTTCCGTCCTTTCGGAGTTCTACCATGCTCCATGTAAGTCCTTGTGGGTTGTTGCGTCCGTCCTTGGCCAAAACCGTTCCTCAGTCCAATCCCAGATCCCTAAGAAGTCCCGGACCTCAGAGAAAAGGGAAAGTGGGGGACAACCAAGAGAAGACCGCAAGAACAGGCTAGCTATAGATGCTTCATGACGGACATTTGTGGTGCTCTTTCATTGCAACAATGCAGTGCAGCAGGTCTGTGTTAATGTGTATAGAGGCTCAGAGACTTACATCATTGCTGCCAGTGCTACGAGACCTATGTAGGCTACTATGTCACCAATGCACCAGGTTTGTGCTGATATGTATAGAGGCTCCGAGATCTACATTCTTAGTGTTATTGCTGAGAACTATGTAAAGCGCAACGCCCCTGCCTTCTCGATGCCAGTGCTTAGTGCTGGGGTACCGTGTTGCATCCATTGGCAACATTTAATGATAGTGCTTTATTAAACCTACTTCTCTCACATTGTATAGGTATTTCATTATCAACCACCACAACCCTGGTAGCACAAACGTAACCGTAAAAGTAGCAAACTGGACATAAACTGGACAGATGTCCAGTTCAGGTATTAATGCATTACTAGCAGCTAAATGCATTTATTTGGATTTTTGGTAATAAATTAATAGTTGGTATGCATTATATTTGATATTATTTGACCATAACCAAAGTGGTTTAAATGCATCTGCATGTCGTTTTATTTGGCCAGTTTCGGTTTCGTAACCTTGGTCGCTGATACCGTTGGTTTTGAGCTATTGTGTGGCTCCCTTGAAATTGCGTTTCCGCAGGCGCACCTACCAGGTTTTCCTGTCCTAGATTGTGTAATACATATGTGTTCATTTTCAGCACGTCCCGTCGACAAAGTTATCAATTAACTGCACAGTTTCCGTCCCGTAGCACCATTTACCGTGCTACAAAAATGGCATCAGGATGCAGCTACGAAAAAGTGCTTCTGCTGTCAGCTGCTAAACGACAGAAGGGTAAGCAAAACTTTAGCATATACTAGATATCATTGCTTATACAGTTCAGCCATCTACTAACGTTACTAGCTGCTTTGAAAATGACAGGGACCCCGAGGAAGTGATCCATAACTTGAGAAAATTGATTGCGAAATCTAAGGTACCGGCATCATTTGTTCGTCCACTGTTGGGGCTTGTGCAACCGTGGATGCCACTTTTGCCAAAGGATTACCGGACGCCGATGCACACCCCACGAAGCTCCCGCATACGCGTTGTTGCACCGGGCAATTATGGTCACGTAGGTCTGCTGAGCGGTTTACACCGTGTATGCACTGCTCTTTCGCTCGCCGCTGATGACACTGTTGACAATCAGTTGCATATTGACGGAATTAAACCTTTTAATGCACCCAAGATGCATATATGGCCTAGCTTGTGTCGTGTCAAAAAGCCGGTGTTCGCAAAGCCATTCATTGTTAGTGTTTATGGTGGGACCTCAAAACCGAATGACGTGGATGATTATTTGTGCGACACGATTGATGAGATCCGTTCTTTGAAAAGCGAAGGAGTATTCCACCTGAAAGCCGTTATCTGTGATACCCCTGCAAGCGCTTATGTGAATCGAACGAAAGAACACTCAGGTTATTCCAGCTGTGACAAATGCACCCAACCTGGTGAGTATATGAGCCGGAAAGTGACATACCCGCTTATGGATAGCACACTGCGGACGAATGCATCCGTTCTAAGGAATGTTAGTCAACCGTCACCTTTTGCTGCTTTGGATGTGGATTTAGTCGAGGAATTTCCAATTGACTATATGCATTCAGTATGTTTGGGTGCAATGGGCAGATTGATAAAAACTGGCTCACTTCCCCCGTGGACAGCGGATTTCGACTGCGCAGGGAGCGCCTGGTTTTAGAAAACGAACGGTTACAAGTCTTCGGACCTTCCTGGATATCGGACTTTCCACGTAAGCTTCGATCACTGGATGAATACCGATCCTGGAAGGCAACTGAGTTGCGTCAGTTTTTACGCTACGCCGGACCAGCGTGTTTAATCGGGGTATTGCCTGAGGCTTTCTCTCATAACTTTCTCGATCTCTCATTCGCTATTTAAATTATATGCCACCCTCACCTTCACACTGCCTTATTTCAGTTACTTATTCCTTTAATTCATGTATTTTTATATGATTACTTTGATCTTTATGGTCCCAGTGAGATGACGTGGAACCTACACTCACCGGTTCATCTGCCCGCGGACGTTGAGAATATGGGGACCTTAGACAGCTTCTCAGAATTTCCCTTTGAGTGTCACTTGTTTTTCGTCAAGAGCATGATTCACAATTCCCCGCGTTCGGTTGCTCAAATCATGCGGCGTACGTCGGAAGATGAGCAGCTTCCTCCTACTTTCAGCAGCGCAAGCACTATTGGGAATGCAGAGATGTTCACATATAAGGGTCAAAAAGCGTTTCGTTACCAAGGCACTTTGTTTTCCACAGTGAAGCCGGATAACGTGGTCATCATCGATGGCAAAACCAGAATGCTAACAGATGTGTCTGTGAATGTGTCTGGGAACATGGTCGTGCAATGCCGGGAATTTATGAATCTCCGTAGTCTGTTCACGCATAGCATGGATTCCTCAACGGCGTACATCTTCCGTGCATCGCAATTGTCAACAGAGGTACGTAGCTTCTCAGCCGGTCATATTCTATTCAAGTGTTTCGCTTTTCCCTTGAAAAATTTCCTTGTAATTTACCCTATGCCACACAGTCATACACTCTAACTATTAACGTCTTTCTTTTTCAGCACCGATGGCTTTTCAAGGATACAGCGTTGTCAAACTCCTTGACTCCGAGGCGCCGATAACTGTTGTCAGTAACACAAGGCTTAGAGAAGAAGGTGCATACGCCCAAATACCTTCCGTGTGGGGTACGCACTACTATGCAGCTGTGAAAAACCACACTGCGCCAGATGTCGATGTGGCCAGCACGGCAGTGTCCATCATCGTTAGCACGAGTAAGTCTTTGTTATATTAATCCACCACGTTAGTTAGCTTCCAGCATGCCCGAGAAATGAAACGTCAATCAGAGCGCGGCATACTGTCATCCACAGACGATACAATTCCGCTGGGCCTTCCAGCTAAGCGTGCAATGTGAGTATGGTGTTTTTATTTCCCCTTAGACGCCCGCCCGTCCGTTCTGGCTCCGATGCCAAAGATGCCGCACGTCCCACCAAACCTAAAAGGCCTGCTGCAGCAACATACGCACGTGCGCCCATGTCTCCCTCCAGTGGCATTAGTCCACCGCGTCCAGGCCATCAACAAGCAACGGTAAGTATCGCGTTCATACAGCCGCTATTAAACAGTAATCGCACCCGCTGTTGTTGCTGACGTTGCACCCTGCAATCTGGAGGTGCTGCAGGAACTGAAGGCCATCAAGTGTAACACGTCACAAATGCATTGCATTGCACTCAGCTTTATTTTTAGGTGAGTTATGTCTCATGCCATCAGAACTGGTCGGCCATCGCCGCATGTCCGAAGCATTGTTGCAGATGCTGCAACGACAGTCCCAACGTGTTGAACCGGGACTTTCTCTTCCATTCATTTCTCTCAGTGAGCTTAAGAGATAAGATGAACGGCTGAAGGTCCAAGTTTTCAAAAACAGATTCGGAAGTTATTCTTATTATTCCACAACTTCCAGGTCAATAATTTGTGTGCTGTGCACGGTGCTAACGTGCAAATCGTCGTCCGGGGTACTATGGAGCGGCTAATGATAAGAGCATTTGCCGCGGAGATGAGTTACTCCGGCGCAGGAGGTTTGTTTGCATTCAGGCGAACAAATATGAACGGCCTTGTACAAGGTGGGTGGACATGCAGTAATGCATAAACACTATCAAGGCATGATTCGGCAACGCATGGGTGATGCAGCCTCCGATGCCAACATTACGCGCCACATCAAAACGTGGTTGAGTTCCGCACGACACAAGAGACCGCCTGTTGAACGAAGTAAAGTATGCAGTGCGAATGAGGTGAGTCCCCTGCTTCCTTACGCACAACTTTAGCCTCCTACCTTGACACTCACTGAAGCGGATTAACCATATGGACAATGCCGCCTTTTGATACTAACGGTCTTTGTACTACACCCCTTCATGGTCATATAGCATTCTTATACCCCGGTTTTCATTTTCTGTCGCCTTGCGATGTTCTCAGGTGCGCGGTAAGATCCATTTTGTTTCATGACCAACAGCTTGAAGCGCCGCCTAGGTGAGTTCCCACGTCCAGCAACTACAGCCACAGGTACAGGGTGAACATTAGCTTCGAACCTTCCATATGTTAGTTAGCTGCTAAGTGCGTAGTAGTGTGATGTCCGTATTCGGATACCCAGGGTTGGGAATGACGGGATATGGACCTATCGGATTTGCACGCATATTGGTGATTTTCTATTGGTCAACGCTAGCATCATTTTCATTGGTCCTCCGTAAACTGGAAAAAATCCCCTTTTAGCCGTCTCACGGTAGTAGTTTCTGTCCAGTTTAGCCTAATGCTCTCCTAGCAACGTTTAGGATGCTAAACTGGACAGGAGCTGGACGTGTGTTACCAGGGAATCGGGGTCTTAACTGCTGGCATATTTGTGAAGTTGTTCTCAGCTTTCGTTCGACTCCATCAGGAATACTGCGTCCAGGCTTTCCCACCCTGCCCTGTTCGGGACGAAATGGAGCTTGAGAGGGTTTTGAGAGTAGGTACCAAATTGGTTGTGCGGTTACGGGGGCAATCATACCCCCAGCGTCTATCTACCTTAGGTATGTACTCAACACACTACCGACGGTGTCGAGGAGACCTAAACCTTACTTACCGCATTTTAACAGGGAAGGTTGGACGGGACTTGAGCTGGCTATTTGGCCCGGGTAGGTTGCCTTGTCTTCGCGGTCATCCCAGGAAACTACAGAAGCCGCGTTCTGACTGAATCAGCGCGGTAACTCAATTAGCACGTAAAGTTATCGAGCGCTGGAAATAGCTTCCAGAGTGTGTCGTCACGGAACCTACGGTTAAGGGATTCGAGCGTCAGTTAGACGCTCTTGGGTGGCAACACGAAAATTTTCCCTTCTCCTGACAATATCCAACCTCAAACTTGCAGTTTTTATTCCGTAATTCTCTTCGCTCTTTGGTGTTATCCTCCTTTTAAACGCCTTTCACTCCCATTTATCTTCCATTTACTTTCTGCTTCTTTCCTACTTCACGTAACCTACTCAGCGGAAACTGCTAGTGCAAGGGACGTGTGCAGTAATTGGTTTTTGTAGTCTTTTCAAGGCTGCTCTTTACCCGAGGACTGGAAGAAGGCTATTGTTTGTCCCATTTTTAAGAAACGTGATAAGCACCTCCCTGATAACTATAGACCGGTCAGTTTAACGAGCGTGCTGGTCGAGTTATTGGAAAAGCTCGTGTGAGACGCTCTCGAAGGACACTTGAAAGCGTTTGATTTGCTTAATCCTTCTCAGCACGGTTTTCGTAAGGGCTACTCTTGCCTTACTAACTTGTTAACCGCTCGTGAACACTGGGGCCGAAGCCGTTGATTGCGGTAAGGCAGTGGACGTGCTGTTTATTGACTATTCCAATGCTTCTGACACCGTTCCATCACCGTCAATTTTGTGGCAGTCCAGTGAACACTGGACGACAGCTGCTCGCAAAGCTTTCAACATGTTGTGGATGATCCGCAGGTCATTCGGGATCATGACCACCAAAATGTTCGTTAGACTGTTTCCGGCTTTTGTACGGCCGCACTTGGTATACTGCGTCCAGGCTTGTCCTCCGTATCTGGTTCATGATAAGATGGCCGTTGAACGAGTCCTGCTGCCCGGGACGAAAATAGTGTACGAATTAAAGAAGCTGACGGACCCGGGGAGGCTGCATAAGTTTGATATGTTCTCCATGTGTTACAGACGGCTTCGGGGCGACTTTGTCCTCACATCTCGTATATTGATGGGGCAGATTGGTCCTGAGATGACTGAACTGTTTCGCCAAACTCGACTACCAGCTCATCGTGGCCATCCATTAAAGTTGCACGAACCCCCGTTTGACCGGGTTTGGGCAGATTTTCGGTTATCGCCTAGGGCTATAGCTTATTGTACAGCATTGCCTGCAGACGTCGTGATGGCACCCACGATGAAAGAGTTCGAGCATCGACTTGACGCTCTCAGTCTGCAGTTTAAAGTAAATAAATAAATAAATAAATACTTTATTCTCGACCATGCGAGGCACGCCCATGGAAGCATGATCAGATATGTACAACTGTACAAACATTTTATGGCAACTGTGACAGTAATAGTAGAAAATTGGTCGTATGTCCATGGTAAAATAAACAAAGGGATAGTTTATTCTCAGTTTCATAGAGACGCACCAACTTAGGCATGGTCAAGGTTTAAAACTGTTGTGTATCACGATGATACTCCGAGTTCAATCGTGTATAGTTGAAACGGTGTCAAGAAGAGTTGATATGTGAATCTAGTCGACTTGCCAGTATGTAGTTGTGGGCTGTGACTTTATTCAGTGACGAGTCACATCCGCCACGTCGCAGTGTTGTTAAACAGACATTTGTGGCGTTTTATAGGGAGAACGTTTGCCAGGCGAGAACCCACCACGTCCTGAAACACTGCCGTAAAGCATTTTGAACCTTAACGTTGACCTGGCAAAGCCGCTTGACGACTGGTTTCACCTTCGGTTTTTCGCGGGGTAATGGCTTCTACTGTCCTCCGTTATTTGGACGGGTATTTTGATCGGGGTCGCCATGATTTTTGAGGTAGGTGGAGGAGAGGGACATTGCGATTTTCTTCTTGTTGTATGTCCAGGTGAGCAAAAGGTTCAATTATTTCGCTGTCCAGATTTTTCAGATGTATAATGTATGAGAGTATGAGGATATGTCCAGTTCTCCATACTGGACAAGGGTTATGGTGATTGTAGGTTGGTCCTTGCGGAGTTTTACCATCCTCCATGTCAGTCCTTGTGGGTTGTTACGTCCGTCTTGGGCCAAAACTGTTCCTCAGTCCAATCCCCCTTCATGTCTTAGTTTCCTACGTGTACTACGGCCTACCCTTCCTTCACTCATTTTAACTTACATCTTAATGCTGACTGCCATATTAGATAAGCTTGTCTTCTCTGTTTCCTTTCCTTTACTGACACTACTGTTTTCTTTTATTCTTCACATTGCCGGCACAGCGGGGACTGATAGTGCACGGCCATTGGGTACTTTTGGTTGACCTTATGATTCGCTTGTGTTGATTTGGCTCGCCTTTGGCACATCAATGTACCGCTTTTCCTGTTGGATCAACGACGTTTTCGAAGGTGTAACAATCGCGCGATTTTCCTACTGTTCCCGTTCCACTTGAACTTGAACTTCATTGAGTGGTAGAGAACATTGTCAATGGAGTTCGGCGGTCGGTTCCGGTCATTAATTACTCGAGTAGAGAGAGTAACATCTGAGCGGACTTTGAACCTCCTCGGTTTAAACAGCTTCCAGCTGTGACATTGGGTCGAGCTGCCAAGTCTTAGCCGAAAAACTGCCAGCTCGTTTCCCAGTTGTCCTCGTAGGATGCGTCTGGTAGATATGAGGTCTCCGCGACGTCGGCGATTGTCTAAGGAAAAGAGGTTCATCCTCTGTAGTGGGGTGGGTTACAAGAGTTTGCGTAGCCCAAGTACAAATTTCGAGGCTGGTCGCTGAATTTTTATATCTTGGCACTTTCATGTTTAGATAGTGGGGCTATGGCCTGAAGTCCGAATTCAAGAATTGGACGGATATGAGAGGTGAATAGAAGTGTAAATAAGTGCGGCGTCCTTTTAGTGAATGATCTCCTTATGACGCCTTACATGTTGTTCGCCACAGCAGTTCTCTTTAACGTGTCGAGGGTAGTTTTGAGATCAGAAGAAATTATTGTGCCCAGGTCCTTTGCCTGTGTGGCAACCTTGAGTAGGTGCCCGCCAATGTGATACATGCCCAGTGGTTTAGCAGCGTCTATTGAAAGGACTGAGCACTTATATTGTTTACTGGCAAACCCTACTTGAAAGACCAAGCGTGTGGCAAATCACGCGTTTCCTGTATTCGGTCGGAGTCTTCGAGGCTGGACACTTCTGACCATAGGTTGAGGTCGTCTGCATAGATCAGACAGTCCGTTTGTAGCATACTAGGTACGTCGTTGATAGCTTGAACTATTCCGGTCCGAGAACGGAGTCTTGTGTTACGCCACCATGCATAGGCACTGGGAATGAAAGCGTATCGTTTACTTTGACTTCCATGTTCCAGCCTTGCAAGAAGTCACTGGTCCATAGTAGGATGCTACCTGTTATGTCAAATCCGCGGAGCTTAGAGCGTAATTTCTGACGTGGGACTCTGTCAAAAGCTTTGCTGAAGTCGATAAAAAGCGCATATAAACGTTTTCCAGTGTTCGCTGATTTAGCCCCCTTCTCTCTAGCGACCAGCAGGTTAGTGATGCAGGAACGTACGTTTCTGTAGCCATGCTGGGTGACGAAGTGAAGTTCAGATCTTCGCAGTGTCGGCTGATAGCACATTTAATGAGCTTATCCATGGTGTTGCAGGCGACCGACGTCAAGGAAATTGGCCGATATTTCGCAGGGTCCTGGCGGTTTCTGCCGTTGTATTTCGGCATAACTACACCTGTCTTCCAATCGACAGGTAGTCGATCAGCATTAAGAGAGAGCTGAAAGATTTGCCAAAGTGGGACGGAAATGAATTCTGCTACCATCTTGAGTAAATGTGGGTGTAGCCCGTCTGGGCCTGGTGAGGAAGATGAGTTCAGTTCTAGTAGTGGCTTCAGTGTAGCACCTGCATGGTGCGCCTCCCGGTGAAATACTTGGAGAAAAGACAGCGTACGGAAGCGTGATCCCCGTGTTTTTAGGTATTGATATGTGTGTTGCGTTTCCGAAACGCACAAGTACGGCGTCTGCGCTCTTCAGAAGCTCACCCGGGTGGTACTTACGGGCTTCACTTCGAACGGACTAACAATGCCGAGCGTCTTCTACAATTGTGTGCAGACAACGTTGTTTCTTAGTAGCACTGCTTTACGACGCAGTGGGCTGCGAAGTGCTACTTGGCGTCCTCCTGTAGCTGGCTAGCGATGGGCCCAAGTTGACCACATAGCCATAAGTTAAAGATGGCGTGCTTCCATCCTGCATTGCCGGTCGTACTGGAGTACCTGTGTCCACTATCATCATGCCTTGGTACGCTGTCATTTCTCCATGAACTTTACCGGGAGGCGCACCAGGCGTCCCCTCCGATTGGTAACTAAAAATTGTCTCCCCTAGGTCAGGCAAGCCTATCAAGCCACACTGCATACCGAACTTTTGCGGTCTCGTTTTTATGACACTGACCTTCAGCGGCATAGGATTTCGGCCGCCATGCACGACGCCGGAGCACCTGCTTGTGGCACTTTCAACCGTCACGGCACCAGTCACTATATCCGAGAGGTCCGTGGACCTGTTGGAATCTAGAAGAAACCTCCAGGCTGGATATGAGCACAAAGTGACCAGTCGGCCTATTAGGCGGGAAGTAAAACATAGCGTACGTGCTGACAAGGAAGCCTGGTTTACCACTGGGCCCAAGAAATGTAGGAGGCTGGAGCAGTAGGCAATTACGTCAAGCTCTTCCAGCTGACCCGCACCACTGGGTCCAGGAAAGCAGGCGTCAGTGAGACAATCAGAGGGCGTGCGGGCGCACTGATACACAATAACAAGTGCCTTATGGCTCGTTGGGCACCCGGGAAAGATTGTTGGGCAAGGCAGCGCTGTAGTAAGGTAATACTGTGGAACCCACTTTAAAAGTTGCATGGATATGGTACTGCGCGGTAGAGTTAGGTTTCTCCACATTCCTTAAGAATATCACGTAAGTGATCACGTCATCCCTGCTTTACTGATTGCACATTTCCTTGTTACCTAATTCTTGTCTTCGTAGGATTCATGATTTCACTTCGGAATACAACGCGCCACCTTTCACATAGTCGCACATGGAAGCAGACGAACGTTACGGTTTGGCGGTCCGATTCTTCCGATTACAGCTCACTTAGCACCCTCGCTACATGCTCCCTCATGCCGCCGTGTCACCCGTATGCACCCTCTTCTCCTGTTGATGGGTGCCACCGCAATGAAAAATTATCAAACGTTTCTCACCGAATTAGGTTACTTTTTATTTCCTGGTAATTTTGTCTAAGACATTGGTGACGTGAACCATACACTCCACTATCGGGAGGTGCGCTTCCTCGCTTCCATGTGATTGAGTAAGTCCACTCCGCTTTCCGTCTAAGCATATTGCTTTCATTTGTGCCTAAGGAATAAATTTCCATTTACCATTCCTCAGTGTTAGCGCGCTGTGGGTCAAGAGCGCCTCACGCGCTCCCCATGATGACGTGAATATTCGGAATCGGTACATCCGTCAGCGCTCCATTTGTGTCTCTTTTTCGGTACCATTTCCATATTGTCACGAGTACTCAGCATAATGCATTCAACGCAGTTGCATACAATGACGGAAACAAATGAAAAGCCATGAGACTGCATTCCGGTTGTATCAGTAGCGTTGACAAAGCCCATTACTTACGTTCTTTTTGTCGCCATGCCTAAGATTACCACTGTGGTTTCCCTCCTATCAACAATAACGCCTCCTATGCGACCTATATGCATTTCATGACCACTGCTTATGGAGGCGCGCTCCGCCTATAACGCAGTCCTCTCTCGTGCCTATTATGCCGCCACCAACGTGAGACCTACGTAAACTTATGTACTGTCAGTCAAGAAAGCCTGTGAGACCGGTCATTACTAATTCCATAGTGACAGAATTGATGCAGCTGAGCTAGGAGCAGGTAAACTCATTCCTGTGGACGTGCAGATGCATTCTCTTTTCATCCGTTAGCAGTGCTTACCATACCGCCACTGCTGGGCCAGGATGGTATTAGTAACCGCCCATATTTAAGGACTGTGGTTCCAACGACGGCGATTATACTGTGCCCGATAACGACACCAATGCTCTGCGACCACTATAGCACCACTAATAAGAAGCCTTCAGGACATGTGCAGCAAGTACATGAGGCTTCCCTAGAACCCACCTGGATGAGAGTACCATGAAACCAAATTAGCATAAGTGAGGTCCGTTCATGTAGCCTCCTGGCGCCGATAACATAACTGTCGATGTAGGCCATAACTAGGCTTCCCTGTGGATCATACATAGGCTTACTAAGCGTCATTCCTTCACCACAGTGAAGTCAAAAATATCTACCCGTTTAATGATCTTTATGACACTGCTGCTATAGAACCCATGGTACTTATCCATGCATCGCTCGTGCAACCAATCGCGGTCAACCCTGGAGGGCGGTTCAGTGAACAAACCAACGCCACTCGTGAGGCCATCATATAGCCTTACTATGTACCCGTCACGTTCACAGGAACATAAAGTTACCTATAGTCTTGCGTACGTATATGTGGGCTGCTTGTATGAAAACATCTCAAGAAGGTTCATTTATTTTTTCCGTCTTCGTTTTGCCATCCTATTAGTCCCTATGCTTCCTATAACTTCCGCATATACTGGGTGTGCTAAATCTCCCTTAGTATTATTCATAAAACGGTATTAGCTTATTAGTGAAATGCGTAACCTACTTACTTTGCTCTAGGCACCTTGATATGCACCATTACAGATACCGGTTAAACTCCATGAAAACTGACAGCCACATACTTAATTATTTACCCGTTTACGTACGGATAAGTTTATTTTTATCTCTGCAATTAAAAAAATGTATACGTTGGTCCATTGACGTCCAGTTGCGGGGATATGCACTAGGTAATTTCAGCGGGGACTAATAACGTGCCCTCTCCTTAAATGGCATAGCACTGATGATCAGTGTTACCGTAACACGCGTACAAATGTACCTCTACATAAGGATATAAGCATGGATAGATTGGAGCAGCAATACCATTTCTAAGCACGTTAAAGTTACAAAATTAGGAATGTATATATGTGTAAGTAAAAATATGCATTCGCTTTCAGCCAGCATTATGTATACATAAATGTACGCCTTATTAATCTATTTCCATGTATATATATATATGGGATGGCGGGAGAGCCTATGGTGCGCTGAGGCTGGTGGTGGCTAGACCCGGATAGATGGTCTACCCACTGCTGCTACTGTTGCGCCATAGTCTCATGTCCTGGAAGCCTCCTCGTGGCGACCGATGGCTGGGAGTTGGGTTTCGCCCTTCTACGTGCTAATAGCCAGGACACCAAGTCGCATGAGTCGGCTAACTGACCATGTGCTAGACCCGCTGCCTTTCGGGTGTATATTTAATCGTAAGCTTTGGCTGAGGACCCGAGCCGTTCCCCTGTCAGGTGTGGGCGCCCTGGCAGTATGCTAGTCCATCCTCTTCGGAGGTAAGGAAGTGGCCTATTGCCTTCTTCCCTTAAAACCTAGCCATGGGAGACAACAGGTTACGGGTTATATTCTCAATGCTCGATTGGCGTAAAGCACGAGTGCCACGCATTGTCTCTGACGGTGGGAGGACACCTCCGGTTGTTCAATGGTTTGCTACTGCCCGCCTCAAGCCAGGCAGCCCTGGTCAAATTGGTGCAAACCCGCCAAAACCCACCTGCGTCTGGCCGTTGTCGCAGGTGCGTATCCTACTACAGTCGCAAGACATATAACAATTGTTCCAGTACCTCAAAGGCTGCGTGTAACGGCCGTCAAACAGATCCCCATCTGTCTCTGCAATCACATTCCCTAGCTGGACATGCTCCCCACTGCCTTGTGGGTCAGGCTAATGAGCCAAAGACTCCAGGTGGAGTCCCTCAAGCAACCCTCCGAAGCACAACGAACACCTCGCGTGCGATTGCCCACCAATGCCATCGTATGTATCAGCTTATACGCCGTAACGGCGCTTCGCTGCCGCGCGACCGCCACCAGTCGCGCGCTGGCTGAGTATACCGCGAGGACGCTCACCCGTACACTGATTCGAACCGGTGACCTTATGGTCGGAGAGCAAACATGCAGACCACTCGGCCACCGGCTGACATGCAATCGTATGTCTGCGCGCAAGCCACTCAGCATCGGGTGCTGGAACTTGCGCACACTACTGGACCGGAACTCCAGCGAGCATCCGGAGCGACGCACTGCACTGGTCGCGATGGAGCTGGCGCGCTACAACATCGATATTGCGGCGCTCAGTGAAACTCGGCTCGCTGAGCAAGTTGCATAAAGCAGGTGCAGCCTACACATTCTACTGGGTGGGCAACGCCGCCTCAGCACCACGTGAACATGGGGTCGGATTAGCAACCTCCGATCGCCTCCATGGCCTGCTGGTGGGTGAACCAACGGGCAGTATCAAGCTACTGATGGCTGTTCGCCTACGACCCGGAAGAGATAAGTGCTACTTTTATAAGCACGTACGGTCCGACCATGTGTTTTCCTGATGACACGCGTGATCAGTGCTACACTGAGCTATCCTCCGTGATACAGTCTGTGAACAGGAACGACCAACTATATCTGCTGGGTGATTTCAACCCGCGCGTTGGGCGTGATGCATCAGTGTGGACAGATGTTATCGGCTCGCATTACATTGGTTCAGCTAACGCAAACGGTGACAGGCTGCTCTTACTGTGTACCACTCACGGCCTGACGATCACGAACACTCGGTTTGCACTGAGTGCGTGATATAGCAACTTGGACGCACCCACGGAGTGGTCACGCTCACCTGCTCGACTATGTCATCGTACGTCAGCGTGATATGCGTGAAGTGCGCATGACACGTGTACTGCGTGGAGCTGAGTGTGGCACTGATCACAAGTTGGTGCAGACCAAACTGTACATATGTTTTCGTGAATCAATGTATTGCACTCCCGCCGTGAATTGGCGTAAATGTAACATCCTCTTCCTCGGTACCGTGGCGAAACGTACTGAGCTGGAGAAGGCGATGGCTGCACGCCTGTGTGATGTGGACTGCATAGCCACCGTGGGCGACCTGCGGCACCACATTCGCGACCAGGTGATAGCTGCTGCCGAGGAGACAATGGGCGCGAAAACTGTAAGTGGCCTGATTGGTTTGATGAGAATAATGCGACGATCGGCACATTGGTGTCGAAGAAGAATGCAGCATTTGCTGCACATGTGGCAGACCCCAGTGACTTGGGAAAGAGTAGTCAGTTTCGGAAACTTCGACGGCCGTTGACCCGAGAACTCCGTCGCATTAAAAATGCATGTTGGACTGAGAAGGCGAAGCAGATGGAATGCTACGCCGAACGCCACCAACATAAGGAATTCTTTGACTCCTTGGAAGCAGTGTATGAACCAAGGCTGGAGCCGCTGAGGACACTGATCGATGGTAGTTCAGGCGCTACCTGCACGCAGACTGCAGACATAATGCAGGTCTGGCGGAAACACTTTGACTGTCTCTTGAACAACCGTTCAGAGATCGACTGGGCTACACTAAATGGCCTGAAGCAGCACGATGTGAAGGCGGATCTGGCGGATACGCCGACACTGGATGAGACGCAGACAGCACTTGCTCAGCTGCGAAACGGCAAGTGTGCCGGAGCCGACGGGATCCCGCCTGAAGTATTGAAACACGGTGGACCCGCGTTGTTGACTGCGCTGCACCACTTGGTGCAACGTGTGTGGATTGAGGAGGAGGAGCCTCCTGAGCTGAAGGACGCCGTTGTGCTACCACTGTACAAGGGCAAAGGAAGCAAGCAATGTTGCACGAATTATCGTGGCATCAACTTGCTGAGTTGTGTGGGCAAGGTGATTGCCCGAATCCTGCTCAACCGTCTCGTCAGTCAAGTTGTGGAACCTAACTTAACGGAGGAGCAGTGCGGATTCCGTTCGGGTCGCAGCACTATAGATATGGTGTTTGCGGCTCGACAGTTGCGGGAGAAGTTCAGAGAACGACAACAGCCATTGTACTCGCTTTTTGTTGATTTCACCAAGGCATTTGATACGGTGAACCGCGAGGCACTGTGGCTGATTTTGGGTAAGTTTGGTTGCCCGCGTAAGTTTTTAAGTTTAATTGAATGTCTGCACAGTGGTATGCGAGCGAGGGTGCAGCTGAGTGGAGCGACCCCGGATGACTTTGCTGTTGTCTCTGGTGTGAAGCAAGGCTGTGTCTTAGCTCCTGCCCTGTTTAATATATATCTTCATGCAATGTTGTCTTGTGCTTTTGATGCGGCTTGTGCTTACGGTGTTCGTGTGGAGCACCGTATGGATTGTGGGTTGCTGAACATCCGTCGTTTCGGTGCGAGAACTCTAGTCTGTGAGACAACTATCCGTATGTTGCTGTTTGCTGACGACTGTGCGTTGTTTTCACACAACGCGGATGAGTTGCAGCACATGACTAGTGCTCTGGCTTCGACAGCGGCCAAATTCGGGCTCACCAACAACACAAGCAAAGCTGTCTGTCTCTTTCAGCCTTCACCGGAGGTGCAATCTTCAATATTGCCGTGAATCAGCATTGGTGCTGAAGTATTGGAAACCACCTCCCGCTTCTGCTACCTTGGGAGTGTGGTGTCGACTGATCAGCAGCTACACATTGAGCTTCGTAATCCGCGTCTCGAAGGCAGCGGGGGCATTCGGGAAGCTAGAGTACCTAGTGTGGAACAACCACCAGGTCAGTTTTGGCACGAAGCTGATGGTGTACAAATCCATGGTACTGTCCGTTCTTCTATACGGCAGTGAAACGTGGACGATGTACCGTCGGGATGTGCGATATCTCGAGCGGTTCCATCAGCAGTGTCTGCGACGAATTCTGCGGATCGGCTGGGGCGCCAGAGTTGCAGACACGGAAGTGTTGCGCCGAAGTGGGATGTATGCAGTGGACGGCATACTTTTACTGCGACACCTGAGATGGCTCGGTCATGTGAGCCGTATGGATTCGACGCGAATACCGAAACAACTGTTATACGGTCAGCTGAGTATAGGGAAGCGGCATGCTGGGAAACCAAGTTACGTTACCAGGACATGATTAAAGTGAGCCTCACACGTTCTAATCTTGATTGCAGATCATGGGAATCGAAGGCGGTTGATCGTGGTGCATGGCGCGATCTAATCACGAAGGCAGTTGCAGAGGTGCGGGAGAAAGCCCTCATGCATGCAGAGAAGAAGCGGCAAGTGCGGAAGCGGCAAGCACCGATGAATTGTACTCCATCGACATCGAGCGCATTGTGTTGTAGAACATGCGGTCGCGAGTGCCTTAGTCAGGCAGGCCTAGTGAGCCATGAGAGAGGTCACTCGGGACCACTGCCGAAGCGACGACGGGTCCCGCAGTGAACGTAGGCAGCACCGGCGCAGCGTTTGTAGGCACGCTGAATTCGATTTACTAACCGCATGCTTGCATGCTAAGTCTCTTTATTTCAGGTGGTGGGTTTTCGGTTCTCTCCTAATGCCTTTCTTTCTCATATAAATGTCTAGTGGGCCATGAGCTAGGTCCTTGGGGGCCACTACAGAAGCGACGACGGGTCCTGCAGAGAATTACGACGAGCCGGCGCAGCGTTTGTAGGCACGCTGAATTCGATTTACTAACCGCGTGCTTGCATGCTAAGTCTCTTTATTTCAGGTGGTGGGTTTACAGTTTTTACCTTAATGCTTTTCTTTCTTATATAAATATCTCCATGTACTCTATTCCATTAACTTGCACATATCGCTTTAGCCAGTTGTATTCGATTTCCATAAGATTTTTGTGTTCGTGGCATACCGTGAACTATACTTCCTGACTTCGTGCACTTAGCTGGGATGTGTTTGTAAACAACTTATTACGTATGCTATTTAATTAAGGTTTATGTCACCGTTTCCTTATGCATTAATCGAGTTTTTCTCTTTTCTTTCTCTCTCTCTCAAGTGATTGGCTGTTGTTTGATATCCCCGGTGTGGCTGCGCTTGATGTGCATGTTGACAAGGTGCCTACCTGTCTATTACCCACTACCTCGTCCATACTGGCTCCAGGAGACAGTTGGTCGTTGCTGGAGGGGACGGGGTGCACGGTCCTTGTGGCCGTGTTAGGCTCGAAGAGTGGTTCCATGCACTCAGTGTGGAGCGGACTACGGTCCAGCCACCGCCTTGTGTGCGCTTGATTCCGCAAATACAGCGTGCTTGTGTCTGCTTATGAAGGATTGTGGGCCGGCTCCGATGATGAAACGTGGTTCCCATCCTCATGCCTTCCGGTCTTATTCCTTAGTGTTTACACTGGATATGGGGTGTGTGGTTGGAGCTCTGGGTGGTGCAGCGCAAGCCATCCGTGGTCCCTCTGTAGGCGCAGGCGTCCTGTGGCTTGCCACAGTGACAGGCAAATCCGAAACCGGATGCCGCCAACCTTTAGATG